>JAGSMT010000030.1:1250960-2501920 GCA_029286875.1 Lamproptera curius
TTGTGGCGTAAATTTGTTCTGCGAATAGAAATTTGTTTCCGATCATAAATCGTGGCATGTCAAGTTATGTCACGTCTCCGTTTAAGATTCTTGGAAGAAACCAAGCAAGTCCGTAAACCTGATGGATGTTACGTAAATAGTATTATATTTATGTTTGATTTATATCCAAAGCGGTTAAGAAGAAATAATGCCAAAAGACTTAAGGTAGTATAACAACATGGGCGCAATCTCTTTAAGTGACAGATTTAAATATTTAAATCGAAGCCTATAAAACTGAAAATAATATGTTGCGTATGCTTTTGTACAAGAATAATTTAAAATAATTATCGTTGTTTCGCTCTTAGTATATTGTTGCATAACAAAAGGCTTTGGTATTTACTACTAGCTACTAATTTTTTTTCAGTAAAGCTTTTAACTTAAGAAAATAATCGTTTACGTTTTTTTGTTTTTTTTTTTTAATTGTTGTGTAAATGTAATTCGCGGGAAATTTTTGAATGATACATTAATTCTGAGACTAGAAAACTTGGCTTAATGCTTCACTTTGTTGGCAGACGCCTGTACTTTATTGAATATCACGTTTTGTATTATAATACGATATGGATAATTTATATAAAAGAAAGCGTTTGCGTTTTGAATTTATATTGTATATTCTTTAAGATCTAAACTTTTATTTTTCTTGATTTTACAGGCGATATTTCTATTACGTTTTAGCGGCCATTGGCCTGTCTTTTCCCTGACTTACAGTAAAATTACTGTTGGTGTTAAATAATAATATTATTCTTTAATGAAAGTTTAAATGTAATTTAAAGTATAATAACTATTGGGATTCATGCTTTTAATAATTACACTTCTGCCCTATCATTGAGATAGGGTAAGCGAAAGATGTTGAAGGTAACCGGGACTAACGTTTTACCTGGCGCATAATTTTCGCAAAATAACGCGACTTTTCTAAACGATTACTTTATTTCTCTAGATAGTATGATCTATACACTTTTGCCACTATTAAATAAAATTCGCGTTAACAAAAAAAATAATTACACTTTTGCCGTCTTGTCTCTAGATTTCCTTTATCTATACCTTATTTTTTTTAACTTATTCCTTCTAAAATACAGGATCTTCAATTTCATCAAAATATTCAGTCACAGCTTTGTACCTCGATATTCATCAAACAACAATGACATGGCGGAACAACGAAAATATAAATTTGGATATTTTCGACCGCCATGTCATTGTTCGTTTTAGCGAATATGTTTGTGCGACATGGACAGGAGCGATGGCTTGGGCACATAACTTTCTTAGACAACATACCAGGTTTTTTTTTTTATTTCTTCACGCAAACGTAATAAAACCTGCAATAACAGTCCGTAATTTATGGTTTTCTTTATTCAATGTAGTCAACCATAATAATCCTCTACAGTCACAAAAATTCTAAAGCCCCTTTTGGTTGACAAAACGGCCTGAGCATTTTAGGAGGCGGTGACCCTGCTCTTTTCTATTGCTTGATTCTATTGATTGTTCTTTGGACTCTGGTGCATTGTGGTGAACCCAAGTTTTGTCCAAAGTTACGAAAGGCCTAAGAAAACCTTGAGGACACATTCGAATACATCCAAACAATCCTGTGATTCTGTTTGGCGGGTGCATTTGTTATCGGCTGAAAGCAGTCTCAAGATCGTTGGAAATTATGTTCTGTGCTCGTTCAAAGGAAATACCTATTGCTTCTGCTACCTCTGCAATCGTCAACCTCCTGTCATTCAAAGTCAGTTCAATACTTAATTGGTATTTCCGTTTGTGGTAGAAGTCCGCTGCCTACCATTTCTAGGTTCATCTTGCACTGTTTCCCTGCCACGTTGAAATCCGCATTGACAGTGGCATATGATGGAGCAGATTACTACTAAGGTCTCGTAATCTAAATAAAGTTATTTTATTTAGATATACGATATTTATCTTTTCACACCACGAACGTCGTTTGTTAAATCGATCACAAGCAGTTTTAACAGAAGGAAAACAAAAGACAGAAGATTCTAATAAAAAAGAAATGACTATTATATATTTATTATTTTTTGTTTTGAATTTAAATCTCGTCCTTAGGCTTCAAATTTTTTAATGTGCTTTGTTTTCTTTTTTAATATAAGCCGATGTTTAACATGTAATTGTTTTTTTTAATTGCTTCTTAATTTTTTGTCAATTTTGTATTTAGAAAGTTTGGGAATTGTTTTTGCAAAAATCTATGTTCAGCAAATTAACCTACTCTTTGCTGTTCGCAAATATTATTAGATTTCAATACAGTTTAATAACATTATGATCCATAGTCAGTCAACTATCGATGTCAGAAAAAGTCTACAAAAAGCCGGGTATAATTTTTATATAATTGTAAAGCAATTCAACTTTATAACATCTGTGAACATGTATTCCTGTAATTCACCAAATACCAATGTTTAAAAAATAAATTACATTTTATAGAGAATTAAACGACACGGCCGTACTAAATGACGTAGTAAATGGAGCTCAGTTTCAGTTCGGAAAAACAGTAATTTTATATGAGCCTTACCAATTGTTTGACAAATAAGTATACCACCAATAAATTTCTTTAAATTACTTAGTCTTTATCGACTCATATCGTTACCCTTATTTTACAGGGAACCGTTTAGATGTTAATATATGTAAATACATCCGTGTTACGGTTTAAAGGGCACCGTATCCATAGTATTTAGCGAGTTAACGAGACGTAACATCTCCTATCTAAGGGCAAAGATCGGACTCGTTTCCTACGCTTCATTTCTTATGGGCAGAATTTATCGTTAACCATGGGGTGAATGTATTGCTTGTCTCGTCGCTTCTTTAAATAATACAATGGTATGTACTTCATATACAGAGAAAATGCCAAAAAATACATGTCTTCTTATCAGATTCTTTGACCGATCCTTCTCAGTTAAAAAATCCTAATACTTATTACTTCTATTTTTCTTTCTTATTTTTCCTGATTGGTCAATGGAATAAAAAAGAAATGCCATTTGTAATTTTTATCAAAATATGCAAGGTTAAGGTACCTTATATTTGACATGAAAAATCACTTTTATGAAAATAGTATGCAATATAGTCTAGCATACAGTATTTAAGTAAAGATAATGACAGCTTTATTAAACTACGAGACACGAGTAATGTTATTGTTAGAATTGTTAAAGAGTAAATGATATTTTGTTTTGAATATGCATGGCCATATCGATTTAAAGCAATGCGTGAGACTTATTAATCATTAAACATTCAGTAAATTCTCTCAAATAACATCCTCGATTGTGAAGATTCATCAGAACAATTGTTTCGCCGATGTTTTGAAATCTTTATTGAGAATTCCTTATTCAATAAGCGACGCACAATGGTCATTGTTTTCAGTGAGTTTGTCGTTGAGGTACCGGGTTTCGTTTGGTTGTTGTGATTTTTCTCGTATATCATACGTTACCTAAGAATAAGAAATATCCACACATAAAAATAAGATCGAATCGAATTTTTGGTATTTAAGTTTCCTTTGTGATTTTCAAATTATGCTAATTTCTTTTCCTATGGTATGTGTAAATAATTTCGCATGACTAAAAATTGATAACCTGAAAAAAAATCCGGTACATTTTTTTTTCTCTAACAAATCAAAATCATGTTTCGTTTAAAAGCAAAAATAACATTATAAGATTTCTTTAAAATCGGCCCTTTTAGAGGTGGGACATCCCTTTTATAGGTACAAGGGACCGTCTGGGATAGTGCCAGGATCGGACACTGCAGTGAAATTGTCTGTTTCTGCAAATCAGTAGTGTGTAAACACTTCTACAGAAACTACTAGGTAAACGAAACGTAACATATGTAAGCGGAATTGAGGCGTCCTGTGCTGCTTTTTATGTGGGTCCTGCTCGTCTATTCACTTATATTAATAAAAAGAATTCCAAATATTACTTGGGTTTTGTCTTTACCCAGTTCTACAGTGGTAGATATTTCTCTGCAACAAAAATCTTTTGATAAATGAATATATCAACAAAAGCAGTAACACCATTTAAATTGTACTATTTATTTTAATAATTAGACTGTAGAAAGAAATTTATTGTTCACAAACGTTTAGAGAATATGCGTTACAGAAAGATGTACATCTTTATTATAGATAAGTAAAAGTTAAATGATTTTCTTTTAATAGAAAATTTGTAGAGTACATTAAAATAAAGCATTAGAAGAAATTAACACCCATCAAGGCATTTTTTAAGTAACAATCGGCTTAACATCGGTAAGACAAAACAATGTCAATTTGAAATGTAGATAAATCTCTAAGCAAAATAAACTAGATTTTTCTAAATTTATAAATGCAAAGTGTATGAGAGATTCCGCCTTGCAAAGTACATAAGACGGAGCTTGTTTTGTTGGCAAAAAAGATAGGTGGAAAATGCCTTCACTTTCCCGCACCTAAAGTCTACAATTTGCCGACCGCAATGCACTAAGAAAAACCTGCCCGCCGGACATTTTCTAAGATGTTTCGATTTCTATTGAGTAATGACAGCGTTTGCAGCGAAAAGCAAAACAACCTTCGTGTACTATACTTTAAGTATTATGATTTATTTAATACAAGTTGTTGCCCGCGGTCTCGTCCGCGTGGTATATATATACAAGTATGTATATGTAAGTTTTTTAAAGTAGCCGTATTTACTTTATGTTCCAGAGATTAGTCAGAACAAATAGATTGACAAACAAAATTACAGCTGTTTTCAAAATTACAAATGTGATCATTTAAAAATGTAAAAAATGGTTTACTCTCATCCCACAGCGCCTTAAATCGAAAGTCTTCGATCAGAGCGTCCCTCCTGTCTTGACTTACGGTGCCGAGACTTGGACACTTACACTTCGACTATTTCACAAATCTAAAGTCGCATAGCGAGCCGCATCAGAAATGATATGATCAGACAGAGAACCAGAGTCACTGACATGGCCCACCGGGTTAGTAAGCTGCAGTGGCAGTGGGTCGGTTACATAAGCCGCAGAGCAAATGAAATCATTTAAAATATTTAGATGTTACAAACAGACACTTCAATTTTATTTATTTGTATACATTACGAATATTTATTTTGATTGTGCATCCGGCAACGGGATATGGTTTTCTCTCTCTATATATCTCTTTAATTTTACAAGTGATGTACAGGACGTTTACCTTATGGTGGGGAATACAAATACCCTATTTATCCTAAAATATAAAGTGTTATGCATAGTTTTTCATCTCGATTACTGTATTGGTTGTAAAACCGGAACATAACAGTTTTTACAAGCAGTTGCTTTTCAAGAGGCAGTATAATGGTATTTTGCTGGTACTGTTTAAGTTGGAAAACTACGAAAGTAAAAGCACCTAGGCTATAACCCTTGGTAAGGGCATGTGCTTTAGAAACAGGAGGTCGTGGGTTCCAATCCTGCGGTGACTCAACAAATTTTCATTGTTGTTTTCTAGTTGGTTAGGAAAATTTGGGCCGATCACCCGAATGTCTGAAAAATAAGATGATCCATGCGTCGGATGGTCATGTAAAAAGTCGGTCTACCCACCAACCCGTATTGTACCAGCGTTGTGGGATACGGTCCAAAACCGCCTAATGGATAGGGGTGTATTAGGGGAGGCCTATGTCCTGCAGTGGACTATCACAGGCTGATGATGATGATATCTAATTTCATACAATCAGTGTCATTGCCGACGTTTAAAGAGTTTATTAATTACAGATTAATTAGATATATCACTTACATATATTAGTGTAAAGATTAAAAGTTACAAGCGGTATTTTTGAAGACGTTGGTTGCCATGTCAACGCGAGACTTGGGTTTATTTGAAAATTAAATAAGAGAAAATAGACAAAAATGTGAGTAAATCATTAATATAGTTTCATATACAGACTGGCAATAGTATTAGCTATTATAGTACACATTTCTATAGTTCATATTGCAATAGAATCGGATCAGAAGTAAATCAAAACATAGCCTGCATGTTACAAAAGTCAAATATTACCGTAACTCGCGCGGACGTTCCGCGTAACATGACGTACGTAGCACACGCGATCGGCGCGCATTCGTCTGCCGGCGGACGTTGACGGCGCGCGTCTGCCATTCTGGGTCAACGCGTGCATTTCGAAAATCGAACGTAAACTTTTTAAAATCGATCCGCGATAAGGACTGTTGATGTGCAATGGTGACGGTTCATTAGTGTTGTGAATTGGTGTTACGATTTACGCGGGATTTTAGTATTGGTTGGTGAGTTAATTGTTATGTAATTCGTTGCGTTCTTTTTCAGGAGATTTATGACTTAAGTGTCGACTTATGTGTGTTTAATACCTATATAAATTTCTGTCCATTTCTTTTAATTTTCAAATTTAGTGCAAACATTCTTTCATAAAAAAGTTATAATAAATCAAAAAAATAAATAAGTTATTTGTCTTTTAGATAAATATCGTGTAATATTAAATAAAAAAAAGACTGTAAATTATAATAATTTTTTAAATTTACTTTAAAAAACTTTAAAATGGCAATGCATTGTGTAGAGTAAAAATTAGATATGTAGTAAACGTGTCTGCTTACAGCATTGAAACTCATTTCAAAGATTTTAAATAGACTGCAAAAGGCAAATGGATTATTGTGGGTGATTGGGATCCACGTAATGTTAACATATAATACATGGAAACATAATGTAACTGAACGTAACGCTATTACATTTCCGTTACGTGTCTCCATGTAACGTATTTGTTATATGTTGTTGTGATTATCTGTGGCGATTGGAATAAAAAATGGCAGCTGGTACGACTTGACCAGGAATGTCAGTTTGAAATTCTCTCAATCGCGCTAGCGGAATGGTTTCGAAGCGGTACTAGATAAACTGTTGCGGACGCTTGACATATCTCAGTTAATACCGGTACTTGAGGTGCAGAGTATAAAATTTTGAAATTACACATTAAAAATGTAATTATTGTTTGAGAAATGTATTACAAAAAATATAACTGATAATTATAATAAAAACAAAAATTAAACCTACAAATCCGAGATAAAAATCTATAAAAACTGAATTTTATTTATTATTGAGTTAATAACTTTGTCACAATAAATCAAAAAAATATGTGAAGCAATTTACAACAATAATACACACCATTAAAATTAAATTTAGATAACATTTAGGATCCTGATTCTTAATATTAACCTACTGATGCCTCTTATTTAATAATACGATTAAAGTTTTTCTGTAAAACAATAAAATACCGGTTAATAGAGCTCACTAGTACGTTACTAGTGTTGCGATATTAAGTTGTTTATGGCCACTCCAGTGACCGTTTTTGCAGCGATGTAACAGATGACTTTTGTATTAGTTGTGAAAGGAGATTAAGTTTCTAAGTCTCGATTGCATATTCATAATGATGCGTGTAATGAAACGATAAGATGTCACGCGTATTTTTAATGTTTCTTATTATCTGTGCGAACTAGGTTTTGTAAAATATTTAACCATTGACAAAATTTCTACAGATAATTTCTCGTAAAAGTGTTACACGAGATATCGAAACCGTTAGTAGGAGGAAAATAATTTATTTTAACAAATTGTTTCTACATAATTTTTAACGATTATCATAATGATTAATATAATAACATATATAGAAAATATAAAATTAGGTCTATTGGACGGAGTATGGCCAGTATCAAAAATCGTTTTTCGAGTATACTTACGTGCTTTACGTTGACTAACCTAGTAAACATTAATTTAAATAACTCCACTCATACTTTGTTTTAGTCCAAATTAAAATAAATATTGTTCTAAATTGCTATAAAAGTCCGAGTACAGACAGGTAGCTTTACATCATAATACAAAAAAAAAATCTAAAATACAGCTGTATTTCAGATTGGAATAAAAGAAATGGTAAAATACAGACGTATTTCTCCTTTCCACGAAATTCATACTAAATAATGTCGACTACTTATTCAACAAACCGAGGTAAATAGAGTACCGTTTTAGAATAATACGCGAATGATGCAAACCACCCCGCGCTTAATGTCTCATGAATATTTATGTTATAATCTGTGCATCGCATTTTATTTTTTTTTATTTTTCTGTTACCTAAATAGCTGCCTGTAGTTTGTGGGAATTGGAATAAATATTTCCTATAAAAAGTTAATGTGATTATATGTCAAAACTTTGATTCGATAATTACAAAATTAAATAATTAACCCGTTAAATTAAGATTGACTAGTTTTTTTTTATAGTTTAGTATTTTCGAGATTTTTAAGATAACTCTGATCATTAGTTCTGGTTTTCTCCTTGAACTCATAATCTTGCTCTGATTTTAGAATGGTCAGAAGTGATACGGTCGTATTAATTACTTATATGTATTAATTTATTTATAATAAGTGCTATCTAAAAGCCTCTGTGGGAAAGGGGCATCTTCATTTATGGGTATATTTTGGGTTCGAACCCTGCGAGAAAAAATTGCTGCTGTTGAAATATACAACGCGGTCTTTATTATCTTCCTTTCAATGACTGATGCTTGACGCTTAGAAACCCATTTCTAAAAGTAAAATGAAACAATACCTGTAAAACATGAAACGGCTTAGTGGTATAAGCATTAGACTTACAAACTGATAATCGTAGATTCATATCCTCACGAGTAAATAATAAGGCTATATATGACATAGAATCCTCGGAAACAAAGAGTTTTTTTATAACTCTGAGGGTTCTTTAGTTCTAATTGGCAGACCGGTCCATAGACAAATAAAGCTTCGTCTTTTATTTACGTCTATGGATTTTAGAAAAAAATTACGACTAGATGCGCCCGCTATTTCGCCTGAACAGACGGAAAACAAATCATGTGACATGCATATTCAAATTTTGAACTAAGTCCTCAATGACGTTTCACGCGTAGTACTCCACTATTTAAGATAAATATTTATATTATGCCATAGGTATATTGGTGTGATTTGAAGGTTTTGGTGAAGCATTTTTGTATCATCATCATCATCATCTCCATCAATGCTGGACATAGGCCGCTCCTAATGCACCGCCTTCTCCATAGAGGGTTTTTGGACCGTATCCCACCACGCTGTCCGAATGCGGGTTAGTGGGTGAACCGACTTTTTACATACCCATCCGACGCGAATGGCGAAGGTGTGCTTTAGACCGGAGGTCGTGGGTTCGAACTCAACAATGTTTTGTTTGGTAATATTGCAATCATAAAATCCTTAAAACTAATTCAAAAGAACATTTAAAACAAATAAATTAACTAAGAATTACCTAAAACAGTCATTCCTAGTGTATTATATCTAATCGTTAGAATACGCTTGTGAAGTATTATTAGCTTAAGTATTATTTAAAATTTTCCAAAGATATTTTTGTGGCGTACTAAATATTTCAAAAGCTTTCAATAGATAAATGCTTTTGGAAACTAAAAATTTTATCGAACATGTGATCGTCGCAGTGTCTGACCAATATTGTTATTATGACATTTGCAATCGATTAAGTTATTAGCATAAGCATGTATATGCTAATTATAGAAATTGTCGGTATTTATTAAGATGCAATGTTGTATTTATTTTTAGCACAAAACTCTTATAAATTTGTAATTTAATATTAATTTGATTAGTTATATTTCGAAATTTTATGTGATTATACTGTTGGATCATAAAGCTAGTTTCATAAAGTTTTCAAACGAAAAGTCAGCTTTTGTTAAGTAATTTAACAAAGTATGAAATTTGTTGAGACATAAATGAATGTACTTATGATCTTCACAAATAAATCTTTTCTACTATTCAAAATCAGAAAAACTCCAGTTGTCATGTTAATTAATTTAAAGAAGTTCTTAAGAAAGTTTTGTGTTAAAATTGATGTCAGATGACACGTTGATGTTAAACCTGTGTAATAATCTTTTGCTAAGGCTATTTATATCTAGAGAACAAATATTTATCAATCTATTATTATATAAAATTATTAAATAAAGCAAAAAAAAAAAATAGTGGACACTGAATCATGGGACGCTCTGAGATGTGTACAAACATTCACGTGTTCAATTACTTCGTTAAAACAATATTTTGTCAAAAATAAAATAAAAATGAATAAAACGCAGGTTATGTGTACCGTAGTAAACAACAACGTCGTACTGACTGAGAAGCCATACCGTAGACTCTACTACATATAGTATTATATACATATATGTGAGATCGAATAGCATCACACCATCATCGGTTTAGATGGCATATAGATGTTTCACATCAACATCAAAAATTTTAAATGATAATTATATAGTCAATAGTAATTTTCTAATTTTGAGTTCGTAGAACTGGCGAAAAATGGCTGACTTTTAAATAACCTATACATTGTGCAATGCAGTCCGTTGTGCACAGTACTGCTTCCAAACCCCGTTAAAATCGGACCACTAAAGCCGAAATACGGGCGTTTAAAGTTCTCTGGTTTGAAGGTCGTCGAACTGAAACTACCGCATCCCAGCATCCAGGTCAGAAGGCGAGTCAGAGTTTGAATAGCCTCTGGAATCAAGGATGTATCACTTGTGTCACCAGAGTAATTTATGGTGGTGGGTGTTGTCAGACCTTAAAAACAAAAACATCCAAATGCTCCGAGTCCCATCGCTCTACGACGTCAATTCTAGGAGTAAATCCGATTTTAAAAATCTATGTAGAGTTGGGGGTTGCGTTACATTTGCGTTAATCAGTTTAAGAAATGCTAAACGTATGAATTTTATAACATACTGCTTAAAACTTACTAAAGTTCAGAGACAGAATTGACCGTAAACAATGTCTAATCGTGTCTCGGTGTTTATATCTCATCAGCCTGTGTTACTCCACTGCTGGACATAGGCTTCTCCTAATGCACGCTTTCTCCGTTAGGGGGTTTTTGGACCTTATCCCACCACGCTGGTCCAATGCGTGGGTGGAACGACTTTTTATTTACTCATCCGACGCATAGATCATCTTACTTTTCAAACAATTGGGTGGTCGGGCCAAATTGTCCTAACCGACCAGCAAACAACGATAACACAAAGTTGTTTTACCGCGGGATTCGAACCCACGACCTCCTGTTTATAAAGCAAGGGTCAATAACGCTAGGCAAGGGCCAATACGGTGCTTCTATCTATATGCATTTATTTACAAAGGAAAAGTCATTCTTTGTATTTATCAGTTGTCTAGTTTCCATAGTGAAAGCTTTGCTTAGTTTGGGACTAGATTATCTTATGTCATTCGTCAAGAAACGTTATTATTATTTTTATAATGTGAAATACTTATGGCGTCACGAGGCAATGCTTTGTTTTTGGTGAATCGCGTTCAATGTCCACTCACCACGGGTTGCTTAATCTATAATGGTGGCCAACTTTTTGGCGCCAAATGAGTTTGATGTAATTTCAATGTCTAATAAGGCTAAATTTTAAATGTTTGTTTCTATTAATTGTAGGGTCACTTTAGTCTTTTTTAAATTTATAATTCGTAAAAGAGTTTACATTTCTAATGATAGTAATTTTTAACAATCTACGAATGAAAACATATAATTTCATTGATTAATTTATTTAATTTCTTTTAGTTTTCAAAGCCTCTTTTGCTTTATTTATGAATTTTTTAAGCAATGTTATCCTATTTAAACATATTTTTGTTTCAATATTTTACCTGCCCATTACTTAATTCTTTTCCTTTTTCTTAATCGATCAAATAATCGTTTGTTAATAAATAAAGATTGTCATGAACCAATCATTAAAAGTTTTTATTTGTCAAATTTCTTGCCAGTGCTATTATAAGCTAAAGTTTAACGAGTTATTATGAGTTTTAATGGCCATAATCCCGTTAATTTGAATGGTAAAAACATATATTAAATATTTGAGCGGACAACTGATGCGGTGGCATACGGACGCGGTATCACGGAATCACAAACGCCAATTGGAGCGTACCGGCCTCTAGTTTTTACCACATCTATATATTTACCGTACGTACTAAATAATTGCTCTGTGATTGCGCAGATGTTGTGTGTGGCGTTAATTGTTTAGTTTCTCACTAAAACCGATGTTGCTAGTTCTTTGAGTATCGAAATGACAAAGAATGCTTTTCTAGTTTTCTTTTATATTCTGATTTTTCTATCTCTTTCTCTATAATTTACAATCTTTGATATGATCTATACTTCTTCAGTCCTTCACTATGTATCTATCACTTTTTTGCTGCGTTCGAGATGCTGGCATCTTATTTCAGCAGCTAATAATTCCCTTTATTTAATCTACTCTATTTCTCTGTAGCTAATTAGTTTTTAATATTCTAATTTGTAATTTATCTCACCAATAATTGGCTATGTAAACGTTTTATTATTTAATAAAGTATTATTCGACGCAAATATTTTTGTATAATTATTGTTTTCAAAAACAATACAGGAAACTGTAGACTGGACATTAGCTGTCCTGAGACTTCTTCGTAAGCCTTTATATTCATTTCAACAAATCTCACACATATCAAATAAGCGTAGTTGAAGAACTCAAATCGCTCAATACTTCACGCTACATTCTTTAAGGGTAGGCAGGAACCGATGAGAGAACAGCGTACATAACAGCTAATTGGTACATCGCGTGACGCGAGGCATTGAGTTTTCTAGAGATTTTATTGCGTTCATTATGCCTTCTACTTGTTAGAAAGATTGGAAACACTGTGAGAAATCGTAAAATGTTACGTCTGATATTATATCTTTAATTATAGATGATTGTGTGTCTTTCTTTTTACGCATAAATTATTACTCTACGCGTTGTTCATTAAGATATATTACTTTTAATCAAAGACTACTTTTAATTAAAGAATCTCCCACCAACCCGCATTGGACCAGCGTGGTGGGATACGGTCCAGAAACCCATATAAATAATGGAGAAGGCGTGCAGTACGGGAGGCTAATGTCCAGCAGTGGACTAACACAGGCTGATGATGATGATGATGGAACAATCCGTAGCATGACAGTAGGTTTTTAATTATGATACTTAGGCGTCTAGATTTATCTTAATGTTGTCATTAAATTTTTTTAGCAAAACATTGGTAGAGCAGAAATATTCATGGTTATCCGTTTGTTTTTATATTCATCATTCATTACCAAACTTTATCCGTCCACTGCTGGACGTAGGCCTTTTTCAATGAAGTAGCAGTTTTCCGTGCAGTGGCCGGTTCATGTTGGCAGCAAGTAGCAAGGATCGACCGTCTTGGTCTTAAGTAGTCATATGAAAAGCCTATAGTTTATATATTATTCAATCTCTGCTCTTTGGCCTCCTTTTTACAACCAGGTGAAACGTCTGCTTAGTTTGTTTATTACTCTATCTGCCCCTAGAAATGATGCTATAACTTATGAAACTATGTTATTCTATGCTTATGCCCATCCATTCCAAGAGTCCTTCAATGTAAATTTGACTGTTCCAGTCCTGCTAGCCAATAGCGCCAAAACGCTGTGTTGCTATTGGTTACCGTTAACGTCAATCATCACGCGGTGTTCGACAAAACGAGATATTAACATATTTCTGACACACTCGTATTAAAATATTTTTATTCGACATAGGAGTGATACACTCACTTATTGATTTTCAAAACGCTATCACTGGTTCGGAGAAAGAAGTTCGAAGATTTTTGACTCTAATAGAGAGATCGAAAGATACTCAGCGAGATTTTTTTGTCATACTTTACAATACAATAAAAACAATAAACAAACAATTAAAAGTGTAAAATTACCATCTTATTGAAAAAACCCGGAGCGAGCATGCTATTACACTGTGTTATCATTTAACAACTCATTTGCATTGTAATAAACTTTAACACACAAACGTTACTTGACTTTTTAATTTATAGGAGTTTGACATTACACTTTGATGCGATGTTCTTTCTTCTTCTTTGGCTCACGCACTATGCGCCTCTTCAAGTCTATATTGTTTATTTGAAATGTTTAAAAATTCTTAACATTACTGAATACATTATGCGATAAATTTTTACTAATAACATTGTAAGTCATTTTTTAATTGCATCTGCTTAGAAAGTAGAGAGAAAAAAGAATATATTTATACGTTTAAAGTAAAAATGCTTTGACGACGTTTCGACTTTCACCATAGTTGTGTATATATTATAATAAATTGACCGGTGTTGCAACAAATTAAAGTATTTTTCCACAGAAGTGTTAGATTAATCTCTTCATTTTAATAGTGGATAAAGACTATATATACTGAATGCTATACCAAAGCAAAATATTGCCTAACGTTTTGAATAATCATCTTTGCTTAGCTTAATCTTTGATTTAAACATCAAAGAATTTGTGATAGTGATTCTGACTCAGAACGATATCTAATAAACTTATTAGGAACTAGCGGATACGATAGACTTCGTTCTGTCAAAAAAATTTAGTTGTGGTAGTGTTTTGTTCATAGTTCCTATCCTACTTTTGTTTAATGGTCGGGGAAAAATGCTTGTAATTCCATATGAACTGCATTAAATAGCAATACCTATAGTTCATATTATACACATATACTCGACAAATTAGTTGAATAAAATTTAAATGGGAAAATAAAAGGGCTGTTTTTAGGGGCAACTAACCCAATTCTTCTCGTCCGTTCCGTGGATCCTTGTACTTCAACAAACATTTAAAAAAATGTGTCAAATTGATCCAGGCGTGGTAGAGTTAACATTTCGCGTTTCAATTTTATATTATATAAGATAGGTCTCGGCTTGATGAAAATAATTTGTAAGGATAAAGTTTAAACGAGGTAAAGCAATTTCTGTGCCTATGGTTTATTGTCACGCAACCATGATATTTAATAAGATCGCTCGTTGTAACCCAATTTGTTGCTATGGGTTGCCATATTAGTAACCACCCATGCCTCCACGCCTTTGTACTGGAAATCGACTACAATTATTACTCCTGCAAAGTTGTAATGTTCAAACACCTTTAAATTCCGGTTTCGAATCGCATTGTATCCAACATAGGTTTTTATTTACTAGGTAAATGGGGTAAACGAGTTCTCAAGGAAGCGAGCAGCGTTGTGCATTTATATTTATTTTTAATCAACGATTTATTACAAATCATCATTAGTAAAGCTTTGATATATAGTTAATGTTTAAAAGTATCATTGGACCGACATCAGTGACTAAAGTAATGTGGTACAAATAGCAAAATAGTACGGCATTTTCTAACCACATCAGCGTACCGATAGCTTCATCACGAAAGCTATTAGGAGTGCACATGAGACATGTCTTTGATCTCGCTATAATAGCATAGTTTCCGTAATGTCATTGTAATATCGATTTAGTCCATTATTCATACTAGGAGGCCAATATTATAATGGTTACTAGGTTACCTACGACTCTAACATATTAATGTGCCCTAGCAACTAGAGAATAGGTTCTAGAGTGGAGATAGCGTTTAGGAAACGGAGTGTTGGTCGAACCCCGACCAGGTGGGATCTCCGTGCAGTAGCCGGTTTAAGTTGGCAGCGAGTGGCAGGGGATCGGCCGTCTTGGCGTTAATAGAAAAAGGCCTATGTCCAGCAGTGGACTGATAGAGGCTGATTATGATGATGATGATGAACGAGAAAATAAATGTATTAATCAAATTCTGTAAATAACGCAGGTTTATTGCCGATTCTTCGCTGGACAGGTCTGAGTTTTTGAACCGATGGAAAATTTTAACGTTCTTATTGGTCAGTATCTCAGCTGGCTCAGTAGCCTAAATTGAACAAATAATTTTCAACTTTGACTTTTGACTTTGCAATTATGTTTCATATACAAAGGTACAGTTACATACACAGTACAGTCGGTTACATAATGGTAATAGTGTCGCCATTTGGATGGCTTTACCAATATCAAGATGTGCAGCAAATTCAGAAGTTGCCACTTGAAAAAATTAATAAATAAATTGTTATATAGTTGAAAACGCCATATAAAACTTAAAAGTATTGTAAACATTGTAGTCCATTTAAACGAAAGGGTATATTTCATCTAGTAGATCTTTCTCTTACATCTAATCATCTGCTCATGATGATCATCACTATCATCATTAGCCTGTGCTAGTCCACTGCTGCACATAGGCCTCCCCTAATACACCCCTATTTATTAGGGGGTTGGTGGGTGGACCGACCTTTTACATGCCCATCCGACGCATGGATCATCTTACTTTTCAGTCAATTGGGTGCTCGGCCCAAATTGCCCTAACCAACGAGGAAACAATAATGAAAATTTGTTGAGTCCCCGCAGGATTCGAACCCACGACCTTCGATTTGTAAAGCACACGCCCATATTAGGCTACGGAGGCAGTTGGGGCAACAGAGTGTTGAAACAATCCGAGTATCTACATTTGGCTATTATATAAATCTGAATGTATCGATATTCTTGTTAAATAATATAATTAAAAGCTCACTCACTTCAATCTTAAAACTTCATATCTTCAGACGACAATTAAAAGTGAAATAATCTCCAAATATCCCCAATCTTACAACTTTAGACTCTATGTACGTATATTTAAAATTCAGTATCTATTTAACCCGATTTTTTTCAAAGACATTAAGTTGTCGCTCTATAAAATCTAGTATACTTTCTAAGATTCATAGACCATGCTTATGATTCCGTAAAAAAGGAAGCCAATGTATCGTGCCGTATAAAAAGTCTAATAGTGGCTGCGAACATGCAGAGAATTGTTCTTTTCAGTTTCACAGATATGATATATAGTTATGTAATCTATATTAAATAATTGTATATATAGATAACATATCTCTACATGATATATTTAATGTGTTTTTATCGAAGATTAAAATTTCAAGAATTGTTGTAAAATCCAAGATCAAAAGAAAGGTTGATTTTGAAAAAAATATAAATATTAAATATTTTAATATGCGTAGTTTTATTGATTCAAAATTAAATAATGATAATTCTACATTTTGCTCAAAAATAAGCTCAGCGAATTGTAATATTAAAATTTCAAGTATCTATTCAAAACCTCAAATCATGCGTTCTATTAACATTAATTCAAAATATAAATATTCTGTATATCTTACAATTTATAAGGTAAACCTAAAAATAAATTTTAGCCAAAATATGTTAACACTCTATAAGCTATTTTAAAGGTCAAATTTTGGAGGAAAATAAAATATTGTTACCAATTATATGTATTTAAATAATCCATTGCATTCATTTTAAAATATATTATAGAAAATAAAAATACACAAGTTACAGAGTTACTAGCGCCACCATGTGGCTGCGATAGCAACTAGTGTTTAAGTGTGATTTTTAACAATGCTTTCGCTCTTGCAACAATTGAACATCATTGTTAAGTTCTTGCTTTCGTCGATAGATGGTAGCGCGATGGTCAGTGGTAATATCTTTTAAGAAATGGAATCAGTATAATCGATATGAACGAATATGTACAGACTTTATTTTTGAGTTATTTACTATTATTTATTGAAATGAATTTTACATATTTATTGTGTTTAAACAATTAAAGCTTTCGTGAGACATTGCACTAATAATGTATTCTATAAGTTCAGACTAAATTCGGACCTGAAGGATCTCCGACCTCCTTTTTGTTATTATTATTTATATAATATTTTGTGGGTATGTTATCCATATATCGGATTAATTTTCCGTGTACGTTAATTTGTACGTCTATTGGTACACGTTTATACTATTGTTAAAAACAAGGTATTATATTATTACATTTCATCTACTCCTTGATGAAAACTACGTGTTATAACACGTATGCGCTTTAATTCAGACCGAATACATTTTAAATATTTCTTTGTCAAAACAAATGTAGCTATAAGAACCTCGAAAAGTAAAAGTGTGCAAAAGAAAGTGTTTGATGGCAGAACGACCGAAACCTGTTGGATCGAGTTAATTTGTAATATTATCTAACGTTTTATGCATAATTAACCCTAACATAACCGCTGGTTAAAAATAAGCGCCTACGTAACTTCAAAATTCAAATTATACGAAATTAACATACGGTTATCACTGATTGATTGATGCAAATTTAAGCCCGCCTTAATTATAATGCTTGCCGCGTGAAATTTTTTAAGAACGAAAAGTTTATGAATACATAGATGATTAAACAGCAATTATAAATATTGGTGAAATAATTTTCATTAAAATAACAACTAACAATGCGCTTTTGTCTTTTATTTAGATTTAAAATAAATTATTCAATTTTTTTTCGCTTGTCATTGTTAGGAGCTCTGTGGTAAAAGTGAAATTGTAGAAAAGCTATTAATTTAAAACTTAAATCAAGCTTTTCATGCAGTCCAAAATATTTCAGAAAAAGTGCAAAAAAACAAATTGGTCTCAATGGTTTTAAAAGGAACCATTGAGGTTGCAGACTGAATATATCTTTGAGTACGCTATTTATCCGTGCTTTCCGAAATTATATTAGCAACTATCTTATTGTTTGTATATAAAGAGTTTAAATGCTAGTCAATAAGATTTTATCACAAACTTCTGCTCTATAAATTATAAGTATTATTATTTAATTATAAACACTTTTTAATCCTTTCATCAGTCTTAATTCAGTGGAGGTTACATACTTATTTTACCTTTGGGTACCCGTGACTTATTTTACATACATGACTACATAATAAAACGGTAATAGTCTTAGCGTTTTATTTTTACGTATTAAATTTACATATATTATTTTTCAAATCGATAATATATCTGCATTTGATGATAGTAGAGATTAATTTAACATGATAGATTTATAAATCGATCGTGTACAAAATTAAAATAGAAAATATGTTATTTTAGTTTCGCTTATTATGTTGGTACATACAATGCGTTAGTAACAATATAGAAATTTGAACAACTGTTAAGATTGGTAAGCTCTGATCTTTGGTATCACGGGTGGCATAGCGATCGCATTACTTAGTTGATCTCGCTTTGCCGCCAGAAACGCGCGGAGAAGGAACGTTGAGGGGTTTTAGTGGGTGGAAATCCCACATAACCCGGTTGCTGCTCCCCACGGTATCGGGTATATAAAAAAAAATCATCTTTGGTTTCAGCTTACGTCAATGTAACAAAAAGGAAATTTTCTTTGATTATTCAGCTAACATTTCTTCGTATTCAAATTGATTAAGTTGATGATGAGATTTATGCAAACTTTTATTAGAAATACCAAACTTAATATTCAAATAACCAAAGCAATTAAATACTAGTCTTGCATTATTCTGCATTCAAAAATATTCTATAACATACATAGATATTTTATTTTTTAGTCTATTTTTGACTTGATTAAGTATTAATGTAAGCAAATTTAAGTATATTAAATTATTCTATTGGTTCATTTTTCATTTGTCCCTGACAGTGGACTTGGAAACGTATCATCGAAAACAAATCATATTTAAATCCTACCAAATAATTTATGACAGATAAAAGATTTTTTCATAATATTGAAAAGCCGCAGGAAGCCTCGTTATTTTTGACATAGATAAACGAAAAATAGTACAATTATGAACAAATTATTAAGACGTTATTTGCATAATCATATTTTAATACAAGTACACAATGTAACGTAAAATGGTACACAAGAATTAACATTAATATTCTTTATGTAAATATTTTAAAATATGTCGTAGTTTACATACATTTTTGGCAATTAATACGTCACTGATATTAAGGCTCACGTACGTAAACATACAAATATATACATGTACATATACGAAACTAACCGCTGCCTAGTGGTATTGACCCTTGCTTTACAAACCGAAGGTCGTGGGTACGTATTCTGCGGAGAAACAACTTTTTATTGGTTGTTTCCTGTTGGTTAGACAATCTGGGCCGATCACCCCATTGTCTGATAAGTAAGACGATCCATGCGTCGGATGGTCATGTACCCATTGTTTAAACCATCTTTTGCATACGTTGTTAAGTAGCGTTAAGGATATCAGTCTCTTCAAATGTACTGACAACTAATTAATTCCTTCAAAATGGGTTGTCACTTCGGGTTGTGAATCCCAGCTGCCAGTCGTTCTACGTAACTGTAATTTAGGTAAATCTGAATGGATTAGAATGGGAAAAAATTTAATACTCAAAAAAAATTCAATTTACGTAAAAAAAACCTATGTCAAGTTTAGTGGTGCCTAAATCTGATGATTTTATTGGTCGGCCGCCGCCGTAGTCAATTTGCATGCAATGTCATCAGAATTTTTACTATTTTATATACATAATATAAAATTGTCTAATGAAAGCTTGTATACCATTCTTATTTTACAAAATTTGAGTCAGAACTATCATTTCCTGACTCATTAATCGCACTTAAAATACAAAAATTATATATTTCTACCCTTTGGTAGCCGAATGATCGTAGATTCGAATCCTGCAAGGGACAGTAATTTGTTTCTTTAATTCGAAATTCATCCGTTGCTTTGCAATAGGATACTCCATTTCTCAGTTGAACTAGAAATAGTTTGTCCTGCGCCTGCTTTCTCAGTAGTCGGGTCGGTTATTTGTCCCTTGGGCTAAGAGAGTAAGTATTGAAGACGCAACGTTGTAGTCTTTAGACAAAAATGTCCCCTGTACAGCTGATCCTTAGGACCGCCGTTCCCAGGATTGAATTAGTTAGGATGCATTGTTGTTATTGATTTTTTGAGCTAGTATGCCATCTTTGTCAGTATGCCATTTTCCATTCCATTTTTTTTCGACTATTTACACACTTTTTATTGCTTTTTATGTGTTATCTGTGATCTGATCTTGTCCGCGACGTCAGCGCCACGGGCGTGCGTATCACAACTCGGGTGAAGCGCCTTCTTACTTATGTGCATCAATTGCTTTCACATGCACGCGTCTAAACGGTCTACGTTTGCGGCGCTCATTCCACAGTACATCGATCCAAGTGTTGCGCTCGTAAATCACCCGCGAAATGTGCTGAAATTTATTTAGTCTGTGCTCGTCGCTGTCACAGATTATAATGTGTCAATCGTAAATGGAATTGTGAAGCTATTTGGGACTGTTGTAGATTAAAAATTATTAATAGTCTGTGCTCATCGAGGGTCGTTAGTCTATGGTTATGTGGTTCGTAATTGTGACATTGTTTCTGTTATGGCTGCTGGACAATATCCGCCGGAAGGAGGACGCGGGCTCGTGGTCGCATCAATGTGTTCGGATGTATGTGCTTTTTTTGTTTAACACCTGTCAGATGACGTCATAGAATGTGTTTGCATATTAATAAGGTCTCATATATTTAAGGACTCAAAACAATAAATTATTTAATGAAATACACCTCATATGGTTGTAGCAGCTGTCCATAACAAAAAAAACAGTAGAATATTTATGTTTCCAAACTTATTCCATAAGCATTGTTAATGTTACAAACATTTTAAATATCAAAAACATTTTAATTAACGAACAAATTAACTTTTCTTTTTGTTTTAAGAATGTTTTGATTCATGTTGCACGATAATAATTGTGAACACTTCTTAAAAAGTATTTATTGCGTTTCTTTACCCTACCTATTTACATTATAGACCATATAATATAGCCACAGAAAAACGAATAGCCACTTTAATAACAATGATATTTTAAGATTAAGAAGTGGTGTTATCAATAATTTGACTTCTCTGTTTCATATATACCTATCAAACTTTGATTAACTAAAACAGCTCCATCTAATCTTTAGTTGAAAGAAAATTGGATAATTATACACTTGTATCGATTCGATTGATCTCCTATCTTAATTTATTGCCTTACCGAGCTATGACAGTAGCGATTGTATTCATATACGCTACTGTACTAACCTAGTCGAAGGAATTTAAACTCTTTTCATGTTATTACGGTTTAAAATCGTTTGTCTATCGTTGCTGGATATAAAAAGAAAATGGCGTCGAAAAAACGCAGCAACGCGCACATCACGTATCACGTGAATTTCTTATTGTTTCGATCTTATAAGAGTCATATTGTGACGCTATTGTTTTTTTTATTTATATAAACGGCGAAAGTAGCTTTCGTGCGGCATTTTGTATTTTAATACATTCCATTTAAATATGAATGTATTCAAAATAAGGTACGTTGTGTTTAAATTTTACGTTTAAATTATATTGCCGCTGTATAAATTTACGGAAGTTTTGTATCGAAATACAATGGTCGGTGCAAAATATTTTTTTGACATGTGCCAGCGTTATTTTTTTACTCTATATTATAAAATTGCATATTTTATGATAATAATAATGTAATTTAGTATTTAAATACGATAAGACGTGTGCCAAAAATGGATTGCACGCGGTCATCACATATTTCAGTTCAATCCGTATACAATTTTAACTGCAAAAGCTTTTCCAAATGTATCGTGTCGCTAACCAGCGAGGCAACAACATCTAGTCACAATCTGCGGTCTACGAAATCACTTCAATTAATTCCACTTTCTGAGAGCCGCCCCATGGATATGAGCTATCATTTCTGAGTTGGAAGGCTTTGAATAGATTTGTTGGCCGTAGCAAGTAAAACATGCTTAGATAGATGGAAACATGTTCTAGAAATGTAACATTGTACTGTGTATGCGGCGCGGCAGTCTATGGCGCACTTCTTGGCCTGTCTTGCTAAGTGCTTGCAGCACCTAGACCTAATGAAAGCCACAGACAACGCTATCGTGTTTATGTTTTTTGTAAAACTTATTGAAAAAGGAAAAAAGTCCCAGTATTCTTACGCCGCTTTTTCTCAGGTCAGACTTTTATTTCCGAACCGGAGGTAGTTTATTTGACAATCAATACGTAAGTGTAATGCTACCATATTGAATAAAGATATTTGACTTTGACTTTGAAAATTAGCGTTGCCAATTTCCAGGTCTCAACTATATAAATAACTTGTCATCGACACAAAAGGAAGAATTGTAATGTCTTACGTTTCACAAAAAATGGTTCATTAATATGAAAGAGATTTTTCCAAAGTTTTAGATCATTGTAATGCCTTATAAATGAGTTATTTTCTAACATCTAAAAGTGACAATACTCGTACATTGCATTTCTCAAATCTCTGGACACCATCTTTAAGAAATTCTGCAATTGTTTTGGTTTAAAATAGGAAATATTTTGATAATATACATAATGGAATTATAATATTAAAATGTTTTTTATTATAAATAATAATATAAATTATAATAAATAATATTAATAAAATAAAAATAATGTTTGGTTCGTTGAATATTAGCATAATCAGCTTCATCATAATGTTATGACAAAATGATGGATTATAATTTCACTGCAGTGTAAACCAATTATTTAGTCAATGACATGTATTTCATAATTGGTCACGATATATTGTTGTATGGTTGTTGCAACACTGATTTTTTCTGCAGAAATTTCACTTTCTAATTATACACTTGTACATAGCTGTAATCGCTTGATTGGTGCTCGGTATTTAGTTCGGTTTTTGTCTCAAAAGGAGTAAAAAGGGGTGAGAATCAATAGAACGATGTTAAGGTGATCATTGAAATAATTAAACAATCGATCATTGAAAGCCATTTAGTGCTTTCCAAAGTACATTTGGTCTGAAGGTTATGGACTATATTTTTTAATAGCCTACGCAGGCAGACGAACAGTCGGGGCACCTGATGGAAAGTGGTAACCGACGCCCATAGACATCGGCAATACTGATATCACCAACCCGCTGCCTACAGTGTGACATAGGCTGTTAAGTCTCGTTTACCCAGTAAATACGCTGGCTACGGTGCCCTTAAAACCGAAACACTATAGTGTTTTCACACTACTGCTTTGCGGTAGAAATAGGCACCGCGGTGGTACCCACCCAGACGGTCCCCTGTAAAAAGGGGACCTACTACCGGTAAAGAGACTATGATTAAATAGTGTTTACTTTAAGTCATGTGTACCTTCTTTGAAATATGTTCATGACGAATTACAGAGCCACGATGCTCTTGATTGTGTATACTGCTAACGGCTTCTGTTCTATAATGAGAGTTTAGTTTTCATTTAAATTGGTTAAGTTTACAATTAAATGAGACTACGTAAGCATCAGTACAAAGAATAAAGTCGCTTCCTCTGTCCCTATATCCCTATGTATGCTTAAATCTTTCAAATTACGCAACGGATTTCAATGCGGCTTTTTTAATACAGTGGTGGAAGAGGAAGTTTTATATGTATAACACATTTTAAAATTGTAGGTATATTTTCTATCAGCATAGCTCTCGTGCGAAGCAGGGTCGGGTTGCTAGTTAGTTATGTTTTGAAAAGGAACGCGTTGAAAATAAACTTAAGTTGAAGTAAAGATGTTAGACGTTATATACTTGATCGGATAATATGAATTTAGACATGGTATTGTGTGTGCGAGTAAATAATAATATCTATTAAATGGGAATGGGATACGGTCCGAAAAAAACCCTAATGGATAGGGGTGTATCAGGGGAGGCCTATGTCTTGCAGTGGACTATCACAGGCTGTTGATGATTAAATACTAAGACGTCAAACGTGAACAAGGTATGATGTCAGACTCTTGTGGCGCCAAATTGTCTCTCAATAGTTCTTATTCTTAAACTGCCTTCGTAGCGTGTGTCCTTCCTAGTGGTAAGGGCGTTTGATTTAGAAACCGGAGGACAACTAATTTTCATTGTTGTTTCCTTTTTTAGTTGGATAAGGCAATTTGGGCCGTTTACCCAATTGTCTGAAAAGTAAAATAATCGATGCGTCGGACGGGCATGTAAAAAGTCGGTCCACAACCCGCATGTATCAGGATGCGTGTATCAGGGCAGGCCTAAATCCAGCAGTGGACCAACACAGGCTGATGATGATGAGTGTTTATTGGTTGAAAATTAGGTATTAAATAAGGTGGATCATCGCACGTTAACGGTGAACATTAGCGATGCTGAAGTAATTTTCTTTTACATTATTTTCTATATATATTTACTTAAGCTGCACATTCTGTTGTTGTGTTGAGCCTGCCTGTAATTGCCAAGCATATACGGCTGTTGCATTTGTTAAAGGTTATTGTCGATGATTTTGTTTTATACGTTTGCTACCCAATCCGTATCCGTTTGGGCTCTTGTATTGTTAGCGTGACATAATGCCATTGGACTTATCCAAATACGTAGACGATTTGGAAAGTATTCATATGACACTGTGTCTGTTAGCTGGATCGTAGCGAGCAATTTCACCTCGACTCGTTACACGATGGCGTAGATAAGTTTTTGCATTGCGCGTTAATAGACAATTGCTGGTTGTCGGTCATTACTTCAAGCGCGACACGCTTGTACTGACGTTTCCAGCTGAATGGTTGTATGAATGCATTAGTAGACTAGGAAACATATTTTTAGGTTTACAAGGTGTATGCTCTATGAGCGATGGTAAATAGTGACGTTTGGTATTGAATTCTTAAAAATAAAGGGTAAAAGGGTCATAATCCTTTTTGATAAATTTTAATTAGGTTTTGCCTTATGCTAAAATAATTTTGATCACCGTTAACAAAAACATTCACGTTTGCTAGCTATTTTAAAACGAAAGTATTTCGAAACATTTTCCGTAGTTATTCTGATTTTGTAAGTTCGTAGTCGTCGTCGAGTTATCAAATTGCTTATTCAACTAAATAATGTCAATCAAAAATTTTCAATCGAATTGTTTATTTCTTTGATCACACACAATGTTTTATTTTATTTTATTTGTGACAAATGGTTCGCAAAGTGATGTTCCCTGGGCTCTTGCAATAGATTTTATGGTTTATTCTTGGTATGTATAAGAACGAACTAGCTATTAGCAAATCATCTGACGAGAGATTTTTTTTAATGGATTAAGGATATTGATCGATTTTTGACTTTGTTCATTATCTGTCTGTTTCACTTATGGCCAACATGTCTTAAATCAAATCTCTCTCATAATTTTGTCGTAAAATTAGGAACTTACCATGAAATTGTTCCCACGGCGATCCTTAGCAGACATAACAAGTGCCTAACTTTACGTAAGTTCTGTACGTGGAGCCTTCACTTTTAGCAAAACAAAAAGCGTCGGCCACCTAATTCGTGGGGACGGTAGCTTCCTGCGAACTCTGTGTTAGATGAAGCTTACTAAAGACATGAGTCTGGAAGCGAAGAACGTCAAAGATAAAAAAAGAAGTTAGTCAATCAATAACATTTTAGCTAAGTAAAACTAGCAAAAATCGGGTAACTCAATGTTTTTATTTTTACTTCGTTTATTTTAGTAAGAAAACTTACACGTGTTGTATCGTTTTAGATTTTTGATTGAATGAGCCAACTTTATTGGCACTTTTTTTAAAGGTGTGCACTTCAATATTGACTAGTTTTGTAAATTTTTAGGAAAGAATTTTGTAGGAAAATTTGGTTAGTTGTGTATTTTTTTATGGCTCTCATTCGGATATGCTATTTAGGTTATGGTTTCAATGTTAAAATAAAAAAAAATAAGTTACGAAAAATGGTTACAGTGTGGCTAATTAAGATTTGACACTAAACAATAAAGAGGCGTGTCAATGGAAATGTCACTCATGTTATGTCATGCCGACAGATGTTGACTATGACAACCAAACTGTCATCGAACCTCTATCTCGTCTAGTTTTCCAGAAGAAAAACAATTTGTCACAACATCTATATGTACAGCATTAATGCTTAAAAGAAAATCATCGCTTTTTAATATGGTACGTGGCGATGTATTGTCGTATTTTACAGGCTATGTCTTACCCATGTACAAAGAAATCTGAAAGCTGTACATACTGCATATTAACAAAAATCAATACTTCACTTTAGCAATGCAAAAGCTGAATTATTGAAAACGATTTAAAGTTGTAGGTCTCCTATTTACAGGGGACCGTCTGTAGTAGTTTATAAATACTGTCTTCCGGTTTAAAGGGCAACGTAGACAGCGTTTTACTAGGTTAACTAGATGTTATATGTCACGTCCAGGAGCGGGTTTGTGCTCCTTGCTCAATATGCTTTACCTATATGTATATATAAATATATATATATGTGTGGGGTTGCTAGTATTTAATACAATTAAATAAAATTGGAGTGTTTGTTTGCTTTTGATGAAAATAACCATAACTAATAAATGAATCAGCAAATTTTTGGTTCGTCTGTATTTTACTGGAAGATAACTGATGTAACTGGGATTAAATTAGGCTACTTTTTTCCACAAAAAGAAATTAAAAGAAATATTTTATATCACCACGCGGACATAGTCGTGGACGACAGCTAGTAAAATATGCATACTGGCATATTTGTATACGGCTTCTACACCCCGCTAGCTAAAATAGGTTTCCTGATCACAGACTACTTACTTGCAACTGACAATAAAATTGCGCAACCCATTTGATAATACAATTAAATACCTGCATTACGTGTAATCAGATTGCTCTCATGCCTTGATGGACATCGTCACGGAAACGATGGGGATCTTTGTGACCGGGAAGTTGCAATTTCGTTCGACACGTAATAAGGCATTTCTCACTTTCTTCACATTCAAACGGCGGGTTGGGCAACATAAGTATTGTGTTATGTAATAACCACATATTATTTGAGCCTTAATTGTTTCTAACTAAACATAATTGTTTTATATAACGCGATTAATTTGTCATTAACTGGCTCCGTAGTGTAGTATTGGCTTGCGCGTTAAAAAGCGGAGGTATTGGGTTCAAACTCTGCGGCAACTGAAATAGTTTTATATTGCTTTTTGTTAAATGGTTATGTCAATGCGGACAGATAACGTATTTGTAAAATAAATATGATACATGCGTTGGGTCTTTAAAGTTTGTCCTGCATCTGATCGCTTACCTGCCGTGTGGTTCTCCGTCCCATCGGACTCTAAGAGGCGAATCCTTTGCGCGTATCCTTATGTACTATAGTTGGCTGAACTGCAATATGCTATATAAATCGACCCAGAGATCAATATTGTTATTCACGTTGGTGGCTTTGTAATAAAATTCGTTTAATTTTATGTGCGTGAATTTATTGATTATCAGATCTTAGTTGAAATATCTTGTTTCATTTTTTTTAAGATCAAAGATCTTACGAGCTAAATTAAAATATTCTGTTTATGGTTTTCATATATCAAGAAAAGTTGTTTTTAATTTATGCATTTAAAATAGAAATAAATTATTAATTAAGATAGGTTTCTCTTATATTTTTAGCACACATAGTTTTTATTTTAATTATAGAAATACTATAATAAACCTTAACCGAGGTTTATTCAAATGCGTGCAATTTATTTTTCGCTTTTGCGTAAATTCAAATTGAGTTATTAGAGAGCGGCAATCTGAAGCAAGAATAATTTGATCGTTATTCAGATAATTGCTTTATGATCTGTTTGTTATTCGTGTTAGCGCTTACATAAAGCGTGATTGCTTTTTTGGAAATTGTAGGTGTTATTTAGTTGTAGTTCAACTAAAGATATAACCATGATTGTCTTTTTGGATCTACTTTAATTCTATAATAATTATTATTGAAGCTTCCTAAATGTTTTTTAACTTTAGTGTAGGCCATAATCTTGTAGCAAGTCACAGTATCATACTAGTTAACGGTGAAAACGTTACCTAATACAATTTAACCTTTTCTAATCTACATAATATCATCATCATTCATACTAAAGATTAGGATTAACAGTTATGGAGCCATTTTCTTATGTTACTCACACCTACAATTGACCACCGAAACCATAAGTTTTCCGCTCTGAATGTTTAATCGTTTGCATAATGAAATTTGCTTCTTACAATTTTTCATTTGCGACGCAAGAAATAACTTTGTATATTGCGTTTTGAATAAATGTGCTCTACGTACATTAATTACAATTGTACAATATACTTTTATAATATAACTGTATGCAGAAATACATAACTATTTGAAGTATGATGAATACAGACGCTCTTTACACAAGTTAGGTTATTATTTATGTTATTAGCCATATTTATTGTTTGCTATGTTGCCCTGTAATGTCGTTTATTTTAATGGCAATAAGTTGTTATACTTGATCTGTCAGGTGACAAATTTCTTTTAGCAAGACTTAAGAAAATTGTTAGCATAGTACGTTGAATTTATTTTATCATAAAGATTATGAAATTTAAAACTAACCTAACTTCATGAAACATGTTATATACTTGAGAATATATTTTTTAAGTAAATATAATTAAGATTTTTAAGATTTAATTACGTTTGACCTAATAGTTTATTACATTTATGGGCATTATAAAAATGAAAACTTTATGGATTTCAACGCGTTATATTATTTATAAAAGTTATCGTTTTAGATCCTTTACATTGTCTATGATGAGGCACATTCGCTAATAATAAGTGTCTAAGCTTATTTTTTACTACCGATGGGAGTTTTGAAGAAGTATCACGTAATTTGTTTAAGTGTTAAAAGTTTTCTAAGTTCGTCGTTTTTAGTAAGAAAGTTAAATGTTCTACGTGTGAATGCGAAAAGTGGTTAAGAAGCATTTGTGAATGATTTTCGCTGATAGGGTTACGATCCGTTAAAATTATTCTAGTTATATGTTATTAATTCTATTGTTTAGGACCTATGTTTTTTATAAATTATTTAGGTGTCCAATTTTGATTTGAATGTTACTTATAATGTACAAAGAGTAGTGACTTGATACTCTTTTTGTCATGTTGATAATAAATATAGCTATTAAAGATCAAAACGGGTAACTGAAAATACCTTTTTAGGCTAGGACTTAAATATTAACATAAAAATAACGACTTTCGTATGATATCATTTGTAACTAAAAAAATATATATTTCCATTTTTATGGTTGTTGCCGGCTTCAATAACAAATATTGAAATATCAACTAGAAAAGCGCAAGTCTTTTAATGTTTACAGATAGTAAGTTCTGTATACCTATATAAAATATTCACATTCTAAGTGTTTACAGCACCAACGCGCTATTTATCGATATACATCGTAACAATAGTGATGAACATGCATCTACTATATTACAATTTTCCATTGCGTAGGAATGGGAGAAAGAGCGGGGCCGGCGGCCGCGTCGTCAGTCGCCTGACAAGCGCAATTCGACATGGTCAACTGTTCATAATCGTGCACAGCACACGAGTGGCCGAAAAACTCGCGCGTGTGCCCGAACGGTTTAAAAAAAAAACAAACCCTGAGCCAGTTTTGGCGCGAACCGCCGTCGTTTCGTTTTCGTATAAAATGTTTCACGGAACTATTTGTGTTTGTGAATAAAACAGTTTTGTATACGAAAGTGAATTAACATTTTAATGTGGTGTAAGAGTGAACGCCGCGGATTGCGTAATGTCACCGAAGATGTTAATAGGTTTTTTAAGTTAAAGAACAATTGTACTTTTGGGAGTTGTCAGTTAATTGATCAATTATTGAATAATTAATATATATAATTATAAATAACATTTAATTTTTTCGCATATACCGTAACTAAACAATATTTTTTGGAGACAAAACATTGCGTCAGTAATATTACTTTTTAAATATGAATTAATTTCATAACAATAGCTCGGTTGTGCCTGAGAAAATTGGTTCATATATGGCGTAGAAAATACTGGGAAAAACTGTCATAGTAGAGATATTCACTTCGCAAATGAATTATTTGCTCCCACTTCATGATATTATTACTCGTTTTTAGTAACCGTGATTTATAAAAATCATTCTTAATGCTGTACGTACATTGATATAATGTTTTAAACATCGATTAATTATAAATGGTTTAGAATACAAGATTAATCATGTTCGCAGGTGAAGTTCGTAGAAGTTTTGCATATCATAATTTATTCATGTAGTCATTCGTTTTGAAATTACGTTGATATGCATAACGAATGAGTAAAATTTTTGAAATTGCTTTGGAAAATTTGAATATTACAATTAACTCGTTTCTAAAGCGGTCAAATCGTTACGCTATTTTTAGCAGTTATTATTAGTTTTTAATAGTTATTAACGGTTATGTTAACGTGTAGCTATGTCGCTTGACCGTGTACGGTGATTTTAATTATGTAATCGAGTTTTTTTTATACATTTTAGATGAAATTGAAGCTTATCGACATTACATCGTTAATTATGAGCGATCGCTACGTTTACGGCAAGAGAATGCATCGTGAAATAGAAAGTCTTTTTTTCCTCGCATCAAACTCGCTCTCTTGAATGGACGATATTTATAGTTTAATAATTTCCAGTAATAAAAAAGCGTATATGCATAAATTTATAGAAACAATGTTATTTTCTTATAATTAAAACAAAAACAACGATAGATAAATTTATCTACGGCGATTTAGTACACTAATAACAATGTTAATCGCAGTTTTGTTTTAATTGTCTATAACTATACCTTATAAAGAATGTTTGCAACGTGTCATCCTACTAAAATGGGCTGAAATGGGCCCGGAAAAATAAATACCAACTCGTTGTCAAGTACATTTAAAAGCTAATTGAATGTATTAAATTGGACGTGTAAGATAAAGACAAAGTTTAAAAGACCTAATTCCCAATATAAATTGTTTGATGTAGCGTGTGATAGTGGGCGTTTTTATTGTTAAGGGGGTGCACGTAATTAGTATGCCGTTATTCAATTATAATATATTTATTAGAGTATATACTCTAGATGATATAAACCTAATAATAGTGTAACTATAAGAATTACCATTAAACACTACTAGATAAAACTGCAACATACATAACGTTGAAAAAATTCAATATTTGGAATTAAATATTGGCTGCATGTTTGACGTTTAACTTAGATAACAAAAAAATACAGAAGATATTAAAAAAAAATCTAACTTTTTTATTCATTATATATTACTTGAAAATGCTCTTCTTTTCAAAAGCCAGTTATCTACTGTAGACTCTAGAATATTCCATTTCGCAATAACGAACACAAAATGGCGGATTAGTTATAACATATGTGTGACTTTTCTCATTGTTCAATTTGAAAGAACGCTCTCAGCTTTCGTGACGGTACATGGTTTGGGTGAGCAATTATGTAACGTCTTTAACAAATGAGAGAGTTAAGACGCGGAAATTAATTAAGGAATGTACTTACAAAATTGTGCTGGGGTTAATAAATAATATAATCTATACAAATCTCTAAAACCATCAACAAATTATTCAATTTGTATATCATGGTATAGACGCACTGTATGAACGGATATGTACAAAATACGATGAGAAAGTATTTAACAAAACTTTAAGGTAAACTCACATATATTATTGCGAATTAGATGTTTATCTCAAGTTCGTAAAACATAGACAATGAAGCAATGAAAATGGTTTTAATGTGTTAAAAAATTAGTGATAAAAAAATAAATGACAAGCCTGTTCAGAAAGAAGATCTCAAAGTATGGGACGATGTCCAAAGATCGAAGGACGATTGCAACGCAATAGGGCGTTTGCTCAAAGACTTCTGCAGCTGTACAGAGAATGCTGCCTGGTCGCCAGACATGACTGCTGACAGAAAAGGTCCTTTCTTGAAAAGCGAGCTGACCAATATGTCCGCGATGCGCAGAAGACTCATGACTATAGCGAAGGGTAGACATAAAAAGCCTGAACCACCTAAGCTAGAATGCGAAACTCTAACAACAAGTCTAGTAAACGCCAGCTCAGAGGAGAGCATGCTAAAGAAGAATATAGATAGCTTCTTAATAGCTCGCAGGATGATAGCTTTAGACGAAGACATATATGAGAAACCTATACAGCATTCGGTTCATTCCTCATGCGGAGACAACTGGTCGTTAAGCAGAGCCTGGAAGAATAACAATGAGATGCTCGGTTCGCAATTATCAAACCCTGACCGTTACCTGGAAAAGATAGACGAAGTGTCTAAGCATAAAAAAATGGACGAGCAAGTGAGATACGACAAGAATATAAAACGGCATATTAGGATACGAGTGATGCTGTCTCTAAGGATGAGGAGATACGTTAAAAAACGGCTAAGGAGGCAGAAGACACCGTCAAATGCCGGTGTTCCTCCTAGAAGATTTCCTAGAGGGGCCTCAGTGACATCCAGCTTTGGTACAAGATCATATAGAAGTGTTATGACGGATAAAACCGGAGACGGCGCCGTTGTATTCGACATACATGAAGCCCGAAATTCCACTATAGAGCTGTGCCACGACTATGAAGAAGACCTGGACACCCTCGATATTGCTTTGCGCGCCGGAAATTTCAGGTATTGTATTCATTTATCCATAAATATACCTGAAAATACACAAAAATCCCCTTGGGAAATAATTTTAAACACTATGATTAACTAAATTAATTCTATGTTAACAGACTCCTTCATTGTCAGTAAAATTGTTCAGAAAATAACAGTAATGCTGACGTGTCTGGCAGTCGCGGCGTCAACGTCATTGATTCCCTAATGAAACATTTTACCTAATATATGCCGGAACGGAAGCGAGATCGGCGACCGTGAAGCGCTTTTGTTATCTGTCCGACCATAGACTATACCGTATGACACTCGAATAATGCCCTTTAATGGTCCCCGCGATTGAGGTACATGACCAGAGTTTTAGGAAAAACAAAAGGCACTCTGCAATTTAAACTTACATAATTAACTTACAGTTCAAAAAAGTTTTACAATCGTAAATTATTAAAAAATTCAGTAATGAATATAATAAATCTATTAACTTATGAACAGTAACGTCTGAACTCAATAATCTCTAGTCCTGACACATGCTATTGCCTATTTTTTAGGTTATACTCAATAAATATTTGTTACTATTTATGAATATTAAAAATTCATTAAGGTTGCAGCAACACTTATTCAGTTTAGGTCATCTGACGACCTTGAGAGACTTCAGTGATACAAATCAGTATCGGCATTGTGGTGCTACCATGATTTCGAATATTAAACGAGGACAGATTAAATAAAGCAAGTGTGTCAATTATTCCTGACAGTTTTCTGTTATATTTGATGCCCGTAAACCATGTTAAATATTTTTCGGGTACTTTTTTCCCTATTGTTATTAACACTCACAGTTTTACACAGATTATCCTTCGTATATAAAGAAATAAAATAACAGTACGAATTTATTTTTATCTAACTGCCTTCGTCAACTGGATTTCGCAAAATTTTCTTTCGTCGTAATTTTTAAATAAGTACTATATACTGTTGTATTAACCCTCTGAATAAACATCTGCTCAGACCGCCTCCGTCTTATTTGAAACTTTATTAAAAGATGCGGTAATTATATAACCTTATTCTCATTAAACTATTTCAATTCAATTTTATTTTGTCAGTGTCACCATATGATATTTGAGCATTTATTAACGATGTTACTAACTAAATTGACATCGACCTCAACAAATGCGCAAAGAATTACACAATATAAAACATTGTACCACTTAATGTGTTTCAAAAGATAGGACGCTAATCTTCTTTTGACTATTCTTTGCTGTTAAACAGCTAGTGATTTCGAAACTGAAAGTAATCAAATACCATTAAGCTTTGATGAATGCCATATTAGTATAATAACAGGTTTACCTTTTTTATTTTTAATCACTTGTTATTGCACCACGAAAATGTTACAGGTAACATTTACGTTGCTATAGTGTGATTTTCAATTTTTTTCTTAAATATTAATATAATTGTTTTATTGGTTTCGTTGATTATACATGTGTTACAGTTGTATTCTTATATGTGATGTTAAGTAGTAATGTGAAGAAATGTATTCCGGTTTGAATGGTTGAGTTAGTGATATTTTTCACTAGTGGTAGATTAATAAAGTTGAACAAATACTTTAACGAGGCTACTTTTAGAAAACACGCTAATCTGTGTGACATATGGACAGTTTGTGTTGCCACATAATTAGATATTTATTATAACAACAACGCAGTGAACTAACATGAGTTTAACACGGCTCACGCATATCAAAAGCCTATCAAACAGATTGCATGCGACTTATTTATTTTATCATTACCGCAATAAGTGCTTTAAAATACCGAAACAAAGTTTGTCGACGCTACATTCATTTTTTGTACTATATTTTAATATCTTATTATGTACATTAATGTTATGTTGGATCTAGTAAAATATTTATAAGGTGTGCATAAATTTTGGACTGATCATGTTACGATTAAATTGTTCAGTAATTTAATTTGTAAACACTACAATTCTTAATTGTTCTGAATGCATGCAAGCCGTTTAAACTCAAATTTAAATAAGCAATTACACTATTTTATTGATTTTTAAGAATTCTACCATCTACCAACTATTATAAACCATGTTAGAAGGTAATTCCGCTGGGGGCTGGAAACCCGCATATTGATAAGCTTCTCTTCTCTATAAAAAATGACAAATCAATAAACTTGATACGAAAACACTCTGTAATCATCATGAGCCCGTGTTAGTCCGCTACTGGGCACAGGCCTCCCCTAATGTACGCCTTCTCCATTAGGGGCTTTTGGACCGTATCCCACCAAGCAGGTCCAATGCGAGTTGGTGGGTGGACCGACTTTTACATGCCCATCCGAAGCATGGATCATCTTACTTTTCAGACAATTGGGTGATCGGCTTCGACCCAAATTACTCTAACCAACTAGATAACAGTAATGAAAATTTGTTGAGTCCCCGCAGGATTCGAACGCAAGTTCTCCGGTTTCCAAGCTTTGTAACATGTTATAATTTTGAAGTAAACTACTGTGGTCAATAATACGTCATTGATATGGAACTATCTAAACTTTTACATTTTAGTTATTCTTACATTAAGCAAAAATGGGATAAAACTATTCAGTGAATGTAGTAAAGAATGTTTTATATGCCTTATCGCGAAACACGTTTCATATCGGCATCGCAATAATCATAGGGATAAAAGAGGTTAGATCTGACAGTCCCGTATGTGAAACCGGCTAATAAAGGCTAATCGGTTAACGGGTCGTGTTGGTGCAACATGTTGCAGTATTTGCACAAGGTCAAGTATTTCTCGAGGTTATTGATTGATTATCTGGTTCGCATGTTCAGCTTTAGGTGAAAAAGTTCAATATTATATTACGTAAACATCATGATTCTGATAACAATATAAATGAGATGGCACATTAGATAGAAAATAATATATGTAGAGCGTTCTTATAAGCGACAGAGGTGTTTGTCAATTGTTTTGTGATATTGCACATATAAAAGCATTGTTAAGCTTATTTGTTTAGTAATATTTAGCGATAAAATATTTATTAATAGAGATTTCTTTGTTTCAATTATGAATAAAAGCTTTGATTTTGTTTATTGTGGATTATAAATTTATGTGATTCAAAATAAACAATTGATTTTATAGTGTCATAAACACACAATTCGTTCATTCTTTTTCATAGTAAAATAGGACACATAACTTTTTTTACATTAATTCGTAAGGGAAGTATCTTGGCTCTGGCATATATATCTAATTTTTTGAAAAGACACTAAATATAATGATGACTAAATAAAGATGTAAAAGAGCGGAAAAAGAAGTTGTATTTTTAAACGCTTCTTCTAGTATCGTTGGGTGATTTCCTTTTAAGTTTTGGGTCAATAAATCAATATCAATAAAAAAAATAAATTAAATGGAATAATATTCTATTTCATATAATTTAGTTTTAAGTTAAATATATGGTTATTTATATAAAGTGATCGATAGTGACTTTGAGCGGAACATTTAAAAACAAAAATTTTAACTTTTGTTTCGTTAGTAGATAAATGCATTGCATATTGAATATTTTAATGAATTCTGAATATTCTTCATTGCAATTTGTAACAATGTTTTAGATTAAAATGATTTTAGTGGATTTTTTTAAAACGTGGACTGTATAGTTTAAGGTCATACAAGGTTGGGATTTTTATCACCGTCATTTTTTTTTAAATTCCCTCATATCTAAGATACTATAAAAAAATGTGACAACATGACAGCTAAGACATATCATTTTAAAAAAAAACAATGATCAAATTCGGAGCTCTAGGAGCGGAGCAACGAGGTAACAAATATATTTAAAAAAAAAACATGCGCTCCGAAGTGATTACCTGCTTTTGGGAAGTCGCTCAAAAAGAGCTGTTACTAGATTCAACGTTCATAAGGGATTAAGCATAAAATAATTTAACAACGGCTTTGATACGACTCACTTTGTTAAAAAACACTTGTTTTTTCTTGATTCTTACGTACGTTATATTCATTTTACTGCTAGAAAATGTTTAAAAACTTGTTATATTCATATTAGTCTTAATATAATGAGCGGTATTTTTTAATTTATTTATGTTTAACTCAGTGTTCTTTTGTTAATAATTTGCAAGAAAGATGTTAAAAACTTTGAATGGTTAAAGCGCCACCTGTTATTCAGAAGGCGAAGCTTGTTATATTGTTATGTTGAAGTAACATCTCCGGTTAGTTTTACACATGTTGAAGTAGATGGCGCTGTTACAAAGAATGAATTTGTTGAATTTTTGCCTTTACTTTAAACCGATAAAAATAAAAATATACTGTCAGAATATTTCGAATATTTTATTTTCATAATAATGCTATGAAAATAAAAGCCTGCATTTCTATTTTAATCATGCGGACATAAATGATAGATGACGTTGGTTAAACGAGCGCGTTGAAGTCTTTTCTTCGTCTACTTCAAAAATGGTTGCCAACGAAAACGAAAGATACATATATATTTGTTTATAAATATTCGACTCTATAACTTTTAATTTTATTAACTGCCTCCGTAGCCTAGTGGTATGTGCTTTAGAAACCGGAGGTCGTGGGTTCGAATCCTGCGGGGATCCAACAAATTTTCATTGTTGTTTCCTTATTGGTTAGGCCAATTTGGGCCGCTCACCCAATTGTCTGAAAAGTAAGATGATCCATGTGTCGGATGGGCATATAAAAAGTCGGTCCACCCGGACAAGCGTGGTGGGATACGGTCCAAAAACTCCCAAATGGATAGAGGTGTATGAGGGAGGCCTATGTCCATCAGTGGCCTATCACAGGCTGATGATGTGATGTGATGTCATTTGTTTCTGAAATTAATTTGCTGTTTTAACAAGCTCTCCTCATATTTATAGGAGCGGACGCTTAGCTGTGGAGGGTTGGTGGTGTGGCAGGGCTATGCCTTCAGGCGGAAGGGCGAACAACGGCGCCCAGGCGCTGCACTATGCAGCTGCCAGGGGCTGCCTCGACTGTGTGAGGCTGCTTGCCAATACTACGCCGGATGTCTCGTGAGTAGCTTTTGTATATTATTTTAGTATAAATGCAGGTTGCTGTTTTTAACGGCGGGTTTAACTACGAAGTGATACTTCGTTTGTAGAAACAGCGTAAAGAGAGCTAGGACGTTATGGAATTCTGATATTGAAGTCAGATTAGAGTAAATTTATCTGGTTGTTGACGGTTTTATTATACTTAATACAATATATATACAATAATTGCAATAATGTAGTTTGTTAAGCGAAAAATTAATATTGCTGATGGTTAATGTCTACATAATTCACTTTTAAGAAAAATTGTAATGACTTTAAACATCACAAAAGGACAGGAACAACAAGGAACAATAACATAGAAGGATTTGTTTCTCAGCCAGTGCTTGGTCATTGTTAGCTACAAAATCTACATACGTAGAGACTTTTAGAATTGCGAAATGTTCACACTGTTCGTAAAACATTGAATTAAATTTTCATTTCAACTTTGCTATTTTATTTTTCTAATTTTAAGACACGTAAAATACGTACATATATACATACAAATACCTTGCTTTGTGGCAAATGTAACCGGCCACCTTAAATATGCATCTGGGTCTGTCACACAACATTGAGCCGCATAATCGAGCGAGGTAATAGCGGTTTTTACCGGGATAGAGCGAGCAAGTCCTGTTATGTTAGTTAGCGCCTTGTGGCAGGCAAGTGTATGAGCGACGCCCAAGTCGTGTTGCGTGATTTACAGTAATCCGTAACATGCTGTATACATAGCCTGTACGTGTAGATGTATGTATTAAAGTGTGAAGCCTATTTCTGGCTATCTTAACAGTCATATTTATAGAAAAAATTCTGTAATTTTTGTCACGGCGTCAATGAAATGGAAGGCTGATTTTTACCGTGCACCGCAAATTGATCGATACTATTCGCACTGCAACGGCTTTAAAATAAACTGCGGTGCCAGATATCTTGCAGTTTTAGTCACATATTCATTCAATATACTTATAATATTCTCGTGTGACATTGCTGCGTATTAAGATAAAAATAACTATTAAATAAAGTATTTGTGGAAATATTAAAACTGTCGTGAGACATTGCACGTAATAATGAAGTCCAATCGGCTGAACTCACGGGAAATAGGAGCTTAACGGAGGTCCTTCATCATAACTTCATCAGGAGTGGGATAACTTTACGGTCCCGAGACCCACTGCAAGACGGTAAGCGATTCGATATCGTAATTAATAACAACATAAAAATTCGCTGTACTTCATTCAATTTTTGCATTTTAACTCCTGTGCTCGGTAAATACAGCATGTTGAAGTCCACCGCCTCTTGCTCAGCTAACTGCGAAAATATTAATGAGAAGACTCGCACGCGCGCCGTAGTGAAAGCGTTACGGAATTAATTGCACGTCGAGATAGCCCCCATCTGAGCATGTTGCTCCGTAGAAGATTGTTGATCTCATTTGAATGAGAATGTGACGAAATATGTATAATTTTAGTGTCGTTACGGGTGCATTTTTCAAGAATTTTGAACTGAAATAGGACTTCTCTGACCTGAGAGGAGCAGGCGAAATAAATTTATATAAATATAAATTTTATTGTTTTATTTATACACCCCTTGTGGGTGGAATTTCGTAAAATCCGTTCTTAGCTGACCTCTACTCGGCGAAAGGAATATTCCTACTAAATTTCAAGTCCCTACGCCTTATAGTTCCTGTGATCGTGATTAGTCAATATATAGGTTGGACTCTTTTATATATGAAGTATACTTCTTGCATTTATAGAATATATTCCCTAGTGGGATTTAAATGTATGACGTCCAGCATGTAAAGCAAATGCCAACAGGCTGTAAGCTTAGAGTATAGTACACAATATTATTTGTCTAACAGATATAAATCGTCTAAACACTAGTTAAGTCTGTAGTATTAGGTTTTTTTTTATTGCTTACGCAGACAGACGACATTAACATTGCTGAAATCACCAACGCGCTGCCTACCGTGAGACCTAGGATGTCTCGTTTACCCAGTAAATACGCTGGCTACGATGCCCTTCAAAGCGGAACACAGTAGTGTTTTCACACTACTATTTTACGGTAGAAATAGGCACCGCAGTGGTACAAGTTAAAAGCACTTGTTCTTTTTCTTCTTGATTTTTGATAGAAACACGATCATGAAATATATATAGATGGGTTGAATTTACTGGTATCTGTATCAGCCTGTGATAGTCCACTGCTGGACATAGGTCTCCCCTAAAGCACGCCTTCTTCATTAGGGGGTTTTTGGGCTTATCTCACTACGTTGGTCCAATGCGGGTTGGTGGGTGGACCGACTTTTACATGCCCATCCGACACATGGAACATCTTAATTTTCAGACAACTGTAAGATGCTCAAATTGGCCTAACCGCCTAGGAAACAACAATGAAAGTTTGTCGAGGCCACGCAGGATTCGAACCCACGACTTCCACGCTCATACCACTAGGCTACGGAGGCAGTTGAGCTATCACATATTAGCTTACTACTGTTTGATACTTTAAATATCATACTTTTAAAAGCAGGTATGAATTATTGTTTAGTCGTTGTTCTTTTTAATGGAATGTGAGTAACAGCTGTATTGACGGAAGGAATGAATGATGATCCTAAATTCTTGACAATGTTGCGTTGTCGATTGGGCTTTAATAAATTGAGTACAAAATTATTGCGAAATACATTAAAAATTATAACAAGTTTTATGAAACAAAACGATCGAATATATTTTTGTGATTTTTGTGGTAGAACGCAGTAAAGTTTTTTTAAAGTTTCAGTAAAATTATCTTTTAAACTATAAACAGAAAAGTAAATTAATGATTTTCCGACACATTCTGCACAAAACGTGTCGTATGTATAGAATTTTTCAAGCTGTTTAATAGTAAAACGAGACGTAACCCATAAGTGATACACATACATTCATTACATAAGCGCACAGTTCTACATTACCCCATTCTCTTGTAAATGGAAATCTCTTCCGTACAAACGTTTACGGGACATTAACGCCGGAGAAAATAAAAACGTGCTTGTTACAAATTACTTCTACGACTACGCTGCTTCATAAAGCATGTAACATAGAAAAAATATCAAATAATAATCCTTTATTGCTAAAGAAATCCTTTCAGGTAGTATGCGATATGGTATTATTAAATAATAAACCTATATAATACTTTCGTGTGTTTACGCGAACAGTAGACATGATTTAATAAAAGACGTTACGGATTTACCAGTATTCAGTCTACCCGTGACCATGGTCCTGTAAAGTATCTGAAACGTCGGGAAAATTGTAAGCCAAATTAAACGCGATAAAGTCCGTAAAGTATTTTATTAAATAAACTTATAGATATTCTATCCCGTGAACACGGCCGGTTGAAAGTGATACATTTTTTGAAGAATTTTATTGTTTTGTTTATTGCTACACATTAGGATTTTAAGATTTGCGTCCAAATTATTACGTATATATATTTCATTTTTGATTGACGATCAAACAAGAAGCGGCTTAAATTTTTATACCGTTCCTTTGTTATTGAAATATAAATGCGTCAATTCAAACCGATTAATAAACAAACACACTCTTGATTACTTAATAATAAAAACAAAATATTTTATTTTACTATTACAAAGTTTTAATATCAAAATCTTAACCAAATAGTTTAAACATGTATCACTGAAACCTTTTAAAGTTTAAAACTTTTATTGTGTTAGCAAGGTCGCCACAGATTCAGAGATAAAATAATAAAGCCGCCCGCTTTCCGCTCCGCTTATCACCATACACCGCGCCAAATAACAAGTAGCCAAGTAGTGGCTACCGGTAATGCACTTAGTATTGTGTGATGTTACTCAGCGAGTGCTCGTTTCGGGTGCACTGTGCGCGTGAGTCGAACTGAAGTGTGTGTACGGACATTCGTTGACTTTTCCAGTTGAGTTTTTTTCCTATCTGTGCTTATTTAGTCTGTTTCAAATTAAGAAAAATGTTATCGATCGATATTTGACATAGGACGTTTATATTCTGTACGAATTAGTTGAATCTAACGTGCTTTTGGTTAAAAAAAATAAACTGTTTTGCATTTTTATTTATAAGTGAGCAATGGGATTATTACTAAAACATTTCTTATTTTATATTGAAGTTATGGGCAATTTCCTATTTTATAAGAGGTCCCTTTAAAATATAATAAAAATAGGTTGTATTTTGTTATCCGTTATTTGGTCTCAGTATAAACATTTAGTTATTTTCTTGACCTTTCAGAGCTTACCTTTAATTAGTTCAAATAATATCAGCGAATTATTTGCATTTATAGAGCGATTTATTTAACTTTTCTACTCTGAACAAATTCTCTTATTTTCTCCTATTTTTGTGGATTTATATAAAATCTTCTCTTCTGTAGACTTATGTACGATTTTTACTGACTTTTCTAACTTTAAGAATATAGTTAAGTTATGGTGTAGAGCATTATTTAGAAGGAATGTAAGTTCTTTAAGTAACAGCTACCATTTAATAATTATTATTTTTAAATACCTAACGGCATTTGCTGTTGTATGATCATAATAGTGCTTTAAATTTATAATAAATTACTTCAACATTAATCCAATATCCTTATTTCAACATCAAAAAATCATCATGGTCACACGTGCGATTGCATGTTCTTATCATAAATAAATTGGCAGATTTATCATTAACATGTTTTAATACGATGAATTATTTAAATTTATTTTATGCGCAATTTAACATTCTCCAATTTCCATTATTTATATTTTCACTTGCAAATGTGTCAAATTGTCATAGATCGTACAGGTTTGCGTGACAAAATGCATCGTGTGATTTCCTCTAAAGTATTTCTTTTAAAGTCATCGTGAAAGGAACATTATAGGTGTCGATTTAATAATATGAATTGGCTTTTTATAAGCGAAGACATATTACATGTGCGCTCGCTTAGTCACGTTTAGATTTATCTATCAGGAAAAATTCTGATGGCTATATTGTACGCTTTAGAGCTTCGCACTTCTTCATGCTATATACTCATTATTTATTTAGGAATTGTTTTTGATTCTTAGTATTCAACTCATCATCAGCCTGTGATATAGTCCACTGCTGGACATAGGCCTCCACTAATACATCCCTATCCATTAGGGGGGTTTTGGATCGTATCCCACCACGCTGGTCCAATGCGGGTTGGTGGGTGTCATCCGACGCATGGATTACTTTACTTTTCAGACAATTGGGTGATTGGCCCACATTGCCCGCAGGGTTCAAACCCACGACCTCCGGTTTCTAAAGCACACGCCCATACCACTAGGCTACGGAGGCAGTCAGCATTAAACTATTTATTACTTATAATTAATTATATCTGTAAACAACAGGTCCATAGTTTTTATTCTTCTTCTACATATTTTTTCCCATGGTATGGTGGTTGGTTTCCAATCTCACCAGTACATAATAACAGCTTGAATGCAGAATTACTAGAATATGACATCAACAACCACCACAAATGGCAAAACTGCATTTGGTAAATTGATAAGATGTGTGAATCATCTCACTTTTCAAGCAAATAGGCGATCAGGCCATATTGTCTTAGTTCAATAGAAATAGACGCAAAGATTTTCCAACACTCAAACCAACTATCTTAGCTTAGGTTTGCAAAAGCCAATACTACCTTGCAATGCAGACAGGGATGTGCTATGCTGTTACTATACTTATACCAAAGGAATTCCTAGATAAATATCTATTGAGAACGGTTAATAAGTTAATATGTTTGTTAGTTAATCCTTGCTTTTTCATACACATCATCAGTTGCGTTATTATTATTTAACATTCTTAGCTGTAAAAGCTAAGTTGTGTATTAGATCGATAAAGTAAAAAAAACTCTAAGTAACGTTAGTATCGCTGTTGGCGTGATAAGAATTACAACGAGATTCATTATAGAGTCAGTTTCGTTTTGATAACATTAAACGAACGTATATTGCATAAATAAGGAAGTTTACTTTAATCAACGCAATTCATCATCTATTATTTGATTATCAAAATCCGATCGATATAAAGTTACGTCATCTCAATACATACATCATACATCATCAGCCTGTGTTAGTCCACTGTTGGTCATAGGCCTCCCCTAATAAACCCCTATCCATTAGGAGGTTTTGGACCGTATTCTACTACGCTGGTCCAATGCGGGTTGGTGAGTGGACCGACTTTTTACATGCTATTGGGTGATCGGCCTAAATTGCCCTAACCAACTAGGAAACAACAATGAAAATTTATTGAGTCCCCGATGGATTCAAACCCACGACCTCCGGTTTTAAAACCACACGCCATAACCCCTAGGCTACGGAGGCAGTTTACATTATCTCAATATTTATTATATTACAGTACTTGCAGTTACGTTTTTGTGAGAAATCTTTATAAAGATTCTAATTTATCGCAATACATAACTCAATTCATTCATTATTCAAGCCACTATTAAATCTATGCAGATTTCTTAAATTCACGAGAGTGAAGAAATTTGCAATGATTAACACTACCTTTCTCTTTTAAACAACATAACTTTCCATTATAAACATTTCTGTCTATTTCGCTTTTGTATTAATTGCGCTAATTGAAGTTTTATTTAATACGCAACTATGCCGTTGGAGTATTCTGATAATTTTTGCCTTTTAGAAAAACAGTATCTACTGGAACGTGAAAAGTTTTACTTGAATGGCGAATATTGAGTACAGATAAACTATAGTGTCGAGTTTTAGTGTTGTGACATTCTGATAAATATGGAGGAGGTACTTGCGGATAAACAAAGTAACGTTTTCAAGACGACAAAAATGGCAACCTGCCCGCGACGCGAACGGCCACTGCGGTCGTCGTCGACGAGGTTGAAGTATTCAAAAACGATACCCGGTAGCACTATAAGGTTAGTATTTAATCATGCTGGTCTAGAGTACTAAAATCATTTACCTAAAGTTGTGGATTCGTTTCATCATCATCATGATCATCAGCCTGTGTCAGTCCACTGCTGGTCATAGGCCTCCCCTTATGCACGCTACTGCTTCCGATCTGCTATTCTCATCCAGCTCACACCAGCAATTTTGCGAACTCGCATCTTTATATTTACACATAAGTAATAGAATATTAATATCGGAAATCTTTTTTAGGATAAATTTAAAACTCAAGATTGTAAAGGGGTTTAATGGTTCAATAGTGTATTAATAATAATTAAGGTTGACATTATACAATAAAGTTTAAAAGTTGCATGTTTTTATAATAACTTTATTGAATATATACATGTGAAAATATTCTTCCACGTGAGTTAAAAGTGCTGGTATTGGTTATCAAAATGTTTCCGATCTATGACAGATTTATCGATCTTTATGCGACTTCAAGCGACCCGCCCCCAGCTTCGCACGGGAGCTACGCTGATAGAAAATATACCTACAATATTAAGCATGTATACATAAAAACCTCCCTCTTCAATCACTCTGTCTATTACAAAAACCGCATCGAAATCCGTTGTGTAGTTTGAAAGATTTAAGCATACATATGGGATATAGTGACAGAGGAAGCGACTTTGTTTTGTACTATGTAGTGATACTACGATAAACACATCTTGTTACAACTTGTGAACTTGTGAATTATGTTTAAACTAAATTTAAAATACTAACCTGTGTACCAATTTAGGTTCGGTGCCGTATTATTTATTAAACATTGATCGTTCGATTGATGCTGTTATATAATTGTACGATACAACACTTTTATGAGTAATTAGTTATAATTTTGTATTTCTTTTGTCGCAACACCACAATCGTCTAGAAACTTTGTTATCGCACATGTTTACTTCCATTCGGCTAATCGGTAAAAGCGGCCGTACGTATATAATAAGATCACATCTATTATACAAAACGTCGTCGCTATAAGAGAAATTGCAATAATCATTTTCGCATTACACAGTAAAAAGCGGTACGTTGTCCCCAACAAGTTTTCTCAAATTGACACGTATCCGAGTTGAGACGGCCGCATTCCTAACGCTGGCATAGTATAATCATGTGCTATTATAATCTGTTAGTACACTGCCCGTTTGAAGTGTGTTGACAGAGTGATTAAGGACGCCTATTTAGCGAGGATTGCGGCTCAATTTGTCGTAATTAAACTTTAGTAGATTAGATTTACGGTGCTTAAGTTTAGTTTTAAGAATTTTAGTTAGCTAAACGAGGCTACTAGTCTAACTAAACTATTTATTTGACCGGCTCACATATTTGAAAAACTTTTCTTTAAAAATAAATGGTTGGAATAGATTTAAATAGGTAAAGCTTTTTAGGTATACTAGCTGTTGCCCGCGACCTTATCTGCGTCGTAACTTGTAAAAAAAAAAAGTCTTTACAAAAAATGCCTATTGTACTCTCTATTTTATCAGTTATAATTTAGAGTTAGTTTCTTTAAAATTTTTAGACAGTGTTTTTGTTAAAAGCTCTAATTCCGCCTAGACAAATATTATTATATTTTACTCTGTACACAGAAACTATACAAATTATATGCCTTCTGCAATAATCATTCTATCAAATATTCAGACGCGGCCGGGTTTTTGTTTTATAATATATATTGGTAAGGGAATTCGTAGGAAATATAGGTCCGAAATTTTGAATTTTGTATGTCGTATGCAATATGGTTTAAGTCTGATTCAACCTTAAGTTCTTTTAGTTACAAAAATTGTCATGGCAATTTTCTCTCAGAGCGACAGCAACCTTATATAAAATAAATATGATCTTATTATTTATACACAACTAATTAATAAGGGGTTTTAGGTAGATCGAAAATTAATAAGTTGTCAAATAGTTTGATAAAAGTAACATAATTTCTTATTTTTTAAACTAAGCCCCTATTGGAGAGGCGTGCAGTAGTGGAGGACAGTGACGATAACAACACTTCTTACTTTGTTGATTATCGGTATATCCCACACTTAAACTTAACTGCCTCCGTAGCCGAGTGGTATAGGCGTATGGCTTAGAAACTGGAGGTCGTGCGTTCGAATCCTGCGGGGACTCAACAAATTTTCATTGTTGTTTCCTAGTTGGTTACGGCAATTTGGGCCGATCACCCAATTGTCTGAAAAGTAAGATGATCCATCGTCGGATGGCATGTAAAAGTCGGTCCACCCACCAACCCGATTGGACCAGCGTGGTGGGATACGGTTCAAAACCTCTATGTCCAGCAGTGGACTATCACAGGCTGATGATGATATCCCACACTTTGCAATCCAAACGACTTCAGATCGTAAGTTATTTAATAAATTTAGATTGGGTTCCTACATCTGTTTATAAATGCAGGAAGTTAACTGTTTGGCTATACAAACTAACATTCCGTAAGTTGATATCTGGCAATAAAACCTTTACCAGTATACCTCTTAAGATTATGTTCATCATCATCATTATCATCATCAGCTTGTTAAGTCCAGTCTCCTAGTTCACACCTTCTATGATGTAGTTTGACCATCCCATCACGATGGTCCATTACGGGTTGGTAGTGGACCGACTTTTCACATATCCATCGGACGCATGGACCATTTTACTTTTCAGAAAGTTTGGTCATCCAGCCCAAATTGTTCTAACCAATCAGTAAATAACCATAACACAATGTTTTTCGAATCAAATTCCGCTGAATTCGATCTCCGGTTAATAAAGCAAGGTAAAAAATACCGCTAGCTATATTGAAATACATAGGAAGTTATTGACTATTACGTTATAAAGTAACACAATTATTGACAAAGTTATGAAAGATATCGTAATGATACAAAACGGCTAAGTATCAGCTATGCGTTTGAAACGGTAATTGCGAATTGCGAACTCCTTATATTAAATATGCGCGGGGGATTATTGGAGCGTCAGTTGGCGTGCATTGCCTCTTATTTATTATTCATATATCTTCTAATTACATGAAAGTGTGACCGAGAGAGCTATAGCATGCCAACAGTTACAGGGTTTGGTATAGACTGTTCTGGTTATAAAAGGTTCATTGACACTAAATTAGTGCAAGTATATTTTGATCGATGATTAATCGATTCGTGATGTTGTTTATGAACAAACAATTTATGATTGTTTTATAAATGTATGTCTTGACTGAGTAATTAATAAAGTATTATGTAAAACATAATACGTTACTTTTAAAGGTTGATAGATCCTTTTCTCAAGGAACTGACCTCCTGAGTACCATCACAATGCCTAATTCGGCAAGTGAAGACGCTACTATCTTCCAGTTTGAAGGGTTTCCGGATGAACGGATTTGAGGAATTGTCAAATAGGCAGGGCACTTACCATCAGGTGAAGACGTACATCAGCATTTAGAAAATTTTAGCATAAATTTATGACCGACTTTAAACAGCGTATAACTGTTTTACGCAATATAAGCAGGTAACAACGAGTTGTGCGTAAGAAATTGCGTCGCGATTTCTGCCACCGCATTTTTATTCTCTAATGTCTTGTAAGGTTTTAACTTCATAAAAATGTCCTAAATAACACGTTTTATGTACATAAAATAAAGAATTTTTTTAATAATGAACTTTTATGTGTGTGAGTTTAATATTTTATCTTAAATGAACTTTAAATGTGGCTGATTGAATTTTTGGAAAATGTTTGCATTTAAACGCTTATTCTGCGTTATGTCCATCTCTAACAGTTTTGGCAGCGTTTGTAATTTAATCGCACGATGTTGTGAATTTTGGTGCCGTAATATTTTTATTTCTCGAATATCCATTAAACTAATTATGCCAAAATTATTTAAAAAAGAAAACGGGACCAATAGGAAGCTAATATGTATCATAAAAAGAATAAACAAACTCGGAGCTCTAGGAGCGGAGCAACGAGGTAACGTAGGTAAAAAAACATACGTTTCGAATTGAGTACCTCCTTCTTGGGATGTATTTTCATATCACTTTAATAACAGTTTTTATAGTATCTTCTGGCAAAAGACTTCTACAAAAGATATGTCCCATTTGTTTAGGGATTGTATTATGCATTAGATCTTACAGCTTTATCCTCCATACGTTCTGCCGCTACCCAAACGCGTAACTGGTTTCCTCGCGCGCATTGTTAATCAAGTTGCGCCTGCGGTCGAAATCACAAGCACTCGGAGCTGCCCAGAACGCAAGACTCTATCGATGCCGCCCGCCGTGCGCAAATGCGCGAAAATCGGGTGCCATCGGCAAGGTTATAGGCTTGCGCTCAGAATCAAAAGACATACAGATGCGACAAGACCAGACACTCAGCAGATCGCATAGGTCGTGTGGCCTTCATTTTAGCAAAAATGTGGCCACCTAGTTCGTGGGGACGGAGCTTCTGCGAACTCTGTGTTAGATGAAGCTTACAATAGACATGAGTCTGGAAGCATAAATTCATGGATTAAAAAAAACCTCTGGTTTATATGCCCCGTGCAATAATACAGGTGGTACGGCCTGTCTATATGTATCGAGCGAATTTATCAACGTCATGTTAAGATAAATTACCTCGTTTTTGCTTTTCTGCTTCTATATAAGTTCCTTAATACTTTACTGTAGTAATGATATGCGATACGTAACGTTAACATAACTTAAAATGATTGATCTGAGTATATTTAATAACTCTCGAATTACTAAATTGTAATGTTTGCTAACTATTGGTCTGTTGCAGGTATAAGTCCACGTAGTATTCTTTTACTTGATAACACATACATATCTTTAAATTATCTAAGTCTTCTATTTGTATGGTTGGCTAACAAAACAGTTTGTGTTAAAGTATCGAAAGAATTCATGACCGGTCATAAATGTGATTTTAATTCTAATCTCACTTCTTTGACTTTTATGTAACTCGTGTTAAATTCTCGCGTACCGATTTGTGCGGCATCGTTTCCGGTAATCGTAAGACGTTTACTTAACTGTTGAAGCTAAACGCTGTCTGCTTGGTATTTAATATATAGCTTTGATCGTATCATTATTAGTTAAATTATTGATCAAAGAACTTTAGTGGATACATATCTACCAGCACCCTTACCCAAAACAAGGCCCCGCTGTAACTCCAGGTTTGCCGTAACTTTCAATACCACTATTATAGTTTAACCCAATAATACCACGGATCATCTTTAATAGTCTTTCAAGAAACAAATGACCTAAAAATCACAGATACCTTCGAGAAGTCAAACAATGAACAGGTTAAAGGAAATATCTTAATTTACCTTTTGTTTCTTTTATTTACGCGATTATTATACATATCAAATCCACTAATTTTGGATTATTATACATATCAAATCCATTAACTTTGGTTTTTCGCGTTAGTTATATTTATTTCCAGCATCCATGATCACGGGCAGATTATGTTGGTATATGAAATCTTTTATGTTTACACAAAACATTAAAAAAATAGTGATAAAGCCATTAATAAGAAGTATCTTTACAAATATCTTTATATCTTACATCTAAAGATTGTCTTCATAATTAATTGTGACTAACTTGTGTGAGATTTTATCATTGAGCTTCAACGGGGTAACTACTTCAAATGTTTTATTTATCTTTCATTTCTTACCATAGGCCACCCTGATAGCTTATTCTGAAAGCTTAGCACGCAGTTTAATCTCCAATCGGTGTTTAACTGATTGGAGATTATATCCGAGGTAGCTCACGCGATGGTAACGGCTCGTTCCGATCTGAAAGTCACGTTAACATTTTTTTCACTCACCGTGCAAATGTTTGCTCCAGTCACGCTGAGTTTGAGACCCTTGCATAATTATTAAGGTGGTTTCTCTTTGGCAGGGAAGTGTTACAAAACAGTTCATCGAAATTAAAACATTTCTTTAGTCATTGTCAACGTTTTACTCGATTATAATCGGTGTTCAAAAACATAGTAATAAGGTGCGATGTATTTCGAGCGCTGACATGTCCGTTAACCTTCTAACTATAGAATGGTCGGGGTTGTAGGTCCCCCTGTACAAAGGACCGATCAGGGCAGTAATACCGCAGTACCTATTTATGTGGCAAAAGTGTGGTATGGGCCCACCATTGTGTTCCGGTTTAAAGCATATTAAGCATTAGATGAATTTTCTGCTCGTCTTGGCACCTAATTTGATTGAAAGAAAATTATAAATCATGAAAGTTAATATGCAGATAACGTCGATTAGAAACCAACCCCATGATGACTTAAAAAAATGGAAAGAAGGAAGAAAGGTGTTTCAAATGATTTAGTAGCTAAATTCAGATCATGGCGACGTTACAAGTTTGGTTCAAACTATAGTTTTGTTTTGATATTAATCTTACGTTGCCATAATTAATAAGAAATATAAAAAACCATAAGAAACCTTAGGATAAATGTTATTACACTTTAAAAAACATGTGTAAAATTTTATATACGTCACTAGCTCTAGAATTAAACAGGCAAAAAAAGCCTTTTACTTTTTCACTAATTAAGATTTCCGTAATGACGCATTATCGCAGCTGTGTCAGAATTATTATTTTAGGAAGTTTCATTGATCAGAACAAAAGACATTGTTAACAAACAATTAATGCATAAACTTTTTATGAGCTGAATCAAGTCATCTTACGAATCAATAACACAATGATACCGGAGAAAATGTCGTTACAATCTTATACTTTTTTCATTTCTTGTCGCACTTAATAAACTTACAATAGGCGAGTTATATTTAGTGCCATCTAGCGTCGAGTAGAAATGTTGGGAAAATGCGCCCGGAAAAAACGGAACACGAGCGATTGTCGGAACGTTTTCACCGACGTACAACTTGTAACAATGTCACGATAGCATCCGATTTATATCATATAATCTTACAATCATTTCATATTTTTTCTGTTATATTGCAACTATAATGCGTTATTCGATATTAAGACGTAAGTCAGATAAAAACGTTTTTTAAACGGTTGTGGTAAAATTTTTCAAATTTCATAAATCAATAGGTTTGTATAAGATATTAAAAATGCAATTTTGCGTTAATGATGTATCATTAGATATGTTTCAACGCTTTGAACTTAAATCCATGGTGTACGTTGCAAGTGTCTGAAATAACGGGAATCAATACTGGATGTAATATGATTAACTAATGTTCAAAGTAAATAAACTAACCAATAAGCCAGTTTACAAAATTTTACTAAGAATTTAATATTAAAACGTCTACTTTATATATGATAACATAAGGCGGCAACATTTATCTTTGGTGCATAAGGAAGAATTAAAGAATATAGTAACAATCGGACCACGTACTGTATATAACTTGTTAGATATAGACAAGTTTTCTTTGTAAGTGAATTATATTGTAATTCTTAAAAAAACAAATGTCTTAAACCATAAACCATAAAACGTCAAATAGCACAGTTGCCAGAGCCAATATTAAGGTCAAGGCTCCTTATTTTACTCGTTTTATTCTTTATATCATCTTCTCCCTTTAATAAAACAACAAACTCTTTAATAATTAAACATAGTTATTGTATAACAACAAACTCATAAAACTTTACAGCCAAAAAAGACCCCCTCCGGGCCATCAAAGCTTCCGTTAATTATCTTACCTGACTTCAGCAGATTTAGTGTCATAATCAACTATTCGCGATAATTGCATCACTTGTACTAAAACCGAGGTGTTACAAACCTCGTGTGCTTGTCAACTAGCACTCGGTAGTGTCGTAACACTACGCGTTTCCAACTTGGCACTTAACTGCGATAAATAGCGAAAGTGCTTGCAAGCAAAATGCCCGTGTCATGTAGCTAAAGTCTGACTGCCGAACGAAACGCGAGAATTGTAGGAGGTAAAAGTGATTAGCGATAAGCGATGTAATCCAAGTTTATTATTATTTACTAGCGACCGGCCCCTGCTTCGCACGTGAGCCTACAGTATTAAGCATGTGTTATACATTTTAAACCTTCCTCTTCGATCACACTATCTATTAAAAAAACCGCATCGACATCCGTTGCGTATTTTAAAAGATATAAGCGTACATAGGGACATAGGGGCAGAGATTTAACATAAACAGAGATTATCAAGTTAAAAGTAATCTCACATAGTTAAAGGAATTAAATTTTTTTAATGCTTATTATTGAAAAAAAAGTATTTAAGCTGTGCGTCGTAGTCTTGATTTTTTTCAAACAGCCTTATTCATAAAGTATATTTATGTTAAAACTTTAAATAGGAAATTATTAAACGAAAATTTGTGTGTACAAAACTGGATTTCGAATTTAGCCAAATGGCGTTTTCTATTATGAGCCGAGCAAACATTATAATGAACAAATTAACCACTAAGAAAACAATATAATTTTCTTACCCAATTAAAAAAAATTAGAATATTAGAAAACAGTTCCGAGAAGTCAAACGCTTGCCAACTTTAACTTGTACCGCAGAAGCTTACAAGCTCACATCAGATTTTTAATACTAGACTGAATATATCGGATACATATTAATTTGTTTCCTGTCCACTGATTCTTAATAAGGTTTTGCTCTTTATATGTAATGTGATAGTCATTATGACCAATGCATTTGTAATCGATTCTAGTTTCTAATCTAACTTAAAGAACACATTGAATAGAGCTAGATAGATGTCGAAAATATTAATTTATAAGATACATTAATTATAAAACTTAAGATAAAATAACACTTATAAAAATGTTGCCCGAAATTTTATTATTCAAAATCTATTATAAATATTATACTATTAAATTTTTTTGCTAACTACTACATTATTATTCCAGTAGCTTTATTTAAACGTTAAAATTCTTCTTACATAATTGAATAGTTGTAGCGAAATAAGCATATTCATTCGCAAAGCTCGCTTTCTGTTCTGGAAGTTTCTACATTTCCGATTTCACTCGAATTGCATTTTCTAGAAAATATAGTAACAAACACATAAATATCTAATATTATAAATGAATAGGCGGTCAAATTATCAATATTCTTTAAAGCTAACAAGACGGTGTGATTAAACTGTCTTATGTGAAACTGTGGTGTAGTCAACGGGAGCACTTTCGCTCCGATGTGAAATGCGCTTAAGCCAGCCAGTGATACGTCGGCGTGCGTCGCGCGCGCTTGACTGATCCGAACTAATATTCGAATGTTTATAATCGATATAGTGTTTTTGAATTTCGAACTGTTTATTTTTCTGTTATTCGCCACTTTTGTGCCAGTGCGTTTTGAGTGATTTAGCTATAAACCTCTTTTTGTTAGGCAAAATGTGTCCGACATTAATAGTTTGATGGACAACAATTCGAAGTTCTTTACTCCGAAGAATTAACGTGAAAGTGCTCGTTTGAGTTGATATAAGCTATAGGCGCGTGTTTTCTTTGAGATGACGCTGAATAATTCTTCTCCTCCATACACTCGGATGACAAACAAGCTGTTCGGGAAGAAGAGTAAGAAAAATAAGAAATATCAGAAGGCAAAAGCGGGAACGTACGCGGGGCGTCAGCGGTAATAAATTGCTCATTATCAAATGTTAGTGAAATATAGTAATAGAAATATAATTATTTCTTTTATTTACGCGTTTATTATACATATCAATATAGTGATTGTCTATCTACCACTAAATAAACGTCGGGAATAAATATATATAACTAACGCGAAAAATCCGTAAATTAGTCGATTTGATATGAATATAAATAAAGTCAAAATTATAATTCAAAATAGTATATATATATATATACAAAACTTCGTAGGAAGATTCTCACTTTTATGAATCGTAAAAGAATACAAACAAAATTCCATTCTACAGAATAAAGTAAAAGTTTATTATACTATTTATCTTTAATAAAAAAACAATATTATGTAAACGAGATATTTAATGGCTGCAAGCTGTAAGCAGGCGATGCAAAATAACGTTCGTCTTCTTGACCACATAACAACACCGTCAAAAATATTTAGCAACATTTCTTAAAACAAAGGCGTAGTTTGTTGATTTGGTTTTCGTTGGACGGTTGGCAAGTTGAACTTGGTTATGTTAAGTAACATCAACATATGAATAAAAGCTATAGAGTTAAAAATACGAAGTTTTTGGGACATCTCATTAATCAATAGGGACTAAGGATCGCCTACACATGTACCTAGATATATTACATTTTTTAATGGTATAGTATGGTCTTTATTTGAAACTCTAAACACTTATAGTTATAGTGAAAAAAGATTTTCCTTCGTAATTTTTCGGCAAAGTTCATTTTGATAACGCTCTCTCAAATAGCTTTAGTACCGGCACATCTGTATATATACAATGAAATTATTAATTTTGACTTTCGGCACTAAACAGTAAAGTTTCATATGAATAAATATAAAAATGTCAAGCGTTTAAAACGATCAATAATTGACAGTTCGGGTGTCATCGTATTCCGATAAAGAACCGAGTTTCCCGAAGGAAAATAAATTCGCACTACATCGTATGTTATACATAACATAACATAAATATTGATGCGATTACTTGAGCCATTATACACGTATTTCTGAAAAGTTATTGTTGATATGTTTGACGTATATTTGGCAAGGATTCTAAAATTTTTCAGTCTAAGACTATCCACCCTTAGTAAAACAATTGTTCATTACATTTAGACATTTAGGTTGGCGTTAGAGTATAATTCAACCATCGAATACAATCAATTATTATTCAGAAAATTAATAAAAATATAATAACAAATAGAACTATAAATGTCTTAAGGTGGTTTACTTGTCTTTTTAAGATACTATACCTCCAGAGGTAAATAAGAACCGTTAAAAAGGACATCTTGTCCTTCCGTCCGTTTCTCTTTGTGTGATTCACCTCCAATTTTTCTGGTACTGAGCAAGTTGAAATGTATGGTCAGATACCAAGATCTATAGCTCCCTTGCTTAATTGATTCGTCATCTATTATTTATCTAGTATTCAATAAATAGTACTTTTATTATTGGAATTGACTAAACCAACTACGCGAGGTCAGTTTGACTATCTATAAAATCATAATATCTGAATTCGTTATGTAACGTTCGTTGTATAATTTTAACACTTAAGTATTTTACATTAGTATGACACTAATGTAATAGACATCATCATCAGCCTTGTGTTAGTCCACTGCTGGACATAGGTCTCCCCTAATGCCCCACGCCTTCTCCATTTAGAGGGTTTTGGACCGTATCCCACCACGCTGGTCCAATGCGGTTTGGTGGGTGGACCGAATTTTTACATCCGACGCCTGGATCATCTTACTATTCAGACAATTGGGTGATCGGCCCAAATTGCCTTAACCAACTAGGAATCAACACTGAAAATTTGTTGAGTCCCCGCAGGATTCGACCCCTCGACCTCCATTTCTAAAGCACACGCCCTTACCACTAGGCTACGGAGGCAATGTAATAGTAGTAAATTGATTAATATTTAATTGTGATTTACGTAAATAAGAGAATTAATAGAAACACCATGGTTCTTTTCGATAGTTGAGGAATTTCATTTACTTTTGAATATTTAATTTTGCCTACATATGCCGAGATATTATATATTTTCTATAGCATATAAAATACTATAGTAAACATTGCATTAATAACAATAAAAAATAACTTAAATATGATTAACATAAATTAATGCGTTTGAATTAATTTCATTAGAGAAAATAAAGTTTCTTGTCCCTCATTACTGTCCATAAAACTACAAACTTATATAAAGTTCGCTGTAAATAATTTTTAATATTACCGTTTATAATTAACATCCAATTTTACTGCATATTTACTGATATGATTAACTCGCATTATGAAAATAACGATATTTTAATTACCTTTGTAAATAATTTAATTTATGTATAATTAGTAATGTCTTGTGTTTTCGTTCTGAATGGACTGTAGCCCTAAATATAAAAAAAAAGATTTGCTTTGTTGTGATAATAACAGAAGCCATAAGATACAGTGTTTTCAAACCTCATTACATAAGACAACATTAACCTAATTGCGTAACATTCATGTTCGTGTAATTTTAGAGTTCGCTTCTTAAATACTTTATCGTTCGTAACAGGTGTAAAGTTTAACATCTATTGTCTGTAGCTAATATTGCATCAGATTGTGATGTCCATGTTGTTTTGTAAATCTTCATAATGAAAGATGGCAAACCAATGAAATGAGCGAGTGAGAAATTCTGAATATATTATTATTCTGTCTGTTTGCAAATATGGCGTCTATAAATTACTTTTAGGTTAAATGAAGAAACTGTTGATTTAAAAGAAGTTGTAATGTTTTTTTAAGTTATATCTACCGGGTATAACATACTCCATGCTATTATTTCGTCATTTTTACGGCATTGTTTTGTTAAAGCTTCTTATATTAGTTTAATCCTAATTAATTTATAACTTTAGTTCTTATTAATTTGTTATTGTTGAAAGTAAATTATGTACTTACAGTTATCCTAAATTACATTATCTACTGCACCTTCTATGTTAATTTTGTTTAGTATAACATTAGATATAGTTAAATCTGGAACCAGACGAAGCTTGTTTACAAAACGCAAACAACCTACTAAATAAACATGATACAACAACCAAAGTCACTAAACCAGTCGAGCCACTAACAGTGACATCATGGCGTCTCGCACGAGTGAAAACGATTCGAGATAAAAGTGAAACGTGAGAAAGTAAAGGTGGTATGTGTCGATTGAATCGATTTGACACAACACGAAGATTGTTGAGGTCGCAACAGAGAGAGCAGACGAATTCAAATCAATGTGGAGGAAACTGTTAGTCGTAACACTTACATCATTGCTATGCAAAATGTCAAGTGTATAACAAAAAGGTTTATTGTAATTTGTATCTTAATCACAGGTTTAAAATCTGTACTGACATGAATGTACGGGAACGACCGAGGTTAAGCTAATAAAAGTTTATGTTTCTTTCTCTTATCATTACTAAAGTGATATGAAGATTTATTTGAGATATACGTTTCGACAAATTAAGAATTTGTAAGCTATGATATAATTTTTAAAGATGAGATCCATGCGTCGGATGGGCATGTAAAGTCGTCCACCCACCAACCCGCATTGGACCAGCGTGGTGGGATACGTCCAAAACCTTCTAATGGATAGGTGTATTAGGGAGGCCTATGTCCAGCAGTGGACTATCACAGGCTGATGATGATGATGATGATGATGATATCTTATACGTTTACTGTGTTTATCGTTCGTCAAAATGACCTTCGTCAATGTCATATGGTATTCTCTTACGACAAAAATAAGTTTTTCATTTGCAAGCTAATGCATAATACATTCACTATAGATTATACCAAGTCTAGTTAAGGTTTCAATGTTTATATGATTGCTATATTGTACATTTACTTACTTAAGAATTAAATAATTACTTACAGTTAAATAATTCAGACTTAAAACACACGAGAAGTTACAACGTAATATGAAGCTTGCAGCAAGTATGGCCACTATTTTTTATTCCTAGCTTTTACAGTTTCGAGTGAAATAATAACAATAAAATCTAATTACAAATATCATTGTAATTTTAATTGTATTTCTAAGATTAGAATAGATGTGATTGCATAAAATCACCGCAGATAGAATATTACAATAAAATTGAACAGGCGAATTAAGTTTTTGTTTGGGGCGCGAGATTAAAAGTAATTGTAATACGGCAAGTTGTGGAATTACAAAACTTATGTTGTTGCATATCGCTATTTTGGTAGGTTATGTAATTTTGTGGTCGCTTTTGCGAAACACTCTATAGAAATAATAGTTCGATGTTCATTTTGTGCGCTTTTGTATTCGAGATGTTTTGTTCGGGTGGGAACGGACATTGTTGTAATTTTGTCTATTTGAGTATTCTTTACTGATGCAAGAAGAAATAAAGATAAAAAACAACCTCCATTAAATGATTTGCATTCTAAGTAGGTTCTGTTCTCGTTTTATTGGATATTAGAATTGTGATTAAGTTGTAACCTACGTCTTACTTTATTGAGGTAATTAGTTTTTATTTTGTATTCAACTATAATAGAGATCTTGAAAAATTTAAACTTTATAAAATTTGAATTAGTAATATTTTTTTATAAGTATTACATTTTGTATGATGCTGCATTTACATGTGCAATATAGACATATAATTATCTTATAAGTAACGGTCTACTAGTATTATGCTCCTTTATTTTCCAACGCGAAACGTATGATGATTCGATTTAATAATACAAATGTTTTTCACCCCTACCCCGTGACCACGGCCGCTGGAAAGTGTTCGAATCGTCGGGAATTTAAAATGTAAAATAAACGCGATAAAATCTGTAAAGTAATTTTATTTAATAATGAACAAATGTTTTGGTTTGCAAAGTAACCAAGTTTTTTCACTTAAATTTCAAATATCATAACAATGTGCCTCAAGTTGCAAAATATATTTCTAGCTATTATGTTTTACTATCATCAACATACGGTTTTAGCGGTAGACCACCTCTATTTCATTAACGATCAATTCCGTGACCTTTTTCATAAATTATATCTTAACGTTCCTTCATCTTCTAACCTTCTAACATAACAATCTCAATCTCTTCGTTTCCAGTGCAAACACGGCGATGGACAATGACGTCACGCCGGTATACCTCGCCGCCCAGGAGGGCCACCTGGCGGTGCTGAAGTACCTGGTGCTGGAGGCAGGTGGAAGGCTCGACGCCAGGGCGCGGGATGGCATGCTGCCGATACACGCAGCGGCTCAGACCGGCTGCTTGGATTGCGTGAAATGGATGGTAAGTCTTTTAATGCTGATGAAACTATTTCGATGGAATAAGTTGTAGTGTGATTTTATTACCGTAAACATTTAATGATAAAGTCGTTGCTAGTTTTTTTTAGTAGACCCATGTATTTGGTAAGCTTAATCTAACGCAGAGCTCAGAAAGCTACCGTCTCCACGAACCAGTTGACCGACACTTTTTGCTAAAAGTGAAAAACACGTACAGAAGGTACGTGAGCTTGGCATTCTTTAGTCTCCTAAGGATCGTCAATTATCGGTTTAAGGACCGGGACGCCGACGATCTGGCGACTGTTGTTAATCGTTGCTAGTCTCTGAATGCTTCTATTACCCTCTGAAATGTTTTAATAGTAATTGGATTGAATATAAGCTACGGTACAATATTAAAGAAGTTATCGGTACAATAGTAAAGTGAAGGCTCAATCTGCTGTTGTGGACAATCACAACAATAATCCAAAATTATTTGTTGGTATTAAAACTTTTTTGCTTAGATTATTATCGACTGGTGGTACAAGTTTACAGAACAAATATATTGAATTAAAACTAGAATGACAAAATATGTGTATATCATTGAGCAATATTTTCCTTACTAATATTATGAATGCGAAAGCAACTGTGTCTGTCTGTATGACTGTCTATCTTTACCTTCTAAACCATTGAACCGATTTTGATGCAAATTTGTACATAATCATAGAATAGACTAAGGGAAAGGATGTAGGCTATTAATTATGGCCATAAAAGTGGTATGAAGAGTTGGAATAGGGGATGAAAGTTTTTGCGAAAATTCGTCATTGTTGAACAATAACAAAATAAAGTTTACCTTAAGATACATGAAACAAGCTATAAGTGTTTTTTTTAGCAAATTAGTAATTCAAAAATGTACGGAGATGAACTAGGGGTTAAAATGGGAATGACAGTCAATATAGAAATTGACATCGTCAAGTATAGCCTCCGGCACCTAGTGGTAATGGCGTTCGCTCTAGAACCCGTGGTCGTGGTTTGAATCCTGAATCACCCAATTGTCTGAAAAGCGAGATGATCCATGCGTCGGATGGCATGTAAAGTTCCGCATTGGACCAGCGTGTGGGATACGGTCTGAAGCCCTAATGGAAAAGGAGGCCTATGTCCAGCAGTGGACTTAAAGGCTGATGATGAAGTTATAGCTCATGAGACTTTGAATAGTTAAAGTCGCTGCTATAGGTAGTTATATACATTTCAAGAAGGTTATTAGTAACTTCTACGGAATAATAAGCAAGTAAATAAGTGTCGTTACTGCAAACAACATTTAATACTACTAAAGTTAATAAGTTTTTTTAAAAATTTAGTTTATATTGAATCAAATCATTTGTTTTTTATAGTGATAAACTTCATGTTTTGTTAATGCCCGTTCCAATATAAAGGCAAAGTAGTATCGTAATTACATTTATAGGATATCAAACGCTATTAAAACTTCTTTCATAAAATATTTAACGTTTATTTGAAAGTCAATTTGTAAATTATCTAATCATAGCGTTGAAAATGTTGGAAGTGTTTATCTATTTTGAATAAACTCCAAATAATCGTTAAAATTCAATATAACACATAATTTAACTAACTAATTCGTCTGGTGAATCTCATTTACCTTCCTACCCAAAAACGATTAAGTTAACCTCATATATGTAATTATTAATTGCTTTGCAGTTCAGAATAGAAATTAACATGTGTATGTCATTATTGAAAGATGATTGCGATAACCTCACAGCTGATTGCAATGTTTTTTTTATTGTGTTCTTGTGTTATTATGTGAAAAGCGAAGATCGGAATAAAGCAATGTTATGCTTTAGGCGTGTGACATAAGCTGAAAGCGATGTTATTAAACATAAAATCAAATGTACTTTCAAATAACTTATATAAATATAGAATTATTACAGTTGCTTTACGATTGTTATAAACATAATAATAGAATGAATAAAGGATGTTTCCAAAACAGTAATACTTACCTGCCATGGTTTTATAAATCAATAGTTCAGCATAACTTTTATAAACATCATTCTAATGGTACAATCGTCAATAATGTATATTTTGATTCAATAAGGTATTATAGTATTGACTCGGTAAAGTTTAATGCAACTATAAAGAAAGTTAAGTGATATACTATATTATGATTCCTGCGATACATTATATACATAGGTAAACATAAAACTAAATTATATTGTAATAGGTTAACTTTTCATAGAGATAGACAAAACAGCCAATAATGATTAAAAGTATTAACAAAATTGTTAAGTTCTTTAGTAATTACATATTATAATTAAAGCAATCATCATATATAATTATCATTAGCCAGAATAGTCCACTGCTGGACTTCAATCTCCTCACCTCATCGTCCCCTAAAGCACGCCTCCTCCATTAGGGGGGTTTTGGATCGTATCCCACCACGTGGGTTGGTGGGTGGATCAACGTTTTTCATGCCTATCCCACGCATGGACCATTTTACTTTTCAGACATTTGTGTAATCGGCCCACGTTGTTTCCCCGCGGGACTGGAACCCACGACCTCCGGTTTATAAAGCAAGGGCCAATACGTCTAGGCCACGGAGGCGGTGACTGCTAATAATCTTATGTTATTATCAGACTGAATTTTGCAACGATGAAGTATTTCCGCTCCGCTCGTGACTTTGTATCCGTTCAGTTTCACAATATACTAGAGTCATAATGATTCGTACGTCAACTATGTGAATGTCTTCCTCTTTCGATCACAGAAATCAGACGCTTTCGAACATTAATAGGAGCATTTTCTCTCATTGTGATGGATTACGCAATATGTAGATAATTTCCTTTTGTCACTGACGGATTGACGGAATGATGGAATGCCGTTATTATGTTGTTAATGTTGGGAAATAATTACGACACAACAATGTGTTTGATGATTTTATATTATTAGATTGTTGCATTATTGTTTCTGCGATCGGTAATTACTTTCTTCTCTGATGATGTTTGTGCGATTATTGCGAGATTTTTATTTCATTAATTTTAAGACACCATTATTTACAGGATTAATATGTTATTATATAACATTCAGGATTTAAAAATATTTATATCGTGATAAATACACTTTATTACTTATTTACTAGCGACCCGCCCCTGCTTCGCACGGGTGCTATGCTGAGAATATATAAAGCTACGATATTAAGCATGTGTGGCATATAAACTTTCCTCTTTAATCACTCCATCTATTAAAGAAAACTGAATTAAAATCCGTTCTGTAGTTTGAAAGGTTAAAGCATAGGGATGTAGGGACAGAGAAAGCGACTTTGTTTTATACGAAATAATGATGACTTTCATTGCTCGTGTACATTTATCATTGCTCATTATAAGTATGATTATGAAAGCCATTTACACAAAGAAGGGTATGGTTTAAGTGCGAAGCAACACATAAGAGTCCAATGTGTGGTGCTTTCTAGTAAAATAAACCTGATTTCAAACAGTTCAAGCCATTATAGTATATAGTAACTTTTTGGTACGACATGGCAATTTAAGCCATAATACCAAAGGAGATATGATAACAGGATTCTTAAACAACTTTACAAAGAGATATGCTTATTCACGAAAGCCTTAAATTTTCTTTTATCACACGGTCTTTTTTTTTATTGCATACGCAGCAGACGAGCAATCAGGGCCAGCTGATGGAAAGTGGTCATAAACATTGGCAATACTGGTATCACCAATGCACTGCCTACCGTGAGACATAGGATGTTAAGCCTCGTTTACCCAGTAAATAGCTGGCTACGGTGCCCTTCAAACTGGAACACAGTAGTGTTTCACACTACAGCTTCGCGGCAGAAATAAGCACCTAAGGTCTAAATAAAAAGCATTATGTATGCTGTATATGAATAAGATAGTCCACAAACGAAGGTCGCGGCTTCGAATCCTGTACCTGAAGGGTAATTAAACCTAAAAAGTAATTTGGTACATGCGACAGATGGGTGTGTCAGTCCCGGTTGGCAATACCATATTTCGCTGTATCAAGAAATCTAATCAATTCGTTTCTAATGAATGTGATTTATCCCTTTGGATTTTAGAAGTCGTATCCCAGCGTCATTGTTTAATGCTTGTCATATTAAAAAATTTTGCATTCACTATATATATATATATATATATATTTTATTTTGAATACATAAAGATTAAATAGTTTTATTGACGTCGCTTAGTTTTGGCCGCGATCTGCTTGTTTGCTGATTTCAAAGTGCAGATTTAAATCAAACGCGAAATAATTAAAAAGTGACGTAACTTACGTTTCCAAAGTAATATAGTAAATAACTTTACGGATTTTATTCTTTTTATTATGTTGTGATCCGTAAAGTCTTTTATTAAATCATGTATATGTATAAAGTTTTCACGTTTCTAAATTTCGTAACTAATGTTTCCCAATCAATATTATATTATTAACTAATTTATTTAGGTTTAACTATATTTTATCTATTAAGATAAATATTTTATTTAAAAATCCTTTTACTTTTAGATAGTAGAACGCGGCGTCGATCCGAACGCCCGCGATGGCGACGGGGCCACTCCACTGCATTTCGCTGCATCCAGAGGTCACCTCTCCACAGTCCGTTGGCTGCTCCGCCATGGAGCTAGACTTCACCTGGACAGGCACGGGAAGAGTCCCATAAACGACGCGGCTGAGAACCATCATTTGGAGGTAAGTCTATAGTAGCAAGATGTAAGTAAGAATATGTAACGTAACTTAGCTTGAAGTAGTTAGGTCGTGTGCAGGTCTTCTATTGGTAAGGAGTAAGTAAGTATAAATCAACTATAATAAGTTACTTTGAAGGTATATCTTTTCTAAACAGGGGACTGTATTCTACCGCAGTACCCATTTCTGCCGCAATTCAATAGTCAAAGACTTTAACTTTTAGATCGGTCGTATTGGACGTTATTGTAGGTTACTTGAAGCGTAAGTTCATAAAAAAATAAGCATAACTGTTTTTACTTATTTATAATATTAATGTATCCCGCGAGAAAAAATCAATGATTTCAGAGGGTAAAATTAGCCTATAAATTTTTGAAAGACGTCGTTAAATATTTTTCTTAGCCTATTAGGCTAATAATAAAAATTTAATAGTATTTAGATACTTCTTTTATGACTTTAAATGGGATCCCAATTCATCACTTTATACCATCATTGGTATTTTGTGATATTTATCAGGTCGTTTTCTATTTCACGCCGTTTTAGCAGAACATACTGCCTCCGTAGCCTAGTGGTGTAGGCGTGTGCTTTAGAATCCGGAGGTCGTGGGTTCAAATCCTGCGGGGACTCAACAAATTTTTATTGTTGTTTCCTAGTTGGTTAGGGCAATTTGGGCCGATCACCCAACTGTCTGAAAAGTAAGATGATCCATGCGTCGGATGGGCATGTAAAGTCAGTCCACCCACCAACCCGCATTGGACCAGCGTGGTGGATACGGTCCAAAATCCCTAATGGATAGGGATATATATATATATATATATATTATCATCAAATATTTACTTATATATACAAATAACGAATGACATCTACCCTCCACTAACCGAAAAGGTAAACTACTTCCAGTTTATATGTTGAGAATTGAAGACATTTACGTTTTTAACCTTCTGCTACTGATAATAGTTAGTACTAAAACCTATTACGTAATAGATTTACTCAGAGAAAACTGGGCAAAAGCCGATCTTGCAATTAAAGAAAATATCTAGTACAAAAATAGACAATACGGAGTATGCCAACTTATTCTTATATAGCGTTTATTAAGACTAAAAGCGATTTTAATTGTAATGACAATGTGAAAGTGTATTTATTTTTAATCAAATTCTAAAGTGATTAAGGGGAATGGATAAGTAAATAACGATTAAGTTCAAGAAAGCAACAGAACCATCGACCCACTAGGTTCTCATAATTATGAACATAAACACGTAGATATTCCAGCTCGGGACAATTAGCCCAATAACATGTTTATAATACATGTACAATATAATATTGACCTTCTTAAGCGTTTCATATTATACGAAAGGTTAATCACATTTTCAATGACATTTATACATCTGCAAAAATAAAAAAAGTCTATAGTACAAAAATATCTTGAAACTGCATTAAAATTATATAAATTATATATTATTATATAAATATATATATAATTATATAAAATTATATATTATTTCAATCTGTATGAGCAATATCATATTTTATACACATAAGTTTCGAATCAAACTTGGCTTTAGTATATTTTTATATATTTTAACTAGAATGATACACAGGCAAACCTCAAAAAATAGAGTGGCGATCTTTAACGACCTTTAGACGTTTTTTTTCTACACATTATTTAAAAAAATTACTTTTTCCGTACTAAACAAATTAAATCTTAAAAATTAGAGTTTAATCTAGTTCTTAAGCAGAAGGAAAAGGTTGGCTGATACTTCAGCCTGACCCTTTCGAACCCTTTACCGGCCCAGGGCCGATGTAAAGGGTTCGAAACGTCTGGTGTTATCCAGTACATAGTACAAAATAAAGTCGCTTTCTCTGTCCCTATATCCTAAATCATTTAAACTATGCAACGGACTTCGACGCGGTTTTTTTAATAGATAGAGTGATTTAAGAGGATGGTTTGTAAGCATAATTCATGCATTAATTTATATATTTTTACATAAATATTACGGATATTGCACCCGTACGGAGCCAGGGCTGGGTGGCTAGTAGATAATGTAACATTTAAATTTACGTTAATATAATAATACGTCAAAGTATTTTTGGTCAATAATATTACGAAACTAATAAAACTTTAACTCCCAAAGTCTTAACTTATACTGCTGACTAATAAAAGCACATGAATGTTTATGCTATCTCTTTGAGCTCGAAATTAATAGTCGACTCAAACGATGTAAAATTATATAATTAAGATAATAGTATGAGAAAGCGACTGTAGTCAAGAGTTGTGAGAATATTATGCATTTTGAGTAGAAAGCGAAATCTGGATTTTATGGCGATGTGAATGATCTCTCTATAGATTTATTATGGTGTTTTATTAAATAATCAAGATGAACGACTTGTATAAAGGAAACTGTTTGTTCTTAAGTTTTTGAGAAGAATATGCTTGCGTGTTAAAAACTGGAGGTCGTGGGTTCGAATCCTGCAAGGACTTAACAAATTTTCTTTGTTGTTTCCTAGTTGGTTGGGCAATTTGGCCGATCACTCAATTGTCTGAAAGGTAATATATCCATGCGTCGGATGGACATGTAAAAAGTCAATCCACCAATCAAACCGCATTGGACCAGCGTGGTTACCTTTTATCATTACACGAGTACATCACATTATTAAATGAAATAGAAAATAAAAACGAACCTTAAATAGGTTATTTAACAAACGTTTGCACAGTATCATACTGTTTTGCATATTGTCGCTTCCTGAAATGTTTCTAATTTACTTCCGACATCTCATATAAGTAAAACATAATAAACATATTCCTCAAAATATCAATTGCTTTTAAACAAAGACCTTACAATTACACATTGTAAAAGAATCATCGTCACATTCCAATTACACTCGCGATTTCTTAAACGGTTCAAGTCCGTTGCACGCTTTGTATACCAAGTGGCAGATTAGATACCAAGTAAAGGCGCAATCTACACATTTCGCAGCGATAATTGCTCTATCTTTCACACTTCTGTGATCCCGAACAAAAGACGAGCTGGACAGAATTACGTCTCAGCGTGCTGTTTTACGACTTAATTAAGCGAATGTTAACTGATAATTAACTTTCTATACGTCTATGGTTGAGTATTTAGCGAAAACTATTAAATGAATTGTATTTGAATTACTCATTCGGTAGCTATTTTTTCGGTACAATTTGTAGGTAAAATTTCTGGTTTTTCGTAAATAATACATAACATTACTTTTCATATTAAAACCGATTAATATCTTATGGATTGATTATAAATGATAAAACAACTTTTTGCTCATTAAAATAAATTAACCAAACGCGATAAATTTGTAAAGGAGGTTTTTCATAGGAATTTTATTATAAGCCATAGAATATCAATATTATGCGACGGATGTTAAAAGTCGGTTCTGCTCCTTATCTCTTTTCGGTCGTGTCGGTTATTCGTCCCATCGGGCTTTGAGAGTATAAAGGACGAGGGATTGCACATGTGATTGCGCGTACGCTATAACATCTGCGCACTTGGCTGATCTCTAATATAAATCGGCGCCGTAGGCGAAAATTACTAGAGGACATAATTACTAATATCAACATGAATTTTTTTTACTGCTTCCGTTTTGATACCAAACAGTTACAGTGTGGAGATAGTAACTTAAGGTTTTGCCACCACAAAGTTAAGTCACTCCGTGGCGCCGTGGCAGCGGCCCTCCCCAAATCCAGTAATGTTCTAATGTTATATCGGTCTGTTCCAGAGCGAAATAGGTTTTGCCTATATATTGCCGCGCAACCAATTTTGTTTTTTTTTCTAAAGGGTTCATTCATTAGTAGCTGGTCAAGTGATTAACTATAACGAGAGAGGTTCCATACACACATGATCCGTTACTTCTTATGCCCTATCTTTTCATGGTGGTTTTTTGTGGCAGTAAGAGTAGTGCTTTGCACACATTTAGATTTTCTGTACAAATGGGCTAAGTCTAGTTTAAAAGGATCCCGCAGCCTGGATCGACTGGGAATACATTATTTTCTGTATTTTGTATATAAAGGCGTATTCAATGACATGAATAAATCAATCTGCAATTATCTTTACATAAAATATATAAGTATATTATACATTTTATGTCTTATAATTTAATAAATATTTATTAATTACTGCAAAATTACTAATCATGCGCAATGAAAGAGGATCATAGAAGTAGTCACCTACCTTTAATGCTAATTCAAAGGCCTTTGCATTACAAATCTGTCAGTTCAAATCTTGCGGTGAAACAATATTGTGTAATTGTTGTTTTCTGCTGGTTGACCACCCAAATATCTGAATAGTAAGATGATCCGTGCGTTGGATCGGCATTTATAAAGTCGGTCCCGATTCTCAAAAGTATCTTTGGCTGTCATTATAGGATGTCCGATCCTTCAAATTTACTGGCAACTGGTTCAATCAAATGCAGTTACCCTTTTGGTTATAGAGGCCAAATGCCAGTTGCTTTGAATAAAATATGGTATTTAAGAAAATTTGCATGGATTAGATGCCGATCCTATGATAACTTAGGATAATGGCTAGGAGAAAGAAACATAATTGCTAAACTTGACACTTTTTCCTGGACATAGGAAAGAGCCTAAATTGATTAAAAAACGTTGACTTTGACAAGTTTTATATTGTGAGGTCATCGCATTATCTGTCGCACAGTTTTATAAATAACATAATAACACCAGGAGAAATAACAATACCACTAAAATCTGTTAACAATTCAGCAACAATGGTCATATCCGATTCATTGTACCTCATTTGGATACGGAGGTCAATGTCATGGGATTCTGAAACAAAATCAGCACCATGTGATTTTGTTTAAAATCAACACTTCGTGGTCATTTGAAAATAATAAGTATATACAGCCATTAAAATTAACATTATATTTTAAGTGTTACCTTCTATGAAGGAATGACTACCAGAGCAGAAAGACTAATAAAAGTCATCAACGTGGTGCAAATGATTAGCTCGTTGAAGTAGCAGTGGGCCGCTCACGTCGTCAGAAAAACCGATGGTGCATTAAGGTTCTGGAGGATGCCGCATTCGTCTTGGCGTTCATTAAAAAAGGCCTATGTTCAGCAATGGATGGATAAAGGCGGCTAAAAAAATTAAATGAAAATATTAAAACTAATCAAATAAAATAAATTACGTGCACAACCGTCCTGAATGAACTACCAAATTCCCCTTACCAAACGAACTCGGGACATACCATCTTATAGAACTACACTTTTGCAACGGTAATCAGGTACTATGCCCTCGTGCGAAGATAAAACTTTGAACAACATTAGTAAATCCTGTAACATTGTTGCGATCATTGCATCAAGCATTTTATAGAGCTGCAATTGTATGTCTTCAAGAACTGTCATTATTTCATCATAGATGTGGTTTGGTATTCCCGATAATGTCTCAGTAATGACAATGTAGAGTTAAATAACCGAATCATGTGGTAATGCCAAATGTTAGACATTATCATATTTAGACATCATAGCATATTTATTTGTTTCCAAATTTGACAGGATACAGGATTAGCAGCCTTTCAACCGCGTCCAATTTTTGTTTAATTTTGTAATTTACCTTTGCCTAATTGGCCTATCAGAACTTTGATTTGCTGACGGTAGGTCTCTTTTTGTGGGGGCGAATCAACGCAGTGCGCATATCTGTCAGTAACAGAAGTGGGTAAACACTAGTGGCTTGCGATTTAAAATGTACCGTGCCTATTGTAATCACTGGATAATTGCGAAGTACGACCCTATGTTTCAAGCTGTCGTTGTATAGATGAATTAGTACGCCCTACGCCGGCACAGCGTAACACTTCATCATCATTTTCATCAGCAGCCTTTTTCCGTCCACTGCTGGACGTAGGTCCTTTTCAATGCACGCCAAGACGGCCGATCACTTGCTACTCTATGTTAACTTGAACCGGCTACTGCACGAAGATCGGCATCCCACCTGGTCGGGGGTCGACCAACGCTCCGTCTTCCCCAACGCGGCCTCCACTCCATCACTTATCGCTCACCATCCGGTTGACGTCCTGGTTGTCTTATCATTTTAATCAATAAAAAATCTATTTGAATGTTTGTTTGCAGTGCTTGAACGTGTTGGTCGCGGCTGGGGCCGCTGGAGATAATAAGCAGGTGTCACCATACAAAGCGATTCATTCCTGCGCGTGTGTCCCCGGCGAAGGGAGGGTAAGTGTAATTTTTAATAGAATGGATAAGTAAAATAAGCAGGTATGCTATGTGCTTGTTGTAGATAACATAGTTTTCTTTTTTATATTCCATGACGTAAATTAAAAAAAAGATTGAAATAACATAATAAGCCTTATAATAAAAATTGTTGAAATACTCGATTTTTTGCTCGATTTAGTCTTAGAAATAATGCTAGGGCTAGTCAAACGGCGGCTACATCGGTTGGGAGTACCGACTTCATTGACATTTGGTGGAGTGCTACATTAAGATTTATTTATAAAGACTCTAAACTATGTTTTATTCTGATATACTTCACAAAACCCGTACGAAAAGGAACACACTGTAAAAAAATATATACCAATATACCCATAGACTTTTAAACTAAACGTGCACCATTGGCTATGACTTTGACTTACACTTCGACGGTGTCTATCAGTGCGCGTTAGCCAACAGTGATAAGGAAAGCGTTCATAACTTGCCGTTTTATCTGCACCCCACCTAAACGCGAGAGTTGCGCCTGGGTGCAAAAGAATAGTAAAGTCTCACCGTCGTTCTGTGACTTCTTTTAAATTTAAGTTTGACATTGACTTTAAATGTACGTTGCCCAACTGCGCTATCGAACGTGGTGAATTGCGTTCAGGCAAGATACGTGCCTCTACCGAGTAGTTTCTCTGCCGTGCTTTGACTTTACTTGACTTCGACTTCAACTTCACTTTGACTTTCAGTGCGCTTCAGCCACCTGTGTCAACGAGGGCGGTGGTCGCTCTCCATTCTACTTGCACGCGCCCGAGCGCGAGAGACGCGCCTCTGTTCAGGAGCGTAGAGGCTCCCTGCCATCTACCGGTTCAGCCAGCTCTGGTCGGTCCGGACCAGCGGACGGGTTGTATGTCAACCCTATGAGGACTACAGCCAGTGTAACTCTTCATAGCTCCGGAGAAGACAGTTCAGGTTGGTGCTTTTACTTTGAGATGACGTATAGCTGATTACGTGATAAATGAACCGACCTATCAATAGAAATACATTTATTTTACACATACAAACGAATTTCTACATAGTTTTACTTCAATGCTAGATAGTTTATTGCACTTAGGCAAATTGTGTACGTGGTTTCTAGGATTGCAAAACGGATCTGGTAGCGATGAATTTTTTCAAGTCTGGTCTTACAACCTAACACGTGAGAAAGAGTTTTAAAACACTTAAATACTAAAATCGAAAAAACGTGTTTTTTTACTCGTGCAATGGTTTTTATTTTTAGAATTAGTAGATCTGTTAAATATGAATTTTTTTAATAAAGGTATTTCTATGAAAAAATAAGTTATAGACCTTCTATAGCGTCAATATTTTTTAAAAAATATTTCAACCCTTTTATTTTACTTTTAATTTTATTTATAACATATTTATTTAATTTCATTTCAAATCCCAACGTTATAAAAAAATTGTCGCTGTTTCTTATTTTTGTTTGAAATCATTTAAAATTTCAACGCGCTCTCAAGCAAAACTGTTTTCAATTACGATAGTGCATAAATTGAAACAACAAACAACACTTCCGATACAAATTTGTAAACGGACAAACGTACGATTAGCATTACGTACATCCTTCGTTCAACCGTCTGTGAAATACGTGTTATGAGCAATGCTATATTTAATTTGTGTTCAGAATCCAAGTTTATTTCGCTTTCAATAAGCCGATTCTGGTACCGTGTCCAATGGGGCGAGAAACTTCGGAAACGGTGTATCGAGAAGTTATAGTTGACTATACGGTCAGTTGCTTTGGGCACTTCGAAGTGATCGGTCGTGTTTTTTATGTGTCCATTAAATTTCGTTTATAAGAGTATATCTTGTGATATTTGATTAGTATCGTTTAGTTAGTTTATTAGTCATATTGCTGTTTGGATGGTAAGAGTTTTAGTTGGGTAAGTGTAGTGTTATTTATTGCCACGTGATGACGGTTTCTATCCGCTTTTAATTTTTTTTTGTGTTAGTATTTACATATTTTGGATCTTCTAAAGTCTGTTTGGTGAACTAAATAAATTTTTTTTTTTGCGTGAATACTATGTTTATTACTATACATTCGTAAGTCGAATAGTTTCGATTAATTTGAATTTCCGGATCCGCATTTATAATTTGAAGTTCCGATGTCAATAAATTTATATAGTGATCTTAGTCTGACACTGTCTGTCCGTGACCAAATCGCAAAAACGGTTTGAATTGGGAGTAAAGTCATATCCGTTAATTGTAATTATGCGGATCACAAAACTGATATTAAAATTACGTAAACCATATAATACCCAAATTCAACTATTTTACACGACAGTATCAATAATCAAATATAATGTGGGGTAAAGGTGGTTGTTACACACTAAAATAATTCATCATCTGACTGTGTTAGTCCACTGCTGGACGTAGGCCTCCTCTGCTGCACACCATCTCTTTCGATCTTCGGCTACTTTCATCCAGCCTACTAAAGCAGTTATGTATCTCTAACGTACAAAATCTCCTTTATACCACCACTAGAACCCCAACCCCTTGTGGGTGGAATTTTGTGAAATCCGTTTCTAGCTGACCTTTAGTCGGCGAAAGGAATATTCCTAACAAATTTCGAGTCGCTACGCCTTATGGTTCCAGAGATATCGTGATGAGTCAATGTATAGGTGGGAATCTCTTTTATATATCATCATCATCATCATCAGCCTGTGATAGTCCACTGCTGGACATAGGCCTCCCCTAATACACCATTAGAGGGTTTTGGACCATATCCCACTACGACAATCCAGTGCGGGTTGGTGGGTGGACCGGCTTTTACATGCCCATCCGTGATACTTTTCAGACAATTGGGTGATCGGCCCAAATTGCCCTAACCACCTTTTATATATACATAAAGATAACGTTTCGAACCTTGCTCTTTTCCTCCAGCGTGTTCGACATCCGAGGACGCGCATTCGGGCGGTTGGTTCTTGCACGGGGGCAACGGAGGAGCCCCTGCCGCCTTGTACCAGCGCGTCAGAGACCTATTCCACTCCAGATCCCCTGGACCCAGGGTGCCCGCGGAAGGTCAGGAGGCACCCACTATGACTGGTGAGTTATAATAATAGTGATTCCCACTACGGCGTCTGATGTATATTATATCTCTAATATAAACCCAACTGTGTAGGAGATATTATAATGCACTAGTGTATGTGTAGACACAAGTGCTGCCTTTGCTCTCTGTCCCATGGGACGGATAACCGACACGACCAGAGAGTGATCAAGCTCATAACCGGCTTGTACGACGCAAGTATTATCTTTCTTCGTTGACAATCTGGTGACCATCACACATTGCCCTAATTCGTAAGGAAACAACAATAAAAATTTGTTGTGTGCCCGCAGGATTCGAACCTATGTCCTCCAATTTGGCTTGAGGTTATTGGGTAATGGCACCTCTGAAAGATCGTCCCATCATTTATTGGTATATTATAATTTAGTTAAAATCTTTAGTGTTAATGTTAGCTTATATAATTTTTACTAAAAGCTTTATTTCGACTTTAATTATTCGTTGTTAAAAAAAATGTTATTTCTTCCTTTTGCTGCATTTTCAGTCATGGACACCTAGGGTAAGCTTTTTCTAAGGACTAATTAATTTACTTATGACACAATTCTAATGGATATTTTCTTACGACTACTGCATATTATTTTTTCCAAATCAAGTTGTTGAGTTCTTGTGTATGGCAATCCGACTAAGAATATCATTTGTACACTATATAATACACACAACTGGATGTACGTATATTTTAGCGCAGAGAGTAGTTTTAAAAACTATGCACCATGATGCATTGCTGTGTTCCGGTTTGAATGGCCACATAATTAATGCGAACACTATAATATGTATTGCAAGTTGAATTGATTTTAAAAAACCGTCACTTTCCACCAGTATATTGCATAAACCAAAGTCACCCAAGTTTAAAGTATTGGGAGTCTCTTTGCAAGAGAAGGTCTGGAAAAATACTACCATGATGCCCTTTTCTAGCGATAATCAGTAAAGTATAAACACTTTCGGGCTCCGGTTTGCAGGACTATATTTAAGTAGCCAGCGTGTTAGGTAAACGAGACATGTTTAAGCGAGAGCGGAAATGTGGCGACTTTCGTAATTTTCTTCTGGACAGGGTGGATCAGGTGCACTTTTTGCTCATCACAAAGCACCAAATAATAAATTAACTTTGAATTATATCACTTTCTCCTTATAACTTGCATAAACCATTTCGTAACCACCGACCATTTAGCAAGACCTCTGTATCCCTAGTGAAAGCTGAGGTCCACGGCTCTTGCGAGGCGACCACGGTGGCCGAACAGTCGGACAGCGACAGCGGGGCGGACGCGAACCGCCGCGACCATCATTACGAAGATATATACTTGCCCAGGGATGAACAACCTAGAAGGAGGTAAGTAATGGCTTGAATAACTTTCAAGCTAATTCTATAGAAATAAACAAATTGTCTGTTTGTTATATTAAAATACCCGCCTTTTACTACATGCATATGGATGAATATACGGTTCACATACCAAAGTACATATTTTTAAATTTTTTATCGGCCTGTCTGTTTGTTCCGGCTAATCTCTGGAACGGCTGGACCGATTTGGACGGGACTCTCACTGGCAGATATTGTGTAATGGTACTAGTTTATTTTGAAATAAAGTAATGTCAATCTAAGTACTGTCCAGTTCCGCACGCAGCTTACGTGCATGCCACCACTGTGCCGTCACGTCGAACACTTCCCACCACTTCTCCCACCAATGTCACAAAGGCTGCCTTAAATGATATTTAAAATTAAAATGTCAAAAACTAAAAAAATAACTACTTTTATTACATTCCACGCGGACGAAGTCGCGGGTACAACTAGTCAGTTATAACTTTCGGGGGAGATTGTACTGAAATTATTTTAGACTAGCTGTAGCCCGCGACTTTGACCAAATTCTTAAAAAATCACCCTAAGTTACTCCTTTTTACATCAGCTATCTTTAAGTTAAAGTCTTGTCAAAATCAGAACAGCCTCTCCAGATATTAGCCAAAACAAACAGACACAAAAAAATTGATGTACCGGACATATGTCGGTTATGTATGTATTCATTTAAAATCGGTTATTTTAATGATACAAACGGACACTCCAATTTTATTATTCGAATAACATCGGTAGGTTTTTCACTGAGACGGGAACCCCACTCGTTCTGATAAAGGATCTCTGATATGTCCGAAACTAACTAGTAATCAACTTTAACTATTTGAAATACAATACACTGCTGATTTTGGAGTAAAAAGAAAATTATAGTAAAAGTAGCGGTGGCTCTATTTTACTGGGGATTGACTAGGAAAGTAGCGTGGTAACTATTTCTATAGTAAGTTAAAACACAACACTGTTTTAATTTATTTGTATCGTAGCCAGTGCTCTTTTGGGCGGGGCGTAACACTTATAGAAAAGATCTTCCAGCGTAATTTTTCTTTTCCTCAGTGCCCATATTATACATAGGCATTATTCATTTTGACATTTGACACTAAATACTAAAGTCTCATATTAATGCATATGAAAATGTCACTCATTTAATACGATCATTCATTGACAGTTCGGTTGTCATCGTATTCCGATAAAAAATCGAGTTATCTGGAAGGAAAATAATTTCTCTCTACATCTATACCTTTTGCCGTTTTATATATTGAGGAAAATAAATTACTAATTGCGTCAACACTAAACTGTTGATATCAAAACAATGATATAACATTTCGTTAATGAATAGCGAACTATAGAATACCGTCATATATTTTGCCTCGTAATAACAAATAGTCTAAACCCTTTGTGATAGAAACAAAACACTAATGTATGCTAAACACCAAAAGTATAATGTTATCTTAGTGATTGGTTGTTTCGATTCAGTTTCTTATATATTTATTAACGAGGAGATTTTTTCTGTTAGTTCAAGTCATAGTATACTAACCAATTTTAAAATGTTTATCCATCAACATTTTGCAATATATTCGCAAATTTTAGTTATTATTGCTATATATTATATTATTGTATTTGAAACTAATGCAAATTAATTAATCGATATAGAAGCAGCTCCCGCGATTCGGGAAGTCACAGTCGACCAGGCAGCGCCGCGTTGGTCGTCGACTATTCGACTAAAGAAAACAACGACGGGTCAGTACGATTAAAATAACGTAAATTGGTTATCTTATAAAGCTCTGGTATATAATACGACACTACGATAATAAATTTACATAAAGAATTTTATTATGTCAATTGCTCATGGGCCCAAAAATGTGCTCGTGCTATTGGTGGACTCATTTAAGCGTCACGCGATGTTTAACGAATAAGAGCTGTCAATATTTTTGCGCTATTAGAAATTAATTATTTAAATTTAATGTAAAACACTGCTACGGACCTTATGACATTAAAGCGATAAATTTCGATACTGTAATTTTATTTAATAATCATCAGCCTGACATAGGCCTCCCCTAATGCACCCCTAGGGGTTTTGGACCGTATCCCACCACGCTGGTCCAATGGGGGTTGGTGGTTTATTTAATAAACATGTAACATATTAGCCGCTTTCGTAAGCTATGGAACCTAGGGCTCATCAATCCTACAGGGAAACAATTTTGTGTTATCGTTTTTTTGGTTGGTTGGGACAATATGAGCCGATCACCCAATTGCCTGAAAACTAAGACGATGGGTCGGAGAGGTATGTAAAAAGTTACTCCCGGTTGTCAGGATCATCTTTGGTAGTCGTTATAGGATGAAAGTCCATTTCACTGTATTGACAACTATTTCATCTATAGAATGTAATTACCCTTTGCTGGGACGTCGATGCACGCTCTGGATAGTTCATAAGTAATCGCATCTGCATGATTAGAAGACAGATACTTATAATAAATGCGATGAAACAATATTAGCTAGCTAGCATACAAAAGATCTGCATAACATTGTCCGACTTTATGATAACTTCAAAAGCGTAGAAAGTGTCGCGTGGAACAGACAATCAACTATTGCAAAGTTAGCTACTAGATACAAAGCCAGAATGTTATGTAAGTTCTACTTTTCACTTTCTTAGTCTATACTAAGCGTCGAAAGTGTCTCCGTCGAAACAGACGAATCGACTATTTGCCACAACTGGTAGCACTAACAACAAGGCCTCCAGACATTGAAGTTACTGTGTTTTCTGCACGTTTTGCAGTGTTAAAAATTCGATTATTAATTTAGCTATTAATTTTTATCAAAGTGTATTAAGTATTTATCAGTACATAGTAATTAAATGAGTTATTTAATGTTACAATTTATGTGACATTGAATTCTAAACTTATTGCTGATTCAAAATGCTTAACAGTCTATTCATTATTACCTGATCGCAGTTCACTCTTGTAGTAGCCATAAGTCAGTACATCAATTAGGTAAACATACTGTGTATGTATATCTTTTACCGTTTTGGCAGCGTTTGCAATTTATTCGCGAGTGAAAGAGGTTGTGATTTTTGGTTCCGTACTTTTTGTATTATTCAAATATTTATTGAACTACATATCACCAAATTATTAAAAAAATAGGAGCAATCGAAAGCTAATGTCTGTCATTTAAAAAAGAATGAACAAATTTGGAGCACTAGGAGTGTAGCAACGAGGTAACATATAAAAAAAACATACGCTCCGAATTTCCGAATACCTCCTTCTTCTGGGAGTCGGTCAAAAAAAGTCCATAACGTCGGAAATAAAATATAAAATGAAGACTTTTATAGTATAATGCTTTTATAGTATCTATAAAAGTCTACCAATTCATTTTTTATCTGCTCTTATAACTTTAGTTCATTTTGAAGTCAACGCTCATTTCTGAATAATCAGATAGTATCTCTTTTAACAATACCATATGTATCTAATTGAGATATACTTTTGATAGGAACTAAATCCGACTTAGTGATGATCGGTGAGAAAGTCCAAGGTACTTATAACTAAAACACTAGTAATGAGACTGAATGTTACAGTCAGTTCTAAGCCCTCAAGCAACTCAATAATGTGAGCGCTTTCGATAAGCCTAACTTTTCCTCTTATCGTACTTTTGATAGGAATAGCGCTTGAGCTATAGATGAAAGTCAGTCTCTATAAATAAACACTGATTAACTCTAAGATAACTAGTCCATACAACTTCTGCTCGACAATTGACGCCGTAATAGCCACTAATCTTTTATCGTATTCCAATTATGTGGCTTGCCTTACTGCAACAATAACTGACGCACTTCTAGAACTCTCAATCGTTCAATTGTAATATGACATTTCTCAATCTTCCAATTACCATGCAGCACGTCCTTACTGATCTTCTCATTATTCGATTTAATTGTCAATCAGCATCTATAATCTTCATTATCAGTCTAGATTCACACAAACACGATTACCTCATCATATTTTCTTTTTTCGTTTAATCTGTCCTGTAAATATTGTGGAATGCGTGACCTCAGACAACCAAGATGGTTGAGACTATCATAATTTTTAAAAGAAAGGTGAAAGAGTACTTGCTTAAAACTTATCGGCAAAATAATAAGTTCATCGGACTAGTATATTTTAATTTTCCTTTTCTATTTTCAACATGGTAATGCACCTTCCCAATACTTATCTCTGCATCAACCCAAGGCTGACTGGCAGAAAATGCCATTGGCATTAAGGCTCTGTACATTTGTAATGTACATATAGAAAAAAATAAATAAAATTTCACATCATAAATCGGTTAGCGTATCATTTACTACTGCTTAGCGATAAAAATAACCACCTCTGTGTTACTCGTTGTTACCACTTAAACATTGAATCAGCTACAACTCGCACTAAGCTTTACATGAATTAGTAATTTACTCAGTATTAAGCCTCGCAATAACCTCATTATAACCAAATATTCTATTCAAAGCAGTGAATCCAATGAAATACCATTGATTTTATAGAATCAAAGATATCACTTGGCTACAGATTTTGTAAAAAAAAGGTTTTAAAGGTTTATGTTTATTGGCGAAAAATACGGTTTTATGAGCATTTAACAAACATACCATCATTTAAAGACCCACTTTTCCAAACATTCCTTAAGTACGTGTTCATTGGATAGACCTACAAAGTAAAGCAATATAACCGTAGTCAGAGCTAACTATATTGAGATATAAAGAACAATCGAAAGTACAGCACAGCATGTCATCGTGGTGATTTTTAAATGCGCAGTCAACGAGACGTGGTAGTTTTGAATGGCCATTGTCCCCGCTCCGTCGGTTTGCGTAATTGTCGTGTTTTGGAAACCTGTACTGAAGTGACTATGAACCAAAGCTTCTAAATGGTTATCTGGGGAACTTTCCAAATGTTCTCTTAAAGAAATTCGTTCATTTAGTTCCTATTTATAGAGTAATCAATCGATGTTTATAAGATGAATATGATATATAGTATAGTATTTATCAAAACGTAAGGTTTATGTTAGGTTAATTAGACACTGAGCGCAAAGTTGAAAATACAGGTTTGTTTATGTGGTATTTTGTATTTAGGTTTAGTTTATGTCGTATATTCTCATTGAAATTTTAAGATAACATTGACAAAATGTAATTATTACCGATCGACTTCACAACGTAAAATAATTTAAATAAACCTCAAATTACATTAATTCTTTTGAGTTGCACGCGTCAGATGCCGGTCACTATGTCTAAAAAATATAGTTTAGTAGAAAACGAGAAGACAGGGAGCCGTCCCTGACGACTTGGATGAATGGCTGTTAGCACTAAGATGAATCTCATCCATCCAGGAAGTCTCATACTTGAGGATATTTGCATTCCTTTACTTATGACGATTACCAATATTTTCTTAACAACCGAAACATACTTTACTTTTATCTTTTAATTATCGTGTCATATCCACCTTTTTTCAACAGGCCAGCCGCATCTCCTCAGCGGCCGGCAGCCGTAGGGCCTCCGTATCCGACGAGGCCGTGGTCGTGCAGGCGTCTGCATCATCAGGCGTCTCCTCTGGTGGTAGCTCTGGTGATGAGGCTCCCCCTCCCCCTCCCCCACCTCCTGCGCCCCCGGCACCACCACCGCTAGCGGTATTGGAAGAACCGGCCATCAGACCATCGGAATTGCGCGGAAGACTTGGCGCTGGTAAGTAGAACACTGTTTTAATATTATAATATAAAATATGCCTTAATAATATTGACTCTTTCTTACGAACATATAAGAATTAAAACTTTAGACAGACTTTATACTGAATAATTTATAGTAATAACGGATAAACATATGTAAAGTCCTTCATCAGGAAAAGTGGGCTGTCCGTCGCCATTACTTAAACTGTTATTAATCTCCCTGGGATAATGCAATTTTATAATGGCATAGATGAAGCGTAATTAAATTAACCTAGTAAACTATATTATAGAAAAAGTATTTTTACCATTTTTTTTACATGTCACAAATAATAACTTGGTATAGAGCTATCCGCGATAGTGTATTATTGTACCCAGCATGTCTAGAGATCTCAATGTTCATACTGTTTCTTTTTATTTTCAAAATACAATGCATAAATATTTATGACGATTGGAACATCTTAAGAAGAAGGAAGATTTATTATTAACAAATATGCATGCAAGGCAGTTGTAACACGGATAAAAGATCTTCTTCAGTGACAATTTTGAAAAAAAAAAAACACAGTTTGCTATAATTTACGAGTCATCATTTTCCCTTTATATCCTTAAGGAGCTATAATGTGAGGAACATTATAGTTTAATCTTCTGTGGACACCTCTCTCTCTTTTTTTCATCTCTGTTTAGATCGCCAACATTCTAAAAATTGGTTTAGTTATAAAATATTTTGTTGTAGATTAGCAAATAAAACGTTATCCAAAAGCAATAAAAAACTAAAAAATTGTTTTAATAATATTCGAAAAGTAATAGACCGTCTCATACAGGGCAGTCTTACATTCTATAAATAAATATTTTGAAGTGATCAGTTAGTGTTGGATATAAAATTATTAAAATTACGAAAAAAATTCTTAAATATTAGAAAATATAATGTAAAAATTACTATTGCATGAACTTAATCACATTAAATTACTTTACAAGCATTTTAAAGTCGTTTTCGGGGTTTCATACTCTTTCGAGTGTCCATGATCACCGATCATGATATATTAGTAAGTAATTACTAGCTGAATTTAACAATTTTACAGTCAAAATACTTCACTATTAAATTTCTTTCTTTCACCGAGCCATTTTTCCAATTTATCATGCAGCCGGCTTCTAAACCGGCCAGATTAACTGAATAACAGTTATTACGCAGAGCGACTCGCATTTGACTTCTACAACCCAGAGATTTGCTGCATGATGAATGATGATGACAATGATGAATTAGTTGTCAGTAAATTTGAAACATCCTGTAACAATGGGACCGACATTTTACATACCCATTCGACGCTCATCTTACTAATCGTACAATTGAGTGATCGATCCATATTGTCCTAATCAGCCAAAAAAAACGAAAACAAGAAATTATTTATCCAAATTTGAACCCACGACCTGCGGTTTGTAAAACAATGACAATACCTAGGCTGCGAGAGCTTTACATCTTAAATTCTCTATATATTCTTCCGTATACTTAGCTTAAGAAATTATTTAAACAGTTTGACGTATGAACTGACGGTATTGGCGCTAAAGCCTTATTTATTCGTTTCGTGCCTTCAGCTAAGATTCAAGTCAAACTCAAAGTCAAGGTCAAAAACTATTTATTCGATTTAGCTCTGCTGAGCACTTCTGAACGTCAAAATTTACCAACGGTGCAAAACTCACACTGTCCGAGAAAGGAAGAAGAAGACCGGCAAGAATCTCTGCGTTTTTGTCTTTTTTATATCACTATACACATAGTATAAAACAAAGTCTCTTTCTTGCCCTTATATGTCCTACTCAAATATTTAAAACTACAAAACGGATTTTGATGCGTTTTTTTTAAATAGATACAGTGAACGAAGAGGAAGATTTATATGTATAATTCACGCCTAATATTGTAGAGGTACGCTGATAAATTTATTTATTTTTTCATAGATTTTACAGATATCAGTATTGCACCCGTGCGGGGCCGGGGCGGGTCGCTAGTTTATATATAATTCGAATCGAGATCAAATCTGATAATCTATCAAGCTGTGTATAAACTCTTTAATTTAAAATGTAATAGAAAAAATATCAAAAACTGGTTTATCTTAATAATTGCGCGAAAAAGAAATGGCTTTAAAGACTTATGCTTTAATTTTTTTTGGTTTAACAAAAAATTAGCATCGCTAGTTTACTCCGGACGCCGGGGTACATGTAATTATAGCAGTTCACTTTCTATTGTAAGTTTAATGGGCTTTTAGTCGCGTTCTGATTGTATTGCACATTTGAAACAATCGGAGTACGGATGCTATGGAGAGGTGATCTTACTAAAAATGTTGTAGGCCACTTTCCATTTTCATAGTGTCGTTGGAGAGTGAAAAATGCATATTATGCGTTGGATTGTAACATGAAGGTTTGTGTAATACATTATTTACACGACGATGGATCTTATGTGGCATGAATTTATGAAGTTGATGGGGGTTTTCTATGTAATAACATTAAAGAGATCGTTGTCTCTAATTGATAACGTATTTAAATGAATTAAGATAATTTATAGCAAATTTTGTACAGATAATAATGAGTAAAACGCTTAAAAAAAAACGTGACTTTTAAAGAGTCTCAATTTATTATAGATATGGTCTTTTTTGTTAAAATTTATTCACTGAACATCATAAAGCAATATTAAATTTTCAAGTTGCATTGTAGATAATAATATTCGCTAATACAAATTAAAACAATAAGTTACATTTTCAGTAGGTTCAAAGCTGAAGGTCTGATTTAACGGGACTTTCACTGGGAGATAGCTGATGTAACGGGGAGTAACTTAGACTGGCTTTTTTTTTACAAAAAACAAAAGTTTATTACTCAAAGCTAGAAATTCATAAATAACATCGCTTATTGTAAAAAATAATTATTCCTAATATTAGTAGTAAAAAAAGGTATACATTTAATAGTCATTAGAATATCCGTTAGGTATCAACGTAAGAACTAGATTCAAGTAAAATCTTAAATTTGACTATGTTTCAGATGCACCGAAACATTAGAAGTAGGTTTTATGTGAGACCGTTAAATGTGGTGAACTCAATAATTAAAATAGTGTTGTGGAAAGTTTTCATATCTCTTAATTTTGCCGACCAGACTTTTACAAGCTATGTCTATCGCTATTATACTATTATTTCATTCATGCAATGTTTTTTTTAAATTAGTCCGATGAAAACTTCATAGTTTATAACGGACATACTATTGTATTATTGTAAATGTAAGCTTCTTATTGTTACTTGCAACGTAAGGCTGCGAAATAGAAAACAAAAATCAATATACATAAGGGTACCACTGGTGCCTATTTCCGCGAAGCAGTAGGTGAAACACTGCTGTGTTCCGGTTTGAAAGACACCGTAGCCAGCGTATTTACTGGTGCAAACGAGACTTAACACCTATGTCTCCACGGTAGGCGCGTTGGCGATACCACTGGTATTGCCTAATGTTAGCGAGTGTCGTGACCACTTTCCATCAGGTGGCCTGACTGCTCGTCTGCCTCGTAAGCTATAAAAAAATATAGTGTTTGAGTAGAAGTTATTTAGTTATTTTAATATTTGTCCTTCAATACTTTTCAATAATTATATTAAGCTCACTTAATATACAGACTAAGATCTGTCTAACAAGCAGAAGTTAGCCTGCATCGCGACGACACATTTTGTATTTTTGAAATAATTGAATTTGCTATCATAGTCCTATATTCAGCTGCACTGTCACATTGTCTAGCGTAAGTTTCTTTTGACAAATAAATTATTCAATAAATGAAAACTTTTTGCGTGTTTAAAAATTAAATTAGTAAAGCAAACTTTAAAGCAAAAATGCCATATCATTAGTAAATCGAAAACGTGTACCATTGTTATTAAAATGTCAAGCGTTAATTAAAAAAATTTAATACCAATCCCTGTTTCTGATCGTATCACACGGTTAATTGTATTTTTAAAACATCTACACATATCGCCATGGTTTCTAATGTAATATCAACGAAAGATAATTGAATTAACCATCTCTTTGTACATGAATATTAATATGAAAGGAGAGTAACACAGTCTAAATAAATTGGCCGCTAGTGCCATATCGCACCGAATATAATGTAACTCATAACACGCAAAATAGAAAGTAGAGATTGCACCGAGAGTTTTACGATTGTTTATTACAGTCTAATAGCGTATTAGCCCACTTGTTATTTTACTGCCATAAATTATTTTAAGTTCTTGACATTTAATTTTGCTGTACACGTGTGAAATGTCGTTTCGCTATGTAAATAAATGGAAAATCCATTACTTTTTTTATTATCTTATAGTTTTTTTTTTAATGTACCATAAGTTTTAACCAATGAGTAAAAGAAAATTCATACATACATATATCATCAGCCTGTGATTGTCCATTGCTGGACATAAGCCTCCCCTATCCTTTAGGGGGTTTTGGACCGTATCTAACCACGCTGGTCCAATGAGGGTTGGTGGGTAACAAACTAGAAAATAACGACGAAAATTTATGAGTCCCCGCAGATTTGAACCCATGACCTCCGGTTTCTAAAGTACACGGCCATACCAATAGGCTACGGAGGCAGTTAAATTATTCGTTAACATCGAATCACTATTATAATATTATCATTTACACTTTGCAAATTTCCTATACTGCCTCCGTAGCTTAATAGTATGGGCGTGTACTTTAGAAACCGGAGGTCATGGTTCGAATTCTGCGGACGCAATAAATTTTCATTGTTGTTTCCTAGTTGATTAGGGGCAATTTGGGCCGATCACCCCATTGTCTGAAAAGTAAGATCATCCATGCGTCGGATGGGCATGTAAAAGTCTGTCCACCCACCAACCCGCATTGGAGCAGCGTGGTGGGATACGGTCCAAACCCCCTAATGGATAGGGGTGAATTAGAGGAGGCCTATGTCCAGCAGTGATCATGGTGATGAAGATGAAAGTTTTTTTGAGCAAGCCAATAAAACTAGGCTGTAGGTCACATAAAAATAATTATCTATGCTTTGGTTTATTATGAAATAATAAGTTAAGTCCTTGATTTTAAGACAAACTTTAGTCGCAATTTCACGATGTTGGTCTTCAAATTGATCAACATCTAATTTATCAATTAAATTCAGTTTTCTATTTTAATGTATGTACCAGTCGCATTGCGTAAGATCTGTTATCATCAGGCGATGCTAGTTTACAACGCGACCTGATGATAACTCAAGAAAATATACTCGGACAGGAATATAAATGTAAAACTAAGTCTATTAAAAGTTCTTAAAATTCCGTGCCAAGGTGAAACTAGTTCTAAATGTCACGTATTAAGTTTGTCGATCGATTTAAACTTTATAGAACTAATAAACAGTTCTTCAGTCAATTTATCATGATATTTATTAAACTTTAAAACATTGTACATCATTTTATATACACTGTTAAAATAACATAAGTATTCGTTAAGAAACATATTAATGCACTTTATATGGTGTTCCACTGTTCATGTCTACAAAAATATTGCGAATTGTATCCTCCGTGGGATATAATTCGCAAGGCTTTAAAAACCTCTAAAAACAGTACATAAACAGATACACATATAGATATAGTCGCATATATCAGATTGTCATATAAAAGTGGCGCTCTTGTACTTTCACGTTGAAAAATAAAACTAGAATTCTTCAGACGCCGATCTGGTGGAGATGAAACGAAAGCGGCCAATTAAACGCAATGTTTCAGGAAACAGAGTGCGACGGCCCGAGTTTGCCTGAATTTTTAATTAGGCCGCTAATTGGGATAGTTATTCGCATCGTCTTGCTGTATAACAGCTGTGAACTGGAAACGGAAACTATATATATTATAACTAACTTAGCTGTACTTTATTAAGTATATCTAAGCAAAAGATATAGCTGAATTGTTTTAATTAGCAACGAAATGGTAATTGATGTTGAATAATCAACAAGATCTCAATTACCGCGATAATCAATCGATAACTGTGCCATACGTACGACGCCATTTTGTTTAAATCATCGTATGAAGTTTCAATTATGTAATATTAAAAAAAATCACATTTAATATTTATCATATTGCAAGTTCGTCAAAGGTAAATGCTTTAGGAAACTTTTAACGAAGCAAAACCATTTTTATTACGATACATGTTAAAATTTACGTCGTGGATAAAGTTAAATATTGTAAAATATAATCAATTTCGTAGGTTGAAACCCAGATTCTGCAATTCATTTTAATAGGATTGGTTTACTTAGCAGAGAAGGAAGCTATGGCAATGCGAACCAGCACGCTCTTTGTCCTAAGTGAAGTGTAATACGTTTTTATTAAACTATTATCTTTAGATATAAGTACTTAAAGCAAGTCCAAAGTAGCCAATCGAAATTTCATTAACACTAGCCTATAATCAAAATTTAAAACTCAAACTGACTTGCTATTAGATATAACACGGCCTAATATCAAGCGCAGCCTTGACATACCTATTTTTTAAAATACTATAAGTCATAATATTTTATCTTTGCGCTTTTTATTGTTTTATGTTCTTTTCTATATATATAAATGAGATTCCCACCTATATATTGACTCATCACGATATCTCTGGAGCCATAAGACGTAGCGGCTTGATATTTGGTAGGAATATTCCTTTCGTCAAGTAGGGTCAGCTAAAAACGGATTTTACAAAATTCCACCCACAAGGGGTGGGGAGTTGCTAGCGAAATTTTAATTGAATCTGCACGAAGAGTCATTAAACTTGCCTATCGCTATTAAATATAAAAAATATTAGCTCAACCGATAAATTTAGTTTTTAAATCCTTTTAAAATTTCCTACCATTTATCGACTGAGTCGTCATTATTGTAGAAACTGTTAATTTCGGGGTCTAAGAGCACTCATTACTAATTAAACATACAGAGCTGCTAGTCGCGAGCAATGCTCTCCTTTTTTTTTTCATAGGGAAAGTGAACAAGCCGAGTTTTCCAAGACGGTTAATTATGCATATTAACATTAATCATCACGGTTCTCGATCTGCTTTGAGTCAATGTTATTCAATATGAAACGGTGGTTTCCGTCGTTCACTTTCACTCTTCCGTCGATGTTTAATAACAGTCGCTAAAAACTGTTAACCGTTGGGGCTGGTGGAAAATGAATTTTGATTTGAGAGACTTTAGTTATCTCTGAATACGAACGTGAAGGTGTATAACAAATGCTTAACCCTGTAAAATTAAAAATCATAAATTGTTACGTTAATCTAAAGATGTACCGTTTAAAGTAAAACAAATCTTTTAATGTAATATGATAATCACCAACGCTCAGCAAGGTATCAAATTTTCAAAAATAATTATAGATGCAGCAAGAATATAAACCGGGTTATATTCAAGCTCCAAGTTGGCGTGAAGGGATGAGTATTTTGCTCAGATAGCATAATAAGAAGGTTGTATACCTTTTTAGTAGGTAAACTAAAGTTAGTACTAAGTTAGTTTTTAGTACAAATAAAGACAAAATCGGGTATTATTCGAAAGCAGGATAATTTTTAAATATTGCATAAAAATGTTTCTTCATCTCTTCTTATAACCTTTAAACTAATAAGAAGTTTTTTTATATTTTAATATATGTCTATATAATAGAATGAGAATGAAAGTATAAAAACAGAAAAATCTAAATTGCCTTCAAACCCTTACTTTACGAACCAAAGGCCGTGAAGTTCGAATCGAAACAACTTTGTTTTGTTTTTATTTGGTCAAGGCAATATGTACTAATCGTTGATTATTGATAGCTAACAAAGTGTCGAATAGACGTAAAAGTCGGTTCCAATGGTCAAGATTGTCTAAGAATGTCGGTGTAGGACATAAAAACTTGTATAGCTTATACACTTACAATATGACATAATTTATCTAATTACACGAAAACAGTAATAATAATAAGAATACTTAATCTTTTTTAATAAAAAGAATACTTAACCTTATGCATGTGAAAGTTTGTATGAATGTATTGATGATCATTTGTTACAATTTTTTAGGCAAAAGCTACTGAATGGATTTAATACAACTATACAATAGCATAGCCATAGAGCATAGACATAAAAGTAATTTATTGGCTATAATTCAAAAACATAAATTGGAGATGGCGTGCATTAGGAGGCCTATGTCCAGCTGTGGACTAACACAGGCTGATGTTGAATTTGTATATTATTCCAAATGCAATAAACAGCATAAAAAAAATTATCCCCTTTGGCGGGATAAATTGTCCGTTATATAAAATTATACTGTTACACCTGATCTTTTTTATAAACTAGACAATTTTATTGAAAAATTCTTAGAAAACAATGACTATGAACTACGACAAATTCAGGGATACTTAGAGCAAAAGTCACTAAACTTTTTGCATTATTTTGTGACCAAACTATTAATAAAACAATAAATATGACAATCCAATCAAAAAACAATAAAAGGGGACCAATATTGCTTCGATTGTCACGGAAAAGTACTCGGCTGATAAAAAAAATGTAACCTTGATGCACGTTTTCACTAGCCAGTGTGGTGTCGTAACCGATACAGCTCTGCATTGAATATAGCAAATCTGTTTTTTGACATTTCATATTCAAAATATCTTTGGCTAAACAAAGCCTTTTTTATATTAAAAAAATCTTTAGAAATGATACCTTTTATTTAAATATATTAAACACCATAATGTCCTAGCTTGAGTCGTAGCTATACAGTCACTGGATGTTGTGATTATCATTCTATTCTTTATTATTAAATTTGATAACTTGCCCCCGTATTTGATACCTTAGCTTAAGGTATTAAATGAGACCAACTTACAACCTTTAAAGTAAATCTAATCCCAGTAATCGATTGATACACTCGTATGATATGGAAACAGACGAATTTTGATTTCAAAATATCGTAGCGGATCATTTAGCAACTGAATCTACAGCAGAGGTCTTTAAGCGCTAAAATGTGTCGCCTTCACATTGATGGAACATTACGAGCTAAATAAATATAATGATGATGTTTTGTCGCTCTTATATAAAACTATCTGAAACTTGGCTAAAATCTTGAAAATCAATTCCATAGCATCACACTTCATTAATCAACCATCAACTGTCTTTATTAGTCTGCTGCTGGACAAAGACCTTTTTAAATCAGTACCAAGACCGATGATCCCTTTTATTTACATAGTAACATTGATCTTATGGAATGTTTTCATAAGCTGTTAATTAGTAAATTAATATTGAACAATAACTGATTAATCTGTCTATGTCTATAGCAAACTGCCTCCGTAGCCTAGTGGTATATTCGTTTGCTTTAGAAACCGGAGGTGGTGGGTTCGAATCCTGCGGATACTCAACAAATTTTCCTTGTTGTTTCCTAGTTGGTTAGGACATTTTGGGCCGATCACCCAATTGTCTGAAAAGTAAAATGATCCATGCGTCGGATGTGCATGTAAAAAGTCGGTCCACCCACCAACCTGCATTGGACCAGCGTGGTGGGATACGGTTCAAAAACCCCCTAATGGATAGGGGTGTATTAGGGGAGGCCTATGTCCAGCAGTGGACTATCAAAGGCCGATGATGATGTCTATAGCCGCATATCATGAATCAGAGTTAACTTTTGTTGGCTTGGGATTATAGTTTAAACTTACTCTAACATTAGTGGATCCTCCACAATAGATTTAAATTATATTTTATTTATGTAAATACACATTATTTTAGTTTATTAGCGCTTTAGGTTTGGTAGTAACATAGCAATTGCAAGCAAAATTTCTATAGTAAAAATGGATAGCTGATTGAAAGAGCACCACCGCAGACCTTGACTTAGAGTTACGAGTGAGATTTTTGCTATTCCAATGAATTAAGCAACACGGCAATGTGATGATGATTATAATAAAATTATTGCTATTTTTTAAGTGTAGTAAAATACTCTTTTGTTTGTATGGAGTACTAGTTTTTAGTTTTGTTTTTTAAATGTATTAGAAAAGTTAGGGCAAATGGATCTTAACTTGTGAAGTTTTGCAAAGTAATCACAACGAACACGCCTAAAACTTATTAATAATTTAGGAAGTTTCATTTGTTAACTTTGACACTATTACAATTTAAAAGAGACACAAAACCTCGGTTGTATCAGCAGTACCGATTGTACCTAGTACACAACAAAACTATCTTCCAAAGATGTTCCAATCGTCATCCCCAAAGAGCGGTAAAACACAACAACTCGCAGAGCGTTTACGCCGCGCGCGTTTAGAAATGTACATCGTCCCACATCGCACTTTCACCGTACCCCCACCCGCCACCGTTGCAGCGGCCCACCGCGACTCCAGCTCCGCAGACGACGAGCGCCCGCGCGCCGCCAACCTCGTCAACAGACAGCCAGCGCTGCCGTTCGTGCCGCCGGCGTTCCCGCACAACGCGCCCGACCGCCTCATCAAGCCCTCGGAGTACCTACGCACCATCACGGCGCCCTGCAAGAGGGACGAGGGCCCGGCGGAGGCACGCCCGCCCCCGCCGCCGCCCGCCCCGCCCGAGGCCATCCCGCCCCCGCCGCCCCAACCGCCCACCACGCACCAACCCCTGGCAGCCATCAGCAGCGCCGAACTCACATCCGTACGCCTAAGAGCCCCTGCAACCAAGACACTATCCGCCCCCGCGCGATCCGTCAGCTTACAATGCTTACCCAGCGCGGCGGACTTCAAGAGCGCGAAGACCGACCTGATTGAGGAACTGAAGATGTCAAAGGACATCACCGGGATAAAGAAGCTGAAGGTGGAGCGTGCGAGGCGCGAGAGCCTACAGGATAAGGAGACCTTTACGGAGTTCACGAAACGCTTCACGGCCGACAACTTCGTTGATCAGGTAAGTGGTTGACTTTAAATACTTATAGTATAACTTCTCTGTCTATAGAATCCTGTGTCACTCTTCATTGTGTTAGTGAATGTTATCAGATCGCACGTCTTCATTAATTCGAGACAATGGCATCAAACGAATTGCGAAACACGGGTAACATTGTGCACAGTTACACAGAATCGCAGTTGCATCCCAGCGGCCAACCTACTGATCCACTTTTGCAGCTATCTCCGCGAGCAAACCGTCTTATGTCTAACGTCCGTGAAACGACATGACTGGCGTCTCGTTGCGACGTTCGCCGACTCGCGGATCTCTTCAATGGCGATCTCGCCGGCTAGAGATTTTTTTATTGGCCTATCAATTACACGATGTCGCTTTAAAACGCGTGCCGCACGTAAAACGTTATTTACGTGACGCAATTTGGACCGACGCTTGATTTAGTTTGTTCGTTAATTAAAATTGTTCGCTACAGTAATTTCTACTTTGAATACTAAGATTATGCCGATTTCATATTTCCTGTAAAATAATTTTTAAACTTAAGGAGATATTGAAGAACAAATTATGATTTGAAATAAATATTTACGTTTTTATAATATAGGTACTTTTCAAAAGCTGAACAGGTTATAATTGTACATATACTGTAAAGTAAAAATCTAGTTAGTAATGACTTAGTTTATTATATTTCCTAGTGCAATACCATTGTTAGGTATAATACAAAAGTTATAGTTACTCCTCGAATGGATGCACCGGAAGACCGGTTTATAATTAGGCTGCGCTCAGATTGCCACATACTGTATATAATTCGCGACGCTATTATGAAAGCATTGCGAGAACTTTTGTTATGCCCGTATGACTAATAATATAATACTTTTGTTGGATAAGACAATAGCTTTGTTTAAATTACGATTGAATAACGCAATACCAAATAAACTCAATTAAAATATTTGCTCGAACATCAAGCTGTCAATGTACAATCTAGGCTATCGAAAGAGTATTGTCAAACTGCGTACAATAATGTAATTCTCTTTATTAATGAGTAGCAATGTAACATCTTACTTATATGTTTTTTTTATTAACGGAATAAATTCGTTAGTAATTTAAACATATTTAAGTCGCAATTTCTTTTAACTAAATAAATGATCAAATATTTCGATCTTCATATATTGCATAACTGTTACTATTACTAGAATCATGCGTGGCTTATGAAAAATCTTAAACTAAGCAAAAGTCACCTTTCGTTGCTCTTAACGGGGAGAAAGTCGTGCTCTGCTGGATTTCATCTCGTGTTTTGCGGCATTTTAAGCCGGTTTTAAAACTTTAAATGCCACTGTCATGATATGGTGTAATGATTCCGGTAAAGTTACGCCGTATGTTATAATATGTATATAAAACATGAAATGCCTTTTCTTGATAATGTTAGTTTTTGACCGTAAATAATGGTTTATATAAAAATTAAAAGATCGTTATGATTATATAAATTACTACTGGTGCTACTTGCATCCGCGTTACTTTTGCGCAGGAAGCTTATGCATGACTTAATTTTATATAAAGCAAATTTAATGAAATAGTGGCTTAAGTAATACTATAGACCAACATCTTTATCGTTGTTATAAAGTACGCAGAGAATATATTTGTTCCCTTTTAAGGGTTAATCAAGGAAATTTTTAAAATAAAAACAATAAAACTATAATAAACTTATTGTTATTTTTTAAACAAAGTTTCTAAGTGCAGCAAGGGCCACAAAATAAGGTTTTACTAGTCACGAATGCAGTTCATCCTTTCGTTTTTTGAGAACAAATGCGACTGGCATCTCTGGCTTTGCGTAACAAGCGTCAAGTAAATCTGGATGAATTATTAGTCAACCCCTAATAACACATGACACACATCACATCATCAGCCTTTGTTAGTCCACTGCTGCACAAAGGCCTCCCCTAATACACCCTTATCCATTAGGGGGTTTGGACCGTATCCTACCACGCTGTTCCAATGCGGGTTGGTGAGTGGATCGACATTAAACATGCCCATCCGACGCATGGATCATCTTACTTTTCAGAAAATCGGTGATCAGCCCATTTTCCTAACCAACTAGGAACAACAATGAAATTTGTTGAGTTCCCGGATTCGAACCCACGACCTGCGGTTTATAAAGCACACGCCCATACCACTAGGCTAGGCCCTAATAACATGTAAATGTATTGCTACTAGAATCGATAAATTTTGCAGGATTGTGGTAAAGCATGTTCAGCCTGGGTTAAATTTAAACTCGAAACAAAATACCTAGATTTTTCAGGATATGAATCTCAATTTTGACTCCGGCATTAATTTGACAATGCACGCCTAATTGAACTAAGAATTTGGCTTGCCTTTATCAACTAGCCGATGTGTGGGCGTGGTTGATCACATCAATTTTATTAAAGCACTTTCTATGTTTTGTTTCGATTTCATCGAAGCGTCAAATTGTGCCATTTCGATTACCGACCAGCTGCGCAATTGACTATTTGGTATCAGTTGTATCGCAATGTGTGTATTAGTTAATGCATCTATTGACTTGTATTGATTATTGTATGCAACACTTTCATGTGTTGCAGGAATTGCAATTGCTTTTGTAATATCTTGAATAATATATCGCTATCCATATACATAATAAACATAATACAGGATTGATTTTAATTTTAATAAATTAAGGTGTTTTGCTAGTAAATTCTTTCTTTATTTTTAACATCGCACTATATAAAAATTGCTCCAATCTATCATGTTTTTATAATCATACGGAGATGCTGAAACGAATAACTCCTTATAAGCTTACTGTTACTATGGCAGGACTATCGTTATACTAGGACTATCAAAAATTAAAACCAAGGCCTAATGTTTTTAAGCTTTTTTTTACTTTAATCAAAGTAATCTTTAAAAAATTTCTTAGTATTTTCTTAAAAAAAAAACTTTTTTATAAAAATGTTATTTTTTTTTACAAACGAGTAACGAGTCCAGTAACGATTATCGAAATTAAAAAAAAAATATTAAAAACTTATATTGACGCAACAAGACATTTAATGCGTATAAATTTCATTAACAATCAAACCTTCCTAAAATCAAAGGTACATATGTTTTAAGAATGCTACCATGTCCAAATAATAGTCAAACGGTATATTACTGAACGAAACTGTATTTTACAATAGTATACGAGAAATCAAACAATACTTTCTTAACTTACGTAATTTTCCATTGCGCCTCTCACTTTGAATTCGGAATAAAAAGTCCGTTATGCAAAATGGAGTCATCTCGGCAGATTGTTGTCGTCGAAAACGTCGTAAAAATTAATGCAAGCGCATGCAAGAAATCAAATTACCGTGATATAGGATTTTTAACATAAGATAACAAAAACACGTCTAATAATTAATTTATATTTAATTATACTTTTTACTATACATAAAATAAGAAAGGTATGTATTAAAATTAATAAATTATATGTCGTCATCATCATCAGCCTGTGATAGTCCACTGCCGGGCATAGGCCTCCTCTGATATACCCCTATCCACTAGGGGGTTTTGGACCGTATCCCACCACGCTGGTCAAATGCGGGTTGGTGAGTGCAATTTATATGTATTTGAGCGTAAGTTTTATAATGTAGAATGTAAAACCTAGGTTGACAAAATTTTTGATAGTAGATATTATTTTTTTAACGAGTTTTCGAGGTGATAGACTGTATGTCTTTGTTACTTTGGTATATATTATTGTATGATACCTGTACATTAATTGTCTTTAAATTTATGATCTACCGAAGTCATACCCGCCTCTGTGGCCTAGCGATATTGGCTATTGCTTTATAAACCAGTGGTTGCAGGTTCGAATCCCGCGGGGAAACAACTTTGTGTTATTGTTGTTTTCTGGTTGGTTAGGGAAATTCGGGCCGATCACCCAATTTTCTGAAAAGTAAGATGATCCATGCGTCGGATGGGCATGTAAAAAGTCGGCCAACCCGCATTGGATCGTCGTGGTGGGATACGGTCCAAAGGCCCCCTAATGAAGAAGGCGTGCATTAGTGGAGGCCTATGTCCAGCAATGGACTGACACAGGCTGATGACAGTGATGATGAAGTCATAAATATTCTATTCAACTAAGGTTTTTAACTGTAGTTTGGCCTAAAGGCTATCAGGCCAAATGCTTTGGAATAAATGTAAACAAGGTTACCCGTGGCAACGGTATTGCGTCACCTTTCGCGCTTTTCGTAAACTGTTATTAAGTTAATTAATTAAATGATTAATTAAGTCAATAATATGTCAATAAGTGAGTCACCGTAGACTAATTATAACACCATACGACGATTCCTAGTTTAATTTGGCCACACTAAATTCATATGTAAGATAAGATTGTTTTATATTCGACTAAAGTTTGTTTTACATTATTCAAATCTAGATAATCTAAATCTAATCTAAATTTAGTCACTCATATTACTTTAGACAGAGACTACCGGAAAGTGAAACCGGCGGATCGAAAATTGAATGATGCAAAGATTTGCAACGTTTGACGCTTTCCCATGTTTAACAAGCGTTATTCTTAACTGGATCGTTAAAATCATAGTCATTCTGAATCTCTTTCGCGTTGGCTTAGTGTTAGAAACGAGTGTTAGAACTATTCTTTGGGCTTCTCTATGACTGTGATAGACCAATATAGTAATAACGTAATAAGAATCTGAATTGGATATTTAACTTGGTTATTGTTGTTTCCTTTAACAAAATTGTCAATGCCGTTTCACGACGGCCAATGAAAAACTTTTGCAAAACAAATATGTTTTTTATACTATAGCTTAGAAAATAACAAAGTAGGACTATACATACATACACACATCATCAGCCTGTGTTAGTCCACTGCATAGACCCTAATACACGCCTTTTCCGGGGTTTTTGGACCGTATCCAACCACGCTGGTCGAATGCGGGTTGGTGAGGGTGGAACGATTTTTACATGCCCATCCGACGCATGGATCATCTTACTTTTTAGACATTTGGGTGATCAGCCCAAGTTGCCCTAACCAACTAGGAAACAATAATGAAAATTTGTAGGGTCCTCGCAGGATTCGAACTCACGACCTCCGGTTACTAAAGCACACGCTCTTACCACTAGCCTACGGAGGCAGTTACTAGGATATGGTGGGACATCAGGTATTTATGTAAACAAAATAACCCATAAGCACAGACTGTTATTAGTTGAGTATCACTCAGTTATTGTGATCTCCAACAATTTGTGACAATTTATCAATAACAACGTTGTAAGACGCCACTTCGTTTTTTAGCAAGGATATAATGCTTCCAAACTCACGGTGAGCTTTCAAGTTCAAGTTTAATAAAGGTTTAAAACAAACTATGTTTGAATCTAATGATTCATGTATCACACAATGATTGTGTTATACAATGATATTAAATACTTTTCTTTTCCACAAGGACATATTATTCGCATTGTATTGAAAACTGTGCACTCTATTGAAAATCTCTCCAGCGAAACTGTGGGAAAGACCTTTATATGAACTTAGACGGGAGAAAAACAACTCAATGCTGCAAAGCACGCTAGATTTGTTCTAGAGGCATCGAAGACGTCAGAAACGCGAATGAATGGTGATCAAATCGCATTATGCGCATTTATATACCTACGTCAGAATTTAAGTCAGTCGTCAAATAATATAAAACTGGGATGGGAGTCCCTGATCCTCATATGACTACAATTCAATAAAACCGTGTTTGCGTTGTCTTCGGTGACTTTAAACATATAACTCAATAACTATGATGTTATTTGTTCGAAAATGAGATAGTACATTGCAAAGTATATCAGCAATTTACCCAGAGCAATAAATTAACAACACGGACAGTTCTCCACCGATGTTCGACGCTATGCAATCCATAAGAATCCGCTGAGCTGTGTCACGGTCAATGCAATCGCTCGCGTGTTACATAACTAATGCGCCGACGAACGGTAAAACGTCAGCGATTAATAACTCACGGCCGTACGAAAAAAAGTCAATTGCTCGAACACTAGAACGGTCTGTTTATTATCCTAATCAGTGTAATTTCTCCAATTATCTTCGTTATCCGATGCCGACGGGCGCAAACGGAACATTTCTGGTATACTTCTATAATGTCTATACCTGCCTCCGTAGAATAAGGTTGAGCTTGGGCTTTAGTAAGTAGAGGTCGTAAGTTCTAATCCTGCATTGACTCAAGTTATTTTCTAGGTCGTTTCCTAGTTAAGTGCGGACTTATCACCCGATTGCCTGTAAAGTAAGATGATCCATGCTTCGTGACCTCTCTCCCGTCGCGTAGGCTATCGATCCCATAGGATTTTGAGTTGTCGCTGATCCCTAATACAGATCGGCCGCCGTAGTCGAAATCGGCTCGGTGAATATTATAATTAATATCTTTCGGTTATAAATTTTACTACTTTGATACATTGTATTAATGGCGAAGAAATGTAATATTTTCAGATTATTAAAGTAACAGTAATAAATTACCAGCGAGAGTTTGTATAATCCTTCTTATATATTGCAAATGCGTTTCAAAAGTTTTTAGTTTTAATTTTATACGCGTTTTTTCTTAATAAAATCTTAGCTATAATTCTGCGTAAACGCTAGTATAACAAAGCTTTAGCAATATCGTTTGAATTGCTGCTTTTAATTCAAGTTAAGCTATGAGTTAATAATTGAACGACGTGTTTGTAACTATCACAATAATCCATTTATCATTTTGAACAGATAGCTGCGATCTGGTAACTGAACACTAACTTCCTAAAACCCAAGCACAATTGACTTTTCCGACAAAAACATTCCTAAACAGTACCAAAACACACTATGAACACATTTTAGAACATCATTAACTATCCACTACACCTTGGATTCGGATCAACTATCAGATTAAAAAGGTAATATAACCGTTAATTTGCACATCTGTATACACTCCATCATATCTATTACACTAAACACACAAATGTTAACATTCACAATGCAATCTAAATAAATTCTGTACCGCAAAACACCCAAATTTCCTACTAATAATCCATACAGCACTAAATTATACGTCATATAGCCCTATAATTCTACTTATCTAGAACTTCTGGTTATCGAGGTGGTGTGTCTTCTTTTTATAAGCGACCGTATACGATCACCACGCTGCTTATCTCTTAAGCAAAGCAGTAATGTAAAGACAGTACTGTCTTCCAGTTTGAAAGACCTTAGCGAGTGTAGTTACTGGGTAAACTAGACGTAACATACTTTGTCTCCGGGCAAGCGGATTTATAGCGTCCATTGCTGAGTTTTAATGGGTAGGGTGGATCATATACCATCAGGGGAATGTCCTGCTCTTATTATTGCTATAATAAATATTAAAAATCCAAAGGTCAATGCGAAGACAGCTACTGCGTAATTCCCCTCTGGTATCTCGTATCAACCAATGAGAAGACGGTCACTGTCTTAATATCCTTTTGGTATCTCTTACCAACCAATGGGAAAATAGTCCTATGTCCCTCTGGTATGTGGTACCTTAGGGATTGAAGGCAAACGGTTGGTCGACGGTAGGGCTGTCCGCAGATCCCGGAGAGAGACGCAGCAGGGAACGTGATACCGGCGTGGAAGAGGCAGATGCTGGCTCGAAGGGCCGCTGAGAAGGCGCGAAGGGACCTGGAGAGGGAATTAGCGGGAGAGGCGGAGAGGAGAAGAGCTGCCGCAGTGCCTGCGTGGAAGAGGCAACTGCTGCAGAGGAGGGAGGAGGCTGAGAATCGCTTGAGGTATGGATTCAAGTAACTAATCTAATATTAGATAAGTTGTTAGTAAATCTGGTGTGTTCTATTTAAAGTAGATGATCTTGATATTATTTTAGTATCGGTTGGAGGTAATATGGCCAAAGACTTGTTTGGTTACCACTTTGAACGTTTTCTTAAAAAAAAAAGAATTGAAAGTTATAAAGCATTGCTAAGTACCAATTAAATGTTAAAAACAATTTTTTATGATTTTATAGAGTATTAATATACATTTGTTTTAAATACAACTCGACGTTTTATGTTAGTGCAACTAGCAAGAATTATTAATATAATGAAGTAAATCCGTGGATATTACTAGGTGGTCGGCCCATAGTGCTGTTAATGAATAAAAAAAACAACAATAATACAAAGTCATTTTATCATCAACTCCGATGTATCCAATAGCATTAGGTCGCTCAGAAGCTTGTGCATCAAAAATAACACCTCAATTGTCCTTCCAGACAATCGTTATACACCCCAAAGGTGGAAGAGGGCAGCGGCAACGGGATGAGCGACTGGCGCTCCTACCCTGGCGGGGCCCAACGCGCGGTCTCCATAGACAACATCACCCTCTGCTACGACACGCCACCGCAGCCCACGAGGGCCCCCTCCGAAGCCAAACTGGCATCGGACCATTGCAATGGTTTGTGTATTATCTGTATATAAATAACGTTATAATCGATTATGTAGTTATACGATAATTTTCTAATTTTTAATTTTCTTTATTTACGATTTTTTAACAGAAATACGGAACATAAGTTAGGTATATTTATTTTAGACTTTGCTAGGTTTAGCTGCATCTTACTCTTATCTAAATCTGATCTTTAATAAGTTCAAAGAAGCTGTGATAAGGAGGTCTTTAATTTTTCGAGTGAGACTAAAAAGATTTAAACACACTTTAAGCAAAGGTACCCAATAGGGTATCCACTGCACCACACAAATATCGTATTCAAAATCAAAGACGTTAAAAAGGTTTTTTTATTTTTTAACCAAATTCTAAATTCATATTTAAGAAGCAGAAATTCATGATATTCCATCTATATCTCTATTTTATTAATATTTATGTTATATATGTACGCACAGGTCACTCGACAACGAACGGCAAACACACCGACGAAGAGGAAAGCGCCAAGATAATTCCGTGGCGGGCGCAACTGCGCAAAACAAACAGCAAGCTCAATTTACTCGAATAGTTTATTTAATATTAAATAACAACGCCACATAAATAAAGAAACGAAGTTTCAACGGACGCCATATTGTATGAAGCGTTTGTCTTTGATTATCTATGTTTTTTTCTTCACACAATGGCAACATTGTCCAAATTATTGACTAAAATGAAATAACTTTAATTACAAATAAAATTTTAAAAACTTGCTCGTTTCTTTTTATTACATAAATGTATTTAAAAAAACTGGCTAGAAAATTACTTGAACGTCATTAAAAATTACTTTTACTAAAGGTTAGTAAATTTTTGGCGCTCATTTTGTATTTCTATTGACATCTTGTCGTTTAATATTTTGATGCGTTGTTAGTCTATGTAGGAATAACGTTGTGTTTATTTAACATTGTATTCAATTTAGTCGATTTTTATTGCTACGTAATAATATATCCCGAAATTTTCATACTTTAGAGCGATCTAACGTATAGAAATTTTATCTTTATTAATTTCGTCAACTTCGAGGCTACTCATACAAAGATCTTGTACTCTTTCTATGTAGTTTTAATGGAATAGCATGTATAAATGTAAATTAACGTTAATTTCTATCTGAACTTATTTAAATGATTTTGAGAATTTTTAACGATATTTATTAGATTAATGTTGTTTTTTTTTTATTTCACGCAGTGATACTAGTGTTGCAATATTAGTTGTAAGCTGTGGGCTTTTGCAGTTTTGTACGACCTACGATTTTTTACGTTGTTTTTTTATACTTAATTAATTACGGTGTGTTATTTTATGATGATGTACTCGTTTTGTTAATAAAACACTGTTGCTTTTAATGATTTGTTTTAATTTAATATTCCTCAATGTCAAAGTTATTTATAGGTGGTAGGTACCCTTTTACAGGGAGCCGTGTAGGGTGGTAACCGCCGCGGGAAATATTTCTGCTGCAAAGCAGTACTGTGAAAACACTACGATGTTCCGGTTTGGAGGGCAACGTAGCCAGCGTATTTACAGGGTAAAGTAGACGTAACATCCTATGTCTCACGTAGGCAGTGCATGGTGATACCTGTAGTATTGCCGATGTCAATCAACGTTGGTTACCACTTTCCATCAGGTGGCCCGACTGGTCGTCGGCGTTCAATGGCAATAAAATGCTCTATTAATATCAAACCTAATATGAACCGCCCTTGTAAACATGTAGTATATCATATTTGAAATCGACCACCAAATTGAATAAAACATTGAGAAACTGTTCATAACTATAAACTTGATTTATTTGTTCAAAGTTACATATTTTGGTAAGCGACAAGCTAATTTGAGTTGGTCAGAAAAAGAAATTGTTGGGTTTGTGCTATCGAATATTTGATACAGGTATAATATGTGGAAAGACTTGGCCAATGTCTACTGTTGCAATCATATACCTTCATAGATATTTACCGAGACATTGGTAATACATATCAGCAGAAATATAACAAACGCAAACAGTATCTATAAATTATGTTTAACAATAAGCTACGGCATTGCGACCTTTTTAGAGCTCTATCCTAAAACATTTTAGCGAAATAATTGATCTATTTGTTGTCTTTTCATTTGCGATCCCATCTTGTAGAATTCTTTAATCAGTATTGAAATTACTAACGCGAAAAGCTAAAATAATTGTCTAATGTAATTTGAACCTTTCAAGCTTTTCATTTATTAACTAATTGAACGTATTTGATCAAATAATTTTTTATTCTATATGCGTAAACTAAAAGCATAAAATATAAATCGTTCAACATAATAAACATCCATCGATATAAGTCAAATTTTACGACGAATGGTTAGTGTTATGGTCGCAAACGATAAACATGTTAAGTGTAGAAAGCATGGTATAAACTACATAAGTTTGTGTTGCGAAATGTTTGCATATATTGACACTACTTGAGAAGGTCTAAAAAGGCATGAATCGAATCTTTATATTTGTGTTTGAAGGTAAACTTTGAATATAAATTATTTTTAATCGAAAGATATGAAAGAAAATGCACTAAAATAGGTAAATAATGTTTTGAGGTAGAATATAAACAGATTAAATATTACATTTAATTTAAAAGGGTGGCAGAATGAAACGTCATGATTAATGTAAAAAAACTTAGAAAATATATGCAATGCGCAATATTATCACACGAACTTTTATTTCGACTGATGTTTCATGTACAACAACAAATGATACAGATTATAAAGCTATTTAGCCAGAAAAAATTAAACAAGCTTTGAACTAGAATACCAAAATTACTACTAATTTGTGTACTTAATATTAGTTTTGTTAAATGTTTACAGCTCTTTTTCTATCTGCATCACATGTAACCGTCGCCGACGAGAACCTTGATGCGGTTGTCGCCAGCTTATCAAATCCCGCCTTTTTAGCAACACTATTGGACAAGTTTATGGATCTCGGCGTAAAAACCCTGAGAGAGGCGCAAAAGAATTCTGTACCGTTAAACCCACACTTCGAAAAGTGTGATCTAGCGTCAGTAAATGCTGTAGTGAGAAATAGAGTGAACCATTTACGATCGACGCTGCATGACGATGATTACGATGAAGATGATAGACTGACGATTAAAGGTACAGATGATACCACTATTGTAGAAATTGTTACGGACATCACGGACGACAAAAAGAACGCTCTAAGGGATAACGTGCAAAAGTACAAACACCTGAGAAAGAAAATCCTTAAAGCACTTATAAAGGAGTCCGTAAGTGATCAAACTATTAATCTAACCGTTCAAACGCTAGATGAGATGATAGCGCGTATAATTTCCAGTCAATGTCCTTTCAAACGGAACGCTAATGATATTTCCCAAAGCGCCGGTTCAGTGTCAGAAATACCTAAGCTTGGAAGCTTGAATGGAACAAGATGAAGGTAAGGTACTCAGAACTTTTCCAAGGTAACCCAATGCCGGAAAACCGGACTGGTGTGGTACGTTCCCTGATGGAAAAACTGCCATCTTTCTTTACAAACGTTTTAAAAGACGGAGAAAAGCTAGCTAAGCGATATAAATTAAGATGCGAGAGGATAAATGACTCCGAGGAATCCAGTCGAATCCCATTTAACTTCAGAGAAAATTTCAATGATAGCCATAACTCGCTACGAAGTGACGCGTGTGGGACACATCAAATATCAATATGCTCGATGGAACTAAAACAATATATTGTTAACATTTACAAAACGATAACCACGACCATGCTAAAAGTGTTGAACGATTTTATAGCGATGTATAAATTAGACGTTAACATGATCCGTAAGTCTGGTTATAGAGTTGTGATAGACGGACTTGAGAAAGTCGGTCAACTCGTCAAACAACAAGCCTGCAGTATATTTACTAAAGAAATCTCCAAGTTTGATCTTCCGAAGAGCGGTTTGCCGGCCCCTTATTTAAAAGCGGTTTCGGCTTTAAGTAAAAATATAATGGATAGAATGATGTTGGTAACACGAAAGGATGTAAGACGAGAGTTGAAAATATTGAATGCAAGATTGAGGGAACGAATTGTGGGGGATATCAAGGCTAATATGGAGGTTGAATCGGCACGATTGGAGAAGTATTTTAAATTGAGCGCTTGTAAAGCATTCGAAACTTGTAACAACAAATTAATAGTCAGTGGTCGCAGGAGAGAAACAGGTAAAAACGACGCCTACGTTAAGGTACAAATGACTATTGATGACGAAATTGAAAACAATTTAATCGATCCATCTGAAACTACGGAATTAATAAAAGTTAAAGTCAATGAGGTAAACGCACCAAATGTAAATATAACTAACGGCTCGAACCCATCCTACAAAATTCTGTCAGCGTTACACGCACGACGAAATCTTTGACCAATGATACAAATAACGAGATTTTTTATAAAAGAATGAGGAAATAATTTGCTAAGGAATTAAAATATCTTTAATTATTTGAGATAAGGTAAATATTGCCTACCCCAATTTTCATACCCTTTCATGTTTTTTAGATTAATTTATTCTTTTTAAATAACCATGAACTGCTGCGATTTCGATTTGATGGGTTTGCACAACGCAAATGAATGTCTTATGTAATAAAAACTCTAACTAAAACAGTGAGTAAGAGGCAAATTGTCAGATAAAGTGTATTGACTATAAATTTCATGTCCCTGTGATCATAAGAACTCAGGTAGTTTTAAAGTACCGAATTTTAACGTCAGGCAGTTGTAGTTTTAGCATTCAATTAAAATAAAATAAATGAGGTAAACAAACAGTTCTGATGTTTTTTAATTTTACACATTAATAACTTAAACCCATAGGAATACATAATAAATATTCTCCATTGGCCGGGGAGAGTTTTATTTCACAGCAATAGTCACATATTTCTTCCGATACGCTACATCCCATACACAATTGGAAAGTGTTGAAGTCTGCCACTTGACCATGCAATGGTGAGACAAGCATCCTCGCCAAAGTTGTTTTGAAAGGCCATGGTTGTTGGCAGTTCATATTCTATGCCACATATGAAGCAACTGAAAAGGTTTATTTGTAAAAAGTTACACATTTAAGGACAGTATATTATTTTAAATAAAGGATTACTGGAAACCGAAGATATTTAAAAATTTGTAAAAATCTTTGACTGCAGTTTTTTATTAAATTATATTAAAAAAGTGTATTTTTTATTACATTTTGGGTTTAACACAGCTTTAAAAACAAAATTTGTTTTATAAACATAAAGATACCATAGAGCTGTTTCAGAACATGCAATTTATCAGCTTCTTTCTTATTAAATTCTAATGAGTAAATATCCTCATATCCCTTATTTATTTAAGTTAAATGTTGATTATTGCTTGCTGTAATCAACTGCCTCCGTAGCCTAGTGGTAACAGCAGTTTTAGAAACCGGATGTCGTTGGTTCTAATCCTGCAGGGATTCAACAAATTTTCATTGTTTCCTATACTACTCCTACGTTTCCTAGTTGGCTAGGGCAATTGAGACCGATGACCCAATTGTCTGAAAAGTAAGATGATCCATGAGTCGGATGGGCATGTAAAAGTCAGTCCACCCTCCAACCTGCATTGGACCAGTGTGGTGGTATACAGTCCTAAAACCCACTAATGGAGAAGGTGTGCAGTAGGGGAGGCCTATGTCCAGCAGTGGACTAACACAGGCTGATAATAATGATGAAATGTTGATTAACATTTGTAAAACTAAAACAGTCCAAACAAACAGTTTTGGCAACAGAGATTCAAACTCCTTTTGCTATCACTACAAAAAACGAAAAAAGCAATACCATGGTGTTATCTTCAGTTGCATAAGCAAAGGTGTTGTGCAGAAAACAGCAACCAAATAGGACTCCTCAAACAATACTGCCAAGTATTTGCCACTCCTGTCCCAGCACATATCGAGGATGGGCCCACCGACTGAATCACCAGATGGCAGTTCCACTTTTGTCACATCCAGCACTGGCTGAGCTTTGCCGCTCTTTGCACCTGCATTTCATAAATAAACTTTATTAGGTTACAATTGACAATGATTCCCTATATTTTATATAAATTAATGGTCCTAATACGTTTGTTGAAATATTTTGTACAATTCCTTTTCAGGCCACTTATGTAAATCATGGTATTTGTTTCATATTTATTGCCATTTGGCCTTTATCAGTTTTAATAGTTTTAACCTAATCTGATTTCAGAGTAATTTTATAAAAACTAAGTTATTTGAGGGAATGGGAGGGGATTTACCTCCTAAACTTTTTAACTATTGCATTTTCTATCCAGACATTATATTTAATTTCACTACTTGTCCAATTTAGTAAGTTGTAAGTTAATAACAAAAAAAGTAAACCTGCTTTTCAGGAGTAACATTAAAATGGGATAAAACTGAAATGCTTAAAAATTCAATTCAATATTACAATAGATTTAAAGAAATTATGCTTTGTTATATGCACCAGTTACTTATCACAGTATATTTAAAAATGGTTATTACATATATTATTACTAACAGACACTCTAATTTTATTTATTTGTATATATAAAATTGAACTGTGAAAAACATACAAACGAAAATTCAAAAACGCATTTTTTTTCATTTTTGTCTGTCCTATCTGCCTGATAGTTTTGTATATAAATAGAACTCTGACAAGATAAAATAATTACCACTAAGCAGGCCTGTGTTGCTCAAAGCATACACCATGGGTTCACCTTTGGCTGCAAACAGAACAGTATCATTAGGCCCCCAACATGCTGCAACAACTCGACAACCACGGGCACACCACCTCTCAGGGGTCCAACTTTGAGTGTCCCATACCCTGTAATTTTAAATTATCTTCTGGTTAGAATGGTGACATGTTTTATTCCAAGCAATTTATTATTACGATATAGAATAGGCTTAGCGGGTTTTCTATTGAATGTGGAAAGTGTATTATTACTCAGATATATACTTAGATGTTTTATAAATTGATAACACTCTCTCTTATCATTAATAAATGATACATTGTCACCTAAACCAAAGACAAAAGATCTGAAACATATTTGTTGCCAACACATTTTGACAATAATAAATATATTATAACTGTCAAACTGTATTGGTTGAAAAACATGGAGCCATCTCACAATTGAAATATTGTGTGGGTGTACTAATTCAAATGTCGATATTAATTAATAAATAGTGCCTTAGCTTGTATCACACATTTTAATTTCAAAGTTCATTTAAAAATATAATCAGGAATTAATATAGAAACAACTTAGATTTACATTAAATTGAATTAACATAGATTCAAAAACCTTTTGAACCAAGTATATTCACTCTTAAAATGTGATAAAAAACTAAAACTTTATGCTTACTGGTAATTTATAATTTTGGGTTATTTAAATAGTTTAATATTTTTTCACACATTGAATAAATACAATACCTAAATATAATTGATGATGTGGCTGCAAATATTTTGCTCGCATCCAAAGACCACCTTGCAAATACAATACCACCACCTGCCACTCTACGCAGTGGTACTGCAGTTTCCATTGCTACATCCCATATAAGCATTGATGTGTCTGCACCGCAGCAGCTAACCAAGAGGTCACCATTAGGCGACCAGCTAACGTCAGTTACAGGGCTGTGGCCAGGCCTGAAAACATATATAATGCAAATAAACATATATGTTAATTAGCACTAATTATAAATAAAGCATTACAGAACATTGAAATATGTAAACAAAATAAAATCAATAATGCAAAATTACTTTTTTTGTTTACGCAAGTACTACACATTATTGAATAAAAGGACTTTTTACGTATTTTTATTGCGTTTATTTTACATATTTAAATTCCCGACGTTGCAAACACTTTCCAGCAGCGGTGGCCGTGGGCGGCGTGGCCACCATGTGAAATATGTAAAATAATCGCAATTCTGTGAAGTCATTTTATTCAATAATCAAAAATGCAAGTTTTATTTTTTATTATTTGATTAAAATGCATATAATAAAAAAACTGCCTCCGTAGCCTAGTGGCATTGGCGTGAGCTTAAGAAACCGGAGGTCGTGGGTTCAAATCCTGCGGGGACTTAACAAATTTTCATTGTTGTTTCCTAGTTGGTTGGTGCAACTTGGGCAGATCACCCAATTGTCTGAAAATTAAGATGATCCATACGTCGCATGGGCATGTCAATGAATGTCTCACATCTGTAAACTGATTTAATATCTCTTATACTGTATCTTTACAGGCAAGATGTACAATTTACTATGCGGTTAATGTTTTACTCGGTTTGTAACTTAAATCAATAATATAGAATTTTTGTAAGCATTTTATATCTTATCTGCCAATATTAAGACTATATTCGCAGACTACTTGTATGATAATATTGATTAAACACTATAATATTACCTTTTTAAAACAACTGCATTACTCGAGGATGGCTTTGTAAACATTGAGTTTGGATCAATTGTCCAGACAATGACACCTTGTTCACAACCAACTGCAAGTTCGGATGCAGAGTACGGTCGCCATGACAACGAGGACACATGACCCTGCGCTTTACACTTTAACGTGGAGACAAATGAAACTTCCGAACAATATATCCTAACGTTATCGTCAGCAGTTGCGACGGCGATTTTGGTCGTGTGCGGATGCCAAGCCAGGCATTTGATAGGCGACGTACTCCAATTTCTAGTGCAAGAGTATTTTGACACGGTTTTCGGTCCGATATCCTTCAAATGTGGCTGAACGAAATATCTGAACGCTGTAAACAGATTCGCTACTTTTAACACATATGAAGCTGTCACCGCGAGCAATGGACTCTCTCGGTTTATAGTTTGATCGGCGGCCACACTCAGAGCATCTAAAAATCCTTGTTTATACCATACACTTGTGATTTTCTTCAACAATTTGTCTTCAACGTCGACATAAAGTGATACATTTTCGTCAGATATTTTATGATGTTGTACGTCTCTGTAACATTGATTTTCGGATGGTTTTTAGTCTGAAATATAACACAGTTTTAGACTTGTAAACCGTATTATAAAGTTGATTGAATAAATTGTATATAAATAACCTTACCACATTTGTAAAAGTTAAAATGTTCCCATAGCGACTATTAGCACAGCAGTATACTTCATTAACAACACACAACGGTGTATCTTCGGGCCCCGGTAGTGGTGGGAATCCTTGAAATATTGACATTATTTCCTTTCCTTGTAGTTTGTTAACAATATAACCGGCAAAACTTTTGAGTTTGAATCAAAAGTGACAGCCGCAGTTACTGTCAGTAAATTAGTGCTGCTAGACAAATAATTGAAATAGTTTAAAAATATTAAAATACAGGATTTATAGAAAATCGAAATAGAAAATTATTTTATTGTAGAACAAGCGTGGGGTGCATGGTATCAACAGCTATCAATATTTTATGAAAGGATGATAGTAGAATGGTTTTTGTAATAATATCCTAAAAAGCACCCCACGCCTTTTTTACAATAAAATAATTTTTTATTACGCTATTTTCAATTCAAAGTTACTTTCTCTTATTTAGTTAGTTTTTCTATACGCATTTGTTTATTCTTTATAATATTTTAAAGTTTATTTATTTTATTTTATTTATAGTAAAATTGAATTAATGTTATTAAATATCCTTTATTGGCCTAAACGTTGCGCTTTAGACACTTTGATGTAAGGAAGAGAAAAAAAATCGCTAATCCTGATTATCCTATTTAGGAAACCGACTCAAACTGTAAATCTTTCATTTTCCTCAGTCCCTATTAAGTACCAATGCCAAATTTCAAACGATCGATTAATCCCACGTTTTGGAGAGGGTCAAAATTATGTTTAAAGATTCCGTTGCATACTAACATAAGTACGAAACTAGTTTCTCTAAAAAATGTCTTTAAATCTCATTTTATAGATACTTAAGTAAAATGTAATATTTAAATCGAATTAAAATAAATTTAAGTCTTATTAATTCGTCGTTAGACAAACAACGTCGCAAACGAATTGTACTTTGTTATTCAGGCATGTTCACTACTACAAAATTATATTTTTAAAATTTTTTATACTAGTTGAATTTTTTATATTAGTTACAAAATATTTATTAGAAAATTTTGGATAGACGGTACACACCAATTTTTTTAACATCCTAATATATTTTTTGCTAATGTTTTCATAATACTATAAAATACCAAAATTTCACAAACGTATAAATAGTAGCAAAAACCTAAACTAAAGAAATAACACTAATCTACTTCTTCAACAGTATTTATTTTACTTATAATATTTTTCTAGAATAGGGCTAAAAATATTGTACTGTTTTTATTTTATAGTTGTTTTTAATTATTACGAAATATATTAAATACTCTTGTTTGACGATCATATAACTTTATATTAAATTATCACGCTACCAATTCAACGAAGAAAGGCAAATTTTATAAAATAAATAAATAAAATATTAAAATGCATTACTTACATAAAACAAAAAGAGCGGTTCCTAAATCGGTTAAAGATACATAGTTTAAACTCTACAGGTTATTTTGGTGTATGCCAAACAACAATACTTTCGTCATATCCTTTGGGGATGGATATCAATAGTTTTTACGAAAATTAAAAACATCATAATACGAAGACAGAAACGAACACTTGAAATGATTTTCGGGAAATATTGACGTATTTTTATAAATTTAGAGACTATACAAAATTATCTAGTTAATTATGAAAAGTTATAACTGTGTGCTTCTTGTCAATAATTAATTCTATGATAAATATGATAAACGACACGCCGCACCCAGAAGCCATAGGTATAATGCCCCAGCAATTTGAGATACAGTGATCGCACACCCCGATTCGCAGCTGTAGCTGTTACTCATAATATTTGTATTCGCATTTTCAGCCTTAGCTTGTATCAAAAGACCAATTGCTTCCAAGTAAAGTCGATTGCATATTCCCGCTTCGAATAAACTCTGTACGATCCACTTGAACTTTCCGGCAAATGGGCTGCCTTTGTTGACGATCATCTCGTGATATAAAACCATGATGTTTTCTTGGGCTCTTAGTATGCGTGCTTCGTTGTCAACGGCAGTAAATACCTGCAAAGGCGGAAAGTAGCCCTGGGGAATAACAGTTAGACCTTTATTAACAATCGTCTTATCCTCGCAGTCCTTAAAGTTAGCGCAGTTCTCAGATGTGTTAGCGAATGCCTTGTACTTAGCGTCTTCGACGAAATATTTAGTGTCGTAGTTCAAATACGGCGTTCGACCTGATTCCATGACATCTTCATTGGTCTTCAGCGTTTGCGGAGGCGCTTGAATTGTAAAGTGCGAATACAATTGTACACTTATATACGCTGATAGATGCAAACACAACAGTAAATAGGAAATGTTTAATATTTTTTGCTTCCACGTTCTCGACTCTTGCAATGAAGACGTTCCTAATAAAGCACCCCAACTGTACAAGAATGTGTTTCTTCGGGACACGGGAATTCGGTCAAAATCACAGAACAATATCCAAATGATCGAATAGCCGATGTAAAACACGTAGAAAACGTATAAACCGTTGACTTTATTTACTACCGTCTGCCATGATCTTGGCGCTCTTTCAACAGCGTACACCCAAATCACTGCTTGTCTGGTATATATGCCTGAATAATAAACTAAATCTCCGTAGATTCTGTACAGACCACCAGCACAAGCATGAAGACTGCCATTTATAATGAAAGGAACGTACTCGAGATGCAAATAAGGGCTTTCTTCTTCCCTATAAATGAAATAGAGCTTTAAAGAAGCATTGTAGAAATCAGTTATAATTTTGATTATTTCCACGTCCGAACCACGTATTTGGCTTTCAGTTAACGGCTGAAGGTTTTGAAGAGACTTTCTGTTTTTCGCAATTGCGTAAGGATACATTGTGGCCATTCCGACGTTGAAGTTGCATTTCTTCAAATTCTTCGGCTTTTTCACTGGAAAAATTACACTTTCTTTTAGAATTCCTTTGGTACATTCATTAATTATAGTAGGTGTTACGTTATCGTCGAAATCACAAGTATCTTCGTCTATTTCTGGAATCAGTGTTATAAATACGTGACCAGAATTGTTCACGTCTTTTACCAAAAATGTAACATCTTGATGTTGTAAATCATGTCCAGTGCTTTGAATAATTTGTGTACAATTCTCATCAGATGTTGCATTCACAGAAATTAAATATTTATATTTATCTTCAATTGTAATGTTAAGACGCGATAGAGACTGGCAGTTTGTAACGAGAAGTACAATTAATATATTTTCTTCGAATGCTTTAACCGAGTCAGTTAAAAGTTCTAAATTATTTATAACAATCTGAGGAATTCGTTTTCTGGCAACCATTTTAGTGATTTTGTTTAAATGGTGATTTTTAGCCTGATGGGTGTCAACATTGCTTATATCAACCGTTGGCTTTGTATATCTATCATTCTCTGCAATAGCAATGATGCATTTAGCGATAGATACTGTGTCTTCATATGTATCATGATAAACAAAATTTGCTTCTGAATTTAACACAGAAATTAATAATACATACATAAGTTGTTTATGAAACGACATAGCGCTTTTAGCTCAAAACCACTATTGATGTCATATACGATTAAATCGTGTGAGTTAAAATTTAAAGATTAGAGATTAAAACAGTCTAGAGGTCCCAGAATACAAATATTGTTATAATGTAGATAATATTTTTTAGCGAAATTCTGTGTAATTTTCCCACACATTTGATACTAAACTGCCTCGTGGCCAATGGTAAGGGCGTGTGCTTTAGAAACCGGAGGTCGCAAAATCCAATACTGCGGGGGCTCAACAAATTTTCGTTGTTGTTTGCTTGTTGGTTACGGCAATTTAGGTCGAACACCCAGTTGTCTATAAAGTAAGATGAACCATGCGTCAGATGGGAGTGTTAAAATTCTGTCTACCCACCAACCCGCATTAGACCAGTGTGGTGGGATACGGCCCGAAACCTCAATAATAGAGTAGGTGTGCATTAGGGGAGGATTATGTCCAGCACACTATGACTAACACATGCTGATAATATGTATGATGTTATGATGGTATGAAGTTAGTTATTAACTTCCTTGGTTTCTTAATATATTGTTAATAGATCTATTTAACTGATAAATTAAAAACATTTTTTTTTCTTTACCAATTAGTAGTAGAGTAGCTTATATTGATTATTGATAGCTTGAAAGCTTGTTTTCATTTAATTTAGATTTAAGTCTGATTGGTAATTTATCGTACACAAATTATCAAAGTTGAAATTTTATATAAATAACTTATGTATATTATTTTATTAATCTTTTGGAATGTCTGTACTGACCCTAGTTTTATTTCAAATCAAGAGTGCCGTCAGAGATACATAAAGGTTTTATTTTGATACCGAAAACACCAAAAAGACATTATGAGCTTTTAACTTCTTTAGCAATTAACATTGATAGCGATGTAATGTTAACATGAGGCGATGTCAAAAAGGCAAAATTTATTCCAACCATTTTATTTACTTCTTGTTTGTATATAATAGATCTTTCGTGGCCTAATGGTATCGGCTCTTGCTTTAAATCGGAGGTCGTGGGTTCGAAACCTGCGAGGAAACATCTTTGTGTTTTCGTTGTTTTCTGGTTGGTTAGGTCTGACTGAAAGAAGATCAATGCGTCGGAAGGGCATATAATAGTTGGACCTGGTTGTCAAGTCCACATTCAGCCGTCTTTATGCTTATTCAAGTAAGTTTGGATAGATTAGAAGCCGATCCCATGATTATTTGGGAAAACAGCTAGGTGAAGAATAGATCTGCGGTTTTTAGTGCTCAAAAAATGTGTAAAAGGATAAACAATGCTAGTAGCTCTGTCTATATTTCAATAATATATGAAAGCGGTTTAAAATGCATTAATAATTGTTGTCCTAAAAGGGGTTTGCATATAAAATTGTGTGTTTCATTTAATTTCATTAGTTTAAAGATCTAGCAGGACGCAATTTATTGTTTTATTTTATCCAGTTCGAGCTAATAGGATTTAAACATTTTGGTGTCTGGGAATTCGGTACGGAAAATATATATGTTGTACACAGATTGTATGTTGTACATAAAAGACCCAAATACTCGGTGTATTTGGGTCTTTTATGAGGTATGTTTCCTTATTTTTGTCTCTATTATCGTAACATTTCGTTATAACTTTTTATAGTAATATGCTTTTAGTACTCTTGGTATCACTTTCATGTGCTTGTTTTAATAAAATTGGAAGCAGTTTCGTGTGTGTGTGGATTTTCTTATTTTTATTACATAATAATATTTATTTTATCTTATTCCATGATAACTTAAAAAATAAATTAAGAAACCTTCAATATTTTAATTATTGATTTTAATTTTATAAATAGCAAATTAAAATAGCAAATGGTAAATAAATACCATTAGCGACTACATTGTTTAGGGCAAATTTAAATGTAATTCTACAATTTAATTATTGATAACAAAGTAACTACCGCTTACAACATGATAGATTTTGTCGCAGTAATGGCGTAACGATTTTATAATTTATCTATTATCATTGGCAGAGGAGGAGTACCGAAAATGCATGCAATTCTATGATCTAATAAAAATAATGCCCGTATATTTTCTTTTGTTTTTTTCTTACGAGGAAGTACGTTACGAATTGGACACATTATACACATTTCTACGTGTATATTAAAATCAGTCTTGGTAAAATTTAAGAACGGCCTGACGTGGTTAATTTTAGTATTGAACTTTTTCGGAATTCCTGTAAGACTTTCAAAGGTAAGCAGGTATGAGAAATTGCTTGAAATACCTTTAGTAAAAAAACGACTTCGCTCAGAAACTATTTCTATTATTTTTCCTCCTATTATTTGTTTTAGAATTCTTGCGTTTCATGTTTGTCCTATCGTACAGAAATTAAATAAAATCTTTAAGTGTAGGCCATTTTAAAGTTTTTCCCGGTTTTACATATCAATAATTCAATGTTTGTCCTGTCGTCTAGAAACCTTATTCAGCTCAGAAATCAAATTGAATATTTTTGTTTCACTAAAGTCAAATCGTTCTGCATTTATCATTCAGATTTTCAAAACATCCTCGTTGATAAATAAAGCATTGATTCTAACGTAGAACGAAGATTTCCAGGTTAACTGGTACGTGTATATCAGGAACTATTTGTTTGATTATTGAGAATTTCAACGTTCTGCAGATATCGACACGGATTACTGCAAGCGACGTTTAGTACTCTAAAGACTACTACTGATTTTCAACTGACTTATACAATAGACAAGTGAATAAAGAAAGAAATCGAATTAAGTTTTTAAAAATAAAATATTAATATCAATAAAGTTTTTTTTATACATAAATTCTTTGGAAACGAAATAAAAAGACTTTCTTAAAAGTAGAAAACAACAATGGATTCAATAATAATTACAACTTCGTAACTTCTTTGTGAGCTTCAGAAACAAAGAAAGGCTTTGCTTTAGTTATTTGAACTCTATAAGCTATTTATTATTTAAGCCTAGTGGGAAGGGCGTGTACCTACTTAAAATACCGGAGGTCGTGGGTTCGAGACCTGCGGGGACTCAACAAATTTTCAATGTTGTTTCCTAGTTGGTTAATGCAATTTGGGCCTAGCACCCAATTGTCTGAAAAGTAAGTTTTGTAAAAACTTGGTCCACCGTCTCCGGTATAAATGGAGAAGGCAAAATAAGTGCATTAGGCGAGGCCTATGTCCAGCAGTGGACTAACACAGGCTGATGATGATGAGATTTTAACGAATCTTATGAGGAGGTTTATTATTGTGCTTCAAAGCCATTCAAGGTTTTACCTACAATATAAAAAAATTTTTTCTTCGTTTTAAAGGTTGACTAATTCAATGATTAATTCGTTCATCAAAATCAAATTGTTTTGTGGTTGTAATATTATATTGATTTTTTTGATCTTAACTGTTTTGGCTATATTCTTTAGACGAATGGAAAACAAAGTAATATTGCGAAGTCAATAAATATATAAACTCTAAATTACTATAAGTGAGTTTGAGTTGTGGAATTTAATAAGCTGAGCTTGGAGTTTCGGTATTTAGGAATGCGCTTGCTTTTACTGCACTAAAACTGTAGAGAAATTCTCTACTAAATTGCCTCGTATAAGCTCAGTAATGATATTTTCCGTCCAGTATGATCAAATTCGTGTCTGAAAAGTGTTTACTTTTTATATTTACAAAGTAAACTTGAACTCTCTTAATCGGATACTATTTTTTAGTTTTTATTGACAGAACAAAATTTGTATGGAGGTAATTAATTAAAAATCCAATAACCCAATAGAAAATTCCTATAATAAAATATTTTATCTTTTAAAAGCTGGCGTTTAAAACAAAGATATTGAAATAGATAATGCAAATTTATAGTAACTTACGGATTCAGAAATGTATGTTGAAAGTTGTTGTAATGTATAATGTTATAATTAATAAAACTAAGTAACAATATGCCATTTTCACATTTTTTTTACGAATTACTCGTTACTTGATTTACTATTAATACGTTATTACAATCGGATCCAATTTCCCGAAATACGTGCAGCCCTTTGACAAAAATGTATCGTAATTTAAAAAAAGCGTTTTTGAAATGTGATATTGCGATATTAATTGGAAAAGATTTTTATCATACTCGAAATAATTGTCATGTCCGGAGTGAATAAAGCATTGGGTAGAAAATAGTACATTATTAATTTCTTAATTAAGACTCGTTACAGAACATATTATGTTTTGATGTATGAATATATGGATTTTTATTGAAGACCTTCATTGCTATTTTATGATCTTCGTCTCATCCAATTACAATATATTTTTTGCGACTGAATCTACAGTTCTCTGGAATAAACCGATTACAACTTTACCGGTTGTTGGGGGCCGTTCTAATATCGCATAAGTTTAAGACCCGTCAACATCCTTACTGTTTCGGAGTCTTAACTGTACCCGTTAGCATGCTGAATCGAGGGCAACAACCAGAAATTGATGGCCCAAGCCTAGGCTCCCCATCTGGGGGCCCTTGATGCAGTGAAGTCACTCGTAGAGGAGAGGCGCCTGTGGCAACGGGCCCCCCCACATACGGTTTATTCTAAAATGTTTCCTGTACAGAGCACGAGATCCAGTCAAAAAAATTTGTTGTTAATAACTTATTTTTAATATATAGTCATTTCAAGTTTACCGAAAAATTCAAAATATTTGTCACATTTTTTATGGCGTACTAACTGCGACCCGCAGTCATCATCATCATCATCAGCCTTTAATAGTCCACTGCTGGACATAGGCCTCCCCTAATACACCCCTATCCATTAGGGGGTTTTGGACCGTATCCCACCACGCTGGTCCAATGCGGGTTGGTGGGTGGACCGCCTTTTTGCATTTGGATGTTGGATGGATGCAATTGGATGATCGGCTCAAATTGTCCTAACCAACTAGAAAACGACAATGAAAATTTGTTGAGTCCCTGCAGGATTCGAACCCACGACCTCCGGTTTCTAAAGCAAACACCTATACCACTAGGCTACGGAGGCAGTTTTAATTAGTAATTGTTAATTGTCATTTTAATAATTACATACATGTATATTTAAAAGCCCGAAGGTTTTTGCTCAATAGCTAAAATTTTTAAACGTATACACACATATATGTATATATTTTATTACATTTGAATAAAGTACATAATATATCCTTTATGTATTAGAGCCTATAAGTTATTCTGATATATACATTAGTGAGTAGTAGTTTTTGATTTAAAGAGTAACATACATACATACAAACTTTCGCATTTATATTATTAGTAGAATAAGTAGATTTTCATAGAATTGTTAAATTAACGATTTTGCCCAAAATCTCGTTGCAATAAAGTTATGTAAGGCTTTTAGTTCTTTCATGAAGAAACGCTCCTTTACTTTTACCTTTATTATTCTTTACGGCTTTTTATACTCATGTTTTTATTACACTCGGTATTATTTTGGTATGCCGTATTTTTGCGTTTTTCTCTGGATATATTACAAAGCAACCTTCCGTTCATAAAAATATGATATATTAAGTTATTTATTTTTAAATAAAATTCGTTCGCCAAACTAATTAAGACTTCGTTTACCAAACTTCTATCAATAAGTGTCGACTACTAGATAAAAAAAGTATGTTTATTAGAGACGACCCCAAACAGGTTCTTCATTTCTTATCCAATTGAATAATTATCATAGGTACCATTAGATTGGTTTCTAATCTACCTCGTCCCACCCTGTGGTAAGGTAATCTGACTGGCCTAAGGGTTAAAGCTGGTCTTAAGCGCTGCTTAAAGTAGGTTGGAGGTGCGCATGTTATGAGTCTAGGAAGATGCAGAGAACAGAAAAACGGTGGTGGTGTGATTTGTGAACATTGAAGATTATGTATAATATCAACAATATCAACATTCTCCGTTCCTAACACCCCCCGAAATAGCCTAGCGACAAAGCCTAAAAATAACCTAGATCCTGAGGCCCAGTTAACCAGTTTGGGGCTGTTTGTAGCTCAAATAAAGAGCCTAGAGTAAAAGACGCGCTGATTATAGCATGCGCTGCTCTTAGTGTATGCGATTTTACAGACAATTAGAGAGACTGCACTATGAAATTCGCTGTCCACTTCCCACTTGTTAGGAACATATTATTGCATAATCATCTCATATATGATTTAAAACTTTTAACCACGCCACGACCACGCCACGAGTTTAGTTATGGCGGTAATTTAATGGATCCCTTGTGAAGTCATAAAATGCACAGGTATACGAATCAGCAATTAAAAACGGGGAGGAAATTAAAAAGATTATATTTGGCGGATTAGCTGATTTTTTAAATTTATGTCACGCCCGCCATGAGTTTGAATAATTTTCATCTAACAGCTTGTTTAGCAAGCTGTTTTTTATTTATTTTAAATACATGTAATTAAAAAATAAGTAAAATACAGCTTTATCAAAAATAAATCATTATCTTTTTTGCTTGTATAATAAAGACCTCGCATAGGAAAAAGAAATTATAACTTTAACACTTTAGCATAAAGAGCTTAAATATTAAGGAAATTTCACTTAGCTCTTTGAGAAAGACGTCCTGAATAGTCCAACTTTGTTAACTGCAAGTGATGTTAAGTGCTATCTGTCTGTAATTCCAACAGTACAAGCACTTTAAGGGAACTTGACCTATAATTAAAGAGGATAGAACGATAAAGAATACGTATTTATACACTCAAATTATGTTTTATACAATTTATTTCCATAAACAAAGACGGTAAAGTAACCATTTTCCGATACACAAAATATCTTTAAAAAAGTCTCAAGGTTTCAACAAGTTTCAAAATGCACTGATACCTTTTTTTATCAGGATATTGTTTAACCTGGCATTGGTGGGATTCACACAGCGCTTTAGGTTTTTTGTTACATTGTGATGTATAAAAAGTAAAGGAATGTTTATAGTTCTTGTTGCGAGCTACTTAAAGATACATTCTATAATCCTGTTTCTCTATTGGTTTCAATATTAGAATTTGTTAATTTGAAAATCTTACTAAAATCAGTTAAAATAAAATTATTGTTGTATTGTGTATGTTAAATCCGTGGTTTTTCCGATCAAATATCAAAAAGGAATTCAATTAATGGAAGTTTTGAAGTCTTTCTGTTCAGTTTCCTAATTTTTCTGTATTTTGAACAAGAATTCTCCATCGATTAAATCTAAATTTTATTAAGAATTTTTAATAATAAAGACCGTTCCTGACTTGAATTATTTCTTAAATATTTTTCATAAGTAAAACAGATCCTGTTAAAATTGACACTGCCCGTAGCAAGGTAAGTGTCGCTTCTAGTTATCCGTGTACTCTTTAATTAAAGCACGTCCAAGTCTTAGAGCGTTAGGTGAGAACGTAACGCTATGTTAATGCTTTTAAAATTCTGTCATTCTCCATTTTAACATGTTTAATAAAGGTTCTTATTAACTTGTAAATTGCTCATTTTATTTAAACGAAGTTAAATTTACGGAAAAGAATTTTTATTACGATAAAATTAACAGAAGTTAAGACAATTAATTATATAGACAAGGATAATCTCTTGGTTATCTATATATATATATACATTCATTTAAAATTACAAAGATAATAATATTAATAATCGTTTATTCCTCACCATAATCTCCCAGCTTTTATAGAATAAAATAAAAAAGGGAAAAAAATACAATAATAAAATATTAGCAGACAGATTATGGTGGGTTGATACTTGAACTAGGACGTATCCTGTATCTCAATAAGATAAATATAATGTTTATTTAATATACTGCAGGTTACGCGCCCAGAAAATAAAATTGAAGTGTTCGCGCACTACTACTTTGCGGCATCAATAGATAGTGTCGTAAAAACCATTGGCATACCCACTTTTTATCCCATAACCCTTACATCTTAAATCTACTTCTATATCACGAAATCTACTTCAGGTCAGGATTTTCAGCGTGAGGATTTCCAAGTCTTAAAGGACTTAAACAAAAGCTGACTAAATATTCTCTTTAAACAATATCTATTACTAATTCTATCTAATTTCTTGTTGTCGGTGTCAAGTAAGTAACGAAGTTCATTTATAAACTACCTTCACAAAGGTTTTCGTTACATTTATAATATTTATTTTTTTGCATACGAGGACAGATGAGCAGTCGTGTCACCTGATGGAAAAAGGTCACAACCCATAGACATCGGCAATATCAATTGTATCACCAAAGCGATGCCTACCGCGAGACATAGGATGTTACGTCTTGTTTACCCAGTAAATACGCTGGCTAGGATGCCCTCTAAAACGGATTAGGATGATTAGGATGCCCGGAAAACTGTAGTATTTTCACACTATCACCTTGTGGCAGAAATAGGCACCGCGGTGGTACCGTTTCAGGCGGTGCCCTGTAAAAAGGGGACCTACCACCTCTAAATTTACCGGAGAATCGCTTTCCTGGACCAACACTATTCATTTATAAAGACGGTTTGTGTTATTTTTCCACAGGTTAACAAAATATAATATTTGAGTTAATAAGGTTCGTTTACTCTTTATATGATATAATTTATTTAAATTCGTATTGATAGTGCATAAAAAAAGTATAAAGATGAAACGTGCTACGTCATTGGAGAATCACGTTAAAATAGCTATTTTTGCTCAAACATATCGAAGAGTTTTAAAGGTACCTATTATTATGCTTACTACTTACAAAATCACCTCTCTCGAGTCGTGATTTATGAACGACAAGTCCGCAGTGAGGTGACAGAGCCGGAATTGATTTCTGCTTACCCTCACGGCTGAATTTCAGAGATAAAATTAATGCAATAATTCTTTAGGGGAATACTTGACTGCCGTACATAATAGAGATGAATATGATGTTTGTGTATTTCAGCATTTTATATCACAGCAAAACAAAGATTAGATATTATGATATAAACTAGTTGTTTCAGGCGACTTTGTCCACATGTTAATATACAAAAAGATAATCTTTTTATTTTCTAAAAAAATAACCTAAGTTAGACTCCCAATTAAATCAGCTATCCTCCATTCAAAGACTCGTCAAAATCGGATTAGCTGGAAGAAATAGACGAGCAGACAGACATAAGTTTTAAGTGTTGTTTTTTAAGTATATATATATCTCAAAGTAATTATTTAAGAAATAAATGTTGTTTTACTGTTACAAACATATACTCCAATTTTAATTTATTTAAGTAGATAAAAAAGTAATGATAATATAAAATAAGCGGTAGGATTGTGATGGCCAGTGTAGTCCACTGTTCAGCCTGTGATAGTCCACTGCTGGACATAGGCCTCCCCTAATACACCCCTATCCATTAGACGATCCCATATAGAACCCAGGACCTCCGGTTTCTAAAGCACACGCCCATACCACTAGGCTCGGAGGCAGTTGTTGAGAAATGTTATTTAATTAATTTGACCTCTGTTCAATGTAGAAAAACAAAAATGAAATAAAATTACGAGCATTTTTAATAATTACGACTATAATGCTTAATAAACGTATAAGTCGCTTCTAATAGTTATGTTAATAGTTTTTATTAGTTATTACTAAGATTAATTGAAATAGTTTTATTGAATAATTATGGATTATATGATTTAGATTTTTAGCGAAAGACGAGAAAATGCTACATCATCATGGTAGTTATATTATGTTTCTTGTAAGAAATATTTGCGTTTTTTGTTTTAGCATAATTATATTTCACATTGCACTAATAATATAATACTGAAGCTTTCACTAATAATGTAGAAACGGCACTTAGCAAATTAAATAAGGACTTGGCCACAATAAAAGCTTGGGTGATAAGTTCGGTTTAGCTTAAACCCATCCAAATGCCAAATAATTATTGGCAGTGCACGCAATCTGAGCAAGTTGGATCTTTCTGCACTCCCATGCGTACATTTTAACGGGGATCATATTCCATTTAGTCACAGTGTAAAAATCTAGGCCCCTAATAGACAAAACGCTAAATGGAACAGCCAGATAGTAAGTGTTGCAGAGAGTTACAGGTATCCTGCGGTGCTTGTATCGTTACAGTAAGTTTTGCCCATTAAAACGAAAGTGACGCTTGTACAGGCCTTGATTTTTCCTATTATGGTGACGTGTGCTATCTTGACCTGAATGCAGATCACCTCAATAAACTTGACCGATTTCTAAATAACTGCATTCGATTCTGTTTTAATCTTCGTAAATATGATCACGTATCTGCGCAACGTTCCCAACTTCAGTGGTTGCCTATTCGCCAGCGACTCTCCTTACGAGCCCTAACCACTCTATATTCCTTCCTTAATTCTCCAATTGCCCTGTCTTACATATCTTCTAATTTCCAATACCTTTGTGATGTCAGCTACAGAATCTTCGTTCGACGAATACTCGTCTACTTCATTGCCCTATTCACCGTTCTGACATCATGCACCCTCTTTTTGTCCAATCTGTCCTCCTGTGGAATGCGCTACTCTCGAAATCAAGATGGCAGAGAGTATTGTGACCTTTAAACGAAAAGTTAAAGAGCACCTACTTAGCGAAATATCAACGGATAAATGAAATAGACAGTCAGACAGTTAGATAGTCAGACATACTTTTTATTATATGTATGTTATATATGTATTAATATATTTATGTATATATATATATATATATATATATTTACTTTAAATATATATGCATTTGTTGTGTTTTATATATTTAGTTATAGTTATATATTTATAATAAAAGTTTTAATTTACGATGTGAATTTCTTTGCGCCCCACTTTTATCTCTGCAACCCCTAGGTTGACTGGCAGAAAATGCCATTTACATTAAGTCCGCTTCTGTACATTTCGTGCACAAAGATTAAATAAATAAATAAATAATAATACTACCAAAATTATTGTTTTCATTTCTTTATTCTACAAATATATTTTATAAGCAAACCATTAATATATTACATAAACGCGCACAAATGTAAATGCGTTACAGATAAACTCGTCTTTTTCTGTAATTTTATAGAAAATTTAAATTCAAATTATTGCGAAAGCAAGCGATTCGAAAACACCTTTTTTTTGGTTATGAATAAAAAAATCGTGAATTATGTGTATGATTGAAGATGATGCGTTAATTTATCTCCAACGAGGTTTTTAATTGTCCGACGATCCTACGAGTTCTTATCATCCTATGTCACGTTTATAATTTTACGGTTTCCTATTTCTCGTTTTATCAGGCAATGAAGACATTCAATAATAATTGCACTTCAATGATGCTTCATTAACTCGGATATTCAACGATAATTAAATTTCATCCGTGATTTAACAAAATACGTTTCATAGACTTGAGTGAAATTCAATCTATCGAGTGAATTCGCATCATTCGTATAACTTTACAATGAATCAAGGTAAAAAAATTCCATATCCATTTATCTGTTTATAATGTTTGTGCAGTAATTCAGCAATGTATTATTGTGAATTCATAAGTCATTAAAAACCTAAGTGAGTTTTGTCTTAAATTTGAAATTATTTTTTAATGGCGGAAAATTTATGTAAAAAAAAATGTTTCTAAAATTTTCAGTACTTACGGGGATTATGCAATGATATACTTTATTCGTTGTAATTACTTGAGTAATAAAGTAATATTGTGTTTAAATATTATAAAACAAATCTCAGTAGGGATTCGTTAACAAGTTATTGATTTTGAATAAAACTTTGTTTTGATTAAGACTTGAAAATTTTTTCAAACATTGCTAAGAATTATTATTAGAGTAATTCTTAGCAATGTTTGAAAATGGCATATTTTATCATTCTTGCAGCTCGTTTATGCTATAAAGGCTTATTAGACATATAATTTATTTGTTATTAGTGATTGATCTAAATACGGCCTTGTCTTTGCAATTAAAGGTATACATATATGAAGACTACATACTGTGAAACATTTTAGCTGTCAGTAACTTTGTTTTCAATGATTTGAGATGTTATTAAAACAAGGAATATCACTGTTTATACGGTTTTCACAAGCAAATATATTGTTAATAAAGAGTATATGTATCATCATCATCAACAGCCTGTGATAGCCCACAGCTGGACATAGGCCTCCCCTAACGCACGCCTCCTCCATTAGAGGGTGTTGGACCGTATCCCACTACGCTGGTCCAATGCGGGTTGGTGGGTGGACCGACTTTTTACATGCCCATCCGACGAATGGATCATCTTACTTTTCAGACAATTGGGAGATCGGCCCGAACTGCCCTAACCAACAATGAAAATTTGTTGAGTCCCCGCAGGTTTCGAACCCACGACCTCCGGTTTCTAAAGCACACGCCCATACCACTAGGCTACGGAGGCAGTTATCAGTTATCAGTATATATAGTATATATATAAATATATATGTAAGTTCTATTAGGGCTTTTTCTCTATTTATGTGTCTCCTTTAAAGGTGTGTTATCACGTTACAGGTAAGGCTTTTGTAACGCTTTGTACAGTATTGGCGACAGTTTGTATTTCAATCACTAGATCGTATACTTTTTATGATTTGGGTTCAAACGATAACCTATCGTCGAAAGAATTTATTGTGTATTTAAATCTCCGTAGAGCTGGAGAAGATCCTAATACAAAGGTAAGGTAACTAACTAACTTTTAATATCTCTATATTAGCCTAAAAAAATATTTGATCTATTTCAAAGCCGGAATCGACGATTGAACATTTTCTCAGATTGTTATTTGCTTTCCAATTGCTACTAAAATTAAAATTGTATACAGGCAATCAACTATTATGCCTTTATAATGTAATTCTATGGAGAATTTATATACATAAATATATTTTAATAATCAACCATGAATGCAAAACCGTCCCTTTATTTTAAGAAAATGGTTCAAATAAGAAACAAAATTTTTCATTTCTTAAAAGGGATTAAAACATTTAATGGTCATATTCAAAATGCAAATGTTTTAAAAAGATTGGAGTCTGAAATGATATTTTTTATTTTGTTAAACATTAAATTGAATCGACTACTGAATGTTAAACTGCCTCCGTAGCCTAATAGTAGAGGCGTGTGCTTTAGAAACCGGAATTTTCGCCGTTGTTATATAGTTGTTTAGAACAATTTGGGCCGATCACCCAATTGTCTGAAAAGTAAGATGATCCGTGCGTCGGACGGGCGTCTAAAAAGTCGGTCCACCCACCCACATTAGACCAGCGTGGTGGGATACTGTCCAAAAATCCTCTAATGGAGAAGGCGTACATTAGGGGAAGGCTATGTCAGCAGTGGACTAGCACAGGTAAATGATGGCTAACTGAATGTTAATGAATAAAACGACACGAAAAGCTAAATATTTTAACAATGATTTCCAAGTCGATTACGACTACGGCGGCCGATCTATATTAGAGATCAACCAGCTGCGCAGGAGATGTTATAGTGCACAAACGTACGCGGAAACATACGTGTACTCCGTATTCCTTTAAAATCTCAAAGCCTGATGGGACGGATAACCATTACGACCGGTGAGAGATAAGGCGCAGGACCGACTTTTAACATGTCCATCCAACGCGTAGATCATCTTACAGACTATCGGGTTATCGGCCCTCATTGCCCTAACCAACTAGGAAACAACTAACAACTACTACTACGAGAAAAAATAGAAAAGTCGCTGAGTCCCCGCAGGATTCGAACTCACGACCTGCGTTTTCTACAGCGCAAGCACAACCACAAGTCTACGGAGGCACTTAAAAAATTAATATAAATATTTTTTTTAAAAGGATACATAATTCTCAAGGCTTGTTGCAGGTGATATACAAACTAAATAGACAATTTACCTTTAGATAAAGCTTTTACTGTTTTTAGCTAACCGTAAACTTATTTTTCAGACTGCGGTTATAAGAGTTTCAGATAGTACGATGCCTCTTGGATTTTACACTAGGAGAAAGCAAAATCTGTTTCCCAGCGTTGAAGTGGGACCAGGTGCCTTTAAAACGGAAATTATTGAGTACCCATCAGATACCCTGAAGGAACAGCTCATCAACCTGATGAGGCTCAAGAAACAACTGGAAGAGCAAATGGGTTGAGCCTTTACCTAATTTCTGAAATAAACGCTCATTTCAAATCTTTATTGTATTAAAAACTTTACCTAATGTAATGAATCGACTTAACTTGAAGTCTAGTAATTTAAAACATTAGTATCAAAACTTTACTTTTTTCGGTTTCTCTGGAATATGTTTAATTGTGATATCTTTTAACAACAGTTTAGTAAATAGATTTTCAGTCGTAATCGCATATAATATCTTCGCAAACTTTTCTTATTATATCAGAACTTTTTAACATTTTCAAAGTAGTAAAATACAAGAAGTGAACATACAAGGTTGTTACCAAGACGATGCTTATTCTGACGCAAAGCAGTAGTGTGCAAACACTACCGTGTTCTGGATTAACGGGCATCGTAGCCGGCGTATTTAACGAGGGTAAACGAGACGTAACATAAGGTATAACATAAATAACAGTGGTAATTTGTTTAGTCCCCGCAGGATTTGAACCCACGACCTCCGGTTTCTAAAGCACACGCCCATACCAGTAGGCTACGGAGGCAGTTGTTGAGAAATGTTATTTAATTAATTTGACCTCTGTTCAATGTAGAAAAACCAAAATGAAATAAATTTATTAGCATTTTCAATAATTACGACTAGAACGCTAAACGTATAAGTCGCTTCTAATAGTTATGTTAATAGTTTTTATTAGTTATTACTAAGTTTAATTGAAACAGTTATTGAATTATATTGAATAATAATTGTTATTGAATAATAATGAAACTAAGAAAAAGATATAAAAATTTAGATTTTTTAGCGAAAGACGAGAAAATGCTACATCATCATGGTAGTTATATTATGTTTCTTGTAAGAAATATTTGCGTTTTTTTGTAACAAAATTATTGTTTTCATTCCTTTATTATACAAATATATTTTATAAATTAACCATTAATATATTACATAAACACGTACAAATGTAAATGGGTTACAGATAAACATGTCTTTTTCTGTAATTTTATAGAAAATTTAAATTCAAATTATTGCGAAAGCAAGCGATTCGAAAACACCTTTTTTTAGTTATGAATAAAAAATCGTGAATTGTGTGTATGATTGAAGTTGATGCGTTAATTTGTCTCCAACGAGGTTTTTAATTGTCCGACGATTCTACGAGTTCTTATCATCCTATGTCACGTTTATAATTTCACGGTTTCCTATTTCTCGTTTTATCAGGCAATGAAGACATTCAATAATAATTGCACTTCAATGATGCTTCATTAACTCGGATATTGAACGATAATTAAATTTCATCCGTGATTTAACAAAATACGTTTCATAGACTTGAGTGAAATTCAATCTATCGAGTGAATTCGCATCATTCGTATAACTTTAAAATGAATCAAGGTAAAAAAATTCTATATCCATTTATCTGTTTATAATGTTTGTGCAGTAATTCAGCAATGAATTATTGTGAATTCATAAGTCATTAAAAACCTAAGTGAGTTTTGTCTTAAATTATTGTCTAACAAACTTGAAATTATTTTTTAATGGTGGAAAATTTATATAAAAAAAATTGTTTCTAAAATTTTCAGTACTTTTCTTCGAGGATTATGCAATGATATACTTTATTCGTCGTAATTACTTGAGTAATAAAGTAATATTGTGCTTAAATATTATCAGATAAATCTCAGTAGGGATTTGTTAACAAGCTATTGATTTTGTTTAAAACTTTGTTTTGATTAAAACTTCAAAATTTTTTCAAACATTGCTAAGAATTATTATTAGAGTAATTATTCATCATAATTCATCAACAGCCTGTGATAGCCCACTGCTGGACATCACATCACACATCACATCATCAGCTTGTTTTAGTCCACTGCTCGACATAGGCCTCCCTATCCGTTAGGGGTTTGGACCGTATCCCACCATGCTGGTCCAATGCGGGTTGGTGGGTGGACCGACTTTTACATGCCCATCCGACGCATGGATCATCTTACTTTTCAGACAATTGGGTGATCGGCCCAAATTGCCCTAACCAACTAGGAAACAACAATGAAAATTTTGTTGAGTCCCGCAGGATTCGAACCCACGACCTCCGGTTTCTAAAGCACACGCCCATACCACTAGGCTACGGAGGCAGTTACCAGTTATCAGTATATATAGTATATGTTTATGTAAGTTCTATTAGGCTTTTTCTCTATTTATGTGTCTCCTTTAAAGGTGTGTTATCACGTTACAGGAAAGGCTTTTCTAACTGCTGGACATAGGCCTCCCATAACGCACGCCTCCTCCATTAGAGGGTTTTGGACCGTATACCCACCACGCTGGTCCAATGCGGTTTGGTAGGTGGACCGACGTTTTGCATGCCCATACGACGCATGGTTCATCTTAATTTTCAGACACTTGGGAGATCGGCCCAAATTGCCTAACCAACTAGGAAACAACAATGAAAATTTGTTGAGTCCCCTGCAGGATTCAAACCCATGACCTGCGGTTTCTAAAGCACATGCCATACCACTAGGCTACGGAGGCAGTTATCAGTTATCAGTATATATAGTATATGTAAGTTCTATTAGGCTTTTCTCTATTTATGTGTCTCCTTTAAGGTGTGTTATCACGTTACAGGAAAGGCTTTTCTAACGCTTTGTACAGTATTGGCGACAGTTTGTATTTCAATCACTAGATCGTATAATTTTTATGATTTGGTTTCAAACGATAACCTATCGTCGAAGGAATTTATTGTGATTTGAATCTCCGTAGAGCTGGAGAAGATCCTAATACAAAGGTAAGGTAACTAACTAACTTTTAATTACTCTATATTAGCCTATAAAAATATTTGATCTATTTCAAAGCAAGAATCGACGATTGAACATTTTCTCAGATTGTTATTTGCTTTCCAATGGCTACTAAAGTTAAAATTGTATACAGGCAATCAACTATTATGCCTTTATAATGTAATTCTATGGACAATATTTATATATAAATATATTTTAATAATCAACTATGAATGCGAAAACCGTCCCTTTATTTTTAAGAAAATGGTCCAATAAAGAAACAACATTTTTTCATTTCTTAAAAGGGATTAAAACATTTAATAGTCGTATTCCAAATGCAAATGTTTTAAAAAAGGTTGGAGTCTGAAATGATATTTTTTTTTATTTTGTTAAACATTGAATTGAATTGAATCGACTACTGAATGTTAAACTGCCTCCGTAGCCTGCTTAGGGGCGTGTGCTTTAGAAACCGTAATTTTCGCCGTTGTTATATAGTTGGTTAGAACAATTTGGGCCCATCACCTAATTGTCTGAAAAGTAAGATGATCCGTGCGTCGGACGGGCATCTAAAAAGTTACCACCCGCATTAGATCCGTGTGGTGGGATACTGTCCAAAACCCTCTAATGGAGAAGGCGTACATTAGGGGAAGCCTATGCCAGCAGTGGACTAGCACAGGTAAATGATGGCTGACTGAATGTTAATGAATAAAACAACATGAAAAGCTAAATGTTTTAACAATATTTTCCAAGTCGATTACGACTACGGCGGCCGGTCTATATTAGAGATCAACCAGCTGCGCAGGAGATGTTATAGTGCACAAACGTACGCGGAAACATACGTGTACTCCGTATTCCTTTAAAATCTTAAAGCCTGATAGGACGGATAACCGTTACGACCGGTGAGAGATAAGGCGCAGGACCGACTTTTAACATGTCCATCCAACGCATAGATCATCTTACAGACAATCGGGTTATCGGCCCGCATTGCCCTAACCAACTAGGAAACAACTAATGCTACTACTACGAGAAAAAACAGAAAAGTCGCTGAGTCCCCGCAGGATTAGAACTCACGACCTGCGCTTCTACAGCGCAAGCTCGACCACAAGGCTACGGAGGCACTTAAAAGATTAATATAAATATTTCTTTTAAAAAGCATACTTAATTTTCAAGGCTTGTTGCAGGTGATATACAAACTAAATAGACAATGTACCTTTAGATAAAGCTTTTACTGTTTTTAGCTAACGTAAACATATTTTTCAGACTGGGGTTATAAGAGTTTCGGATAATACGATGCCTCTTGGATTTTACAAAGGAGAAAGCAAAATTTGTTTCCAGCGTTGAAGTGGGACCAGGTGCCTTTAAAACGGAAATTATTGAGTACCCATCAGATACCCTGAAGGAACAGCTCATCAACCTGATGAGGCTCAAGAAACAACTGGAAGAGCAAATGGGTTGAGCCTTTACCTAATTTCTGAAATAAACGCTCATTTCAAATCTTTATTATCTTAAAAACTTTACCTAATGTAATGAATCGACTTAACTTGAAGTCTAGTAATTTAAAACATTAATATTAAAACTTCACTTTTTCGGGTCTCTGGAATATGTTTAATTGTGATATCTTTTAAAAACAGTTTAGTAAATGGATTTTAAGTCGTAATCACATATAATATCTTCGCAAACTTTCTTATTATATCAGAACTTTTTAACATTTTCAAAGTAGTTAAAATACAAGAAGTGAACATACAAGGTTGTTACCAAGACGATGCTTATTCTGACGCAAAGCAGTAGTGTGCAAACACTACCGTGTTCTGGATTAACGGGCATCGTAGCCGACGTATTTACTGGGTAAACGAGACGAAACTTGTCTCACGGTAGGCTAAGTGTTGATGATACCCAATTAATGGGCTTTCAGGGGGCCCGGCTACTCTTCTAACGTCCTTACAATAAAAAAAGTTTTTATTCATCATCATCATCATCAGCCTGTGATAGTTCACTGCTGCACATGGACCCCCTCTGATACACCCCTACCAGTTAGGGGATTATGGACCGTATCCCACCACGCTGGTCCAATGCGGGTTGGTGAGTGGACCGACTTTTTACATTCCCATCCGACGCATAAATCATCTTACTTTTCAGACAATAGAGTGATCGGCCCAAATTGTCCTAACTGACTAGGAAAAAACAATGAAAATTTATTGAGTCCTCGCAGTATTCGAACCTACGACCTCCGGTTTCTAAAGCACATGCCCATACCACTAGGCTACGGAGGCAGTTTTTCCTAATCAAATTAAATAAATTTTTAAGTTTATGTTATTTCAATGAGATAAGAGTCTGTTTAAACACCTTTCAAAAAATGAAAATAAATTATTACATCTATAGTGTAAAGAGCTTTAAAGTTTAGAACTCGAACTAAAATGTCAACGAAACTTTAAACAGTCGCACAAACTGACAACAGAAATAATTGTTCTTGATAAACGTTCCGTTAAATATTCATGAATTTCAACGCAGTTAGATCTTACACAGCTTACAGTGCCTCATTGTTATTCGGTGGAATACAGTTTCCGGTTGCCAACGAGATAAACTCGGTATTACTCATGAGTATATTTCATGCATGCCAAATTTTCAAAATCAAAAAGTAAAATTTCATTGACCCGTATACATATATTTACTAGAATAAAAAAATGTGTTAAAATTACAAATGTCAGTTCTATAAACTTCAAATAACTTTGTCCAACATAAGAGTAATAAACTTACTTATTGATTGCCAAACGTCACCAGAGGCGACGTAACAGGACGCCTCTGACCTGAGAAGAACCGGCGAAAGAAGCTCGGGATTTTTGTTTTCTTTTATATTAGAACAATAAAGAAAAAATTACAATAATAAAAATTATTATCTTATTGCAAAACATCTGAAGCAAGCATTCAATTAGTAGAGTGTTCTATCATTTAAAATTTTTTTGTACAACTTTATCTCATATATGTATCAATAAACAGATACATCGCTGATTTACTGTGAAGTCAGTTCGCAAAGGATCAGCACTCGTGAAACATTACAAGCCTAAAAGTGAACCTTAAAAGTTAGTAGAATAGTAGAGAATACGCCGATTAAAATATATATATAACAATTAGTTTTCTTTATTTCTATTTTGTGGTTGTCTGGTGTGGTGTCTTATGGTGCAATAAACTTTTTTAAACATACTTTTATAAATATTGCCTAGTAGTATTTATTAAAAAAGTAAGTGCATTATATAAGCAACAAACAACAACACATAATTATTTCTTTTATTTACGCGATTATTATATATATCAAATCAACTAATTTACGGATTTTTCAGCGTTACTTGAATATAGTTTTTATTTAAAAGTTGACATATATTTCGATTTCTTAATTTTTAATGTTGTTTTGACAAGAAGTATTTATGTTGTTCTTCGGTTTTGTAGTTTTTTATACTCTGCGTTAAATTTTTGAAATTATTGGATCCCAGGAAGGTGACAAAGACCAACCATTAAAATTTTGGATATTTTTAATTTCTATTGCTTCCTGAATCATCCTTGGTACAAATCGATGTTTATATTATGATGTGTTTTGTATTAGGCAGTATTTTGGTTCATCATCATCATCATCATCATCATCAGCCTGTGATAGTCCACTGCTGGACATAGGCCTCCCCTAATACACCCCTATCCATTAGGGGGTATTTGGACCGTACCCCACCACGCTGGTCCAATGCGGGTTGGTGGGTGGACCGACTTTACATGCCCATCCGACGCATGGATCATCTTACTTTTCAGACAATTGGGTGATCGGCCCAAATTGCCCTAAACAACTAGGAAACAACAATGAAAATTTGTTGAGTCCCCGCAGGATTCGAACCCACGACCTCCGGTTTCTAAAGCACATGCCTTTACCACGAGGCTACGGAGGCAGTTTTGGTTCATCAAATCTAATATGATGATTGGACTCGTCTAGAACATGGTCGCAAATTGCAGATTTTTTATAGCGTCGGTGCTTAACATCAGCTATATGTTCTTTTACTCTGGTTTTACTGGTCTCTTTGTTTGTCCAATGTAAGAGAGACCACAATCACAGTCTAGTTTGTACACACCCGGTAACTGTAGAGGAATTTACATTTGACTGATGGTAATAGTTGGCTAATCTCCTTCGACGGCTTATAATATGTTTTAATAGAAGCTCGCTTTAAAATATAATCAATTTTGTCGTTGACTCTCTCATGTATGGTAAGACGGCAGGCACTCTTTCGACTGTGGCTGGCTTCACACGGTGACTGTGACGTAGACGTGGAACTTGGAGTTTGTTGTCACGCAGTACGTGCTTGACATTCTCCAGTTCAGCCGTCAAATGCCTCCTTGTCGCAGATCCGCTGTGCTCTCTGAAGCAAATATTTACCGACAGTAGCTAACTGCAAGGGATGGTGGTGAGAATCGCCATTTAAATATTTATTCGTGTGGGTTGCTTTTCTAAAACTGTATGGCTCAAGTTATTATTAGAGTTTCTAATGATCAAATATCTAAGAAGGCTAAGGAGTTGTTTGCCTCTATTTCCATCGTGAATTTTATTTTGGGACGTAAAGAATTGCAATTGAAATGCATTGATTTGGTATGTTGGTAAAATGGTAAATGTGTCATCTACGTACCGCTTATAGAATCTTGGCCGGATGGGAGCTGTATTGAGGGCTGTCTCTTCAAAGTTCTCCATGAAGATATCAGCGATAATAGGAGACACTGGGCAGCCCATCGCTACGCCATCTATCTGCATGTAGAATTGATCATTCCACAACAAGTAGCCAGATGTAAGACAATGTTTAAGCAGAGATGCATATTCATTCGGCATTTTATTGTCCTCAAGCTTCTTAGTTACAATTGAGATGCAGTCTTCAATAGGTAAGCATGTAAATAAAGACTGAACATCAAAACTGACCATAGTTTCATTGTTCGTGAGATGTAGATGTTTAATCTCATTAACAAAATGGTAAGAATCTCTTGTGTACGCCTCGGTGTGTCCTCGTAGTGGTGACAGAACTTCTACAAGATATTGTGCCAGTTTGTAAGTTGGTGAATCTATCTGGCTGACAATTGGGCGTAATGGAGCATTAGGTTTATGAATCTTAGGTAATCCATAAAGCTTTGGAGGTGTGGCACATGGAGGTATCATTAGCTTTACGTCTAGATTCAATTTGTCCGCATAGTTCTTTACAAGATCGCTTGTTGTTTTAAGCGTTTTCTGTGTGGGGTCTGTTTTGACTTTTTTATAAGTCATTTCATCTGATGATTTTGCTCATCTTTAGAAAGAATTGGTTTTGCACTGTACTCCGACGTAACATAGACGATACATCTTGACGTATGGCCTCGGAATCTTCCTTTTGGATGTTGTTTTCGAATAAACAATTCTCAACGTTACAAATAATTTCCTCGTACAGGATTTTTCGGTGTTATTGAAATTTTTGAAAAAATTTGACAACATAAATACTTTTTGTCAAACCACCATTAAAAATTAAGAAATCGAAAGATATGTCAATTTTTAAATAAAACTGACGGTTATTCGAAAACATAGAGATACAGACATATACCAACTTAGTCTGCCGTGATCATGGATGTTGAAAAGAATCCGAAACGTCGGGAATAAATATATTTAAGTAACGCGAAAAATCCATAAATTAGTGGATTTGATAAACAAAAACACAATTAAAAAAAAGCACCTGTACAACCATATTTGTCTTAAGCCATACTGAAAGTCTTCACACTTGTTTCAAGTTTTGCTAGTCCTAAGTCTCCATTTTTCGTTTATTCTTAGTTATATCATCGGCTTTAATGCATTAAGCAGATTAAGCTAAACCAAGTTTTAAACGCTGTTTTAGTATCTTAACTTTAATCGGAGTCAAAGTTATATTTCTCATTGTCGCTCGTATATCTTTTCTAACCTAAATGCATTTTTAAACCACCTTAACTCCATTAATTCAAAAATACAGTTTAGTATGGAGTTTAATTCTTTAGCTTTTCTTGATGTTTTTATTATTAGCAATCCTGACACCACCTTGAGCCATACTGTGTATAGGAAACCAACCCATACAAATAAATATTTAAACGGTAATTCACACCACCATTCATCCCAGTTAGCTACCGTGGGCAAATCTTTGTTTCACAGAGCACGAGGGATCTGTGATGATGCACACCTGGTGGCTGAACTACACCATGTTAAGCAAGTGCTGCAAGACAACAAGCTTGCTGCGCCACGGCAGCGTCACAGTGACCGAGTGAAGGCAGCCACAGTGGAGCGAGTACCTGCTGTTCTACTACTTTACGCCTCTCACAGGCGTAACTGATAAGATTGGCTACATTTTGAGGGGGCTTCAATCAAAACTTATTTCAAGTCGCTGAAGAAGATTGGTCAATTCCTACCACCTGTCAAGTGCAATATTCCTCTACAAGATCCAGGAGTGCACAGCTAGATTGTGACTGCGCCTCTCTTATATTGAAAATGTAAAATAAACGCGAAAAAATCCGTTAAGTCATTTTATTTAATAATGTATAATATTCGCGTAAACAATAGAAATAATTATTCATAACACATACTGTGTTGATACGATTTTTAAAATCTTTTCGTTTGAAAAGTTTAATTTTGTGAATCCTGTCAAATAAGGGAATTTTATTTGAGAGTATCTACAGAATTTGTTATACATAACGCACACGTTACATTATATACACAACTATAACTGTGTAATTATGCTACATAAATAAAATGAAAAGATATACGAGCGACAGTCATTTTATATAATAATGTGTTATGAATTTAATTTTAATGGTATTTTGATACTGAGATTAGTTAGAAAATTTCTTTTTTTTTAAGTGTATTTTTCAAGATGTAACGGTGGCTTAACTAGACGATTTTTTAGTTAGGCCACCGTTACAGCATAGACTGCATTCAAATTTCGTTAAACACGATATTGTTAAACGATTTTCTACGGCATCCAAATTTTGTTAAACAATATCGGAACGAAGTTGGGGCCTCATTTTAAAACAGCTGTTGTTTCGATGAAGGAACTTTGTTCAGGAGTTTGCTGATTGGAAAACTGCCAGTTCGGGGTCCGTCGGAGTTGTGCGATAAAAGCGGGATAGATTTTATTTGGACCAGCCATTAGAGTTTGCGAGCCAAACTGACTGAACCACGCGGTTAGTACTTAGTAACAGCCCGACGTATTCCCGCTGAATGCGAACAAGGATTATCTGAATGCTAATAGAGATGCTCATTTGACTGAGAGTTTGAGTATAGATGTATATTAAACTATTCAAATACTATATTTAGACATAAGTTAGGATCCCAAATGTTCTAGAAAAGATTAACGTGCAAAAAAAATTTTCGACGTTTAAATATAATTAAGATACTGAACAAAATGTTTTATGAAAAAGGGAAGAAGAACAATTTTTGCTCGTATTTTTAAGAGACTTCTTTTTATTTTATATTATAAATTCTTAGCAATATTTTCTACTTTATATTTTTACTTGTATTAAAACAAGATTTTATTTTGGACATCTCATTTCGAGCTATTGTCAAATTTTTTTAAATGTCTTGCGTATCTTGATATTGTGACTAACTAAGATATTTATTTAAGGCAAGTATTATTTCGCCTCCATCTTTATGAATTTATGGATAACATAGTAAATAAAAATGCTATATGCACAAAACATAGTTTGATGAACATGTTAAGTATCACACTCATCAGCAATCTCATGATGTAGCGATTAAAAAGCAAGCAGTTTCTAAAGCTTTATATATCGCAATATTTTTTTTACTTAAAACGCTTTTTATCTCTGCTGAGCCAGATGCCATTTGAATAAGGTTTGCGAATGGAGCTACTGCAAAAAATCTTATAAACTTATTTTATTACTGATATATATATTTCAATTACTTATAAATAGACCAACCCGCATTGGACCAGCCTGGTGGGATACGGTCCAAACCCCAATGAAAATGGGTGTATTAGGGGAGGCCTATGTCCAGCAGTGGACTATCAAAGGCTGATGATGTACTTATAATTAGTAATAAGGCCTTATAACTTCTTTTTTCTTTCTTCGTACATATATCTGATATAAAAAATGCTAAAACAACGTCATCAATTAAATCCTACACAGGTTACAATTAAAAAGAATACACGTTTTGTTCCTTTTATATTACAATTTATGTTTATTTAAACCGCTTTTTCGCTTTGCCGAGACGGATGTGAATTGAATGAGGGTTGCAAATTTTTCCACCGTTCCACTAGCTTTATTTTGCTAGATAAATATAAGGCAAGTGCATTTCAATCGCATTGCCGGCATAAGTGCGTTTGGATGTAAACAACATTAGACGCCCCGATTGCAACCGTGCGATGGATATAAAGTCTGTTTAAATTATTTTGTACTGTTGTGATGATACTGGGAGCTTTTTCTCTGACGTTGCGTTACAAACAAACAGTCTTTTGGAGTTATCTAATTGTCCCACGTAATAATTCATTTAGGACTTGTTCTTAAGTACAATCATAAAATTTTCGGTTGTTATTAAATTATATTAGGGAAGTTCTCAGAAGAATTATTTCCACTGTAAATGTGGATACCTTTTGTAAAGCAGTATGTAAATCTTTTACTAAAAGCTTCGGTTATTACAGTTATTATTATTATTTATTGTTTATTATTATTAACAGCCTCCGTAGCCTAGTGGTGAGAGCGTGTGCTTTAGAATCTGGAGGTCGTGGGTTCGAATCCTGCGGGGGGTCAATAAATTTTCATTGTTGTTTCCTATTTGGTTAGGGCAATTAGGGCTGATCACCCAATTGTCTGAAAAGTCAGCTGGGCATGTAAAAAGTAGGTCCACCCACCAACCTGCATTGGCACATACGGTCCATAAACCCTCTAATGGAGAAGTGGAGGCCTTTGTCCGGCACTGGACTTACACAGGCTGATGGTGATTATTGTTAACTTAAAATTATACGGTATGAACAATGTCCCATAAAAACCAATTTTATGGTTTGACTGTAGATTCATAAGATTCATTCATTATATTAGTTAAACCACACTTTAAAGTATAAGTTTTAAATCAGAAATTTCCAAGAATATATAGTGCTGTTTATGATTAAAAACGACGACAAGTCCTGGAAACGAAAAAATTGCTCGTTTAATAGACTACCACGAAGGTTTGAAAAAATATTTGATTAATTTGATTTTGGTGTTCCCCAAGATGGTTTTTTTCATGTACCAATATTTGCACGAGTTGCAATAAATAAAAGGCAAGAGAGATGCACAGTTTTAAAAACCTTGCGTTATTTCACGTTGCAAAGTGAAACGCAGTGTTTAGTTTGCGTCTAGACATATCCACTCGAGCACTCCCAAGTCTCTCAAATGTGTTCACTCTGTGAATGCATGCTTTTATTTCTTGCGGTGATATTTTAGTGCTTAAGTCATTTCGTTTAAATTTTGAAAGCTTTCGATACTCAGAGGGTAGTTAAAATTTATTTAGTTACTTCACTATATTGTTTTTATTGACGCATATGAAATAAAAGATACATTTCATAGTTTTGATCACAATGTACGTTTGTATTTCTGATAGATTTTGTTTTCAGTATTTACTTATCTTGTTTTATTTAATAAATAAAAAGTATGCATGTGTTAAATATTTTTTTATCAAATAAACATTCTTGTTTATGCGGTACTTCGTAAACTCTTCTTTATTTCGTTGATTAGTAATGTTGGTTTGAACTATCTTCCATATCAATGCAAAATGCTGCTGTAATGGTGTTTAAATACACTTGTATTTTGTATATATATAACTAAAGAGAGGAGCAGTAAAATTCTAAAATACTATTCGACAAGCAGGCAGCAAGGATTAAAGGTGACGAAAATTGTACATCTCCATAGCAGGGGCTTACTATTAGGCGACTGTCGTCTGTCACATTGATAACATCACATACACATACATCATCAGCCTGTGATAGTCCACAGCTGGACATAGGCCTCCCCTAATACACCCCTATCCATTAGGGAGTCTTAGGACCGTCTCCACCACGCTGGTCCAATGCGGGTTGGTGGATAGAAAGACTTTTTACATGTCCATCCAACGCATGGACCATCTTACTTTTCACACAATTGGGTGATCGACCCACATTGCTCTAACCGACTAGGAAACAACAATGAAAATTTGTTGCGGTTCCTGCAGAGTTCGAACCCGACCTCCGGTTTCTAAAGCACACGCCCATACCACTAGGTACTGGCAGAGCGGTTGTAGTACGGAGAGACATTGATAACGATAACGGTAATTGTTTACAGAATTAAAAAAATACAGCAATGGCGGATTTCACTACATATAAGTACTATTTTAAATATTAAGCTGCAAAGTAATTTTAAAATCATATATAACATACATATATAACATTCTTTGTTTCTTGAACAGCATATTATGTACCGCTGTCGTAGATGATTTTGTTTGCTATACACGCTCTACAAAGTAACAGCAGAATATTTTACACGGTTTTCGTCTATTTATAAAATATTATAGAACCTGATTACACATAAAATTATAAAGTTACAAAGTAGAGTCATGTCGTACGCTATGTTTCACGTAAACAAGAATCAATGCCAGGTTATTTTTAGCCTAGCGCTTTTATTATGATACGACGAAATAAATTTCATTCATGAATCTTTTTATAAGAATTCAGTGAACCACGCTTTTATTTTTATGAAAAAGTGACGTTTTACGAAGTAACTGTTGTCATAAAAAGGATATTACATTTTCGTAAGTTAGTGTATTCATGGCAATATGCTTTCCTCTCGTAAAAAAGGCTTTATTTAAATTTTGAGTTAAATCATATATGAATAAGGCACAAATATCAACCTTAATAAACGTTTCTTACTTTTAATTTACTAATTTGTCTTACTTAATAAGAGTTGATAAATATCGACTCAGAATTTATGTCGGCAAAGTAAATTATGTCAACAAACAACGGCGTCGTATGTATATTGTTGTTACTAGTCCACTGGCTTTTAGTAAATGACGTTTCAATGACAACTCATCATTGGGAACCAAGAGCTAGATGTATAAAGCCACTTTGTAGAAATAATTGTAATTCCATGTATATTGGAACAAATGAAGATTGATATTTCTATTACATATTAGCGGCCTATCTTGGTTAGGTTTTCAAACTTGCCATATGGAAACTAAAATCGAAGCTGAGGGGGTCTTCAATTGCAATTAAGGAATTCCTGACAAGACCACGACAGGCTGTATTCTTAAAGGCTCGCCTGCATTTTGGAATGTTTGGACACAAAACGGTGTCATATGCATCAAAACTTCGTGTGGCAGCATTTATAAAGTCACAATTGAGGAAGAGTTGGCGCCGCTCACTGTGCAGTTCCCAAAGTCAACAGATAAGGCTCCAGCAGTTATCAGTGACATTAAAACCTAAAATTTTATAATCAAATTAATTGAAAATTAAAATAACGTAATGTTCACAGAAAGTTAATTATGTATGTAAAACCACATTTTCTTTGCACTTTTTAATTTATCAACAAACTTACGTAAAATTTTCCTTTTTTTTTAAATCTTTGCTTTTTTTTATAAGCAACGTTTAATGTCATTTTTATGGTGGCCGTAGACTATTTCTTTATTAATTTAGTATTAATTATTCATAATTTTACGTAGTTATCTAAGATTTAAGTTTTTGACGTTAAGTTCGCTCGGGAGGATTTGGACCGTATCCCACCCTACTGGTCCAATATGGGTTGGTGGGTGAACCGACTTTTTATATGCCCATCCGACGTATGGATCATCTTACTTTTCAGACCATTGGGTAATCGGCCCAAGTTGCCCTAACCAACCAGGAAACAGCAATGAAAATTTGTTGAGTCCTCGCAGGATTCGAACCCATGACCTCGGGTTCTGAAGCACACGCCCATTCCACTAGGCTACGGAGGCAGTTATTTGCTCGTCTATAAGTATAAACATAGGTATTTATAGAGATAACCGACACCTAATTTATTCAAAATGTCGTTACCTTTCCTTATGCTGGGATTTATTATGAGAGCGATAATGTATCCACAGTCGACCTCAATGTCAGTTTTTATGGAGAGTGACTGGTACCTTACATCCGTAGCAAGAAGCGTACAAAATTTATTCAAGGTATGAATAACATGTCAATTTAAAGCAGTAATGCACTTTAAGACCGTAAAAATAAGGGATTTGACAGGCGTAATATCGTCTGAAGCAAAGCAGTAGTATGAATGCACTACCGTGGTCTGGTTCACAGGACACCGTAGCCGGATATCTCACGATTGGCAGCGCGTTAGTATTGCCAAAGTCCGTCACCGTCGGTGACTACTTTCCATCAGGTGGTACCGACTACTAGATTGTCGTCGTATGCTAAAAAAACACTTAAACATACTTTTTATGTTTGTCCAAGAATAAATATTTCTAGCAGCTTGATTTGTAACTTGATTTAATTGAATAACTTGATTCTGTAACTTACAAACTACATTTACTGTATTTTTACCAATACGAATATATATAAACTTAGATCTCACGCAGCGACGCAGATGCTTTGCCATAAAGTATTTTGGAATTGGATTCGTGGGCGAAAAATCTTTAGAATCATTCTAATACTATTTCCCATTATCTAGTGTACAAAAAAATTCACATTGGCTATACAATTGTATATATCGGTTATATATATTATATACATATTCAAAAAATAAATTAATACCTAGAAATTACTTGAATGTAGTTTATATTTATGTGGTAGAATAAAGTGAAAATATCTTACGTTGCAAGAAAAAAAAACGCAAAAAAATCCTTTAAAATAGTTTCATTGTACAGCGCAGTGGTGTTCGTAAGTTCGGATTTGATTATTGCACAAAAAAATTGTCTTCGATAAGATGCCTTTTAAACGGAAAATATCGAGTACCCATCAGATACTCTATAGGAAAAGCTCAGCAACCTGATGAAGTTTAACAATCAAGTGGAAGAGAAAAACGGGTAAGGTATTTAACCATTAGCAAAATATTAAAAGTCAAAGCATTTTTTATTAATGTAAAAACTTTCACTGATGATGACTGTTAATTTACACCATCAACATTGAATTGTAATATCTTTTTATTATAGTTTAGTCAATTGGTTCAATTAAATCGTAATCGCCCGTTATGTATTTGCAAACTTTTCTTATCATCTCAGAACTTCTTAACATTTAGGAAAGTAATTAAAAAACAAGAAGTGGTTAGGAGTTGATTCCACCGCGGTGCCTATTTATGCCGCGGAGCAGTAGTGCGAAAACACTAACGTGTCCCATATCGAAGGCTCCGTAGCGGGCCTATTTATTTATTCTTTATTGCAAACCTTACAATAAGTTTTACAAGAGGCGGCTTAATGCCATAGGGCATCCTCCACCAGTCAACCCGGGGTGTGGTGAAAAATTACTAAGGTGCAATAAATCTTACAGACAGCTGAATACATTCATATTTATTCTTAAAATATTATATTTGGATATAAATACATTTATATTTATATAATTGTAAATATATTATTACATATATATGTAGTGCGTAATGTAACTTTTATGTATTTAAGATACACTGCTAATTTTTAATACAGAGATTATTTTTTCCAGTGTATTTTACAAGAACGGTTATTTTACTGAACGGTTTTCTACGGCATAAAAAATTTGCTAAACAATATCGGGATGAAGTTGGAGCCTCATTTTAAAACAGCTGTTGTTTCGATGAAGGAACTTTGTTAAGGAGTTTTTTCATTGGAAAAATGCCAGTTCGGGGTCCGTCGGGGTTGCTCGATAAAAGCGGAACTGATTTTATTTGTACCAGAGATTAGAGTTTGTGAGCCAAACTGACTGAACCACGCGGTTAGTACTTAGTACTAGCAGTCCGACTTATTCCCGCTGAATGCTAACAGGGATTATCCCAATGCAAATAGAGATACGTATTTTACTGAGAATTTAAGAATAGATCTTAGAACAGTCGTAAATAATAAAATTACACGATATTTAGACATTTGGAGGAATTTTTACCCACTAGAAGTTCATAAATATTTAATTTTTTTCTATTCTATACATCTATTCTACTTTACTATTATTTATATATATGCCATTGAAAATCTTTTTTACTATAATATTAACTTTCTTTACATTACAGTTTTTGTAACTAGTTGCCTCATATGTTTGAATAATTCTGTAATAAATACTTTAACAGATATTTAAGAAAATTTCGGCCGCAAAGTTCACACCCTTGTGCGATTAAATTGCAAACGCTGTTTCAACCTTAAGAGATCCTACTTGCATTGACATTCAATAAAATCCGTGATAGCATATTTTTTTAAAGAATAACTCATCGACTCAATAACTCATGAAGCATTTCATTAAAATTAAAAAAAAATTGCAATTAGGCTTGTTTAAGGCTTATTAAGGGGATATAGTGTATAGTCTCTCCTTCATTCTTTGCGCATAAAACATGGCATACACCATATTGTGCTTGAATGAATATCTTAAAAGATATGAGAGATTTAAAATGCGGGGACAGAAATCATGGGGCTGTTTGACTTCGATACCCGCTTGTATTGCGTAAAATGTTTCTGTAATGTTTGAATTCGGTCATATTTTCGTTGTTAAAATTTAATTGAAATGAAAAAAATTGCTGCATTTGTCTTTTTAAGCCCCTTGGTTCGTGTAGTTTACAGTCCTGGTGGAAATCCACCTAAGAAAATGAAGAGGGTTTACCTTAAAAGCCGCTATACATAACCCTACTTTTATTAAAAATTATGCGTAAATTGTAGGCAGTTGACTAGTCAATGCTATATATACACCACACATAATTTCAAATGGAGTGTTAATAATTAACGTGCTACCTCAATATTTTCTTCCTCATATTATATTTTGAGATATTATATTATTGATATATTTATTTTTAATTGTTATATACTAATAAATAGTCAATGCCAAGTTAGTATTGAGTTTTCGTACATATCTCTAAGTAATATATCTTTCTTTAAATTAAGTGCTACTCATCGCGGATACAATTTAAAACAATAAAGATTTTAACTTTTTATATGACAATTTTGTTTATTTTAACCGCTTTGCAGAGACGGATCTGAATTGAATAAGGGTTGCGAATCCATCCACCGTTGCACTAGCTTTATTTTTCTAGATAAATATAAGGCAAGTGCATTTCAATTGCATTGCCGGCATGATTGCATTTGAATGTACACAACATTAGTGCAATGAAGAAATTTTGATGCCGCAAATACTATCTATCAATTGTGTTTTTTTTTTCACTTATATTATTTTTATTACTTTTTTATGTTACTGGAAGCATTTTTTCTAACGGCTCGTTTAAGTTCTTAAACACAACATCAGCTGTCTTCAAATTATATAAGCGAAGTTCTCAGAGGAAATATTGTCACGGTAACTTTTCCAAAAGTAATATTTACTAAAAGATGTGATTAAAGTTTAATACCTTCCGGACAAGTTACGTTTGATTCCACTGTTGTCTCCATAGGTAAAGAAATAGCCAAATAAAACTCCAAAGTTAATGTTATGATGACGTATAAAACGATTCACTTGTTTGTAAGACAACTCTAATAAACATGAATAGTCTAATAAATGCTTTGGAAAAATATTTGATTAAAGCAATTTTGATGTATTTGGAGCATTCAATACGTTTTTTGATTTGTAATCTAATATTTCATCATCAGCCTGTAATAGTCCACTGCTGGACATAGGCCTCCCCTAATACGCCCCTACCTATTAGGGGGTTCTGGACCGTCTCCCACCACGCTGGTCCAATGCGGGTTGGTGAGTCCAAATCCCATATTTGCAAGAGTTGAAATAAATAAAAGGCAAAAGAGATGCACAGTTATAAACACCTTCCGCTATTTAACATTGCAAAGTGGAACGCAGTGTTTAGTTTGCGTCTAGACATATCCACTCGAGCACTCCTAAGTCTCCCGTCTGTGTTCACTCCGTAAATGCATGCTTTTATTTCTTGCGGTGGTATTTTAGTGCTTAAGTCACTTCGTTTAAATTTGGATAGCTTTCAATACTTAGAGGGTAGTTTAAATTATTTAGTTGCTTCACTACATCTTTTTATTGAGGCATATAAAATAAATGATCCGCGTCAACAAATATATAGTTTATAGTTTTTGTCATAATGTACGTTTGTAATTCTAAAAATATAACAATTTGTCAAAAATATAGCAATGGTCGATTTCGTAACATATTACACCCCTTTAAGTTATTTTTTGACAATCATGCAATGTTTCAGCTACTTTGTGGGTTAATATTTTGTACAATAGCCTTAAAAAACATCGTATTTTTAATATTTTGAGCTAGATAGTATTAAAATCAGAGACAATGAGGCATTTGACCATATAATATTCTTAAATAGTTTTTGTACAGTACCTTGGTCTACCGCTGTTGCAGATGATTTTGTTTGCTATTCACGCACTGCAAAGTTTTTGTACAATATTTTATAAAATATTATAGTACTTGATTGCAAATAAAATTCAAAAGTTTCATAGCAGCGTCATGTTGTAGGTACGCTTTTATGGCGTAAACAAGAATCAGTGCCAGGTTATTTTTAGCCGAGCGCTTTTATGACGAAACGACAAAATATATTTCATTCATGAATCTTTTTATAAGAATTCAGTGAACCACGCTTTTATTTTTATGAATAATATACGTTTTACGAGGTAATTCTTGACTAAAAAAAGATTTAATATGTTCGTAAAATACGCTTTGTTCATCATTTAGAGTTGATTCATATATGAATGAAAAAAAGTCACAAATATAAATGACAATAAAAGTTGCTTACTTTTAGTTTAGTAATTTGTCTTTTTTCTCAGAGCTTAGAAAAATTACACTCAGAATTGATGTTAATAAAGTAACTTATATCAATGAAAAGCGACGTCACACGTGTGTTGTCATTATTGTAGTTATCATAGTAACGACTATAATAAATAAATCACATTTTAGGAATTAAAAAATAAATACGCATTATTCGAAAGGGAAAAGACAGGCAGACAGGCATTTTGGTACGATCGGAGTTTGATATTTCACGGTGTTGACATAAACTCTAGGACGTTTTCTTCCTACAACTTATGTTAATAGTTATTACGACAGCAATAATCCATCCAGATTACCTCAATAACAGTTTTTATTCGGACCAACTGAAATCTTAAATCCAAAACAAATCATCGTCCGAGGAGTTGTTCCACCATGCAAAAGACAGGTTACTTATTGTTGACGGTTCGCCTTAAGGCCCAAGTAGGGATAGCAGCACATACACACCTGTAGTTCACCCTCTCTTACGAGCACAGTGCGACACACACACCCGGTACAATCACTACACCTGCGTTCCGGAGCGGTTCTCACTGCCCCCAGCAATCGATTAAAACAGTCGCCACGTCTTCAGAATCACCGTTCACAAATCGATCATCGATGATCCTTAGGAGACCCGAAAGAATGCCTAACTCACGTACCTTCTGTACGGGTGTCCTTCACTTTTAGCAAAATGTGTGAACTCTGTGTTAGATGAAGCTTACCATAGACAAGAGTCTGAAGCATAACTTTATAGTTAACAAAAAAACAGTCAGGCATAAAGTAGCAAAAGACGAAGAACACACACTAAAATGTTGTCTTCTCTTTTTACACTGCTACCATGTCAAATAATAACATGCAAAATAATAATTTATAATTACTGTTCAGTTACATTACTATTGACATATACAGTTATAATATGATGTTAAACTTTATGACTCAATTGGACCTGCTACATAAAATACCTTGGAAATTAAAGATATTATCATCATCATCATCATCATCAGCCTGTGTTAGTCCACTGCTAGACATAGGCTTCCCATAACGCACGCCTTCTCAATTAGGGGTATTTTGGACCGTATCCCACGACGATGGTCCAATGCGGGTTGGTGGATGGACCGAATTTTTACATGCCCATCCGACATATGGATCATCTTACTTTTCAGACAATTGGGTCATTGGCCTAATAAGCCTTACCAACTAGGCAAAAAACCGATGACGGTGATGACTTTCCATTAGAAGGCCTAACTGCTAGTCTGCCTTCGTATGAAATAATAAAAAATAAAGCTTTGCATACTTATTTGTCTATAGAAGAATAAATATTTCTAGCAGCTTGACTTACGATGCAATTCACACCCTATTCGCCTTCAATTCTGTAACAGTGCGCTCTTATTTTTACCAATACGAATATAAATAAACTTTGATCCCACGCTGAGCGACGCAGATGCATTGCCATAGAGTATATTGGAATTGGATACGAGGGCGGAAAATCTTTGGAATTTGTTCTAATACCATTTCCTATTTGCTAGTTTACAAATATTTTCTCTCTGGGCTTTTATGGCACAAAAGTTTTGTAAGTAAACCAAATTTATAATTTATAATTTAATTTAAACATTTAATTTAAAATTAACTATAAACTGAAAAATTAAATTTTTGTTTCCCAAAAATCTGATGTACATGAAATATATTTTATAATATATTTAAAATATTTTAATTTAACTTTGTTGAGATTTTTTTTGAATCTTATTTTTGTATTGCAATGGGTTAAAATATGGGCTATATGACGAAAATATGGGTTTTTTACTATAGGCTCAACTAAACAATTTCTCCGACAAATTGTTCTCTATAGTCAGTTCGTGTCCTAATGATAAATTTATAGTTATGGGAGATTTTAACCTTCCTTATATCATCTGATGTAAGCGGAAAAATATTCTCGAACCACAAGGAATAATGGGTGAATAAATAAACTTTTTTGATACGTTGACGCAGTGTAATCTGATTCAAAAGAACGATTGTTGCAATATAAATAGCAGAATCTTTGATTACATTCTTACCACGCAAAATGTAAAAGTCTCCTCTTGCGCTGATCCATTAGTTATAAAAGATAAACATCATAATCATTATCAATGGAATTTGAAGTTTTACAAAACGATGTCCTGAATTTAAAAGGTAATACAAAATATTTATATGCCTTTGGAAATTACAATAAGATGAATGTGAAATTAGACTTAACATGAGAGAACCATACTCAGAAAACGCGTACAGTATTTTACTCAATGATATGCTAAGAACCTGTATGAAGCTCGTACAAGTTATATATCCAAAAATGTGGTTTCATCATGTAAAGATTAAGACCTGTCATGTTAAGTCGTCAAAGCAAAAGGAATGTTTTGAAGCGATAATATTAACCAAGTCGCTTTTCGGACACCAAAAATTTTGGTCGTACGTGAAACTATCTCTAAATGTTCTCATTATTTACCCCAATATTAGAAAATGATGTAGATGAGCAGGCGATGACATCTACAACTTGTTTTCTACGTACTTTCACACCTTTTACAATCTTCAGCGCTGATTATGGTACGCCAAAATATATACAATTGCAGCCACGAACTATATAAGTAGCATAGAAGTTGATCTGATGAAACTTATGTTTCTAAATACCTTGGACCCGGCTAAAGGTGCTGGACTGGACAATATCTCGCCACAACTAATTATAAGATGTTCTAAGAGCTTATTACCGATCTGTATCTTATTTAAAAGATCGATAAAAGAAGGACATCGAATATTTGGAAATTACATTTATATCACCTATTCGTAAAAACGGTAGCAAAAACAATGTTAAAAATTATAGACCAATATTTAAATTATGCCTAATTGGAAAAGTTTTGAACAAGTAGTTTTTAAGCAACTGTATGCTACAGTTTCTTATTCTAAATCGATCAACAGCATGGATTTATGAAAAATCGATCAGTACGAGTCAATGATAATCTTTCATGATACATTTATTATATACCATCGCATAGATCATCAAATACTTCTGTAAAAGTTGCTAGCTGCAGGAGTTCATGGAGATTTACATAGGTGATTTCATCTTATATCTAAAACGGGTCGCAAGCTGTTGTTATAAATGGGTATTCATCCTCTTGGACTACAATTAGATCAGACGTCCCTCAGGGCCCTTTATTGGGCCCCTTATTATTCAGTATTTTTATTAATGACATTAAAAGCTGTTATTTTAATTCTCAATTTAAAATATATGCAGACGATATTAAATTTTTTAAAGAAATCACTAGTATTACTGACTGCAAGCTTATTCAGGAAGATTTCACTGAACATTTATCATAAGAGTCTATGTAATGCTGAAAGAACAAAGTAATATTTTAACTATCCAATTGAGGAAAATCTGTGAGTTAGAATTAAGTTCGTTCAATTAGGACCTAAATACTGTATGACAAGCGTGATACACTATTAAAAATCAAATAGCTCTCGTTTATAATAAGATCAGAACTTTGTCAAATACTAATAGAAAAGTCTACTGCTTATTACATGAAAGTCTTCTCAGGATTCATTCAGACCCTAAAATCTTGACGACAAGCATTTATATAAATAGGTTAAGAGCTATACAAAACGTTTTCGATTGTTAATTTAAATGATAGGTAACTGTGGTGTGATACGAATCTAAATCTATAAATTCACTATGCTGCTGCAGTAAGACGTGACAGTTTTCGAGTATTCTCAAATTTCTATTAAATTTGAATAAATAAGATTGATAGTCTTACTCTTAGAAAAGTTGTTATTTTCTGTACCATTAAACTAGTAGTCACTTGAAAGCATCAATTCTTACAACCTCTTCACAATGACAATATGAAAACACATTCTTGTTGCCTTCAGTATAAATATCAGGAAAAACATGACTAGATATTCTATAAAAAACATTGACAACATAGGTTTGATCCTTACTTAAACATTAATTTGTTTAAATGTTTCTTTTGAATTACCTATATCACTATATTAGCATCAATGTCTTTCACGCTCATTTCTTAGATATTGAAAGAAAACATTTTCTGTTGTCCTTACTTAACTGCAAATATGAATTTACTTGTACTAGCTGTTTGATTTCATAATAAAAAAATTAATTGAACTCAGTATAATCCATTTGTGTTTAAATGAACTGAAAGCGCAAAAAATTCATATTAAATGCTTTCAATTTATAATTTTTTGCTTTTTTTATGAACATTTTTACCTTTATTTATTAGATAAATGTCTTGACTTCATCATCAGTATATTCTCTAGATTTTAATATGCGAAATCATTTGTCTTACTGTTGAATATAATGAATTAGTTTCTTATACTCGGACAGATACTTTAAATTTTCAGATTAAGAAAAATATATTAAGATTTAGCTCAGATAATCCATCTGCTGCATAATAGTTTTATTACTGAACAATTATGGTTTAAACAAATTGTTATTAAATCAAGCTTCAATTGCAGTTATTTCGCTTTAAACTATATTTTAAGTATAAAATATCTTATATGTAATTGCTTAACTTTCCTGTAGAATCAAATAATAACATTGCAACATTTTGTATTGCAAATGAAGGTTTTCAACAATTCGCATTTTATAGACGATAATAAATAAGTATAATCAATTTGACACGATATGATTTTGCCTTATAATTTTTAAGTACTGGACGTTTATTTAACAACTTTTCATTACAACATAACAAAGTGAGCATAAATTCTAGTGTTAGTTTGCAATATGTTAGTGGTAGTGCCAGACACAGATCTTTTAATTTGCGAGTGATCTAGACAGACAGAGATAGATGGTGTTATCCGTTTGTCCAATGTTTAATTCGTCAAACAAGTGATTTATTGTAGCCCTGTCACCGCAGTAATATAAGCAATTTGTTGTATTTTCCCGACTAATTCCATATTCTTTCTAATTTCGGTTAGTTATTTATCAAACGAGGAATGTAATACGTGATTTTCTGCTGATATTTATAAGAAAAATATTGTATTATTTATTATAGAATTTCTTATTCATTTTAAAAACAAGAAATAAGATAGTTTGTAGCACAATAAATCTACAGGTTTCACTGAATACGTTTACTCTCAAAATATTTTATGCAAAGTCCATTCTGCTGCTTCTATGGCGAATGCTGCGTTACCCATTCTGAGTGCAAATTTAGCTCAAACTTTCGCACACTGGATTTTAGTTCTATCCTGTTCACATATGCTAACCACGTGTCCCTTCCCATCCGCTCCATGCACAGAATGCAAGCTATATAATCGCGTCGGGATCTCCGGCGAACACAGTCTCATCGCAGGTCTAAATTAAGCCTGGCCTCGAGTCAAGATGCGTGAGCGCACACGTCCGCCGCTCGGTAAAAAGCCGACGTACGTATTACGATTATCACGAACGCGCGGGCCACTCGCGGACATACCGTTTACGGACGCCCAATACCACCGTTTACCACTTGCGGACAGCATGGTGAGTTGAGTCGCGCCCTGGTTACCGCACGCGGACGATTCAAGGTTGCGGTCCGCGTATGGTATTTTTCTGCGATTGTGTAACACAGTATGGCATTTAATCGTGATCTGTTTTTGCAGTTAGTGAAGTGAATTGAATGCACGTATTGTGTGAGGCCAGTGAAGCAGAATGAAGTTCACTATAGACGTGTTGGGTGTGTTCCTAAAAGTGGTGGTTAAGGTAAGCTTTGTTATTAATATTACGTTAGATGCTATTTTCGTCGTCAGCTGGTAGGTCTAGGTCGAATCTGTTAGTTTAACGGGTCGCATTGGATTACGTAAAGTCCTATTAATTGATCGGATGGTATTAATAACAAAGTGAATGCTGATGTTCCTTTGATTAACATATGTTTTATGTGATCATTACATGTGAAATTAACCTAACAGTAAACAATAGTTTAATTATGTAAATAAGATTGTGCATTAAGACCGAGGTATATGGGTTTGTGATCCTGTGTGTATTTGTTTTAATTTATGAACATTAAAAAGTGTGGTACGCAAAAGATAGATCTGAAAATGATAAATCAACACTTTAACGCCACCTAGTGGGGGTTAATCAATATTTGATATACGTTTATAAGAAGCCCACAATAAAATTCCTATAAATCCCCTGACAAAATGTATCCTTTATCTTCTGTTTTAGGAAAACAGAGTGCATAAAAATTTGTATGTTTACGTAAAACAATTCGATTGGCAAACTGATAATATCGTTACGCTCTATACGGATAATATAGCTCGAGCAGAGATACCTTGCGACGCACTTTGCTATATCAATAAGCGATTGAGACTCGGTCCAGTGTATAAATTGTACTATAATTATTATAAAAATTATGTAGATTATATCAGTAAAAACTAAGACACTCACATATAAAGCCAACAATTTTAGAAGGTCATAAATAGTACTTTATAGTATTTACTTCATTTGATAATTTAAAAAAATATAATATATAATAAATTTGACCCATGATTTTGATATAAACCAGTAGACACATGGATCACTTACCAAGTGATAATAATTGATGTCATTAAAAAGCAGGAGTTGTTTGTATTTTCAATGCCACATAATTATAAAATATTTAAAAATTATATCACGAAATTAAAAAAAAATTGGGTGGAAACCCCTTAGTTTGGAAAATTGATAGCAGGCGATTCTCAGACTTAAAATGCGTAAGAAAGTCAAAAGAATCGGCCAAGCCGTTTTGAAAGAGTATAGAACTATATATATATACGAACATTGTGATACGAGAATTTTATTTATAAGATTTTTTATTTTGTTTTGATAAACGAAGAATTTGTTTTGGTTAAGTACATAAGGCGACGCCGTTTTACTTTAATTATCAGGGACGTGTACAATTAGTTGAAAACCTACCCTATCTCATGTTAATCGAGCATCATTGTAGTTACAAATAGTGAAACCTCAAAGTAGCAATTAAAACTTTTCATAAAATAAAAAATCATAGTTTTTGTCAAATCAAAAAACACAGTTAACTTTTCGATTCTACATTAATATTGGTTACACAGTAGCGTTTCCTAATCTAAATTTCGTTGTCTACGATTGGGCTGTGTGATTTTGCATACAAATTAGAATTGAAACAGAGATTACTGCAATAGGCATGACGTCAGCAGTTATTGACTTCCAAAACAATAGCCAGTGAAGAGGCATTCGATGTTTATACACTTCTTATTCTGATATAATCGATGTTGTGTTATAACACAACCAAGCAGTAGCGGAATAACAATTTATACAGCTCGAAAAACTTATCGTAAAATAGTTTGTCTAGCGTATTAAACGTGACTGTGGTGTGTTAAATATATCTGGTTTGAAATACTTGGAGTCATATAATCTAATTGGAAGTCATATTTAGTATTATTCTATAAAAGATTTGGTTACTTTTGATTTGACTTTAATTTGACAACCCGTGGTTTGAAACTACTAACAACTACCGATCTACAAAAGTCATTCTTGACAATGGTTTCTTTGAAAAGTTCATTGTATTATGTTTAGTTCAATCATTACGTTTAGAGAATATACAATATGGTTTCATGAGTGACATCTCAAAGGTCTTAAAAATACCTTTACAGAAAGAGGCACCGCAGAATAATTATAATTTAAAGAAATGGTTTCTCTCACATAATAAATTATAAGTTTTCAGTTTATATACTGATATTATAAATATTTTGTGTTTATATTTCTATATGATGAATAAATTAAAAAATATCCAATACAGCTTAATCTATTCATCAATCTTAGAAAAACGTAACCAGTGTTTATTTCTATAATATGATTTATTCTGGGTGCTTATCTTTTACAATAATAATATTAGCCTGCGTTTATCGTTTATCGTTTATTTGATGGCTTCCGTTGGTGGAGTAAACCATTACAACCCGGCGGAGTCGAGGGGCTGTGCAACTTTAAGCGTGCACAGGCTTCACCTCTTAATTTGTTGGCTTAGCTCCGAGGGTCCCCAGAGGAGACCTCAGGCTCGAGCTCACTATTTTTAAACCGTCAGCGATCTAATCGAGGTGCCCAGGAGGCCGAACCTCAGCTCGTTAGTCGCTTTTTGTTCCTTTCTAACCCGTTAGCAACATGTATCGAGGGCGCCCCGGTGGGCCGAACCTCGGCTCGATCAGTCGCTTTAGGACATGTTAATTTTTAAGCTAAAACCGCTCTATCTAATTGGTGAGAATCGGCCTGGTACGTGCCGAAATCTGTTGTACGGGGTATGCGTTTGCCCTCGGCGGCGAGGGCAATAGGTGTTTGATAGTACGATTTAACACGTGCTTGCACGATCGTTATATCGTCGTCCGGATCTGTAAGTATATGGCGCGGTCGCCTATATCTGACGTGCTTCCTATGTTTAGGATGAACTAATTTGCGTGGTACGTAATCGGCGGCGTTACGTACCAGCTCATTCGGATGTTGCGAAGCCGAGTCGAAAAATTTGATTGATGCTTGTTTCAAAAAATGATGAATGGAGGGCAATTCCAGGTCCACATGCAGGTCAAGGTTGCACGCACAGTGCACACCCGTGGCCCTGCGTATGAACCTGTTTTGCAGGGCTTGGAGTTTGTGGATATTGGAAGGGGATGCATGAGCGAACACCGGACTGGCGTAAGTCATGATTGGACGGATAACTGTTTTGTATAGCAACACCTTGTTGCGCAGAGACAGCTTGCTTTTGGGATTAATTAAAGGGAATAGGCGACCTAGGACGTAGGCCGCTCTGTTTTGACCTGCTTGATGTGCGGGCCGAAGCTGAGGGATTTATCGAGGTTCCCGAGGTGATTTGACTTTGTTTACCCATGGAATTGGGTGGTCTAGGAGTCGGATCATGGATGGGATCGTCGGCATTCTGTGTGTAAACAAGACTGCCGCGCTTTTGGATGGGTTTATTTCGATTCTCCATCGTCGAAACCAGTCGCCGAAGCGCCTGGCTGCGACTTGGAGACGTCGTTGGATGGTGATAGGACATATGCCGGATGTAAAAATGCATGTGTCGTCTGCGAACAAGGCGGTGCTAACTTTATAGTTACGAGGGATGTCATCGGTATAGAGGGTGAATAGGACGGGGCCTAACACTGAGCCTTGTGGTACTCCGGCTAGTAGCGGGTGAGGTTGGGATTTTGTTCCCTCGACGCGGTATCTGAACGTTCGCTTCCAGAGAAAGTCTCGTATGATGAGTACGAGACGGTCAGGCACGCCGAGCTTATATAACTTGTATATAAGCCCGTCGTGCCATACTTATCGAACGCCTTCGCCACGTCGAGGAAAAGCGCTCCTGTGTGTTGGCCCCGTGTCATGCGGATTTGATGTGCTCCGTGATGCGGTGCACCTGATGTTACAGGAATGTTTGGCCCGAAAGCCGAACTGGACTGGATTAGGAAGCCCATTAGCCGCATAAAGTCCTGTAGGCGGGTCAAAACTAGTCTTTCATAGATTTTCCCGAAGCCTTTAAGCAGGCTAATGGGGCGATAGGAGGTTGGTTGGTTGGGAGGTTTTCCCGGTTTGAGGAAGCCTATAATTTCAGCATCCTTCCAAGTGTTTGGAAAATACCCTTGGAAAGAGCTGCGTTATAGATTAGGACTAGGAGGTTGATGAGATGAGTCGGAAGAATATTTATGACACGGTTTGATATGCCATGGGTGCCAGGGCTTTCCGTGGTTTAAGCTTTTGATTATCGATTCGACTTCGCTTTCCGTTACGGGTGTGAGTACGTCGCGTGGGGGTAGATGCGTCAACCGGTCAACCTCGCTCTCCACCTTGCGGAGATGAGCGGCGCTCACCGGTTGTGAGCTGGGCGAGCATTGAGCCTCGAGACTGTCGGCCAGACATTCGGCTTTTTCCTCATCGAGAAACGCTGTGGGCTTGTCGGGTTGGATGGTGGCGGCATGGGTGGATGGCTGCCACCGCCTTTGAGGCTTTTAGGAATGCGCCAGAAGGCCACATGTGAGGGATGTAGGTTGCTCAGATCGTTATCCCACCGATCGTTCCTGAATTCAGCTATGCGCATCTTGGACTGATGTTCAAGGGCGCGTAGCTGCCTTCGGTTTCGCTCGGTTGGATACCAATCGTGGCGCGAATCGCGGCTCTCTTGCGTCGCAAGAGGTCCTTGATGTCGTTTGGCAAGGCCCAGCGGGGGTTTTCCTCCACCGGGATTTGCCTCGAGGAGACCTCGACGACACTTTGGACATGACTTGTGAACGCATGAGCGGCGAGATTCACGTCGTGAGCGGTGTTTATGGTATTAGGAATGGTGTCTAAGTGAGGTGAGCTAGTAGAGTCTAGCTGTGACTTAAGCTTATGCCAGTCGACTTTAGTTCTAAGAACTGTGTTTTGGTGATTTGAGGGTCCTAGCTTTAAGAGCACGGGACGGTGGTCTGAGGTTAGGTCATCGATGACCTCTATGCTCCTAAGAGCGAGATTGACGTTTTTTACGATAGCAATATCAAGCACATCCGGTCGTTGTCCCACTACGTGTGGGAAGTGTGTTTGCATCAACGGCGCAACCACACTGAAATTGAGTTTGTCTGACAATTCGTCTAATGCCAGACCCGCGGATTTGTATGTGTAGAGTTCCATCGGTGTGCTTGCTATTGAAATCGCCGGCGAGGATGACGGCTCTCCTAAGGATAATAGCGTCTCGAAATCGGATTGAGTGATGCATGCGGTGTCTCTGCATGGTAAATATACCGAAGCTATTGTAATCGGCGCGTGACCTGACATGGCTAACCTACAGATCGAGGCTTCTAAATGCTTTAGATTCGACGGCGTGTCGATTGCTACGCAGTGCAGTGACTTTTTATAATAAATGAGAGTGCCGCCGTGTGAAGCGCCGGTCCTGTCATTTCTTATGATATTAAAATTAGCAATCTTCGGATCTCCTCTTCGGGCTTTAGGAATGTCTCCTGCACCAGTAGAATGTCTACGTCGTTTTCGCGAAGAATTCTTTGACTTCGGTCGTTTGTTTCCTGAGACCGTTTGCGTTAAAAGACTAAGTTGAATGCGCGTGGCTTTACGCGGCCCGGGCCGTTGTTTCTAAAAGTTGTGGGTGTGCTAGCCATTTAGTTCCACGAATAAGTTCGATTAGGTTTCTGTACTTGCGGGTACAGCTAAGCGGCGGTGAAGTTGCCAACGGTGGCATCTAACTCGGCGGTGAGCCTATCGACTTCTGCGAAGTCTACCGTATTAACTAACACATCAGTGTTAGGTCCCAGAGCTGCCATTGCTGTGGCTGGCTTGCTGGGGAGCCTTCGCGAGGCCTTAGGTGCGGCGCGCGGTGCGGCGCTACGCGGAGCGCTCGGCGCAGGTTGCGGGGCCGGTTGTTGCCACGCTGGCATGGGGGCGCTACGCGGGCGCCTGGGAATCTGCCACGCCGGGGCAGGCCGGAGGGGCGGAAGGAGGTGAGGATGGCACCGGTGGGCGCCTAGGGATGGTGGATGGTGGAGGTGGTCTCGCTTGGGCGCCTTGGGCACCCTAGGTAATTGGCCGTGTGGCCAGGACTTTGGCAGTTGACGCATGCCGGCGGTTCGTATGTTGCTAATACTTCGCGGTCCGAGGTCGAGGACAGTCTGGGGTGCCATGGTCTCCGAGGGCACTTTACGCAACGGGTCGTGCGTGACAATTGCGGCCGTGTGTCCGAATAATTGGCAGTTGTGGCACTGCCCTGGGAGGCCGTTTGAATGCGGCGCGTTAAAGAGATGCGACCAATGTCGCAAATGTTAGGTCGTAAACTTTTTGCCCTCTACAGAGCGTTCGAGCGTCAGAAGGACGACATTATAAGGCCTTTTTGTCCGCGGATGGAACAGCCTTTGAGCGGAATAAATAGGGATATTCTCCGACTTGATGAAGTCGAAGATTTCTTGCGTAGGTAGTTCTTTCGGCAGCCCTTTGACCACTGTCCGAAGGACGCGCTCTTCCGGGAGCGCGAATGTATGATAATAATACTGCTTCTCGAGCAGATATTTGGTGACATCGCGGTGCGCTTGCACCGTCTCTAACTGGATCTTGATCCCACTGGCGGAATCATTGGCCGTGAACTTAACACGGTTGGATAAAGCAGACCGTAGTTCGGCCCACTTCTCCTTCGACCTAATGTAAATAGGCGGTGGCTTTTTGTCTCTAAGTGAGACCGGTACTTGCTGTGAGGCAGCGGGGGTGGGTTGCTGGGAAGCAGCCGATGTTGATGGCCGTGATGCGGCCGGCTGTGAAGCAGCGGATGGTAGTTGCCGTGAGGCGGCGGGGGTTGACTCTACTGGCCTCGGGGCCGATAATTCTGCGGCCGACGATTTCGGCGCCTTAACGGGTGGGTCTGGGGTCGGCGACGACGCCGGCGACGATCTATTCTTGCGCTTCTTTTTGCGCGATTGTATTGGCAGGAAGCCTCCTGCGTCTAGCTCCTCGGGTTCCCTGGCATCCGAGTCTGCCTCGACCTCGACCTCCATTTCGGAGTCGGATGTGGATCGTGTGGATTCTGAGGATGAGTTTCGTGATTTTTCCGACGTGGCCCTAGCTGCGGCGCGCGATTTTTTGCCCTTTTTGGGCTTCGATGACGTTGAAGTTGATGAGTCCGATGTGCTATCGTTAGCATTTATTGCCACACGGATGGCTTCTCTTATGGCTTCTGGGGTCTTGTCTTCTAATTCCTCAATGTTGAGGCCTATGCCCTCGAGGGCTTCCTTCATTAAATGCAACATCGTTAGGCGATGTTGCCAAATCTACGCTATGAGTTTAAGTTGGATAACGCGCGTGCAAGCACCCCCGGTGAGGCCGGGGGTTGTGTGCCCTACCCTCCCCGCCCCAGTGAGCAGGGAGGTGTAAACCTAACGTTAAAAAGGAAAACTAGCGCTTTAGGAGCGCTAGGTGAATACCTAAGTTGCTGCCTAGTGCAGCAAACTAGCGATTAAATGATAAAATATAATACCACGTGGGTGGTGTGCGTGTTGATTTTAAATTAACTACGTTCGCGGTGAAACGTGGCAGATGATTTTAATTTGGCAAAGTAAACTAATATAAAAAGGTTCCCTACATCTCAACAGAAGGTGTCTGAACGCTGTAAAGGGGAAAATTAAATTGATAGGCAAAATCGGAACGACTCACCCGACCGGACGGCTACACAGCTATCTGCGCGCAGGCGCGTACGCCCAACGCGTCGACACTGACACTTCCGGCACACACTGACACTACACTGTACTGCACTGCACTGATGCACGATGACACGACGACTCGACGTCTTCTCTCTTCTGCCACTTGTAGGCGTCAGGGGAGGGCGTGGCCCGGTGGGCCAAGCGGATGGCGCAGGTAGCGGAGCGGATCGAGCGGCTGGTCCGGTCGACCGGAGCTACAAGCACCTGATTTTGTTTGTTGTTTGTTTTTGATTTTGTATTAGCCTGCCTCTGCCTCCGCAGCCCTGGCGGTAGGGCGTGCGCTATGGAAGCGTACGCCCTTACCGCTAAACTCTGAAGTCAATCTACGGGACTCAGCAAATTTTAATTGTTGTTTCTTAGTTGGTTTGGGCCAATCACCTAATTGTCTAATAAGGTGATCCATGCGTCGGATGGGCATGTGAAAAGTTGGTCCACCCACAAACCCGCATTGGAGCAGCGTTGTGGGATAAGGTTCAAAGGGGAGGTCTATGTCCAGCAGTGGACTATCACAGGCTGATGATGTGATGTAATATGAACCTCAGTCTAAAATAACAACATTCATTTAAAACAAATTACGTTTAAAACAAATATGTGCTCTCAATTCAAGCGAATGCATATGCGAGCACTGAATCAGTGTCGAATTCAAATGCATATGCAATGGAAAGGGCTGTAGCCATTACAAGCTGCATACGCTAGACGTATTCAGAAGCGATTGATCCCCTCTCCGGCGTCAATGCAGCTGTTAAATCTGAATGAAACCATACGGACTATATCTATGATCTTGTTTAATAATATACTTTTAACATTGAAATGCATTGATCCATTTTGGCGCGTAAGTGATTTATCATAGACTCATCATATTCAAGTGGATCCTTGTGGTTTCCAAGTTTTCGTTCATAAGTATATTGTATAAACTTATAAAGTTAATTCATTGGTACAATATTTTTCTAAACTAACCATTGAACGTATAATTTCAGCTAAAAAACTTAAAAAATTATGTTCTGTTCAAATCAAAAAGTAAAAACGGTATTCTTTTGACATCAAAACGCTACGCTATAAGTACGCTCAAATAGATATTGTTTTGTAGATAAATGAATGGAATTGTAGTATTGATTGAATGATGAAGTATTGATGTATGATAACTATTATTGTAATGTTTTTAACGGAGTAAATTAGAGAGACGTATGTTCTCCCCTTTTGCTATCTTCCGCCCAGTACGTCTACGATTCGGTGCAAACATTTCCGGTGCCACTGAAACTAATTCTGACAAATTGCAACACGTGACGTGTTACATCAGTGTTACTGAATACTAACAATTTAGTGGGAATTATGGGTTTCCAACACTTTCACGGAATATGTTTATCATGCTGATAATCTATTGGTCCGATTTAGTTATGGCGTTATTGTCGTCTATATTAATTTTAAATTATAAGTTTTATTATTAAATCATTTTTTATGCCATTACATAGAATAAAATTAAAAAGAAGTAACAAAAAAAATATAACCGACTTCTAATAGCGTATAACTATTTTACGCAATATAAGCAAGTACATGCTCTCCGCACGAAATTGCGTCGCGTTTTCTGCCACCGCATTTTAAATCTCTGATCACTTTAAGTTATTTCATTTTTATCAAAATGTCGTCTATGACACGTTTTATGTACATAAAATGAAGAACTTTTTTATGCAATAGCTTTTATGTGAACTCAAACTGTGTTATCTTAAATAAGCTTTGAATGTACATGATTTGAACTTTTAAAATGTGTACATTAAAATGCTTATTGCACGTTATTCGCAAACATAGAAATATGACAATGCAGATTTTTTTATCGAAAAATTCGAGAAGTACAATAATGTAAAACATATTTTACGTCTATGTTTTACGGTGCTGGCAGCGTTTGTAATTTAATCGCACGAGTTGTGATTTGTGGTGCCGTTATTTTTTTTGTTTCTTAAATATTTATTAAACTACTTCACAAAACTATTTAAAAAAAATGGGACCAATGGTAATACTATTTAAAAAAGAATGAACAAAATCGGAGCCTTAGGAGCAGAGCAATGAGTTAACACCACCTTCATCATCTGCCTGCGTTAGTCCACTACTGGTCATAGGCCTCCCGTAATGCATGACTTCTCCATTAGGGGGTTTTTCTGGTCCAATGCAGGTGGATCAACTTTTTACTTGTCCATCCGATGGATCATCTTACTTTTTAGACAATTGGATAATCGGCCCAAATTGTCGTAAGCAACCAGAAAACAACGATAACACAAATATGTTTTCCGGTGGGATTCGAACCCACGATCTCCGGTTTATATAGCAAGACCTAATGCGTCTAGACTACGGAGCCGGTTGAATAGATTTGAATAGAACGTAAATTAGACGTTGTAGCTTATCAAATATCGAGTGTTTATATAGAGGTTTAAGAAAAATTTGTGCCATTCTTAAAGTATGTTTTCTACATTGGAGTTAAAATATAAAGGATTTATTTAATTTTTGACGGTTTTTATGAATATTTTAAAATGTAATAACTAATCCAGGGCAACTCGATACTGGAAAACTATGTAGAATCTTCAAGAAATTATAAATATTTAGAATCAATATTCTGCCCAGACTAGAATCTTCTATTGTTACACAACTGCGTATTTATAAATAATAATAAGTATAAATATAAAAAAATTAAGATCACATAAAAAATAACATTTATGCTTTATTGAACTAATGTTATATGCGTTTTTAAGTGCAAGTAACTTCAACCCGGGATTATATCTAAAACGTTTAATTTAATATTTTGTATATTTATCATCATCATCATCATCATCATCAGCCTGTGATAATCCACTGCTGAACATAGGCCTCATACACCCTTATCCATTAGGGTGTTTTGGACCGTATCCCACCACGCTGGTCCAGTGCGGGTTGGTGGGTGGACCGACTTTTTACATGCCCATTCGACGCATGGATCATCTTACTTTTTAGACATTTGGGTTATCGGCCCAAATTGCCCTTACCAACTAGGAAACAATAATGAAAATTTGTTGAGTCCCCGCAGGATTCGAACCCACGACCTCCGGTTTCTAAAGCACACGCCCTTACCACTAGGCTACGGAGGCAGTTTTGTATATTATTTCAATTAAATTTTAACCTTGAAGTTATCCAACTTATTGTTGGATTATTTATGTGAGCGTATTGCACCTCATCTGTGATTGTCTATACTGTAAAAAAAATATGACATATATAATATTACACAGCAATTAATCGATATATATAAGTTTAATGGTAAATGTTCTTTAATTATATTTTTTAAATTACAAATCAAAGCTCTATTGACAAACTTTACTCTATATTACAGATCAACAAAGTTCAGCTAGCGCCTCTGGTCGTGTCGACGTTGTTCATTCTGCTGACGTCATTATTGGCACACTGCGCACGGAGGGCAGTTCAGAAACTAGTCAAGGAGCCCTTTGTGAAACTACTGTTTGAAGAGGCGATCGCCGCTGCAGAGCTGTGCGGATGCTGTTTCGAACTCATTATTGGTGAGTAAAAGTTAAAGATTTAAAATTCAACCAGTAAAATGATTACGTTTGTCAGTATTATTTTGTTGGTAAAAGCGATGTGATGAGTAGGACGTTCACCTAATCGTGAAATATACGCTCTGCTTATAAAAAAGGCAGCATAAGACACTGAAATGAAAAGTTACGTCGCCTCAGAAAAATGCGCCACGGTGGTACTATCTCAGAAGGACGTTTATAAACAAGAAACCTAGCCCGAAATGTAATTCAGGAAATGCTTAAATAATTCTTAACTTTATTCTGTAGCAGGCTGTTCACTTAAGGGTGACTGACATGCCCTTCCGTAAGAATCGAGGGCTAAAACGGCACAAACTCTTACGTTTACTTCAAACCAGAAGATAGCGGTGTTTATTAAATACTACCTTACAGCAAAAAAGGGCACCGCAATGTAACTTTCCCCGACAGTCTCTAAGAAGAAAACCGTGTTTTATATTGTTTTACCTAACAATCTGAAAATTTTTAAGATATGATGTCATCTCTTTATAAGACCCCTGGGGTAGACCCTGCGATGTTTATTTCTTTAGCAAATCAGTAGTGTAGAACACTACTGTCTTCGATTTTGTAACGTGACGTTATATATCTTGTCTTGTATTTGTCTTACTATTATGGTAAGGTCAAGCTCGTCGTCATCGTGTTAAAAAAATCTCGTTATTTGCTTGAAGTATTTTTTTCATTGCCATACCATACCATTTTTCAATAAAAAATTCAGTAGCCGTGTAACAAATTGTATGATCAATTTTTAAAGAAATTGTTTGATGCCTTTGTGCTTTATTTACCGAAATATAAGTGAATAATGGCTTTACGGACGAGCACATATGTAACAATAAAACCATTGATGCTATCAGACAAAGCCAAAATTGTAATCTGTTCAGATCTAAGCCGCGGCGATTATACTGCGGGCTTTTGAACCAAAGCAGTGACATTTGTAAAAAAAATAAAATTCAAATAAAAGAATTATAAAAAATCTGCTCAATCAAACGTTTCGCATGAAAAATGAAATTTAATTAAAAAATAATTAATTGATTAACAAAAAACTGTTATAGTCATCTTTTTAATTGATATATTCAAGCATACAATTATAATATTGTATATTTTAAAAATTCATTCACGTTGTGGTAAAATATTTTTTTTTTCAGTTGCTGACAACTTTGGAGTAGCTACATATGCTATTTATTTGTTCCTGTTAACGATATGGTGGTCTCTGAACTGGGGCGATGCGACTGCATGTCCTTACAATCACATTGAAGATATTATTGAGGGTGAGTTAATTTTAAATATTTTCCGTTGAATTTATCGTAAACCAACTCATATCTAAAGCGTAATTTTCTTTTTATTTTATTAAGATATTGTAATCTTTCAAATCTACCATTGGACGGAGAACCTTTGTCTGTAACTCTCAACTTAATATTAGGTCATTTATTATACACTAACTGTTGCCCGCGACTTCATCCGCGGGGGAATCATTAGACACAAGCTTTTATAGCTTTTGCTTCGATGATGACTTATTTCCATATTGTCTTTTAGTCTCCTTGCAACTTCTAGTTCATCCCGTATAGTTAGAAATCGCAAAATTGCTAGAAAAACATCCCGAATAGCTAAATCCTTTCTTGGAATCTATTCTAAGTACGTACCATATATGAACTAATTCGTCGTAAAGACGGACAGACGGACAGAGTAACTTTCGCATTAAAAATATTAGCTTCAATTTATATAAAATTACAATCTTCGTAATTTTATATAAAATTTTGAAGTTGTCAGAAATATTGATTGACAATATCTTAACTAACGATAATATACAATGGTTTTAATTAAAAATATTAAGCGGACATATTCGATTGACATCAATTTAAATAATTGCACGATGATTTAGTTCATATGAAGTTAAGACTCTCACGTCTTTCTTCGGTATTGTCCCATAATTCTTGTAACTGCAGCATTGTTAGGGTTAAAGAACTTTTCAATTATTTTATTAAGGTCATTCGCAGTTTGTTCTTTTTGTACGTGAGAATCTGATCAATATTTTGATTTAAACTCAACCATCAAATATGTAAAAATATTAAAGATTCATATTCTTATCGGGTAAATATAGTATTTTTGTAAATATAAAATGGTTCACGTTGTTTTGATAGCAATAATCAACGCGCTATGTTACAGAGATTTTTTTAATATTAAAAGGTCAGCGATGGGGCTAGCAGGAGTTTACTTGATAGTAAGCGATACGCCTTGGTCATAGGAATTGTACCCTTAGACGTCACAGATACACTTGTCGTATTGTTTCTGGCCTAGTCTGTCTCTTTCCTTACAAATTACACTCATTCCAGTGCCTTTTATAATGCAATACACTACTGTATTTCGTTCGCACTTGTTCATCCTCTGTAGACAAAAAAGCTACTACTTTGGGAACGACTAATGATGATAATGATGATCTCCTAGTTGATTCCCACTATGGCGGCCGACCTATATAAGAGATCAGCCAACTGCGCAGGAGATATTATAGTGCACAAATGTACGCGCAAACACAGGTGCACTCCCTCTTCCTTCTCTCTCATAGTCCGATTGGACAAATAGCTGACACGACCGGAGAAAGATCAGGCGTAGGACAAAATTTTGACATGGATTATCTTACTTAGCTGACCATCGATGGTCACAGTGTATCATTAATGTTTAACAATGTTTTTAGGTAAGGGTGACATACGAAAAGCTTTTCTCAAGACATGGGCTGAGCTAGTTGGGGGTCTGGTGGTCTTTAAATACATCCAGATGTACTGGGCTTTGGAAATAGCCGAAACGCACAAAGATAGAGCCATCGAGGAGTGCAAAGCAGATTTACAGGTGATAGGTTCAAAAACTTATATTTCGTTATAAAATGTTCCGTATTGAAACGCGGTTCAAAAAAAGTTTAAATTTAATAAGAAATGTATTTTTTTTGCAGTTATTATTAAAAGTTATACCATTATACAAATAACGCATGAGTGTAATGAACTCGTTTCAATGCTGACAATATTAATTTACGGACTAGTTTCATTTTTAATTGGCTCACTTGCACTTTAAACCATATTGGAATAACGTTTTATTCCAAGGTGTTTTATGGTGCAAAATTATTTTATGCCCTTTCCAGACAAGGCTGCATTTCTATAGATGCAATGTCCCAGAGTCCGTCAGGGTACAATGATTTATGTAATACTAGCGACCTGCCCCTGCTTCGCACGGGAGCTATGCTGATGGAAATAATGTGTTATACCTAAGGTTTATAGGTATAATCACTCTATCTATTAAGAAAAACCGCATCGAAGTGCGTCGAGTAGTTTGTAAAATTTAAGCATACGTAGGGATATAGTGATAAGGGGCTGAAAAAAGAAACGATTACTTCAGTTAAGTCTAAAGTTAATAAAGCTATGTTAAAAAGTTAATTTATATTGGTGCAACAAAGCCCCTAATATTATATTATCAGTCTTTTTAAAATCACTGTGCCAACTTATATTTGTTAAATGTTGGCTTATGCTTATTAAGCGATGTATGATTCATGTCGATTTTTAACGTAACGAATATATCCAATTTTACGTAATGATAATATTCGTTACTAACTGTATATAGAGATAATAAACTAGTTATAAATGTTACGATATTTTCCAAAATATCTATTTTGATTCTTCATCGTACCGATTTTCAAGTTAAAGGTTACAAGACATCGATGGCGTTAAATTTTGGAACAATATAAAACTATGTTATAATACTTTTGTAAAATGACTCAACTTTTCATACTGCTGCCAAGGATTATTAATAAATAATATTTATATAGTATAATTTTATAGGATTAGGAAAAAATTAGGCCTATGTCCAGCAGTGAACTGACACAGGCTGATAATTATGATGATGATGATGATATTTTGCAAGCTTTTTCATAAGTTATTTTATTATATTTTCAGGTCCCTGTTATATATGGAGCTATTGTTGAAGGAATTGCCACGTGTTTATGTCGACTTGCTTCTAGATCTTTAGGAGATTTGAATCCACGTTTTGCTACTGCTATTGATTCGTTCATTGGAACATCACTTGTTGTTGCAGGTAGGGTTTGGTCCGTTCTTTTCAATATGTGTATAACGATATATCTGTCATTTTGATCTAAATATTTTTATTTAATCTTCTCAGACGGCAAAAATACTCGTGTATTGTAAACCTTATGTTATGCGTACAGCGCGAACTTTACTTAGTTTTATGTATTATATAAGGTTAATTTTGGAACGATTTGAAATTATCAATGTATTTAAAAAATATGTTAAAAATATTGATACAGAATGCTGCTAGAACTGACGGATTTATAAGAATTAGATGTATGAGTTATATGAAAGGTGATGAAGTATGCTGCAATGTTAAAAGATTAGCGTAGATTTACATAAACAGTAACATTTGCAATTCAAACAGAAAAAAATATTTGTTTCAACTTTTTTACCACATTAACAAAATTCTGTGGCGGCCATGCTTATAGCTTCAGCGACATCTAACCACTAACCGTTCCTAACAAATCTGCTACTTTAAAGTCATTGCTTAGTGTTCACTAACACAATTTAAACAGACACCCGTGCTTGTCCTCTAACTTGATAAATCACTTGTTCGATTCTGAAGCGCACATTCATGTTGCAGGGGTCCTCGCTAGGCACAAGGTATACGTGTTTCGCTATCAGGATAATAGTGTTAACGCGGACCTAAGCGTATCCGTCTTTTGCAAAATACATTTAGGAAAAGGTACATCGGTGTAGTTAACTAAAAGCACGTTGACAGCTTGATTCATCAAACGCATGTAGGGTTGTCCATTTAGTTCGTCATTGTTAATTGTTAAACATTCATTAGAGCATCAGGCATGTAATGCTTTTTATTCATCTGAATGTTTATTGCAAGTTTATGTAAGGTAAGTTTAGGTTCGATAAACATTGTAATAAATAACTTGATCGTTTGATCGATCATTAAATTAAATCCATTTATTTTAAATAATTCGAAAAATTCGTAAATAAGTGCATTCAAAAGAAATAATTATGGTTCATCATTTGTTTATTAAAATAATTTTTAATTTTTGTGCTTCCACTTTTGGGTTTCACCATGTGGTCATCACCTTTGGGTCGTAAAAATTTAAAATCCTCGCGTGCAATAAAAAATAATGTACAGTCGTGATTTACAAAACTATTTCTGACGCGGCAGTACCTTTTCATTATAATGAAAGAATCGTAACATTTGAACCTTATGTCATTCATTCATACTTAAGTCATTCGTTCATGATCTATATCAGACTTCTTATTCAGTTATTTACCTATTTATTACTATGTTAATTATAAAATATCAGTTCTGTACGACACGTTATTGTTTCAGCATTCGATTACTCCGGTGGATACTTCAACCCTGTTCTGGCAACATCTTTGAAGGCCGGCTGCGAAGGTCATACACTCCTCGAGCACGCCACAGTCTACTGGGTTGGTGCTTGCGCCGGTTCCATCCTCTCCGTCTACCTCTATAAACTACCGGCCATCCAGAACTTCGTCAGAGGCACCAGCGACATGAACGGCGACAGCATTTGGGCCGACAAAGAAGATTAGATGATTAAGAAGTTCAAACGAAACAGTCGTTATTGATGCTAGTCAATCGTTTTCAGAGTCTGAAAATTTGTAAATCGAATCTCCCGTTTTTTTTATTTATCGATTTTTGTATACTGTTGTTAATGTTTGTACTTTTGTTGATTAAAAACGAGTACGATATCATTGCGTACTTTATAATAAATTGTGAACGTTGCAGATGTAACTTATTGTGTAAATGTCCTATAAATATATGATAATATCTACGTGTTTTGTTCATTTCTTTGTAAATTTTTAGTTGCAATAATAATAATAATGCTATGCCAACAGATTACGACTACGGCGGCCTATCTTTATTAGTGATTATCCAACTACGCTAGAGATATTATAGTGCATAAGTGTACGCGCCAACACCCTATCCTTCAATAACAAAATCTGATGGGATGGATAACCAGCACAACCCGAGTAAGGTTAGGAGCACAGTAAGCAGATAGCTCAGGATCGTTCCTTTTGGCGACTTATGGGGAGGCCCATGTTCAACAGTGAGCTTAAACAGACCTTAATGATTATGATACTCCAACTTTGGACTACATAGGAAGGATACTCCTTCTCATATATTTAGGAAAAGTAGGAGCAGGAGAAGTACAAATATCGGCAAAAATCGTACAGTATTTATAAAAACCCTTCTATTTAACGAGTAAATCTGTCATTCAAAATATACTCATAATAAAAAGGAGGTAAATATTCATTTATTTATTATAATAGATACAGGGATATAAAGACGCTCAAACGTTATCAATTAATGAAATTGCAGTTCTATTGAATCTTTCCAAAACCCAATTAAATTTCACGCTGATTAACCATGTACGGAACTTAATTAACTAATGCTGTTAAAGATAATTATTCTCTCAATGTATACAGTTTATTCGTGATTAAATTTTAAAATGGGTAATATTGAAATAATAGGAAAATGTTTTTTGAGAAAGTTTTTAATTTTGTATCTTATCTATCGTAAGTATTACTTTGTTAATTATTCGACTATAATAAAAATTAAAATTGGATTTTTAAAAAAACTAGTTAATTAGCTAATAATGAAATAATAATGTAGACATTGTGTCAAATTTTCGTAAATAACATTTGACAAACATTTTAAGAATACATAGAGTCGACGAACATTGCAGATATAATGCGAAATTTGTATCGTTACTTACGAGTTAACTATATTAACTATCATCATCAGCCTGTAATTTGCTTAATTGCCCTAACTAACAAGGAAACAACAATGAAAATTTGTTGAGTCCCCGCAGAATTCGAACCCACGATCTCCGGTTTCTAAAACACGCCCATACCACTAGGCTACAGAGGCAGTTATATATTAACTATAAACTATTTTACTTACTATTTTTTTCCAGTGCATTCTCAAATAGTGAATAGTGCGGTACCAATAGATATAGTTATTGAAAAAGTGAAGCCCAACGAAATAAGAACACCATCCGTTATAATTCCTATGATACCTAAGAAAGAGCCACTTATAAGTGCTGTGAGAAGAATGTCTGAAAAGGCCCCAGCATCAACTCCAGTTGATGCTTTAAATATTCAATTACATCTATTACATTAAATTACCGTATTTTGAATGGTTATTGTGGTGTATCACCTCTTTCTTAATTAAGTTACTGACCGGTAAGATAGTAAGATTATAAATAATAATGTGTCAACGTTATGTCATTAATAAAATAATGGAGATATAAACAATGTATTTAATTTCTTTATGTATATTTAACTTTGGCGACGACTTTTAAACCCGCGACCACGATATTAATGATGGTTAAAGTACAAAAACAGCGAAGTACCCAAAGAGGCTTACTCACTAGAATAGAAAAATATGTAACATCGAGGGCGTCAATGTTTGACGAGGACATCGATGCTCGCTCTGAGAGCCTTAATACAGCGATAAAGTCTCTGCGAGAGCTTCAGCAAACGTTCGAAGACCACACCGTCGACCAGCATGACGAGACCGCTTACGAGCAAGAACAGGAGTACAGATACGATTTCGAAGAGCTGTACACAATAATTATCACGAAACTATTAACAAAAAAGAAACTAAAGCAACGACAGCAAGAACGACAACAGCAAGCGCAACGTCATAATGAACAACAGTTGCATGACCAGCAGCAGATACGTGAGAGCATAGCTAAAATACAATTTCAACCACTAGGAGCATCAGAAACTTTAAACAACTTGAAGAAAAGACTAGAAGCCTACTTTCGATTGAATAATGTGCCAAAAATCAAACAAAAGCCAACATTATACTTTCTACATTATCACCAGAGCTCCATAAAAAGCTCTGTGACTTAGTATGCCCAGAAGAACCAATTAATATGTCATTTGAACTCATCACCGAAATACTTAATGAATATTTTGATCCAAAACCTAGCAAATGGGCTCTACAACATGAATTTATATCAATAATACAAAAATCTGATGAAACTATAGCTCAATTCGCAGCGGAACTAAAAAAATTAACAACAAACTGCGAATTTAATTGCCAACATTTTGAGAAGAACACATCAGAAAGTTTCACTTGCCTACAATTAATAAGAGGCAAACAACATCAAACTAAAGCTTCAAACTCAAGATAAATCACACCGAGATTTATTAGGTAAATGTTTTCGCTGCGGATCTTCCTGAAACCAAGATATGTAACGCCAGCAATGTAAGTGACATTGCTGGCGCTATGCGCCGAAAATGCAATAAAATTGCAGATCTTGCTCGCGTTTGCCACAACGCAACCCCTAATCTGCGTCACAAGGCACCAAGACCCAATTTACGCCAACTAGAAGAGCCGAACAATAGCGATAACGATGGCTGGAACGATATCATAGTGATATCTGGCGAAAGAACTGAGAAATTATTGATATCAGTACAGATCGAGAACGCAAAGCTGAAAATGGAATTTGATACTGAGCAACATTAACGTCAATGCAATGCGAGACTATAGAAACTGAATTAACTGAAACTGAATTTAAAAAGACATTCACACAGATATTAAACTTCGTACTTATAGGAGAAGTAATAAAACCAATCGAGTCACTTACGTTAAATGCAAATACCAAGAGAAATAATTTCACGGTAAACTATATTTTATCAATGGCAACGTAGATTCTATTTTGGACGCAGTTATATGAAGGAACTGGAAAGCTTGAACATAGCAGATATAAAAACTATTCAACATACAAACAACTTAGAACTTTTTTTTTTTTTTACCGTGGAAATACGCATACCCGTCCTCGGGGCAAAGACGGGTTTGTCGGACTCGCACCGACTAAAACCACCACGTTGTTCCTTCCTGACGCTTTTAGGGTGGGGTCACAGGAACGTTTTGCACTCATCTGCAACCCCACCAGCGCTGCCGCCGGAGCAGCCCCATCTCGGCCTTATGTGGCCATCTGCCTCCCTGGGCGCGTCGGAACTAGGCGCCCTTCGTCTCGGCCCCGTTAGTAGGTAACAGACTCCCCGAGTCTGTTACTCAGGGCCATGGGAGCCAGGAGTTCCTGACCACGCAAGGACCAAACTCCCAGCCCCCAGCGGCGGCTCCGATGTTACGCTCCGCCGCCAGCTCATTTCGGCCGCAGAAGGAGGAGAGATCGACGACACCATGCCGAAGTCCCTCCTCCCACGGCCTCACACCGCATCAGCGGTGGTCGCCCGAGTCGCGGAGGATAGGAGAGCGGCCTACGGAATACCGACACTCTCTTCCCCCGCGACTCCACCCCGGTTGCGAGGGACAGGAAGGGCGGCACGTCTACCTCCTGCAACGCGTCCTCGCACCCTCTAAAGCAGCATCCAAAGCGGGCTTCTTCAGCCCGCTTGGAGCAGCCTCTCACGGCCGGCCTTACTCCTCAGGCCGGCCAGGTTCCTCTTAGCTTCCCCTGCGGCTGACCCAAGCGCAGGTACTGAGCCCCACCGCTACGACAAAGCGAGAACCTGTCGGGGAAACAACTTAGAACTAGCCAACTCTACAATTTTATAAAACCTCAGTCTTTAAGTCCGACCTGGGTGAAATACCAATTGCTAAGGGACACTTTAACCTTACAGAAAACACACAACCAATTTTTATCAAACCTCGAAGAATACCCTACGCTTATAAAGCAAAGTGGATGAAAAAAAGAGTGACTTTGTAAGCTAGGGGTCATTACGAAAGTTCACCACTCTGAGTGGGGAACCCGGTGGCTACCAGTTGTCAAGCCGAACTGGGTCCATCTGACTTTGGCAGACTGCAAAGTTACACTTAATAAAGTTATATTTAATTAACAATACCTAATACCGATGATAGAGGATCTCTACAGAAATGAACGGCGCAAGCTATTTTGTACACTTGACATAACTCAAGGCATACCTTAATATGGTCATGGACGACGAAAGCGCAATGCTACAAACACTCAGTACACAAAGGCAACATACAAAGGACACACAAAGTAAACAGACTTATGTTCCGTGTGAAAGTCGCGCTGAGCTTGTGGGCAAGGATTTATGGACTGGCTCTACAGGGTTGGAAGGAGTCAAATGCTTTTGGATGATATAATTATTCAAGGTGATTCAAAAGAAAATGGTTACAAAGACTTATGCTTGTGCTAGATAAACTAAAAGAAAGGAAACTTAGACTAAACAAGGATAAGTGCCATTTTTAAAACAATTATTAATTACCGAAATTGTGGCAGGATTTATGGACAGGCTCTTGCAGGGTCTAGAGGGAGTCAAATGCTTTTCGATGATATAATTATTCAAGGAGATTCAAAGGAAAATGGTTACAAAGACTTAAGCTTAAATGCTAGATAAACTGAAAGAAAGCAACCTCAGAGTAAACAGGATAAGTGCCATTTAAATGAATAAAATGGCCTGCACAAAAACAAAGACAAGAACATATAAAATGCACAAAACAAATGCTATAATAAAACAGAACGCCCAGTAAACACTGCAGGATTGAGAACGTTTCTCGGTATGGCAAATTTCTATAATAAATTCATACCCAATCTCGCATCCATCACAAATCCCTTGAACAACTTATTAAAGAAATAATCAAGCTTCCAATGGACTACACAGTGCGAAGAAGCCTTCACCAAATAAAAGAAGAAATATTAAGCGAAAGAGTATTGACACATTTAGATCCAAAAAAATAACTAATATTGGCCACTGATGCTTCACCATTAGGGCTTGGTGCCGTCCTACCACACAGACTTACTGACGGATCATAGAGACCTATTGCGTTTGCCTTGAGAACATTATTAGACAGCGAGAAAAGATATAGTCAAATTGACAAAGAAGCTACGGCGCGATTCACTGGAGACTAAAAAAAATTTTCTACTATATCTGCGGCCGAAACTTCCCCCTCATAACAGACCACAAGCCACTGACAAGCATATTACATCCAAATAAAACCTTACCAGCAATGAGCACTATGAGGTTATTTCATTACGCCCACTTCTTGTCCGGATTTAACTACAATATTGGATATAGAACTTCAGCAAATAACTCTAATGCCGACTACCTATCAAGATTTCCAATACAGTCTATAAGGATGAATAAAATAAACCAGAACTACAATTTCCAATTAGAGCAAATTAAAGACATCAAACCCAAATACGATAGCAAATAGGACTAAAACCGATTCAGAACACAGACCTCTACAACAGGCAGGTTTCCAGGACAGTGAGTTTACATTACACGACGGCTGTATACTAAGAGGAGCGCGCGTTCTTATCCCTAGAACACTTCTCGAACGCGTGCTAAATGAACTATATTGGAAGGGGATTGATAACGACATCGAAAAGAAGGTGAGATCGTGCAGAACCTGTAGATTACAACAGAATAAACCTGAAAGGGCACCACTTCACCATTGGGAACGACCTTAGCAAAGATTGCACATTGATATTGCGGGACCTTTCCAGGGTCACCAACTTTTTATAATAGTAGATGCATTTTCAAAATGGATTGAGATAATACCTACCAAAACTAAAACAACTACTTGGTGCGTCCAAAAACTGAAAGAACTTTTTTGCTCCTTTGGAATACCACGAATTGTAGTTTCTGACAACGGACGACAATTTATCTCAGAAGAGTTTAAAGCATTCCTCAAAGACAGTATGATCGTTCATAAGACGTCTGCTCCATACCATCCAGCCACGAACGGACAAGCCGAACGATACATTCAAACCGTGGAAAGGATACTACGAAGCTTAGAGGGGGAAGGAGGCACAGTATATCAAAAGCTCCTCACGACTAAAACACGACTTCGTCGAACGCCGGACGCTAACGGCCTGACCCCCTACGAGCTTATGTTTGGTAGGGAGGTACGCTCGTCGCTACATGCCATGTTTATGAGAGGGGAACTCCGACCACCATCAGTTAAACACCAGCCACATCTTATGAAAGAGTTTAATCCAGGCGACCGCATCCAGGCCCGTGATTATACTGTCGGCTCCACGCAGCGCTGGCGTTTCGGGACCATTCAGAAACGTTTAGGGATACTACATTATAAAATAGTAACTGATGGCGGCTCTGTCTGTCATAGGAACATTGACCAGCTCCTAGTTGCTGCCTTGGTACAAAGTTAGGGAGGAGAAACTGTGGTGTATCACCTCCTTTATAATTAAGTTACCGACCGGTAAGCCAGTGAGATTACAAATAATAATGGGTCAACGTTATGTCATTAATAAAATAATGGAGATATCAACAATGTATTTAATTTGTTTATGTATATTTAACAGTTATTATCGTACAAATACGAATATTGAATAGACTATAGTACATAGTATAAATAGTAGTTTATAAATGTAATATATACAACATGCTATGACAAACTATGAAACTTTATTAATTTCTTGTACATCACGTAACAATAACTAACTAGCTTTCGATTGTTAAATTAAAAGAGAGAAGATTCAAATAAAGGGATTAAATGCATTAAAAAACAGCTGTAAATATTTTCTTACAACAAATACTTTCCTAACAGCAAATAGTATGTCATATTTGCCTTTACATTAAGTTTAAGTTTCTCTTAAACTAACTTTGTTGTATTTAAAAGGTAATAATCGAATCATTAGTTAGCTTACAAGCATTAAGTAAAACTTTCCATAAGGTAAACGTTGCTCTCGGTAATACATATTTGGAAAGAATATTTGGTCTAACAGACCAAATTTTCTTCGTAGCTTAAAACATTTTTCTGTCGAGCCATTGAATGCGAGCCGATTTAAGTGAATAACCATCTCCAGACTGCTATTGTCAACTTAAGTACACATCAAAGGCAACGCTAAGCTCCTTATCTCTCATATGAACACGGCCGCAGCCTCACAATGTGGGATTAGGTCTGTTTTAAATGGTACATAGCTTCAGTTTGAAAGAAATGTGATAGTACGTTTTTACAGTATCAAATTTATATAACATTTTTCTATGTAAGAAGAATTTGTACAAAAGATTATTTGTGAGTTAAGCACAATGTTTCTTATTGGTTAGTGTTTTCACTATTGTCTCGTTGGTTTGCAAAAAATTGAAAATGTGATTATAGCTGGTGATTCATTCTTTATTTAGCGTTACATATATATTATGGTTATTAATTCTTGCTTTATACATTATTACATCATATATTAAGTAGTTATTAAAGATATTTATTAGCTGAATATTTTGCTACCACGCTATCATGAACAATATGTAGTTTTTATAAATGTAACACTCAAACGTATTCTAAAATTAATATGATTCTGATGTTTTTTTTACTTTTAGGTTATTGAATAAAAGATCCGTGAGGCTATTGAGATTACAAAACATCCAAATTTCAATAGAGAAGTTGGTGGGTTTCCACCTGCACCTTGTTTTAATTTTAAATTATTAATTATGAGGTTGGAACCCCATATTAAACACATTAACTCACAACACTACTGCCAGCTGTAATAATAAAAAAATAAATTTTGAATAGGTCGAAGTAAAGACTAAAAATATTTTATGACAAATAAGATCTTGAAACCCCGCTTCAGCACTGGCAACAAGACATAACAACTCAGTCTGCCCCGAGACCACGACCGCTGGAAAGCGTTCGAAACTTCGAAAACTTAAAATGTAAAATAAACGCGATTAAATCCGTAAAAAGTTCTTTTATTCAATAATATGTAGTATTCGTGAAAACAAAGAATTAATTATACTTGCTATTTAATTGCTTGCATGTTATTAAATTAAAAAGTATTCAAAGTAAATGCAATAAGGCAGTTTCAAATCATTTTGTACTAACTATTAAATTCTCCGAAGTTGTTGTGAGGAAATAAATTTCTGTGAAATCAATTTTGTTGCAATGGACGTAATTTGATACTGTAATATTATTTTCGAGAAGCATTAATATACTTTAGTTTCTGTTGACACGGAACGTAAAAGTAATTAAACGTTCCAGTCTACTTTAAGGAATTTAATGATTCGTTTGAAGTAAGTTTTAAAATTATATTCAGAATGATATATGTCTCAGAACTCAACGTAAATGCACGATAAAAATTAAAAAAGAAATCTATCCCATGCAGTTTGAAAATTAGAGGCATTTTAAGAAAACCCTGTGGTCATAGAAAACAGGAAGAATTACGGAGAAGTCTAGACAGACTCCAGGGGCGTTTCGTACAAACAAAAACGTATCAAAATTCCTATTAACTGACAAGTACAAGTATTTTAATCACAAAAATCATTTGAAATTTCCGTCCAAAACAGTTTAAGCAAGATCATAGAGTATTCTTTTTAAATTAATTGTAATTTACTTGCATAGTAGGGCAATAAATCAACTAGTAAGTCTCTTTACAAACAAGTAAGCCTTTGATAAGTCTGTTAATTTTAGTGGCGAGTAATTCGAGTGCCAAGTTTGTTACAGATAGCATTTGAAGGGGTAAAATAAATGACGTGTAAGCTTTTTATGTATGTTTGAAATTTAGCTATATTTTTGGCTTTTAAATCTAATATAATTTATTCTTTTGGGTTTTTTTTATCTTGAATTATAACTAGTTAAATATTGTAATCTTCACGTGATACGCTTTTTATTTCGCCACGTTTTTCATTCAAAAACATTTTTGGTAAAAAGTGAATTAGCATGAAGATATAAATTTTACTTATTAATTGACTACGTTTTCGAGAAATACGGATAGAATCTGGTTTTGGACATTTTCCAAGAAAATTCAGTTATAACCAATAACATGGGGAACTGTTTTTTAAATTGAGGAGTGTAAATGCAGTAAAACTATTTTTTAAAACATAAATTAGCATAAGGGCTTGTGCTTTAGAAACCGGAGGTCGTTGGTTCGAAACCTGCGGGGACTCAACAAATTTGCGTTGTTGTTTCCTAGTTCAATCCGTTCAATTCCACCAACCCGCATTGGACCAGCGTGGGATACGGTCCAAACCCCAAATGGATAGGGGAGGCCTATGTCCAGCAGTGGACTAAAACAGGCTGATGATGTGTATGTGTGTTTCCTAGTTGGTTAGGGCAATATGGGCCGATCACCCAATTGTCTGAAAAGTAAGATGATCCATGCGTCGGATGGAAATGTAAAAATTCGGTCTACCCATTAACCCGCATAAGACAAGCGTGGTGGTACAATCCAAAAACCCCCTAAATAAAGAAAAGGAGGCCAATGACCAGAAGTATACTCACACGGGCTGATGATGATGACAATGATAATGATACATTGTTACAATTATAGCTTGTGGTTTGTTCGATTTTTCAGTTTATCCAATAGCCTTGATATTTCACATTAATTTTCTTTTTTATGCGAATAATGCTGGGCAAAACTTTTTACCATTAAACCAATACATATTTTAATTCTAAGGCGTAGTAAGACATATTTTAATTCTATAAAATTAAAAAAATTAAATAGAACAAGCGGCCCATCCTAGCTTTAGGATTTTTGAACACTATGGAATAAATAAAGAAATTTTTTAAACACAAGTACAGTAATTAAAATATCCATTTCTTTAAAATATTTAAAATAGAGAAAATGATTACAATATGGTTTTCGTTTTTGTGCGCTTTACTGAATTTTAATTAATCAAAACTTGGCGCAATGCTTACTATAAAAGACGGGTATTATTTACATAATGGGGCGCTGGTTTTATTAGATAATTTTTACAATTTATTATTTTGCTAGTAATAAATATAACGGTCAGTAGTAAAATAGCTTTAAAAAAAATAAATTATTAATCGATGTAGCGTTTTTTTTTAATTTATTCGCTTAATACAAAGTTCAACAAATGAAATTTTAACAAAAAAAATATGAAACAATTTTGCGCAATTTAAGACGGTGAAAATGCGCCCTGCGCAAGAAACTACATCGCGCTTTCCGCCACTGCATATCAAATCTCAAAACCTTTAATGTATTAAAATGTCATGTATCACACATTTTATGCACATGGAAAGACGAACTTTTAAATGCTAGAGTATATTACCTTAAATGAAGTTATAATACGCCTTATTGCAACTTTCAACTATGTTTTACTTTAATTTGGTTATTGTAGGTTATTAGTTAAACATAGATATATGCTCTCGCGTACTTTATTTCGGAGCAAATTATGAAGTAATCTAAATCTATTATGGTTACGGCAGATTTTAGATATTAATCGCTCCTAAAATTATAAACTATAGGAGCAAATGTCAGTTTATACATATCATGTAAACAAGAATGATCAAATCAGAGCATTAGAAGCGAAGCAACGTTACCCCGTTGCTTCGCTTCTAATGCAGTTTCTGTCTAAGGCAAGTTTCTGTCTTAGGCAAGTTTCTGTCTAAGGAAGTATTCGAAAAAGACTGTACCTTTTAAGTACAACCATTATTTGGCTTATTACTATTAATTTTAATAATGACGCACACTTATTATAGTGATATACATAACTGGATGTTCTACAGTTTCAGAGTTTGCAGATGCTCCTTTAAGAACAGTGTAAAATTAAATACATTAACTTATGGCAATAATCAGATAATATGATTACAGTTAAAAATTCATCAGCATCATCATGCAAATGAATCGCAAGTTTTGAGTATATTATTTTAAATTTGTCTTCACCTACAATTTATAAAAGCGAAGTAAAGTGACGTTTTTACTGTTTGAAATTCAATATATGTAGTTTTTCGTTAACGAATTGTAGGTAACAAAATATTGAATAACGCTTTGACGCAAAAATATGAGGGCTGTTATATTTTATTTCCTTTTAAATTGGAAACTGTGCAAATAAAAAACTATGGAAATCAATTCATACGGCAGCTGGATGGAAATGAAAATAAAAGCGACTCGGTATTCAAGCGTGCCATCTATTTCCTGCCCTGTTTAATATTTTTCACTTCTGAAGGATTAATAAAATATGCAGATAAAGACAAAATTCTGTTTGTTTAACAGTTAAGGATAATAATGGGAAAATTTCATTATTATGGAAAATTTTAAACTGAAATAACATTAAAACAATTCATCGAAATTCTTCAAATAATAAATTATCGTTCTTATTGAATTTAGCATGATTTTATAAAGTCGGAGCCTTTTAAAAATCTAGAGACTAAAGAAACTCTACACTTGATGGAGTTAAATTGGGATTTTATATAGTTTGCATAAATGGTTTTACTTGTACATCGTGAAAAGTTTTTTATTAATGAAATTAAAAAGAATTTTCTTTGATACGGAATCAAAGTGAAATATTATACAAAATCTACTTTTCAAAATTTTTAGCACGAAAATAGCGTTCCCGCTTGAAACTTGACAACATTTTAATGAACCACGTTTTTCAGCCTGAAGGCATTTTTTCGTACCGTTTAATTATGTGTTATAAAAATCGGAGAACACAGAAGGTTTATTTACGCATCAGGCAATTTAATTTACGTTCATTAACACAAGTTGATTGATTTGCTCCGTCCTCGTGGTCTAGCGGTACTGACCCTTGCTTTATAAAGCGGAGGTCGTTGATTTAAATCTTGCGGGGAAACAACTTTGTGTTATCGTTGTTTTCTGGTGGTTTACGACAATTTGGGTCGATCACCAATTTGTGTGAAAAGTAAGATGATCCATGCGTCGCATGGGCATGTAAAAAGTCGGTCCACCCACCAACCCGCGTGTTGGACCAGCGTGTAGGATTCGGTCAAAAACCCTATAATGGTGAAGGCGTGCATTAGGGGAGGCCTATGTCCAGCAGTGGACTACCACAGGCTGATGCTGGTGATGATGATGGTAAATGGAATGATGTGCTTACATCTAAACACAAGTAAACACTATAAAATAAGTTATATATAAACTTTATTTTTTTTCTTACTATTATCGTTTGAATAGTTTAAAAAATATTTGTAAATTAAGTTGTTTCATCGTTAAACTCTATAGCTCTGCAGTGTTATTTAGCACTTAAGGCCAAAGTTTATTTTACATTCTTTTTGTTTCTTTTATGTTAATGTGGTCTACGTATAGAAGCTTAAAATGCTTTAGGGCATTCTTATGGGCTGCATTTGTCATTAGCGCGTTTTAGTCGAGCGATCTTGACCTTTTCTAAAACCTTGGCTCATATTTTTTGTGTTCAAAATTCTTTTTCTTCTTAGACTTCTTAGATCTTCTTTAGACATGCACATACTGAGTTAAATCGTGATATTTGAATTTCGCAAGGTATTATAGACTACTTATGGTTAAATATAAGCTCAACTTTAGCTTTTATTTGGCACATTTGCGTATATAATCCTTCTGTACTTCGTCCCTAGCTATTTAATCACCGTAACGTATTATCGAAATAACTAAGTTACTTATTTGTCTATATGTAAATATAGTTCTTTCGCTACAGAATTATATTTGTCTTTTTATATCATCATCATCATCATCATCAGCGTTTGATATTCCACTGCTAGACATAGGCCTCCCCCAATACGCCCCTATCTATTAGGGGGTTTTGAACCGTATCCCACCACGCTGATCCAATGCGGGTTGGTGGGTGGACCGCCTTTTTACATGCACATCCGACGCATCTTCTCTTTTGTCTTTTTATATGTCGAGTGAAATAAATATCCATTTAATTAATTACTCTACATTTGGCAATTGTTGCAGTATTGACTGTCTAACGGAAAAGAACGTGTTTTGCCATTACATTTGCATTATGAAGGTCACTGCAAATTTGATACCAAGAAACTTAGCTCATTACTTCTTGTTCATCTAGTAATCACCCTTGTTTCTGATCTCTAAATATGTAGTTTTCCTCACTTTATTATTGTGCACTTGCAAATTGAACCAAAGAGTATAATAGGCACATTTTGAAAATATAGTCAGGTAGCACGTTTTTCGAATATCTAATAACCTTAATTTGATAAATAATTTCGATAAAAGGTAAAGCAGGTTTTGCGTTATTTCTCACCATGGAATTTCTATATTTAAAAATAAATTTATCACTCCAAATTCACAGCGGTTTTCCATATTTGCATTTAACGTACAATTTTTTATAGTTAAATGTTTGTGAGTATATTTTATGTATGTGCTAATAAACAAAAAGCACATACAATTTAAATATTTACCGATATTTATTTAAAGAATTATGTTTCATATAAATTATTTCATCACATTTTAGCTTGTACGGCTTTTAAAAAGTCCGACAGTAAAATTTGATCGTCCTTTGTTTCTCATGTACTTTTACTGCAGCTTTCAGGTAACGAATTGTAGGTAACGAAATATTGAAAACCGCTTTGCCCGGAACAAGAGGGCTGTTATATTTTATATCCGTTTGAAATAAAAAATGGTTTCCATAACTATTGAAAAATATTTATAAAACAGGAACGTACCATAAAAATTCGTTTCTATAGCCATGGTAGGTCATGAAGCGTAATAATACACTTATTTCAACAATTTATGTTAATTCAAAATACTTATAATGAAACAATTACTAGTGGTGGTACTAAAATATAGGAACATGTATTACAAATATTCGCCTTAGCGAGATGATCTTCTAAATCAGTTCCGGAAAAGATATTTACTTAACAGTGTTAGTTACAGTTACAGCAATCCGCCGGCGATTGAAAATAGATGCTATTATTAAAATAAATATTTTGAATTCGATATAAATATTTCAGTTTTTATATCCTCTTTTGGTCGATTTCGACAGCTGTGGCACAGCTTTACGACGACGAAAAAACGCAAGTGCACACTCCCTATTCTAGCTCGAAGCAAAAAATCTGCATTTGTAATCGTTACGTATTTGTTATACAATCTGGATCTATTTCTGCATTAATACATTTTTTTAGAATTTAAGTTCCAAAAATAATTAATACTCTTTTTCTAGTCGTCATCACCATTACCATCAGCCTGTATCAGTACACTGCTTCAATGCATGCCACCGCTACCTATCTTCGGATATTCGCATCCAGCCTACCGGCCACTTTGTTCTTCTAGTATATTTTATTTTTATCTAACTTTTGATTGAATACTGTAATCAGTACAGTGTCTACTAACCCATTTCTCCTCTAGCTGCACCAACACTATCTTCGAAGATTTTTAAATCGGAACTCAGGAATGTCCCTGCAGGAAGGATATTATAATTAGGAAGGAAGGATATTATCGTACAATTGAAGGCCTAATAATAAATTTGCACCAGCCACATGTATTTAATAAAAAGTAAACTTTAAGTAATTACAGATACATATATCTTTTTTTTACTTAAGCAGTGAATTAACAGGTTGTTAAAGCAATAAACTAAACGTTTAAATTCGTTTTTAGTCACATAGATAAATATATTACAATTGGCACTTTATTTCAGAGCAATGTGATTGGTACAGAAAAGAAATTTAAAAATAAATATTCCTACAACCGCACGAAGTTACAAAACATTATCATTATAGTGTAATGTCCTTAACAATCGTATCGTCCTACACAAACTCAGTTATAGTCCGATCTCTCAAGTGTCAAGAAGATCCACATGATAGTTATGAGTAATATATTTTTACACATTCTCCACCATCTCGTATGCCCTAGTGGCTAGGATACCAGGCTTTCACCCAGGACGCTCGGGTGCGATTCCCGGTACGGGAATTTACTTTAGTAAAGATTTTGTAAGCTCTTCGTATATCGATAATTAATTACTCTTATAAATCTTACTTCCTTTTATATTGTAATCGTTGTAACATGTTCACATTGGGTTGTTATTTTTATTCAATCTCATTAGGTATACTATCGGAATGTTAACATTTTGTAACATAAGATTTGGTAAAAATTGTTTTTTCTCTTCTCAATTTCATCATTTTTTACAAGTAACAAAGAGAGAATCTAGTTGTTTCGTATTTTAATAAAGGCATTCATATTGTTTAAATTTAATAATACGCAAGATCAAAACATATATAATCTATACAAATGAATAAACTTCAAGTGTCTGTTTACAACATATAATAAAACAATTTTTAAGGTAATACCTTTATTTTGATTTTATTATGATGTATAACTGACACATGTAACAAAACAATTTCATACATAAATATATATCTGTATAATAATTTTCATTACTCGTTATAAATTAAATTGCACAACAAATAACAGCCCTTCATTTCTTCATTGATATCTTCTATAAGAACAACAGATGGAAGGCGCTGGAATAATAAAAAATGCTTAGTGAAATTATCATTTTTACATTGTTATTCTATCGCTATATTACAAGTTGGTTTAAATAGTGTTTTAATCTTAAATGCCTGTGATACTGAGTGTTATTATCCTTGATAAAAAGCTGTGATATTATTATTCTGTGGAAGAATAAAGTAAAATCTTAATTATGTAGAGAAATTGCAAGGACGCCACAATTCACTGGAAGCACAAAGTAGATAATATACAGAGACACCATTTAGTACAACGAAATGGTACCGTCCTAAAACTGGCTATTTTACTGGCTATTTTTAAGTGGTTGAGGCTCGCAGTAGATGACACTACTTTAAGAGCGCTGAAATGCGATTGTCGCTTATTGTCCTTAGCGCCATCTACCGAAATAAGAAAACATATGTTTGGTAGATGGCGCTTTGTTATAAAAGTTGTATACTGCTCACGGTCAATAAGTAATCAATAGATCGCGTTTCGTACTTCATTAACATATTAGGTTTCAAACAATCTCTTGCTAGACTTTTAGCTTGTACGGCTCTTAAATACTTGTTCTGTGGCTCAGTGCGAGAGATCGTATATTCTTTATTTCCTATGTCTATAAAAAGAGTCAAAATAACATATGTTTTTGAAACCACAGATATTTATGTGGTGATTTTAAACATTTGGTGCGTAAAGAGATGTTTCATCTCCTAAACCGGAGGCGGCTCAGGCGCAATAAGTGAACAGCACGGACGCTGCATGTTGTTTTACTGTCGTCAAGTGTCGATAAATTGTAAAGTCGCGCGTTTGGATTTGCAAAATTAGAATATAAAATAAGTTTTTATAAAATATTTGTAATTGAAATTTAAAATAACATTAAAATTATCCGAAAAGAAAAATTTAAATGAAAATGTTTTGTCTTGAAGAGAATCTGATTTAGCGGGAAAAATAAGATACTTGTAATGTTATTCCATCCAAAAGTTTGATACAAGTTTTATTCAATCACAGGTAAAAGTGATACGAACTTACAAAAATTCTCTAACAAAAGAATATTAACAATAAATGAAAGTCAGGTCTAGTATACTATAAGATCTTACGGAAACTACTAAATACTCTATTTTCAATAATATTTTTATTGAGTTTTTCTTTTATAAAAGTTTGATTATCGATATTTTACCCTCACTAGTACTCTACACTACTCTAGCTGGACTATCTTTAATTTACAACGCCCGGTACAATACATACCATATCGTAAATTTTACGGTTTCTCAGAATCCATTTATTATATGCTTAACTAATTTAAGATTTTTTGCTTTATAATTCACAGAAATTGCATGAATTTAACTAAAAGGCCTCATACGCGCAAGCTGCTAGTGGTTTAAAAATTGCTTCCTCTTAAAATTATTAAAAGTATTAAAAGAACAGATTTTTATTATGATATCCTGCAGAGACTAAACAACAATGAAAAGTTGTTGAGTCCCTGTCCCAGTGATGGCAGTACGGGCTGATCACCGTGAAAAGTAAGATGATCCATGTGTTGGTTGACAATACAAAAAGTCGATTCTGCGCCTGATCTTTCTTCGGTCCTGTTGGTTATCCGTCGCATTGGACTATGAGAGGGAGTGCACCTGTGTTTACACATAAGTAGACTTATTCACTTTAATATGTCAAATATTATTCGTAGTTGGCTGATCTCCATAATAGATCGACTGCCGTAGTCGGATTCGATTAGGAGGACATTATATATTATTATAATACTGATATATGATTTCTGTGCATATTGTTACGTTTTTTTATTTACGAAAAAATCTTTAAAACATTTTAATTCCGTTGTTTAATATCTGTAGGGCACACCTTTCGATACTAAGGTAACTTTCGCCGGTTGGCAAATATATCTGATGTCGCTAAGTCTCGTAATTGACTAGTAGTTTGTTTACAATTAGTACTGATATTACGTAATTACAACCGGTGGTCCACCTGCTGTCCGCTCGTAGCCATCAAATCGTTGCAGTGTCAAGCGACCATGCGCGGTTGACGTCATAGCGGCAACCATTGGACTGCGCACCGACCACACATTGCAGACGCACAGTTTAAACGCAGTTTACGCGTACTTATTTATATATTTTTTTCTTCTTTAAGCCAATTCGCGGGGGCAATTGTGCAATTGGGTTGGTGCTGACGCACAGCTGGCAGCAGTATTTAAACGAACGAGAAAATAATAATAAGGGATAGGGAGTGACGGTCTCATCCCCACTGCATCATATTAGCTGTTTCACCAGTGCAATCAGCCAGCACCAGCCCAAAGATAGAAGGCATTGTGTCGAATGTCGATAAGGGCTGGCGGTGGTTAAGAGCTTGCTCATTAACAATGTCATTGGGGCACCTGGCGCACTCCATCGTATGTAGCCCCCTGTCGACAAGAGGCTCCGCTGGCAGTGGTACCTTTTCCTCTAATAACATAGGCGAGAATATGGATTCTGATCAAATCCTCCGAACTCGGCGAGGGTGCAAAACTCAACAGGCCATGACCCGACCATCTAGTTAGGCCCCAGTAACCAACCTACCAGACAGCTTGGTGCCGGCAGGTCCAAAAGTCCAGCAGTAGGTACCCGCTTCTAGTGAAAAGCGCCGCATGCGGTGGACAAAGTAATTAAATGAAAATGTCATGCGAGCGTTCTTCAGGGCTACAAAGGGAGTCTTACAAAGAGAGTTGACGTCACGGCGTATCGGGCCAGGATGCACCGTGAGTTTCTGCATCTGGAGCCATCTATTGCTGTAACGGAGCTAAAACTGGCCGACAGAGTACGGTACCTACGGTTCTACCATCTTTGAAACTGCGACTCGAATTACTGCGCTCGAGACTGGGCAGATGAGCCTATAAACGAAAGCAATTTACTCGATTTGCAAATGGATGTAGGCTTCGAAGGAGCAGCTGCTGGTACGGAATAAATAAGGAGAATACTCCAGAGACCAAAGCTTCCCCGCATGCATTTCAATACGGCGACGCGAAGTGATAACAGACTACTTCGCAAAAAGCACTGGTTTGGACGACACTACAGATATTCTGTAAATATACATACTGATACACTGCGCTTGTGGTGTGCCACCTGCGTGGTGTTAAAATACCCAAGTCTCGACAGGTTAAGCAAAAGATTATCTCGATACCAGCCTGGAGGCAAAGAATTGAACTTGGGATCGCCAGAACCGGAATCCCCATTGGCTAACTATACTGCTCCAGGGCAGGTAACACTAGATCCAGAGAAGCACGTTTTGTGAGGTAGGCGTTATTGATCACAGATACATCTGTGAATATGTGTTTCCGGTCCGACATGATTAAATCTATCTCGTTTCTTGTCACAGTATCGGGATCGTCAGAGTGTGCAAGTGGTCGCATACATTTGTATCACTTTGAGGGTATACCTGTTCATCATTTTTTCATAATTTCATCTGTGATAGTCAACTGCTAGACATAGGCCTCCCTTAATACACCCCTATCCATTAGAGGGGTTTTGGACCGTATCCCACCACGCTAGTCCAATGCAGGTTGGTGGGTGGACTGCCTTTTTACATGCCCATCCGACGCATGGATCACCAACTAGGAAAGAACAACGAAAATTTGTTGAGTCCCCGCAGGATTCGAACCCACGACCTCCGGTTTCTAAAGCAAACGCCAATACTACTAGGCTACGGAGGCAGTTGTAAAATAGGCTAGTATATATTTTAATCTCAATGTTTCTGCTTAATTCGGCTTCTTGACATGTTACAATTTACAAATGTGTATGGTGGAGTCCTCTATTGTCGTTTTATTGGTACTAATTATATTTTGCATGAACTGGTACCCCATGACTGGAAGTAACGTGAAAGCAGATATCATACTTTAGGTATTCAGAATCTTGCGACGGTCATAGGCCACTTCTTCAAGAGTTTCTTCTACCAAAAAAAAATATTTCGCCTGGTTGAGACAAAAAAATGAGCAATAGAAAACATAAAACTATTGGTAAATCTTTCTGTATATTGTTTGTTAAGGCTAGCTTATTTGCTTCTTTAATGTGTTGAAATCTTCTTTCATTGACCGATACGTTATTTAATTTGACTTTTATGGATACAAAATATTATTGGAAGCAAATCAAATTGTTTAAATAAATAGTTTGTTGCGCGAGGTTCATAGAAAAAAACAAATAAACATTTCTATTTGAGTATTTCACATATTTCGTTCACCTAAGTTAATATTTGAATGACGAATTGATTCCACTTGTCCAGTGCAATATTTTATACACTGAAAAATATATTTGAAAAAATGTTGTTTGGAAATATAAATCGTGTTTCTATCATCATCACCAGCCTGTGTTAGTCCACTGCTGGACACTTCTATATCAATAATTAAAGTCATATGAGATTAATATACATCAATACAATTTATAACATGTAAAATTTTAAGAATTTAACAATTAGTAAATATTTTTAGTATCTTTCCATCGTCATACTGACCACTGCTGGACATAGGCCTCCCCTAAGGCACACCTTCACCAGCTAGGTGGGATATGGTCCAAAAACCTACTAATAGGTTTTTGGACGTTATCCCACTTAGCTGGTCCAATGCAGGTTGGTGGGTGGACCGACTTTTACTTGGCCATCCGACGCATGGCATTTTCTAAAGCACACGCCCTTACCATTTGGCTATGGAGGCAGTTTTATATGACAGTTTTAATAGCGAACGCTATACCGGATAATTAATACAATTTTTACGGATTTTATTGCGTTGAACTACTTTACAATTAATTAAATTAACGTGACGTATCAAGCCCTTTTATGATATTACTAATATACTATCATATTAATTGATGTAATGTTATATAGCAAATTAATAATCAGTCTTTATATCAAGTAAATGAAAAATAAGTCGATTAAAAATATGTTTTCTTTCAAATAAATCTATTTTTTTCTCGTAGTGAGTGTCAGGGATACTGGATCCATACCTGACTGTGCTACCAATGGTCCATGTCCGTCGTCTAGATGCTTCAGATTATGTAATGTTACGAGTACTACACTGAGAGTTTGATGTTATTGACTGACGATTCTTAACTATCGTAATAACCACGTTGACTGGAGACAAACACCGATATCTATGTGAAAAGAGCGAAGTTTCCACGTCGCTGAGTAGTTCTGATTAAAGTTTTGAATGCGCTAAATGTTTTTGGATGTCATCATCAATTCCAGCATCAGAAAAATCTTGAAGCTTTATTCCCAGTAAAAATAATTAAAAACCCCTTTATATCTTCACCACGAAATTATATTTAATCTATTGTGTCTAATGAAATCCAAGAATACCATAAAACACATGTGGAAACTTTTTGTGATCATGTATAATTGAATATTGGTACATCGGTACACCACTCTTAGTTTTATTCGAGTCGAAGCCGTTCAATGACAATTCTTTAATTATTTTGGAATTCAAAGAAACCACAAATGTTCCACTTTCATTCTAACTATAACACAAACGACATCTTTAGGTAAAATTTTGTATTACAACATTACAAAATGACTGTTGCTTCTATCAATGTGTCAAATATAACTTTTTCTTTTTTAACTATAAAAAACGATTAAATACAGTGTTCCACATAAGGAACTGAGTGCCTTGTAGGGTTAATAAAAATAAAAATTTCTTGTTTTCTTTACGTTTTTATTTCATTCAGCGTAAAATAGCATTAAATATTCATAATGTCAATCTATTGTTTCTCTCTCTACCACAGACTTACTCACTATTATTGTTATCGCTTTATTTTATATATTTAGGTATGATTAATTTGTAATTTGTTTAACTTCGCACTTCGAAAGTCAACACTTAATTAGTAAAGCTCAGAAGCAAACAATGTTGTCGTTTAGTATATCTTATGAAATGAAACATTATTGCATATAATTCATTATTATTCCTGAAATTAGTTGCCAATTTAAACGCTTTGCGAATGACAGGGAATTGAACAGTAGCGCAATAAATTAAGTCCAGCTAGTCTAATTTTAACTAAGCAAGTCTTTGATCCTTCCGTAAATTTTAGTTGCAAATGCCTGGGTGCAAGATGACTGTGTTTTATTCCTAAACTCTACAATAAGCCTATGAAAGTATGGCTTTGTTTTGATTATTAAAACAATGTGTTATTAGCTCATCTTTTTTTTTAATTACGAGTATAAAGACGAATAAGTAATATTTTAATAGTAAAATTTCTATCTTATGATAAGTCTTAAAGAAATATCAAAGTCCATTTAGTATTCATTTAATTTAGTGTTCTTGTAAAATACGGGATATATGTGTTATGTCAATTCCCCTTTAAAGATGTATCCTGCTAAGTATTAAGAAGGATTGTTTCTCTATATTGAGGCGACCAGGTCTTTTAAATTGATTCAAGATAGGGAGGCACTCTCAAAAACTATATTACAGCGCCGCTTATGCAACGCTCTGCATAAGCAATTATGAGAGGAAGTGAGAGGCACGCATCTCTCTTACTCGTCCGCAGTTGGCCTGCTTAAGTGAAAGAGAGACAAAAAGAAAGAGAAAGAGAGTATATCTTTCTTAGTACTACATGAATGAATATTCACGTTGTCACGTATAAATTTCACCCATATACCGATTTTACGGGCAACCTTTTTTTAATGTACTACAGTTTGAATAGGAAACCTAAAATATATCAAAATTCAGTGCATCTTAAAAATCCCACATTATGTAAAAATTTTAAAGTATAATTGGTCTTGTCTTTCATATATTTTTTGAAAAGGTCGGGGATGTATCATACGCTTTTTAATGCTTGGGTGCGGCTAAGGCCATTAACGGGGTTGATATCGGAAGTCACGCTACGGAAGTATCCAAAATTGTTAAAAACTTTTTCACTGAAAAAGGAATTGGTTAGTTGTTTATTTAATTATTAGGCTATTTTAGTGACACGCAACAATTCTTCTATTATTATGAGTAATACTATAACATACCTTATACATCAGAACAACATGTAGGCTATACTTTCTTTCTTGATCGCATTAGTACGTACATATAATGCTTTTATATTTATTTAGTTGTAAATTTGGTTATTTATAGATCTTGATAAAATAAATTAAACTTGTTTTTACACTTCAGCTAGTATCATACAAATAACATTGGGATTGTGCCGAAAGTGTTCAAGAAGTTAAAGATTACTTTTAAATCATACAACATAATAAGATGCACTTGATTTATTACCTTAAAAAAATTATATTGAGGTTTGTGTCGGTACTATACTAAATGGTATTATATAAATCCTAGTTGTCGAGAACGCATTGCATTTCACAGCTATTTTCTTACAAATTCATTCGTTAGATCTACAGTCATATTCTTAACTTAGTCTTATATCTATTAAGAGCGAAAATTACCACAGCGTGAACGTGTAGTAGATCAATACAAAATAAATACAATAATGTAATGAATTTTGACGATGTTGTTAAAATTCGATTAATCAATTTTTATTATAGATATTTCTGTAACAAAAATTACAAAATAAAAAAAATGCGATGCTACCATTGGCTCATAAGTTAAAAAAAGGAAGTGTAATATTATTATGTTTAAAATAGATAATTCATAATATACGTGCGTTGACTTTTCTAATATCTAGTTTTTGATAATATAACAATGTAACTGAACCAATTTAAAGGGTAAAAGAAGGGCAAAATGGAAGTCTGTAAAATATACACTTCAACCTGTTTCTATGTAAAAAGGATAAGGTCGGCTTCTTGACAATGGCATTTGTATTTAAAATTGTAGTTTTTTTTTGCCTGCGCAGGCAGACGAGCATTCGGGCCACCTGATGGAAAGTGGTCACTGACGCCCATAGACATTGGCAATGACTATTATCACCAACGCGCTGCCTACTGTGAGACATAGGATGTTAAGACTCGTTTACCCAGTAAACACGCCAGCGACGGTGCTATTCAGACCGGCAGACTGTAGTGTTTTCACACTACTGCCTTGCGGTAGAAATGGGCACCTCGGTGGTACCCACTCCTGTAAAAAGTGGACCTACCGCCGGGAGTTGGCATAATTCTAATGTTTCGTTTAACTATCCTTCGTTTTTAAGTAAATAAAGATGTTTACTAAGTAATAAAAATTCTAATAACTGAATATTGTCAAAAACGGAACCTATGACTTATAATTGACAAACGTCGACAAACTTCGTATCCTAATAATTAATAAATTGAGCTAATTTAATATCTTCCTACAGTATAATCATCACTCAGGAACAGTCGTATCGTTCTTGGAAGAAATGGGGTAATTTATTTTTTATTAGTTCTGCAATTTAGAAAATTCCGATACATTTTCTTTTCAATTAAGTTTTCAAATAAACTATCTTACAAATATTATTATGTGAATATGTGAACATTTCTTTCGAAATACGCTATTTGGATATTTTAAAAAAGATATAGATATATAACCAAAGCACTATACATTCTTGAAATTGACATGATACTTTTTAGAGCTTCTCTAAAATAATAACTTAGTATTGAAATATATTTTAGCAGGAACTTCTTACTTTTATAAACGTAAAATATTTAAATAATATAACAGTTATTGTGTAACACGACACCGTGAATTTTTATAAAACAATTTAAATAAAATGTTAAAAATTATTCCGAAGCGGTAAAGACCCCTGTGACGTTATTTATGACAAAGAAAATATGTTACAGGCAAAAGTAATAAATTTACAAAATATAATATTTTCTCTCAAATTGCTTCATGGTTACTTTATTAAATAGTAAGATTTATTCTTTTTATTTAAACGTACACTGCATATTGGTGAATTAAAAACCAAACTTAAATCGAATTTAACGCAAATAAACACCATTAATTCTGTTATACATAAAGTAATAAATATATCGATTTTATGTAATTAATACGATTAATTCATTTTTTTTTTTTATAATTAAGGATTTTTAATCATAAGTTGATAAATGTATAATACAATGTGTTTACGTCGTAAACTATCGCGTAAACATTTTTAAGCAATCTTTTTATCAACCTTTTCATTGACATAAATTTGTCGAACAAATTTACACGCTATCATGATGTTTCTGATAAAACTACAGCGTTCTTAAAAAAATCACAACTATTATACATAAGGCTTCAATAACAATGCGCCACAACTGTCTCGAGTAATTAAATCGAATTGCTAAGCAAAACATGTTTGTAATAAATTATCTCTTCGAGATGAACTCTACGTTCCTCTACGAATATAACGCATTAATCGTAGATTTGTAATGCAAGCAGGTGCTCCCACTGTAAGTTTACATTGGAAATGTTCTGCTGTTATTTGATTTTCCAGTTTGTTCGTTACTCACGCTTCATTCGATTCAATTAAAGCTAGATTTTATCAAATTAAACGGTAACAAACTACGGTAACGGTAAGTGCTTCTAGATGGAAATTTTGTTAATGTCATATCCCTTTCATTGCTTTTATTATCAAAGTATGAAATGTTTCTATTATTGAAACACTTCCGCTGTAAAATTGTTAAACAGAATATTAAAAAGTCCTGTATATTATTTTAAGGGCATCAATATTTTTGACTAAATTCCTAAAAGAAGAAGGTATTCAATTCGGAGCGTATGTTTTTTAGTGTTTAGCTGTCATTTGGTCCTATTTTACATTTTATTCGAATTAATTCTTGTTTTATATTTGCATTTCTTTCAAAATACAAATAAGTACAATAAATAACGTCGAAAAATATCGTAGCCCTAAACAAATTAGTGGCGTATCTTTAAAACTAAGACTATATAAATTTATATATTATATTAATGCAATTAGAAAATCTCTCCATTTTATGCTTATAAAAGTTTAGGTATATGTTTGCAGGCAGTATCTATAATCATCATCATCATCAGCCTGTGATAGTCCACTGCTGGACACAGGCCTCCTCTAATACAACCCCATCCATTAGGGGGTTTTGGACCGTATCCCACCATGCTGGTCCAATGCGAGTTGGTGGGTGGACCGACTTTTTACATGCCCGCCCATCCGATGCATGGATCATCTTACTTTTCAGACAATTGGATGATCGGCCCAAATTGTCCTAACCAACTAGGAAACTACAATGAAAATTTTGTTGAGTCCCCGCGGGATTCGAACCCACGACCTCCGGTTTCTAAGGCACACGCCTATACCACTAGGCTACGGAGGCAGTCATCTATAATACATTTTTTTAAATTTCTGTTTGCAAATTGTCGTCCAGTGTTACTACAAATAAATAATTACATTCGAAATAGCACGTAGTAAGTATTTTTATTTATAAATGTCTGTATAAAAAATCTACGTTATAGATCCACCATTCCAGTATAGAAATTATTATATAATACAATTAAATACACAATAAATTCATTATGTTATTGCGTCACAATAATAAAATGAATCGCTTAAGAAACAATTTTAATAAACACAAACAAGTTAAATAAACATATTTTACATACTAATAAATTTTTATGATTAATACAAAGTCTATTCAGGGACGACTCATACTATAATTTCCAGTACATTGTTAAATATGAATATCTCAAATGTTCATATTTAAAATTGTAGGTACTGGAAATTTAAGAACTTAACTAAAAAGTTACAGAGGCAGACGGGTTATGACTAGTCATACGTGGCCAATACTAAGAAAAGAGTTATGGCGAGCTTTATTTTGAAGTCGGTTAAATGTTTTTATTTAAGTTTTTCTTCTTTTAAATCAAAAGTATAATTCTGTAACTCTGCGCAACTATAACTCTGTTCCCTGTTTCTTAACGTAAGTAAGTGGTAATAAACATTTGCAACGGTAAGGTAAATTAGATAACGCCCTGTAGTCTCTTTGCAGACAAGAAGGCTTCAGAAGAAAGCAACAAGAATTACATATTTTACGATGCTTGCAATTACTTTGCTGTAAGACACATTTCTTTCTTCTTAGAAGAATTGTGTTAACAATAAATATTAATCGAAAATATTCGGAAAATTTATACGAGACGAGTATATATATATATATATGTATGTATTTCCGATTACTATTCTTATACCTTACTTTAATTTAATAGTAAAATAGACATGTAAACATTATATAGAAATAAAAACATACTTATAGCTTTGTATCATTAAAAAATAACAGAAATAAAAAAAAATATTCGAATATGGATACTAAAGCATTAACGATTATTGAAACATCTCTATGGAACATATCTATATCATATTGAAACATATCTATATCTCTCTATTCTTCATTAATGAGACTTTCCTATCGAGTTTACGTTGTATTTTTTGTGTTGGAATGTTACATTGATTAAAGCAAAATTTTATCGACAATATGAATTAAAAAGTAAAATAAAAGTGCTAACCCACTTATATTCATGTCTTTTTTTTTCAACCACACGTTTCAATACAAATACACTACCTTTGCGAAAAATATATGTATTTTAAAATCTCTCTTCTACTTGAGGTGTTACGTTCAAAAGGAAAAGAAAAAAACGTAAAACCGCTGCCTGACGAAGTTTAATTCGCACGGGTTAAATCTCACACCACATGAAACTTGAAAACTTCTTAATTAACCGAATACCAGGAGTTCAGTGGAAAAGAATTTTTTATAACTCTAATTCTGTGAAAGTATGCCTTTTAAAAGTTCCGAGGTGAAACGTTGTACTTAATAAAAGGTAGTTAAATTGGAAGCTTTCGTTAATATTTTATTATTTAATTAAAAGTGCAAATTTCTAGGTTCTATATCATAAAACATAACGTGTGTAAAACATACCGTCTTTAAATTAGACTGTATTTGACAAAGAAATTTTTTTAAAAATCGGACGCACAAAAACATAAATTTTTAGCGTATACACATTTGAAGAAATAATAATTAATAGTTATAATAGCGACTATTTATATTAATTATTCGTAAAATAAAAATTGGAAATACTTTTTTTACTCTAACCTAGTAAATTATTGCACTCCAAAGTCATGGTACTATTTTTTTACCATTTTGTAGGAAGTAGTTTAATAGACATTTAAGAAATAAAAAAAATCACAACCCATCGCGATTAAGCTGCGGTCGCTGGACATGTTTATCGATCAAAAATTTATGTTCTACAAGTAAAATTATTTAGATTGTATCGCTATTAAAAAAAAAAAAAAACACTAATCATTCTTTTTTTTGCTTACGCGAATACTATAAATTGTAAATTATATAGTTTTAGAAATCTCAAAGAGATTTCCAAAAAGTAAAAATGTTGATAAAAACTGAACGTCCCTGATACTAAAAAACATCGAAATGGCTCATATGACCCCGAAAATAGCCACAATGTCTCGTACGGGCGAGTCGATGCATAACACCCTCAACACACTAACACTATCACAGATGCACAACACTTATCACACACGAGGAGAATTTCGTTTCGGGTAGCGGCTTATACGAAGCTGTCTCACTATATTTTGGACCCGTCTTTTATACACGATTACGGACAGACATAACGTCAATATCGAGACTTCTTTTCTCCGAGTACCCTCTTCAGAAATAATATTCTGACTATAGTTTTAGCCGATTGTATCGCGTTTTATCCCTTTGTGTTGTCGTTGTTTTCGGCTGGTTAGGAAAATTTGGGTCGATCACCCAATTGTGTATAAACTAAGATGATTCATGCGTCGGATGGGCATGTAAAAAGTCAGTCCACCCAACAGCCTGCATTGGACCAGCGTTTTTTTTATGGCATAAGTAGGCAGACGAGCAGTCGGGCCACCTGATGGGAAGTGGTCACCGCCGCCCACAGATATTGGCAATACCAGTAGTATCGCCAACGCGCTACCTACCGTGAGACATAGGGTGTTAAGTCTCGTTTACCCAGAAAATACGCTGGCTACGGTGACCTTGAAACCGGAACACAGAAGTGTTTTCACACTATTACTTCGCGGCAGAGATAGACACCGCGGTGGTACCTACCCAGACGGTGTCCTGTTAAAAGGGGACCTAGTAATGGCGTGGTGGGATTCGGTCCTAAAACCCTCTGATGGAGAAGGCGTGCATCAGAGGAGGCCTATATCCAACAGTGGACTAACGCAGGCTGATGCTGGTGATGATGATGGTTAATGGATAATGTCATCATCATCATCAGCCTGTAATGTCCACTGCTGGACATAGGCTCCCTCAATACACCCTATGTACATTAGGGTTTTGGACCTACCCCACCACGCTGGTCCAATGCGGGTTGGTGGGTGGACCGACTTTTTGCATGCCCATCCGACGACATGGATCACTTACTTTTCAGACAATTGGGTGATCGGCCCAAATTGCCTAACGACTAGAAACAACAATGAAAATTTGTTGAGTCCCTGCAGGATTCGAACCCACGACCTCCGGTTTCTAAGTCACACGCCTATACCACTGAGGCTACGGAGGCAGTCATAATGTGCTTACACCTAAACTCAAGTACACATTACTAATTAAGTTATATATGAACTATATTCTTACGATTATCTCATTTTTTCACCGTTAAACTCTATAGCTCAGCAGTGTTATTTAGCACTAAGGCAAAAGTTTGTTTAACATTCTTTTTGTTTCTTTTATTTTAATGTGGTCTACATATAAAAGCTTAAAAGGCTTTAGGGCTTTCTCATGAGCTGCATTTGTCATGAGCACGTTTTAGTCGAGACTTGACCTTTTTAAAAACCCTGACTTATATTTTTTTCTTTTCAAAATTCTATTTCTTTTCTAGACATACATTTATATTGTGGTGAGTCATGTCATTTGAACTTATTAATTATTTTTTTATTTGGCAAATGTGCGTATATAACTCTTCTGCACTGAGCCCCTAGCTAATTAATCACCGTAACGAATTATGAAAATAACTGAAATACTATAATAATAAAATACTAATATATGTAATTATACTTCTTTCGCTACAGAATAATATTTTTTTTTTGTATGTTTAGTGAAATAAATATCCATTTATATAATAACTCTATATTTGGTAATGGTTGCAGTGTTGACTGTCTAACGGAGAAGGCTATTGTCATTACATTTGCATAATAAAGGTCATTGCAAATTTGATGCCAAGAAACTTAGCTTGTTACTTCTTGTTCATCTAGTAAGCACCGTTGTTTCTGGTCTCTAAAAATGTGATTTTCCCCACTTTATTATTTTATACTAACAATTTGAACCAAAGAGCATAATTTAAATATAGACGCATTTTTTAAATATAGTCAGGTAGCACTTTTGCGAATATCGAATAACCTAATTAATATAATTTCGATAAAAGGCAAAGCAGATTTTGCGTTATTTCTCACCATGGAATTTTTATATTAACAAATAGATTTACTCCTAATTTCACAGCGGGTTCCATGTTTGCATTTAACGTACAATTTTTAATAGTTTAATGTGTGTGAGTATATTTTAGGTATGCGCGAATCACATTTTGCTTGTACGGCTTTTAAAAAGTCCAACAGTAAAATTTGATCGTCCTTTGTTCCTCATGTACTTTTACTGCAGCTTTCGGGTAACGAATTGTAGGTAACGAAATATTGAAAAACGCTTTGAACGAAACAAGAGGGCTGTTATATTTTATATCTGTTTGAATTGAAAATGGTTTCCATAACTGTTGAAAATTATTTTAAAAATAGGAACGTACAAAATAATTTCATTTCTATAGCCATGGTTGTTGTTCATGAAGTGTTAAAACATTAATTTCAACATTTTATGTTAATTTAGAGCACTTACTACACAATGATTACCTTGATGTTACTAAAATATTGAAACATATATTAAGAATATGCGAGCGATGTGAATCCATCTCGCGATGAGATGGAGTAATATCTTCTAAATCAGTTCCGGATAAGATATTTACTTAGCAGTGTTAGTTACATTTACAGCGATTCGCCTGCGATTGATAATAGATGCTGTAATTAATAGAAATGTTTTGAAATGTTTCAGTTTTGATAACCTCTTCTGGTCAATTCTGACAGCAACGGCCGAGCTAAGCGACGACAAAAAATCGCAGGTGCACACTACCTATTCTGGACAATTGGGCAATCAGCCTTCATCGCTCTAACTAGATTTGAACTCACGACCGAGGCCCTTACCACCAGGCTACGAAGGCAGATAGCTACTGTATGGTACTAATGGAAGCAAAAAGCTTCATTTGTTACGTATTTGTTATACAATCTGGACCTATTTCTGCATTCATACATTTTATAGAATTTACGTTCCAAAAACAATTAATGCTATTTTTCTAGTCGTCATCATTATCGTCAGCCTGTCTCAGTCCACTGCTGGACATAGGCCTCCCCTAATGCACGCCACCGCTACCTATCTTCAGCTATTTGCATCCAGCCTACACCGGCCACTTTGCTTTTCTAGTATAGTTTATTTTATATAAGTTTTTGATCGAGTACTGTAATCAGTACCAGATGGTATGCGACATGTCAACTAACCCATTTCTCCTCTAGCTGCACCGGCATTATCTTCAAAGATTTTAAAATCGGAACACAGTAATTTTGCATACTTTTATCTCGCTGCAGGCAGGATATTATAATTTTACAATTGAAGTTCTAATAATAAATGTGCAGCAGCAACATGTTTTAATAAACTGCCAGCGAAAGTTCCGTCCAAATTGGTCCAGCCGTTCTAGGGATTAGCCAAAACAGATAGACAGACAGACAAAGGGACAAAATTTAAGGCATTCATATTGTTTAAATTTAATCATACGCATTTCATATAGTGTTCAAAATGGATCATCGATATCTTCTACAAGAACAATACATAAAAGTCGGTGGAATAGAACAAAAAATATTTAGTGAGTTTAACAGTTTGTTACTCTATCCTAATGTAACAAGTTGGTTTAAATAGTGTTTTAATCTGAAATTCCTATGCTGCTGCATATTATTATCATTGATAAAAAGCTGTGATATTACTATTCTGTGGAGGAATACTTTAAAATCATAATCTTGTAGAGAAATTGAAGTGACGCCACAGTGCACTGGAAGTAACGTGATATGACTAGCAGATATCATATTTTAGGTATTCAGAATTATGCGACAAGCGATGGTCTTATGAATAAAAATATTTTCTTGGTTTTCTATTATTATTTTTAAAGTTCCATAAAGAAGTACCTAATCGTTTCAAAAGCAGGCCACTTTCTCCAGAGTTTGTTCTGCCAATATACGTCACCAGCGTTGGCATTAACAATAAAAATAAAAAAAAATATTACGACTAAAGCTTATTACAATTATCACACCATAGCCTGCAATGCAATGTTTTTAGTCCGTTAAAAGTTACAGTTTAAGCACCGAATGATGAATTTTTAGGAACGCAATTTTATTTCTGAGACATGACAAGTTGTCCGCCCTAGTACCCCAGCCGCCATCTTTAAAAGAAAATTTTAATGATAATTTGTCATTTTTCTGCTTATAACTCCTTTGATTTTTAATAAAGAGCAAAAACAAACATATTTGTAGCCAAAATAATTTGCTATAAATTATGACGTAACAGTTCTTTGTAAGATGCATACTTTACACGATATCGCGAAAAAAGTGTTTTTACTCCTTTTTGCAAAATGGCGGCTGGGGTACGAGGGTGGTGACAATATAGGAGCCTACAAACTTGAGGTTAACCTCAAGGGTGCCCTTTTTAATGGATTATTTTTAAATTGTGTGAATTGTTTAATGGAGTTTTTTTTTGTATATTTTTTCTTTTAATTTTAATATTACTTGATTAATAGCTAAACTTCCAACATATTTAATTTTGTATGCTTTATGTAAACAAGCCAAACATGTTTGATGTTATTTTTTTTTGTTAGAACCTTCGTATATAGGTTTTCAGCAATAATTATTATAATTACTATTAGGGCTACCGCAAATATCGTAATCTTTAAATCTATCGTATCTATAAAGGTTAATATACATATAAAATCCACTAATTTACGGATTTTTGGCGTAAAATTAAGATTAAATATTTACTTAGTCTGCCCGTGATCATGGATGCTGAAAAGAATCCGAAACGTCGGGAATAAATATATTTAAGTAACGCGAAAAATCCGTAAATTTGTGGATACGATATGTATAGTAATCGCGTAAATAAAAGAAATAATTAAGGTTAATATAGATTATGGTGGTTTTAAATTAAAATTTAGGTTTTATTTTGTTATTGGTACTGGTAAAATAAAATATTAATCACATAGATAGATAGTTTAGACAGTTTGTAATGGGTACCATAAAATTTAAAAAAAACTTGTACTTCTGCAATTTTCACATTTTAATTGGGTGGTTTTTCATTGCGTTAAAGGTGTAGTAAAAACATTGTAATTATCATTATTATCTAGTCCAAAATAACCATATTATTTTGGACTAGACTTCTTTTTCAAAATGCCTGTATAAAGTAAAATATTCTATAATATTCAGTGAACGAGATTGGTAAATCTTTCAGTGTATATTATGTGTTTTATGCGTACAACATTTTTGGAAGCAAATCAAATTGTTTAAATCAAAAGGCTTTTTTAATTTTTAAACTTAATTTTACGGCATAAGGGTAAACACTGGGCTTACTCATCAAGGACGTTCAAACCGTTTTGCACTCTACAGGTAGTGTAAAAATAGTTTTTTACACTACAAGTAGTGTCAAAAACTGGATTTTCTGAAGCAACTCATATTTTTCATCTATTAACGGTGATATATGACATCATACATATATAATAAATAAAAGTAAACTTTTACGTTGCGACTTTTTTAAACTGAAATATACATGAAACAAAATTGATTGAAAAACATATGCCGACAATAGGTACTAAAAATAACACTAAATATAAAGTTTATATTTTAATCATGTATAATATTCGATTTTTCTCTGTGGTCGACTTATTTTTATAGTATCACCTGTTATTTTTATAATATCACTTTTTTATATGTCTCTCAGTGCGAAATATAAAATAGATTAGATTTAAAATCTTTTAAAAGAAATTACCAATTTGTTTTCTAAAGTCGATACTTAAATAAAAACTGATCTTTTTATATACAATTGTAATGTCAAATTCATGGGGTAGTTTCTTACAAAGTGCACGTTTTCACCCGCTTATATTTCGCACTTTTATTCACTATTTGAAGTCGGTAATATTTTTTGGTTCAAATTTAACTAGTTAATTATAAAATTGATATTACATTTTACGTAAGATACCGTCACTTCTCGACTCGCCTTTCCGACACTAAATTAGCTTATCGCTAAACTCGTGTCTTTAGCAACAGTATTTATTATTGTATTTGGCAAAGTAATTATCTTCTTCACGTTCACGCCGTGGAAATTTTCGCGCTTCATTGATAATAGACATTGGGGAACGGTAACTAAGTAAAGAAATATACTTAGTTACCGTTCCCCAACCAACACAATGTTTATTATCAATTAAGTTTAGAGGTCTCACGAATTATCCTTAGTTATTTGAATTAAGTAGTATTTTATAATATTTTATAGTGCTTCTTATGTAGTACCAAAACAAATACTGTCTGAGGGATTTAACTTTTTTTGTACTTAATTAGTCTTAGTCATTTTATTTATACGTTAGAGTATTAAAAATATGACTTATATATAGCCATACTTTAAGAGGCTCACTGTAGAATTTAGGAATCAAACACATCAATCACTAATACATCGTGAAATATGTTACGACAATATAAAATTACCTTAGTTTCTAGATCTTTAATAAAACTTTTAAGTTAGTAAAACGTCAAGTGATCTTGCACCCAGGAATTTGCAACTGAAATTTACGGGTGATTCAAAGTCTTGCTTATTCACAATTAGACTAGCTAGACTTAATTTATTGCGCAACTGTCAAATTCCCCTGTCATTAGCAAAGCGTTTAAGTTAGTAGCTAATTTCAGAGTAATAATGAATTATGTATAATAATGTTTTATTTAATGTGTCTAATGATAAACGACAAAAATGCTTACTTCTGGTCTTTTTTTATTTATGTATCGACTTTAGAAAACAAATTGGAAATCCCTATTAAAGATTTTAAATCTATTTTATATTTCGCACTGAGAGACATATAAAAAAAGTAATATTATAAAAATAACAGGTGATACTATAAAAATAAGTCCACCACAGAGAAAGAATCGATTATTATACATGATTAAAATATAAACTTTATATTTAGTGCTTTTTAAGTACCTATTGTCAGCGTATTTTTTCAATCAATCTTGTTTCATAGATATTTTAGTTTATAAAAGTCGCAACGTAAAAGTTTAGTTTTATTTAAAATATATGTATGATATTATATATAGCACCGTTAATAGATTAAAAGTTTGTGATATCAGTAACTGAATATCGTCAATAAAGAAACTAAAAGGTATTCACGACAAACCTATAATTGAGTTTCTTAGGAAGAAAAGTAGAATAGTTCCTTAAGAAATATAAATAGAATATAAAGAGTCATATCCTTATTATTTTAAGTCACTTTATTTACATATTGTGTTAATTTAACATCTTTTTGAACAGTCGTTTCCTTTTTGCAATGAAATAAGTAAGAATTATTTGTAAGCAATAAAAAAATTTCAATATATTTCCCTTTTAAAAAAATTTTGTACGTTTCATACGTTTTTCAATGAAGTTTTTTAGTTAAGTAAATTGTAACTGAAAATATATATTACCTTGAAATGTTTCAATACTCTGATAATGTAAAAATGTATGGATGTATAACTAATGTGCAATATTTGCTTGTAATATGTTTTAAAATTTTCAGAGCTTCTCCAATATCACTTCACTTATTATTGTTGTACATTCCTCACAAAATTGTTCACTTGCAATTTATAAATCACTTGTATAGCAGTTATTGTGTAACGCGACACGGTGAAAATTATAACAGTTTAAATTTAAACGGTAAGCTTTAGATGAATTAATATTATTCCGGAGCAGTAAAGACACCTGTAACGTTATTTATGGCAAAGAAATTATGTTACAGGCTAAAGTAATAAATTTATAAAATAAAATATTTTCTCCAAAAATACTTCACGGTTAAATTAATTAAAATAATGAATTATTCTCTTTATTTACATAAAAACTGCATATAATTATAGAAAAAAGACTTAAATCGAATTTAACGCAAATAAGCATATTAAAATATGTTAAATGTTTTACATTTAATGAATATATCAATCGAATATATTTAGTTTTAATATTTTATCCATAATTCATGTTTAATAATATATAATTGATAAGTTACGTTGTAAATTTTCACCTCAACAATTATAAGCAAACTTTCATTATATTGTTTTTATCGCCCTTTCCACAACATGTACGGTTACATACTATTTAACCTGTTATTATAGTAATTTGATAAGACTACAGCGTTCTTAAAAAAATTGCAACTATCTCGATTAATAAAGTCGAAATGCTAATCGTTTTGCTTAGCATTTCGACGTTTCGAAGTTTTTAGTTCTTAGTTTCGAAATGCTCCCACTGTAAGTTTACATTGGGAATGTTCTGCTGTTATTTGATTTTCCAGTTTGTTTGTTCTTCTTGGTTTATTTGATTCGATTAAAGCACGTTTTAAACCTATAAACGAGTTACAACGTTCTTTATGCGCACACAATGTTATCAATATTCTTCCTTAGTAAATTGGCGATATAAAGGCGGGCATGGAGTCAACCATGGTTACTGTTTGTTTCTTATCGACTTCTCCAACGCCTTTAATGCCGTCAGTCATGATATCCTTCTTGCAATCCTCTCACATTTAATGATCTCGGATGAAATACTAGATTGGTTTTCCTCATATCTTCGAGGGCGCCAGCAATCGGTTAATGCTGACAATTCTTCCTAACTTGGCTTAATCTTGTATCTGGATGTTACCTCAAGGCGGAATTATCTCCTACTTCTATTTTCGTTATTTATTAATTTTATTCTCCATGATCTTCAATGTGCGTATCATCTTTAGAAAGAAAGAAAGAAAGAAAAATGTTTTATTTAGTACATAAACACAAATATATAAAATACATATCAAGATAACAAAACGTTTGATGCACTAAAAAGGTTTCCACTCAGCGTAATTTCACAGAATTAAAAACTCTGTGAATGCTGATTTTCAGTGGAACCAACTGAGAGTGATAGATGACAACAATTTATACAAAGAATAATTATTAAACTTAAGATTAACAGCTATAACAAAAGCAAAACAAAGAAATATACAGCATAATTAAAATAAAAACGACATAGTAAAAATGTAAAGTGTAATGCATGTAAAGTAAAATGAATGAATGAGATTTGATAACCCAATTTAGATAACTGGAACATCTCTAATTAATGAAAACATCGTTCTCTTACCAAAATATGCTACAATGAAATAAGCAAATAAACAATTCTATATGTGTGATACATATGTTAACAGAACTAGTGTTTAAGTAGTTTGACGAACCGAGAGATTAATCGCCAATCAAGTGCCAGATTTTTGTGAGGAAAGTAAATGTTTTTTTAATTGATATTTAAAGGAATTCATAGACTTAGAGTTCCTTATCGGTGGGGGAATGTCGTTCCAGCACTTAGTAGCGGCGAAACGAAAACTTTACGCCGATGACTTACCATTGTACACTCAACAGCCAGTCGGCAATCTTTCTGAGGCAATTCGTATAATTAACCAGGACTTGACTGCTATTAAAGTTGGTGAACTAAATTTGGCTGGCGTTCAATCCATCCAAGTGTCAGGCTATATTGGTAGGAAGTGCACGCACCTTGATTAGATTGGATTCAAACACACTTCCTCCAATAATTTTGAACAGTTGCCCTATTCCGCTCAGCCAAAATGTTAAAAATCTCGGGCTTTATATCGATTCGACGCTGAGTTGGAACGCTCAAATCGCTGGTGTCGTTAAGAAAGTTACAAATGTCTTACGATGCTTGTATCGCTTCAAAAATTTTCTGCCTATACAGACTAAAATCATGCTCGTGCAGACCTTGATCTTCCCCCTTATCGACTATGGTGACGTGTGCTACTTTGACCTGAATGCAGATCACCTCAACAAACTTGACCGACCTCTGAATAACTGCATTCGATTCGTTTTCAATATGCGTAAGTATGACCACGTTTCGGTATACCGTTCTCAACTGCAGTGGTTACCTTTACGCCAGCGACGCTCGTTACGAGCTCTGACTACTCTCTACTCTTTCCTCAATTCGTCTACAACGCCGTCTTATATATCTACCCATTTTCAGTATCTATGTGAAGTCTGTAACAAAGAACTTCGCTCAACGCACAGTCGTGTTCTTCAATGCCCCATTCACCGTTCTGACTTGATGCATTCCTGTTTCTTTATCCAGTCTGCTCTTCTGTGGAATTCGCTACCTCTTAAAATCAGAATGGCTCATAGTTTCATGACTTTTTAAAAAAAGGCAAAAGAGATCCTGCTTAAAAACTTGTCGACAGAATAGTAAATCGTCAATTATGTATGTATGTGTATATATATAAATATTCAATTATTTGTATAGGTTTTTGTATATATATGTATATAAAAAGTTATATGTCTAAGTATAAATATATATACTTGATTATGTATATTTGTGTGTAGGTATTTTTTATCTGTATTTTTACATGATGTATTTATTTTTAGAATACTTTTAGTCATTTCACTTTGCTTTTTACGCACTCTCTATGCACCTCCCCACCTTCACTCTCTGCACCACCCCAAGGTTGACTGGGAGAAAATGTCTAAGTATTAATAAATAAATAAATGTAAAATTTTAATCTCTGTTAGACTTTCATGAGGTGCTTGAACGCACTAAAGCGTGACGTGACATGAATTGAAAGATGATATAGACATACTGCACCTTGCAATATTGCTTTATTTTTTATTTTATGTATGTAAAGCCCTAGTACTTTATATGTATTCGCTTAATAATTTCTTATTATTCTCTAGTTATGATAATAATGGTGTGTTTGTCCATACATCATCAGCCTGTGATCGTCCACTGCTAGACATAGGCCTCCCCTAATACACTCCTATCCATTAGAGGTTTAGACTGTACCCGCCAGCTGGTTCAATTCATAGATAGTTTAATTAAAGGCTACGGAGGCAGTATATTTTATTAAAACACCGTATATAATTGAACAGTGTCATAAATAATACATTTTGTTTTTTCATTTCTAGTGCAAATTAGAATTCTGTTCCCGTTTCCTACCATAAGTAAGTTGTAATAAATATTTGCAACTACCAGCTATATTAGATAATAGTATAATAAATAACGGCCCCGTAGTCTTTTTGCAGACAAAAAGGCTTCTGAAGTAAGCAACAAGAATTACAGTATATAAAAATAAATATTTAACGAAGTTTGCAATTAATTTCTAATGAGATATTTCCCTCCTTATTATGTTTTTAGAAGTATTATGTTAATGATAAAAATTGGTTTTATGTACGCTATATGTTAAAGTTATGCATATCATATTAGGCTGCAATGAATGGTTTAATTTGGCTGACTTATTATACTAAACAGGACAACATTGTGCGTAAAACATTATTCAATTAAGAAAGAAAATACATACTCTATTGCTCAATACTATAAAAAATAAAATTAGTCAAATGCACTAATAAAAGCTTTTATGTCTTCTATATAAGCACTGTGTAATAAGTACATCATTAATATGAGTTTCCAATTATTTATCTTTGGTTGTAAAAATAAGTAGTTCTGCAATCATAGTCATTACCTTTGTTTAACAAAAATCAATCTTCAATTGGTGCAGATTACCTTATTTTATTTATATTTTGTTAATCTTACATTGCTTCCAGGATAATTTCATTGATAATATTATTACATTATAATTATGTTGCTTAAAAAGTTTTAATAAAGGCATTATGCTAAAACTATACTTACATTGTAAGAAAGATATATATTTTATAATTTTGTCGTCTACTCGAGTTGTTACTTTTAGAAGAAAAAGGAAAACGTAATGCCGCCGCCTAACGAAGTTTTATTCGCACGGGTTAAATCTCACACCACATGACACAAAACTTGAAAACTTTTTAGTTACCCAGGAGTTCAGTGGAAAAGAATATTTATTGAACTCTGATTTCGTGAAAGCATGCCTGTATAAAGTTCCGAGGTGAAACGCTTTTGTTAGTAACAAGTAATTAAATTCGACGCTTTCGTTAATTTTCTATTATTATTTTACGTACATAACTTAGGTTGTAAGCCTTTTTTCTTTTTTTCATCTGTTGGCCGTTTATTTTCAATGATCAATGTGTAACTTATGATATATGACTATGATACCAAGAAATATGACTCTAATTTAACTAATATTCATGATAGCTTATCAGCTAGTCACAATGAGCTTTACATAGACATATCATATCAATAATGCTAGGTAGTAAGATATGAAATCTTAATCTTAGCGGAGAAATTGAAGTGACGGCTGAGCCCGCTGAAGCGAGACGTGACATGATTGGCTAAGATTTTATATCAAAATTTACTTACTATGTTCTATCTATTTTCATAGGTATGTTTTACAAGGGACCGTCTAGAGAAATACCACCGTTGTGCCTATTTCTGCCGCTAATCGGAAAGATAGTAGCGTTTATACGCTACTGTCTTCCGGTTTGAAGAGTACCGTAGTCAGCGTAATTACTGGGTGATAGAGACGAACAGAACGTCTCAGGTTGTTAGCGGATTTCTGGCGTCTCACGCTGCGTTTTGTATGGGCAAGGCACTTATCACTTTGAACGTTTTGCTCATATCTTCATGTTACTAAAAAGTTTAAATTTATCTTAATGTTTCATTGGGTCTAAAGCTATTGTGAAACTGAGCCCTATCACCGCAAAAGATACGTCGTAAATCGTATGACGGCATAGAGCGAGAGAAATGACGTGAAATGGATTTTAAATGTTCCTAGCTTTTTTTAATGCTAGACTTGCTTTTTAATGCCCAATTACAAGTTAAAATTTAAAAATTAGTTTTAAATCAGAAACTTAAAAGAAGTTTATAAACTCGTATTACAATTTGTATGTCCAGAAAAGAGAACGTCTATTTCAAGCGAAATGAAAGCGTCTTTAACACACTTCCTATACTGAAAATATTATTTTCTAGGATAACACGTACACAATAAAACACATAAGGAAATTTATTTACAATTTTACAAATTTACAAAATATATATATATATATAAATACATATACTTAATATAATACTTTCTTGTATGTATATATATATATATATGTATACTAGATTTATGTAAGTGGCGATTGCATCGACTTCCATAAGAGCACCAACACATGGGCGTGATCATGTTATTTATTTTTAAGTTTTCAAGTTATATTAGCTTAACCTTTGTCATCTATATATAAATACATATACTTAATATAATACTTTCTTGTATATATACACTATGTATATATACACTAGAAGTTTATATATATATAGAAGTTTCACTTCAAAACATGTGTTAATGTAACATTCAAAGGAACTGAATACTCAATGCTGAATGTCTTAATAGATGCTTAATGCGTCCACTACGTGGCGCTGTCGCAAAACGATTTTAAAAAATTGTATAAATATGTTAATAACGCGCTCCAAAAATGCCTAAAATAAAATTAATTTGTTACTGAAATGATAACTAAGCTAAATATAAACAATTCGTAACCCTAGAATAAAAAAGGTGGCGCGTAACGGAAAAAAAGATGGCGGGTAACGAAAAAATGTTACACAAAATTTTTTCCAATCCCGATAACTTTCACATCAAAAAACTTGTCTTTGAAGATTGTGCACATTGGCACACCACTCTTATTTTTATCCGAGTCAAAACTGTTCAATAACAACTTTTTAATCATTTTTAAATTTAAGGAAACCACAAATATTCCACTTTCAATAAAATAACATATGATATGACTATAACAACTACGACATCTTAAGGTAAAATTTTGTATTAAAATATTGCTGTCAAATATAGCTTTTTATTTTTTATAACTATATAAACCGTTAAATGCAGCGTTCCACATATGGAACTGGGTGCCTTGTAGGGTTAAGAAAAATAAAAATTTCTTGTTTACTTTAGGCTTTTTTTAATTTCAGCAGGCATTAAACATAATCTCAATCGATTGCTTCTGTGTCTACCACAGACTTACTCACTGTTATTATTACCGCTTTATTTTATATATTTAGGTGTAATTAATTTGTAATTTGTTTAATTTCGCACTTCGAAAGTCAACACTTAATTAAGAAAAGCTCAGATACAAACAATGTTGTCGTTGAGTATTTCTCACATTAAATTAAACATTTTTTTTTATAATTCATTATTATTCCTGTAATTAGTTGCCAGCTTAAATGCATTGCGAATGACAGGAAAATTGGACAGTAGCGCAATAAATTAAGTCCAGCTAGTATAATAATAAATAAGCAAGTCTTTGCATCACCCGTAAATTATAGTTGCAAATGCCTGAGTGCAAGATGACTGTGTTTGATTCTTAAAATCTAATCAATAAGCCTATGAAAGCTGTGCGGGCACCGTTAATCAAATAATTAACTTCGTTAGTCGTTAATCCGTTAAAAAAAATTTAGCTTCATTTAAACGTTAAAGCGTTACATTTTGGAAGAATTAACGCAAGTTAAAGTTAATTGTTAATCCGTTAATATGTGTAAAATTGAATTTTTTTATCGTTGCGTTAGTGACTAATAAACATGTAAAACTTGTTGGTTAGGGTTCCGGAAGTAAACTGGCTAGGAATAAAACAAAGTACTTGTATGATTCGTATCCGTAATTTAATCGTCGGGCATAAGGTGCATATTCCACTTAACGAACATTAACATGTTGAAGTTCTCGTCTGAGTGCGAGGCTCGATTGGGGTTTATATGTCTGTACCCGCGGAAAACAAACGTTCAACTGCTACGCTTGAGAGACAGCAGTATTATATTTATCGAATAGATTTTTTATTATCTGTTCCCCGAGGAATGCAGCATCGTTAAACGAGTCTTTTGATTTTAAGTCCCTCCAATAGACAATTACCAAAACGTTTGCAAACCAAACGGGAACAATCGCCTCACAACATAAAACAGTAAGAAGCACGATGTCACCAGAGACAAGACATTACAAAGATATTAATAAAGAAAGACATCCACATAGCAACACTAAATGTACTTACTTTAAGAGATGAAAGAAAGGCTTGCTGAGCTAAAGCTAGCACTCACAACCATAAAATTGGATATATAGGGAAAAAGCGAGGTGAGACGACTTGGCAAAAAAATTCAAGAACATTATGACATTTTTTTTTGACATACGCAGGCGAGGAAGTGGTCACGATCACCCATAGACGTTGACAATACCAGTGGTATTGCCAACGCGCTGCCTACCGTGAGACATAGGGTGTTAAGTCTTGTTTACCCAGTAAATACGCTGGCTACGGTGCCCTTTAACCGGAACGCAGCAGTGTTTTCACACTACTGCTTCGCGGCAGAAAAAGGCATCGCGGTGGTACCCACCCAGACGGTCTCCTGTAAACAGGAGACCTACCACCGGTAAAACCTTTTTTACAAAGGTGAGACAAAAGGACAGTATGGAGTAGGTTTCATAATACACCAACACCTATGGAACCACATACGAGAGTTTATTGGAATTTCAGAACAAATTGTTCTAGAAAACATAGAAATACCCAAACATAGAAAATTTCGAATTTACGAAGATTTGGACCATTATACAAGTTTACGCACCTACGGAAGCTGCAGATAGAATAGCAAAGGAAAACTTTTACTGGGAACTAAACAGAACAATCACAAAACAAGCGAACTAAAACTTAGTAATTATGGGAGATTTCAATGCACAAATAGGAAACCTAAAATCAAACAACAAAAACATTAGACCATACACTCTTGGAAAAACAAACTATAATGGAGAAAAGCTAAAACTTTTGTTTTGAAAATGATCTTACAATAATTAACACCATCTTTAAAAAAAGAAAACAGAAGATGGACATGGATATCATCATCATTATCAGCCTGTAATAGTCCACTGCTGGACATAGGCCTCCCCTAATACACCTCTATTCGTTAGGGGTTTGGACCGTATCTCACCACGCTGGTCCAATGATGGGTGTACCGACTTTTACATGCCCATCCGACGCATGGATCATCTTTCTTTTTAGAAAATTGGGTGAGGGCCTAATTGCCCAAAACAACTAGAAACAACAATGAAAATTTGTTGGTCCCCGCAGGATTTGAAGCCAGACCTCCGGTTACGGAGGCAGTTATGACTATGGATATCACCTGACGGAAAGTAAACCAACCAAGTTGACTACGTCCTGACAAATAAAAGGCATCGGATGAAACAAAACATCTTTTAAAAAATAGAATTAACCTAATCAAAGTCAAGAATAAAACAAAACAAATCAGGAAAGAAATATCAGAAGTAAGCCATAAAAGAAAAAATAAGAAAAGATAAATATAACGTTAAGATGACATTATTTGAAGAACTTATAATCAAAACAGGTAGAGTAAAAAAAGCAAAGAAATTATGATGGACAAAAAGAACGGATACTAAAATAAAAAATTTAGAAGGATCAACATCAACATCTAGACCTGATCATCCTTTGCACAGCAATGGAATTCTACAGACAACTGTTCTCGAGCCCCGGCAGACAACCAGGAAGACTATCAGAATATAAATGATCAAATGCAAGTGCCACAAATACTACAATCAGAAGTGGAAAATGCAGTTAGTACATAAAAAAAAGACAAAGCTCCATGAACCGACGGCATAACGATAAATGAAACCATAACGACAAATGAAACCGCAATTTCGTCTAAAGCTACACTATTACCTATTCTAACGAATATCTTCAACGAGGTTCTGGAGACGGAAATAATTCCTTCGCAATGGTCCACGTCAAAAATAATATTATTACATAAAAGAGGCGATAAAAACGATGTTAGCAATTACAGACCTATTAGTCTCATGTCTAATATATACAATGTTTTTGCGAAAATACTTCTTGGTAGAATTACAAAAATACTAGACGAAAACCAACCTAGGGAACAAGCAGGCTTTAGAAGTGGATACTCAGTAGTGGACCATTTATTTACAGTCAAACAAATATTTGAGAAATACGAGAAGTATAATCTACCTCTCTACTGCTGCTTTGTTGATTACTGCAAAGCTTTTGATTCCCTTAAACACGTTAAGATATGGGAAGCATTAAATCGCCAAGGCGTTGAACACAAAATAATAAGAATAATAAAAAACATATATACAAATAGTACAGCAACAATAAAACTCGAAAAAGCGAGTGAGTTCTTTAAAAAAGAGAAGGAGTTAGACAAGGAGACCCATTGTCACCTAAGCTTTTTACAGCAGTACTGGAGGAAGAATTTAGACAAATCACCTGGATGGAGCATGGGCTCACCATTAATGGAGAAAAACTAACCAATCTAAGGTTTGCTGATGATATCATCCTATTTGCCAAAGCACCACATGAACTTTAAGCAATGATCAGTGATCTGGACTTACTAAGTAAATTATTAAGCGCTTGGAAATTAATATTTTAAAGACAAAACTTTAGACGAACAGGACACAAGAAATTATCACTCTAAAATAACAAAAACATTGAATATGTTAATGATTATATGTATCTAGGACAAATCATATCAGGAGATAACATAAATAACAAAGAGATTGATATAAGAATAGAAAAAGCTTGAAGGCAGTACTGGTCTCATAAGAAAATAATGAAGGACAAGAAATCAGCCTGGTCGTTAAAGGAAAAATGTTTAACACCTGCATACTACTAGTGCTGACTTATAGCTGCCAAACATGGGCTTTAACAACTACTCTAACAGACTGAGAACGAGCAATTAAAAACTATTAAAATATTAGGAAAGGAAAAGTGGAGTAAAAGTATCATGACTTGGTATCCCAGAGAAGGAAAGAGAAAAAAATGTAAGACAAAACAAAAGATGGGAGGATGATATTGTAGAAACAGCAGGCAAATCGAGGATAAGAGAAGCACAGAATAGGGAAAAACGGAAGGAAATGGAGAAAGGCCATGCCAGTAACAAAAAGAAAATAAATGAATAAACTGTAGTTAAATTAGATATGTAATTGTTTATACTTTTCTAAATAAAAGCTAAAAAAAGATTTATGAATGTCTGATCCCCGAGGAATGCAGCATCGTTAAACGAGTCTTTTCATTTGTCAGCCACATTTTAACGAGACTTTGCTTTGCTCTTTAAAGAGTTGGAGTTCTTTGGTCTATCTATAGAACTGAAAAAGTCTTCCTTCTCGTCATCATTGTTGTTACTCGTATTGCTCCCACCGCCACTAAAACTGTCTCTGTCTTGCGTATTTTTCAATGCTTCTTGTGGTGAGGTATTTTCTTTCTTATTTTCAATGCACTTTTTTACTGCATCCACAGTAGTCAGTGCTTACTTGCCGCAACATAAGCCATTTTATAATAACGGAAAAATATATCTAGTTTTGTTTTTATTTCACGCGCTGCCACGCGCCGCCCGGCACTTGTCGTTTCTTTTCATACTTGTATGAACCTGATTTCGCGCCACTCCAAGTAAATAGAAGGCACTGTATTAACGGTTAACGGACTTCTGCATATTAACGGAAGTTTATGTATCAAAATGTTAAGTTCGTTAATTAACGATTAAAGAATTAACGAGTTAATGCCCAGCACTGTATGAAAGTATGGCTTTGTTTTGAGTATCAAAACAATGTGTTACTAGCTCATCTTTTTTGTTATAAATAAAAGTATAAAGACGAATAAGTTATAAGGTGTTACGTTTTAATAGTTAATTTTTTATCTTTTGAAAAGAATATATCCAAAGTCCATTTAGTGTTCTCGTAAAATGCGGGATACATGAGTTATATCAGTTTCCCTTTAAAGACGTATCCTACTAAATATTAAGAAGAATTATTTTTTCATATTGAGGTGACAATGTCTATTAACGTAGTTCAAGATAGGGAGGCGCTCTCGAAAACTGTGTCACAGCGCCGCTCACGTAACGCTCTCCATAAGCAACCATGGGAGAAAGTGAGAGGCATGCGTCTTTCTTACTCGTGCGTAGTTGGCCCGCTTTAGTGAAAAAGAGACAAATAGAAAGAGAAAGAGAGTTGATCCTTCTTCCTACTATACGAATGAATATTCACGTTGTCACGTATAACTTTCACCCATATACCGATTTTACAGGCAACCTTTTTTTAATGTGCTACAGTTTGTATAGGAAACCTAAAATAAATCAGAATACGAACATGTTAAAATCCCATTTTTTGTATAAATTTTAAAGTATAATTAATGTTGGCCTCTAATCTATTTGTTGAAAACGTCGAGGATGTATCATACGCTTTTTAAATGCTCGGGTGCGGCTAAGGCCATTAACGGGGTTGATATCGGAAGTCACGCTACGGAAGTATCCAAAATTGTTAAAAACTTTTACTGAAAAAGGAATTGGTTAGATGTTTATTTCATTATAAGGTTATTTTGGTGACACGCAACAATTCTTCTATTATTATGAGTAATACTATAACATACCTTATACATCAGAACAACACGTAGGCTATTCTTTATAAAGATCAAAATAGAAAGTTTCATGTGTGTAGAAAAATTTGTTCTTGATTGCATTAGTACGTATACCTCTAAAGTTTTTATATTTATCGAGTTACAAATTTGTATATTTATAAATCTTACTAAAATAAAATAAAACTTGTTTTTACACAATTCAGCCAGTATTATACAAAATACATTAGGATTGTGGCGGAAGTGCTTAAGAAGTTAAAGATTACTTTTAAATCCTACAACATAATAAGATGCTTTTAATTTATAACCTTACAAAAATTATATTGACGTTTGTGTCGGTACAATACTAAGTGGTATTATATAAATCCTAGTTGTCGAGAACGCATTGCATTTCACAGTTATTTTCTCACAAATTAATTCGTTAGATCTACAGTCATATTCTTAACTTAGTTAACAATCCCCAACGTGTAATATCTATTAAGAGCAAAAATTATTATTTAGTTTTTAAACAGTTAATTTATTTGTAATATAAAGAATTTTGACCATGTTGTCAAAATTCGATTAGTCCATTATTTATTTTTCCCAATTTTATTATATGTATTTCTGTAACAAAAACTTAATACTAATTCATAAACAAAAAATAACAAAATAAAGAAAAAAATGCAGTGCTACCATTAACTCATAAATTAAAAAAAATGAAGTATAATATCACTATGTTTAAAAAAGATAATTCACAATACACGTGTGTTGACTTTTGTAATATTTAATCTTTTATTAATATAAAAATTTAACTAAACAAATTTAAAGGGCGAAAGAAGGGCAGAATGGAAGTCTATAAAATATACACTTTAACCTTTTCTATTAAAAAGGATAGGGTCGCTACTTGACAATGGCAGCAGTATTTGAGTCATTTAACTATCTTTACTTTTTAAGTAAATAAAAATGTTTACTAAGTAAAAAATTCTAATAACTGAATATTGTCAAAACGGAAACTATAATTTATATTTGACAAACCTCGACTAACTTCGTATCCTAATAATTTTAAGATGTTTTATTAATAAATTCCGCTTATTTAATATCTTCCTACAGTATCATCATCACTGAGGTACAGTCGTATCATTCTTGGAACAAATGGAGAAATTTATTTTATATTAGTTAAGCACTTTAGAAAATTCCGATACAATTTCTTTTCAATGAAGTTTTTAAGATCAACTGTCCTACAAATATTATTCTGTGATAACGTAAACATCTTTTTCGTAATACGCTATTCAGATATTTTTAAATCTGAATTTCTTTCGCCAGTTCTTCTCAGGTCGGAGGCGTCCTATTCCAAACCGGTGGTAGCGTCCTTGACAATGAATAAGCGAGTGTTACACTTCTATATCGAATAAAGGTATTTGAATTTGAATATATAACCAGAGCAATATATATTCTTGAAATTGACATGAAATTTTAGAGAGCTTCTCTAAAGCAATTACCTTGTATTGAAATATATTTTGGCAGGAACTTCCTTCTTTTATATACTTAAAATATTTAAGTAATATAACAGTTATTGTGTAACACGACAACGTGAATTTTTATTAAACAATTTAAATTAAATGGTAAGCTTTAGTTAAATTAAAATTATTCCGGAGCGGTAAAGACACCTGTGACGTTATTTATGACAAAGAGAATATATTACAGGCAAAAGTAATAAATTTACAAAATATAATATTTCTCCAAAATTGCTTCATGGTTATTTCATTTAATAGTATGATTTATTATTTTATTTAAACGTATACTTTATATTAGCGAATTAAAAAAAACTTAAATCGAATTTAACGCAAATAAACACCATTAATTCTGTTACACATTTAGTTATAAATATATCGATATATTTATTTATGTTATTATTACGATTAATTCTTTTATATATTTTTTTTATAATTAAGATTTTTTAATCATAAGTTGATAAATGTATAATACAATGCGTTTACGTCGGAAACTATCGCGTAAACATTTTTAAGCAAACTTTTTATCAACCTTTTCATTAACGTAAATTTGTCATACTATTTTACACGCTATCATGATGTTTGTGATAAAACTACACAGTTCTTAAAAAAATCACAACTATTGTACATAAGGCTTCAATAACAATGCGCCACAACTGTCTCGAGTAATTAAATCGAATTGCTAAGTAAAATCTGTATGTATTAAATAATCTATTCGAGATGAACTCTACTCGTTCGTTTCATTCGAATTAAGCAAGATTTTATCGAATTAAACGGTAACAAACTTCAGAAATTGGTAATCGGAAAGACCTTTTAGATGTTTTTTTTTAATGTTATATCACTTTCTTTCATTTAATTATTCAAAGCATGACCATAATAATAACCATAATAATAATTAAGGAGGTACTCAATTCGGCGCGTATTTTTTTTTCGGGTTTAGGTGTAATTTGGTCCAATTTTTTTTTAAATAATTTCATGATAAATAGTTTAATAGATATTTAATAAATTAAGAAAATTACAGCGTCAATAATCACAATCTTGTGCGATTAAACTTCAAACGCTATTTAATCTTTAGAGATATTAGAGATATTACATAAATTGGCCTTCAATTAAGTCTGTCAGAGCAAATATCTATGTTATAAGAATGACTACGTTATGTTATGAGAATTTTATGTAAACATTTTTTAAAATTTATAGTTTAAGCTCATTTTAGATAATACAGTTCACATAAAAGTTAATGCATGGATAAAAATCTTTATTCGTGCAGTGACTGATCGACTGATATCAGTCTGAAAGTTTACTTGTTCCTTTCTCTAACAAAGTATGAAAACAGTAGACACCATTGATAAGTTAACTTACATTAAAGAAAGCTTTAAAGGTGTTACAATATTTTTGTTGCGCTCACAGTGGTATCAATATTCTTCCATTGTAAAATGTAATCTCTAATAAAACTTCAAGCGCACTGAAGCGTGACGCCACATGAAAAGAAAGATGGTATAGACATACAACACATTGCAATGTCACTGCTTAATTTTTTATGTATGTAAGGGCCCAGTACTTTATATGTAATGATGATAGTATGTTTATAATTAGGTTATAATATATATTCACGAAAATACTTAAATATTAAACACATTTAACATTAGCTGTAAAAGGTAGAAGCTTTCATAAAAAAAACTCTCTTGTTGTGCAAAATTTAATAATAGTACAATATGGCACGTATTTGGGTGGTTTACTCGTGATGTTACTATGGCATCGGTGGCACCATCGCGGTGTCTATTTCTACCGCAAAGCAGTAGTGTGAAAACACTACTGTGTTCCGGTTTGAAGGGCACCGTAGCCAGCGTATTTACTGGGTAAACGAGGCTTAACATCCTATGTCTCACGGTAGGCAGCGCGTTGGTGATACCAGTATTGCCAATGTTTATGGGCGTCGGTGACCACTTTCCATCAGGTGGCCCCGATTGCTCGTCTGCCTGCGTATGCAATAAAAAAAAAGTCGATCTAAAAGATTCATTACGAATTTTTAAATAAACGTATAACTTTTACATAATTTTAATAATTCATGATTTGTACTATAATTTCTTAATATACCCATTGATGCTCAGAAATTATTGCTTATTTTTTAACAAACAACACAGATACGGACAATTTTTATGATTGAATTGGGTGACTTCATATTAGAAAGTTCCCAATTCTGAAAATTTCTTTATTTTATACTAATAAAAGTTCAGGTATTTCTTACAAGGCAATTTTATAAATTAAACATGTTGATTTTGGCATTTCTGTTTAAAATAGTCATCCAGTGTTACTACAAATGAAACATCAAATTCGAAATAGTATGTACTTAGTATGTCTATTTAAAAAAAATCTGCTTTATAGAACCACCATTCCAAAATTATATAACTGTACAATTAAATACATAATATTAATATGTCACAATGAAAAAATGAATCGCTAAGAAGCTATTTTCTTATGAATTTTTATTATGTTGACTACAAAGTCTATTCAAGGAAGACCCATACTGTAATTTCCAGTACGTTGTTAAATATGAGTATTTCAGATGTTTTTAGTTAAGTTACGTAGGCAGACGGGCTAAGACTAAAGATACGTTGCCAGTGCTAAGAAAAGAGTTATAACGTGCTAAATTTTGAAGTCGGTTATACGTTTTAATTAAATTTTTTCTACTTTTACTTTACATTATTATTTGAGCAACTAAAATTTTGTTCCCGTTTCTTACCATAAGCAAGTAGTAATAAACATTTGCAACTGTCAGGTGAGTTAGATAACAGCGAAATAAATTACACCCCGTAGTCTCTTTGCAGACAAAAAGGCTTCTGAAATTAGCAACAAGAATAACAGCATGAAATATTTTACGACGCTTTCAATTGCTTTCTTATAGGACACTTCTTTTCTCAGAAGAATACGCAAATATTGAATTAGGAGAGGCCTATGTCCAGCAGTGGACTGACGCTGGCTGATGACGATTTCAATCGAATAATTATATAGACATAAAACAATGTAAAAATACTTATAGTTATGAGTCATTAAAAAAATAACAAAAATAAAATTATTCAAATATGGATACGAAAGCTTTCGTTATAACATCTCTATGGATGAAAAGTATTTCATTATTTAGACTTTCCTATCATTTCTCCCAGGTTGCAAAAATAAGTGGCTCTTCCGCCCTGGCAATTGAACTAAATAACTGCAATCGGTGCAGGTTACTTTGTATTTTTCATATGTTTAAAAATCCCACATTGTTCACAGCAAAATTTTATCGTCAATTTTATCTAAAAGGTAAAATATAAGAGAAATTGGTATTTTTTCTTTTCCAACAACGCGTTGCATTATAAATACACCAACTTTGCGGAAAAAGTTACATATTTTTAAAATTCTGTGGTCTACTTACTTTAAGAAGAAAAAAGAAAGTCTAAAACCGGCGCCTGACGAAGTTTAATTCGCACGATTAAATCTCACACCACATGAAACTAAAAAACTTTTCAATTAACCGAATACCAGGAGCTCAGTGGAAAAGATTTTTTATTAAACTCCGATTCTGTGAAAAGTATGCCTTTATAAAGTTCCGAGGTGAAACGCTGTTGTTAGTAACAAGTAATTAAATTGGAAGCTTTCGGTAATATTTTATTGTTAAATTACAAGAATAAATAAAAGCAAATTTATTGGATTTCTTTATCGAAATATTTAACGTGGTTATCGGGACTAAATTTGACGTTTAATAGCAAAAGAAATATTTTTTTATACTAATACTTCAGATATTTGACATTCATTTGTAACGTAAATACATTTATTTAAACTCAAAAAAAAAATTAAATTAATAGTTATTATAACGATTATAATTTTTTTCTTGTTAAACAAAATAAATATTATTGTTTATAATTAGTAATATTAACGTTATTTGCTCTGTCATATTAAATTATGGCACTTCGAAGTCATGGTAGCATTTTTTTAGAAACATATCATAACAGGTAGTTAAATATTTAAATAATAAGGCCTCAAAAATCTCAACTACGCGCAGATAAACTGCAAAAACTGGCTAAACCTTAAAGAGTAGTAAACTATGTTGTACGTAAATGTACTCCAAAAATTGGTTTAAATTAAAAAAATAATTAGATTGTATCAATACCAATTTACAAAAAGGATGTTTTTTACGCGAATAACAATTTCAACGTATTTTATTGTCTTTGATTACTTTTTTTCTGTATTTTATGGTCATGGGTCAACCTAAATTTTTATTTAAATAATGATAAAAATTATAAAGTAATTAAATGCGATACAGCCTGTGAAATTGTGTTATTTATTAAAAGCATTAAAATAATTATTTAAAATGCCGTGTTTCTTTTGTAGATCTTTTCGATTTTCTTCTTTTTTAAAACGAGGACAAAGGTACCCCTGTTATGTCCTCTTTGACCATATTAAATCTTGTTTATTTAAAAAGCTATTCTATTTAAAAGTCTTCTAATATTTTGGATATACTATAACTGTATAAAGCAAAGAAATTAGTAACATCACATACGCTACAAAATTTAGTTCCCTAATCATATTATGCAACACATTGCAACCGAGTTAGGAAGCTTGTTATTGTAATTACATATCACGATTTCAAGCTGCAAATCTAGAAAATTATGTCAATACTTTTTCTCCCGTCAGTTCCTCTATAGGATTACTTCTTCTAAATATTCGGGTAATTTTATTACACACTAATTTGTATTAAGCCACTTAGATACCCACAAAAAACTTTTTGGGATGACTTGCATCTTACCTCCAAAGAACAGCATAGATGGATAGATTAGATTTTAGTATATTCAAATTCAAACATCTTTTTCAACATGGGAGCGATACACTCACTTATTGATTGTCGAAAATCTACCACCAGTTCGGAGAAGGACGCCTATGACCTGAGAAGAACCGTCGAAAGAAACTCAGCGGGATTTATTTTTTGTCATCTTTTACAATATAATTATGCAAACAAATCAAAGCATAAAATTATAATAATATTGTAAAATTTGAGCAGCGTCTGCATAAAATGGCCTAGAATAACCAGGATCGCCTTTCATATACTAATATTGCAAATAATGCATCGTCCAACTTTTTAAGCATTAAATGATCGGCCCATATTGCCATAACCAACCAGAATAAAAAGACAACATAAAGTTGGCCTCCTACAGGATTTGACCATTAAGCTATTGGTAATGAACAAGCATTGCAGCAGCATGCAGTTTACGCCAGATTAAACGTTGGAAATTGTGTGTGTTAGATAGTGCAAAAATGAGAACGGATTTAGTTAACATTGTAAATTTTTCGATAAAAAAAAACAAATTATGCCATTTATAAGTAAGAGGGAAAGCTAATAAGTTATATAAAGAATAAATTAAATTTCTAGTTCAAAAAAAGGACAGCTGCTTTAAAATTTACCATAAAATAAAGAAGAAATAATTGAAAAATTTGGTATGTTGTGCGAAACAAGTAATCCTTAAATTAAATATATGTAATTGAAAATCGTTACAGACAGCTGCGGTATTATTTATATCAGTTTACAGATTTATTACGTTACAAAGCAAAAAATTGGTATTTTTATTTACTTTTTCATTAATGAAATATTTAATATTCGTTTCAAATTCCTTTTACTATATATTTTATTGGAAAACACTTTAATAAACCAGACTGTAAAATATATCGCAGTATGATAAAAAGTATATATTTTGATATTTTGTGCCAACTCATACACAACTTTATATGTAACCAAAATGTAGTAATTACCAGGTAGTAGTTATAAGTAGCTACAAGGAGGAAACAAAAAGTGAATATGATATATGTAACGACTTTTTACATTTTTCTTAAAATCTGTTTTCTCTCGGGATCAATATGATCGATCTAGTGATCGATTAACTGCCTCCGTAGCCTGGTGGTATAGGCGTTTGCTTTAGAAACCGGAGGTCGTGGGTTCGAATCCTACTGGGACTCAACAAATTTTCATAGTTGTTTCCTAGTTGGTTTGGACAATTTGGGCCTATCACCCAGTTGTCTGAAAAGTAAGATGATCCATGCGTCAGATGGGCATGTAAAAATTCGGTCCAGCCACCAACCCGCATTGGACCAAAGCGGTGGGATACGGTCCAAAAACCCCCTAATGGATAGGGGTGTATTAGGGGAGGCCTATGTCCAGCAGTGGTCTATCAAAGGCTGATGATGATGATGATGATGAGTGATCGATTCAGTCTAGTGAAATGATATATTTTTATTCAAATCTTGAAACTCGTTATACAATACCTTCTAAATGTCAAGTAGATTTTGTTTCTGACTGTCAGTTTACATTGTCGGCACACATCTTCCGGAGACTTCTTTTATATTAAAAGATTATTTTAATGTGATTTGAATTCTTCCAACTGAAATACCCGTTTCTAAAGTATCTGATATTAACTCCTCAATCGCTCAATACAACTTTTCTCCACTTTCAAAACCTTTTTGAGGAGACCTACGAAGGACGGCCACCACGGTGTTCATCTTCCGTCCTCCTTTTCCGAAATTGAGAACTCCTTGTTTATTTATTTCATAAAATAACGCACGTAAAATCGCAGAATTTACTTTCAATAATCAATGTGTAACTATCATCCTACGAAATATAACGCAAATTTAGCTAATATTCATGATATCTTATCAGTAGTGATGCAACGGATCTCTGTTTCTGTTTCCGCAAGTGCGGAAGTTTCGCGGCGCTTTTCAACATCCGTTTTTGCTTCTGTTTCCGCAACTTTTATAACGGAGATTTAAACGGAAGTTTACAATCGACGGCTGAAAGTTACGCATTCGCGGCGCAAAGCGCGTGTGAGTTGCTGGACGGTTGAGCGCGCGGGGAAGGAATCAGCCAGCGAGCCGCGCAAAAAGTATGTAAACATCTGATGTGACAAATGCCGCACTTGTTTACGTACTTTTTCGTGAATGTAAGCGCGTAATATATTCTGCTGCTGTTTGTGTCACTACATGTGTGTCATATGTGTATCTTTACTGCAATTATGAAACCAAAAACTAGTGTTATTTGGAGCTACTTCGTTGATATTGACAATGCAAAAACTAAATGCAAATTATGTGATAAAGTGTACTCCTGAAAATGCCGCACAACTACCGCTTTAAAGAGTCGCCTCAAAGCAATAGATGCCGAACAGTTTGCAGAGTTTGAGAAGTTAAATGAAGCAGCAAAATTTTCATCGGAAACGAAAAGAGAAAAATATGTCTTGATGGAATTCTATATGATGGAAAGGTTATCGAAACTCAAGAATTCGATTGTCTTGTACCTAAGTGCAAATCCAATTGTTGTAATATCCCCTGAAGACTTGATGTCTGATGTTTTAACCCTCTATAACTCAATAACATAGATTTTTAATATTTTTTAGTATATGGGTAGTTAAAATAAAATAAAATATACGTGTTTCATAGTTTTCGTTTATTCAATTATTTAAAAATATATAGAAGGAATTAGGGAGTGTTGCCTGTGAGCAACACTGAGACATAAGCTTAAAAATTATATAAGAGAAAGTTATGAGAGGTGGAAGCTCCTGAAGCAGTTCTTGGTTTTGGTATAGCATGTGCAACCCGCATTTTCGCATGTATTGTGAGTAAATCCAGTGCACTTCGGAGTTTGCACCTAATTTTTTATCAGACCATTGGGGCCAGTGCCCAGATTTGGTCTTGCATGCTGTAGGAGGTGCATGCTGTGCAGGTCCTTTATGTTTTTTGCTTGTATCTCTTTCTCCAGCGATCGGCGACTAGACATACTAGGAGCTTATACCCAATTTACAAAGAGTCACTGCAACTCATCAAGACGAAAATCCGCTGAAGATAAACGACATGGGAGGCCTTTGTCTTTACAGACTCTTTTATATAGTAATCATGCGAGTTGGCCATTGTCAGGTCCAAGTAATGATAGAATAGATGTTTGCCATCGTTTGCTACGCAACTGTATCTTGTATATCCCCATGATGCTATCAATCAAGTCAACACCACCCATGTGCGGTTGTACTCTCCTACAACATTTGGTCGTTTTATGCTCACGATACCTGGAGTTCTGTTTGTCCCATCTACGAACATCAGTTTCAGGCTGTATTCCAGCAAAAGTAGAAGCCAGGTGACAATTTATTGTCTTTCCATAGCACATTAGATATGTCGGTGCCGTTGACATCCGCTACATATTCTTCTGAATAACCTCTGGGTTTTTCAACATCTCCTTTTCTGGTAGCAATTTACAGTCTGGGATTCTATTTTTCTAATCGTAACAAGGACCGTGAATGCCTTCTTTGGCCAAATATTCCAACAGACGAAGAGAGGTAAAATAATTGTCAAAATACAATTGGTAATTTTTGATGCCTTCGGAATCATGCGCGCTAACCTCATGACGACATTTGATGCTGCACCCAAATCTGGCTCCTCTGGAAGCGTAACGCTTTTCCTTGCTAGTTTCAATTTCTGTTTTATAGGCATAACCAGAAACGCCACTCAACACGTAGATTTTGTAACCCCATTTGTGTGGCTTTTGAGGGTTGTATCAGCTTCAACACATTCCGTGCTTTGGTGGAACACATTTGCTCGTCAACACAAAGGTGTTCTTCAATGGGACCTTCTTGTAAGCTGCATTGCAAGACTCAACTACTGGTCTAATTTTAGAAAATTCTGTCATGTTCAGGATCGTTCCTAGAGACATTTTTACTATTGTCGTTGAAGTGTAAGGTTTGGCGTATTTTCTCAAATTTATTTAATGACATAGTATCCTGTATTATTGGGGATTACAAGTGTCGAGTCCAGTGGTTCGTAACTCTAGGTAATCGAATAAGAGACATAAGATAAACAATACCCATAAATTGCCTGATATCCATTTCTGTCACACGAAAAGTGCTATTAGGATCATTCTGAACTTGATAAAGATTGGTCTGCTCTGAAATCATCGTGATAAGTTCTTGTGAAAAGAGGTAAAAGAAAAACTGGGTAGGAGTATCTGGCTCTTGAAGTCCAGCGCCTAAGATCTTATTACCCTTGAACCTAAGCTGCTCGGTATTCAACTGTAGGCTCTTCTTCTTCCAGCAGTAAATTCAGTTTAGTAGGTTTCGATGTAGTGGGTCTTGATTGATTGCTTTGAGCTGATGAAGGTTGAGCAACGGCAACGTTTGATGTAGTTTCAGTCCTTGGTAGTAATGGAACTGAACTCATGGCTATTTTCTAAGGTTTCTATAATAGAATCCATGTCGATATCTCAAGGTGGAATATGTGTCTTCAAAAGTTTCTAATTCAGGTGAAAAATCTGGGTCTGCTAGGCTGTCATCATCAAAATCCAAACCGTCCTCGCTGTCATCACCATTCTGCAGAATCGAAGTAATATCTTCCTCCAAAAGGACTCGAGGAGGACGCTTACGAGCTGCCCTGGATGACGAAATAACACTTATCAATACACCCAGAAACTAATACAAAATTATACCCATAAACGTCAATGTAGCTTACGGGCAACAAACATTAATTTTCAAAAAATAGCTAATAAATGATAATATTTGCCATTGATAACTTCAAATATCAAATATTTAGACACTTACCTGTCCATATTATTGAAAATTAACCCACAAAACACGAAAAAACTTTTTTAAAATAATTTTTAATTAGGAGCACGGCAGACTTGATTTAAATCACTAAGAGCAGTGAAAAAAACTTCCAATTTGTGGCAGGTAACGCCATCATGAAAATTTTAGTACCTGTTCGTTACTTCGGTTTGTGAGACTACGGTAAACAGTGCATTATAACGTCAAAAAACTAATCGTATAGAATTTAGTGGTAGGAGAAGCGGTATGTGCTTACAGTCTACACCATGATATAGAGGGTTAAACTAATAGACCACTAATGAAATTACTAGAAACTTAGTAGTTCTCAGGCGCATAGTTCTTCATTTATACCGTTGATTCATGTTCTGACAACTTTACAACAAGAAGAGATAAACCCTGATACTTCAGAACAATTTCTAAATTACGAGAAAATTACGCGATGAATTGAACTCTAGTGCAAGATTTGAGAACTTACAAAGATGACAAATACACAGTTGCGACGTATTTCGAACCGCGGTACAAATCTTTTTTTCCAGTATCACAACAGCAGGTGAGGCTTAAATATTAAATATGACGAACAGCAGAACTAGAAAATCTAGAGAGTTAATTAACTACCACGATGATAGTGTATCTTGTGTGTGGGAACACCGAAAGACGCCGAACTCGAATTGAGGATGAAGTCCAGCCGACGTCATCTTCAATGATGAATTCACCATTTCAAATGTTAGAATCCATTTGAAGTACAAACGAAGACCAATAAATCTCGACTACAACTAACGAGAGTGACAATCTCTTTGGAGATACATTCAATTTTCAGGAGTACAAAAAGAAAAGAGATTACCTTTAAATGAACCAGCGGGTGGGATCAGTTAAAACCCCTAATGGATAGGGTGTATTAGGGAGGCCTATGTCAGCAGTGACTATCACAGGCGATGATGATGATGATGAACAAACCCTAAATTTGAATTGCTTTTTTATGTTCTATTACTAGTTGAAACCATAAACTAGTTTAAAATCTAAAACTCCATAATTTGTATGTCCAGATAAAACAACGTCTTTTTCAAGCGTAATTTAAGTTTTTTTAACACGCTTCCTTTACTGAAAATGCACCTCAAATACATAAAAAAAAATAGAAAAATAATTTTTTGACTTTTTCATACCCAAGACTAGGAGTTGTTTGAAAATTTGTGAAAATATTTAAGTTAAATTACATTTTAAATTATTCAATTTAAATATTACGTATTCTGCAAATTGTTTTGCGAATAAGTTCAAGTTTTAATAACAATAATTTTTATATTCATCCTATTCAGCGATTCATGTTCATCACCAGCCTCTGATAGCCCACTGCGGGTCATAGGCCTCCCCTGTACACCCCTTCCATTAGGGGGTTTTGGACTATATCCCACCACACTGGCACAATGCGGGTAGGTGGGTAGACCGAGTTTTTACATGACCATCCGACGCATGGATCATCTTACTTTTCAGACAATTGGGCGATCAGCCCAAATTGCCCTAACCAACTAGGATACAAAAATCCTCCGGTTTCTAAAGCACACGCTTTTACTAGGCTACGGAGGCAGTTTCATGTTAATTGTGTTATAACATGAGCTGAATTCAAAGTCTTTAGTTAGAGCCAATGTCTCAATTCCGTTAAAAAGAGATATAACTACCAAGAAACTAGCTTTGTAATAATATAAAAGTTTAAAAAAAATCTCATACCGTACATCTTAACTGTTCTCCCTTTTGTTTCCCTCATAGCTCAATGGCTATCTTGTTTTCTAGGAGTAGGAGAACTAAAGAAGAAAAATAATCTTGATAAAGTAATTACTTCAAATGTTGCAACGGTACCGTATTTCAAGCTTACTCGATAAAATTACAAATTCATCTTGAACAACAAAATACAAACAGCAAGGTCTTTAGGGAATTCATTCTAGACATTTGTACACCCTCTATTTAATTTTCTCTATTCAAAGCCTCCAAGTTTTTATTACTCATATTTTCTTAGTTGAAGTAACTATACATTGAAAACGTTATGAAGGGTATGCAATAAGATCTGTTCATAAACATATCTGAGAATGATACCTAATTCGCTCTACGCTGAGACATATAATGATTCATCTCTTGTATTCAGTAAGTCAACTAGTGTCGATGCATTTTAAGCCATAATAAAGTACTAACTCTTCGTTGATCATTTTCTTGTATGCTGAAAATCTATGAGTATTCTAAAAAAAATTAATTATATTGCTTTAACAATATTGAGCTTTCTTTGTTCTGTACTTTCATTTACATGATCAACAGTTACTCTATACTTTAAACAAACATTGTAACTTTGATGCTCATTTGAATCTTGTTGAATAAACACAATCAATTCGTACGATTCAAAACTCTAAGTGAAATGTGCAAGCGTAAACATATTCCTTTGTTTGAATGTATTATTTTAATGCAATTTTAAAAAATATTGCTTCAATTTAAAACTACATAGTACTGCATGAAATACTATATAAAATACATATTTTTTTAAAAATGCGCGGCACCAATAAATATTCGTAAAATTCATTTAATCAAATATTGTGTCACAATTGAAAATTTGATGTGTTAATTGTTTAAATTATAGAACTATGTCAAATTTAAATGAAACTTGAAAACCTACTACAATTCAGGTGGCAATATTTTTTCAAACACTTTCTGTGAAAAAAGCGCATTTTTAAATACAATATATGTCCGTTAATTAAGCTACAAATTAACTAGATATTTTCTAGATAGAGGCGTCACGCCCTACTCATGTAAAGTACTGCGCGCTGCCCGAAGACATGGGATATTACTCGTACATCTCGTTTACTTAGTAATTACGCTAGCTCAAGGTCCTTCCAAAACGAAATAGAAAGAGGCATCCATACACCACAGGTTTGCTGCAAAAACGGGAACTACCTACAAGTTACTAACTTAAAATACTTCGAATACTTTTGAGGAGCGATGATTTTACTTTAGCTTTAACTTCAAAGCGAGAATCAGACACATGTTCCATGTCTAGTGCCGGAAAGAATCTACATTAAACATCGTTTATTTAGCGTTATATAATAAAAACTTTGATATGATAAAAAGTATACTTACGTAATTAATTTCATTAGTAGAAGTGTGGGGCACCTTGTAGGTTACTGGCACTTATCCAGAACTTGCAGTGTCAAGTATTACTGTATTACATGAATTTTGAATTAGCCTAAGTTACTAAAAAATTAACCTTATGATATCTGATAGCATTTTGAATAGGCAGTTATTTTTAATAGTAAAAAGGCTATTACTACAACTTACTAACTCTAGAGGTGGTAGTTATTTTAGAACGGGCCGTATATGATAGTGCCGCGGCTGTGTCTATTTCTGCCGCAAATTCAGAAGTATCATACTGACTTCCGGTTTGAAGGGCATCGCAGCAACCATGATTACTAGATAAACGCAACATTTTATGCTTCAGAGCTGTAAGGGGATTTATTACTTATGCAGGGTTCTTGTAGGCAGCATGCCACACTGCGTTAAAATAAAAACCATAATATAATCAAGATAAACTGTTAAGAAAAAATCTAAGCTATCAATGTATGAAAAAACTAGTAAAGTTAAAACTAAAAATATGACCGACTTCAAACTGTATGTTGAACTTTAGAAACCGGAGGTCGTGGGTTCGAATCCTGCGGGAACTCGACAAATTTTAATTGTTGTTTTCTACTTGGTTAGGGCAATTTGAGCTGATCACCCAGTTGTCTGAAAATTAAGATGATCCATGCGTCGGATGGGCATGTAAAAAGTAGGTCCACCCACAACCCGCATTGGACCGGCGTCGTGGTACGGTCCAAAACCCCTTATAATTAAAAGAACGTACGTGCTTACCGACACAACTTTATTTGTAAAAAAAGGGTGGTACAACTTAGATAAAATATGAGAGAGCAAAGATAATATGTGTCAACATAAATTATATCATAGACCAAATAGATCAATATGTTTACAATGAAATGAGGATTTCGATATAAATAATTACACCCCCACTATATCGAAATAAACAAATGTACTTATATAAAACAAAACTACATTTTAAGGAGTCCCAAAATCTCCATAAATTTATAATGCTTTTCTCTGGGCAAACCTGGGATTTGTGTTGGTACAATACTAATTGGTATTATATAAAATATAGTTGTCGAGAACGTATTGCATATCACAGTTATTTTCTTACAAATTAATTTATTAGATCTACAGTCATATTCTTAACTTAGTTACCGTTCCCTAATTTCTAATACTTATAAAGAGCGAAAACTATCACGGCGTGAACGTGTAGTACATAATTACTTTATCACATGCAATGATGAATACTGTTGCTAAACACACAGTTTAGTGAAAAGCTAATTTAAAGTCGGGAAGGGAAGCTGAGACAGGACCGCATCATTCGTAAAATGTAATATCAATTTATAATTAAAAATACCACACATTAAAATTTATATACATATATATATGAAAGAAAGGCAGAATGGAAGTCTATAAAATATACACTTTGACCTATTTCTATGTAAAATATCCTTTTTACATAGAAAAAGGATATTTTACATAGAAATAGGTCAAATTCTTTCCTTAAAATTTCTTTAGTTAAATTGTTATATTAAAAAAAATAGATATTAGAAAAGTCAACACCCGTCTTTTATGATTTATCTATTTTAAACTTAGTAATATTATTGTTCTTTTTTTTAACTTATGAGTTAATGGTAGCACAGCTTTTTTCTTTGTTTTATCATTTTTTCTTTATCAATTAGTATTTAGTTTTGTTTGTTTTGGGTCAGCTGTTTGACAATGGTATCAGTATTTAAAATTGTAGTTTTTTTTTGCCTACGCAGGCAGACGAGCATTTGGGCCACCTGATGGAAAGTGGTCACCTATAGTCATTGGCAATACTGTTTCACACCACTGCTTTTCTAAGTAAATAAAGATGTTTACTAAGTAATAAAAATTCTAATAACTGAATATTGTCAAAAACGGTAACTATAAATTATATTTGTCAAACCTCGACTTACTTCGTAACCTAATAATTTCAAGATGTTTTATTAATAAATTGCACTAATTTAATATCTTCCTACAGTTTAATCATCATCCAGGTACAGTCGTATCGTTCTTGGAAGAAATGGAGTAATTTATTTTATATTAGTTCTGCAATTTAGAAAATTCCGATACAATTTTTTTCAATAAAGTCTTCAAGATAAACTGTCCTATAAATTTTATTCTGTGATAATGTAAACATCTTTTTCATGATACTCTATTTAGATATTTTCAATAAGATATACATAAATGGCCAAAGCACTATATGTTCCTGAAATTGACATTAAACTTTTTAGAGGTTATCTAAAACAATAACTTGGTATTGAAATATCTTTTGGCAGGAACATCTTAGAATTATAAACTTAAAATATTTAATTTACTTATATAACAGTCATTTTGTAACACGATACCGTGAAAATTATAACAATTTAAATTAAACTGGTAAGCTTTATTTAAATTAAAATTATTTCGGAGCGGTAAAGACACCTGTGACGTTATTTGTGACAAAGGAAATATGTTACAGGCAAGAGTAATAAATTTACAAAACAAAATATTTTTTCCCAATACGCTTCATAGTTATTTTATATGAAAGATCGATGTATCCTTTTTATTTAAACGTATACTGCATATCATTGATTAAAAAGAACTTAAACCGATTTAACGCAAATAAACACCATAAATTATGTTAACTTCTTTACGTTTATTAATTAATTTATCGATTTTTTATAATTAGTATCATGAGTTCATTTGTATTTTTCTTAGTAATCAATTATCAGTTGAATAATATCTAAAACGTTACGTTCACGATGTAAACTATTACGTCATTTATGAGCAAACCTCTTTATCGTCGTTTTTACTAACACTAGTTTGTCATACTAATTTACATGTTATTATAATATTACTGATAAAAATACAGCGTCTTTAAAAATACTTAAATCTTTGCAAGACAATGCGCCACAACTGTCTCGAGTAATTGAATCGAAATGCTAAGTAAACATGTTTGTATCAAATTATCTATTCGAGATGAACTCTACGTTCGTCTGCGAACATAACGCGTTCACCGTAGTTTCGAAATGCAAGCAGGTGCTCCCACTGTAAGTTTACAGGGGATGGGATGTTCTGCTGTTATTTGTTTTTTTGATTTGATTAAAGCAGGATTTTATAAATTTAGACGGTAACAACTTCGGATATCGGTTAGAAGCATGAAATGTGCCTGTTATTGAAACAGTTCGGCAACAAAAATGTTAAACAGATTAATAAAACAATATTAAGATAATTTTGGCGTTAAAAATCACAACCTCGTGCGATTGAATTGCAAACACTGGTCGTTTAGAGTTATTACTTGAGTTAGCCTACAATAAAGTCTGTCAGAGCAAATGTCTATGTTATAAGAATAACCCAAAACAAATATAAATATAATACCCAAAAAAAAATAAGTATAAAAATTTTAAGATTTTAAAATTGCAATGAGTTATACTTAAAGCTTCATCATCATCAGCCTTTAATAATCCACTGCTGGACATAGGCCTCCCCTAATACACCCCTATCCATTAGAGGGTTTTGGACCGTATCCCACCACGCTGGTCCAATGCGGGTTGGTGGGTGGACCGCCTTTTGACATGCCCATCCGAAGCATGGATCATCTTACTTTTCAGACAATTGGGTGATCGGCCCAAATTGTCCTAATCAACTAGGAAACAACAATGAAAATTTGTTGGGTCCCCGCAGGATTCGAACCCACGACCTCCGGTTTCTAAAGCAAACGCCTACCATACCACTAGGCTACGGAGGCAGTCACTTAAAGCTTATTTAAGACTATACAGTTCACATAAAAGTTAATGTATTGAAAAAAAATTTTCGTGCAATGATTGATCAACTGATGTCAATCTGAGAGTTAACGTGTTTCTTTACTTTTGCAAAGTATGAAAATAATCCAACGTATGAAAATAACCACGGATGCTTTAATCTACATTTTACAAACCTTTAAACAATGTTCTTTGTGCGCTCACAGTGGTATCAATATTCTTAAATTGTAAAATGTAAAATTTTAGTCCCTAATAGAACTTCATGTGACGCTTGAGCGCACTGAAGCGTGAAGTGACATGTATAGAAGGATGATATAGACATACTACTCCTTGCAATATTACTGCCTTAATTTTTTATTTTATATGTATGTAAAGCCCCAGTACTTTGTAACATTTGTAGACCTGCTCCTGTTGTAACGATTATTGCATGTTTATAATTAAATAATAAGTATGCACGAAAATACTTAAAAATTAAAACACATTTAACTTGAGTTATAAAAGGTAGACCTGATAAGCCTTCATAAAAAACCTCTCTAGTTATTTAACATTTGGTAATAATACATTATGTTTTTGCAGGTTTATTACTGAAATTACTCTGGCGTTTATCCAAAAGGTTCATTAAGAATTTTTTAAAATCCTGTAACGTATACGTTTAAAAATCTGTACATTGATACTATAGCTTCAAAAATATATATATTGATGCTAACCAATGATTGCTTCATTTTTAAATCGACAGATAACGTTACAACACATAGGTTCTCAATTTAGCGTTTTGCTTCGCTCTCCCAGCCCTAGAACTTTAAATAGTTATAAATAATATATAATATGGGCATTTTTTTAATTTATAAAAATATTAAAAATAACTTTGTTGTATACCCTATTTATTTATTTGAACAGTGTCATTAATAATACATGTTGTTTATCATTTCTATTTCAAATTAGCTATTCGAATATAGAAATCACAATTAATATATAATTGTGCAATTCAAATCATAATAATTTTCTTATATTACTGTGTCACTATAGAATAATGAAATTAAAGTAATTTTCGGTACTTTGTTTAATTAATACATTTTAAGTAACTTAAGTTACGTAGCAGACGGGCTAAGACTAGGCATACGTAGCCATCAACAGGAAAAGAGTTATAATATACGTGCTTTATTTTGAAGTCGGTTATATACATTACTTTAAAATTTTACTTGTTTTAAATTATTATTTGTGCAACATTAATTCTGTTTCCGTTTTCTACCATAAGTAAGTAGTAATAAACATTTGCAACGGCCAGGTAAATTAGATAACAGTATAATAAATAACGCCCCGTAGTCTCCTTGCAGACACAAGTGCTTCTGAAGTAAACAACAAGAATTACAGTAATTATTTCTATTGCTTGCGCGAATATTATACATTATTAAATAAAATTACTTTACGGATTTTATCGCGTTTATTTTACATTTTAAATTCCCGACGTTTCGAACACTTTCCAGCATAAGAATTACAGTATAAAATATTTATGACGCTTGCAATTATTTTCTTATAAGACACATTTTGTCTTAGGGGAATAAACATAAACAAATGCCTAACCCACGTACCTTCTGTACGTGTGGCCCTCATTTTAGCAAAAAATGTTGGCCACCTAGTTCGTGGGGACGGAAGATTCCCGCGAACTCTGTGTTAGAAGCTTATCAAAGACAAGAGTCTGGAAGCATAACATTCAAGTCAAAAAAAATTAGGGAAATAATGTTAATAATAAATATCTAATTTATATTTCTATTTATTATATCCAATATCTATTTAGGCTGCGATGAATGGATTAATTTGGCTGACTTATTTTACTCAACAGGTGTGTAATAATTATTTCATTAAGAAAGAAAGTCCATACTCTCTTGCTCAATACTATAAAAATAAAATTAGTCAAATAGACTTATAGAAGCTTTTATGTCAACTGTTGTAAAAATAAGTAGTTCTGCAGTCTTTGCCTTTATTTAAAAAAATATCAATCTTTAATTGGTGCAGATTGCTTTTAGGATAATTTCATCGATAATATTATTACATTATAATTATATTGTCTAAAAGTATCTGGAGGATGCTATTATTAGTTAGATTTTTAAGTTATGTTTATTTTCAAAAAATGCATTGAATACTAAAACTATACTTACAATATGAAAAATATATGTTTTTGTAATTATGTCGTTTACTCTAGGTGTTACTTTTAAAAGAAAAAGAAAAAATCTAAAACCGCCGCCTGATGATGCTTAATTCGCACGGGTTAAATATCACACCGCATGAAACTTGAAAACTTTTTAACTAACCGAATACCAGGAGTTCAGTTAAAAGGATTTTATTAAACTCCAATTCTGTGAAAAGTATGCCTTTATAAAGTTCCGAGGATGAAACGCTGTTGTTAGTTGCAAGTAATTAAATTGGAAGCTTTCGTTAATATTTTATTGTTTAATTAAAAGTATAAAAGAGCAAATTTCTTGGATTTTTATAACCAAACATTTTACGTGGTAGTATATATTTATTTTAACTGGACTATATTTAACGCTTAATAACAAAATAAATATGCATTTTAAAAGACTTCTTTTACATATGTTTATGACCCTTAATTATAATGTCTTTTAAGAGGGAAAATAAAACTTATTTGTTTGTCTGCAAAATGGAGTTTAAATTTTTTTCATCGAGTACTTTAGATACTAATAAAATTCTTACTTATTTCACACTAACCTATCTGAAAAATGTAGAAACAACAATAAAAGTTTATTCTTCACCTTCCAATTTATATAATATAATTAAACACAAAATCAATTATACAAAAACAGATTGATTACGCGGTCTTCGTTTTGAATAAACTTGCAGACCGTTTGAGAAACGTTGAACCATGGTGCGCGCGCAGCTTCAAGAAATACTTTTCTTTACACACATTAGCAATAATTTTTAGCGTATACACATTTATTTAAATTGTCACTTATAGTTATAATTATGATTATAAATATTATTTGTTACTAAAATAAATATTCAACTTTTGTTTCAAATTAGAAATACTTAATTTTTTAGTCTATCCTAGTAAATTATTGCATTTAAAAGAGTCGACCTAGGACGTAGGCCGCTCTGTTCCTGACCCGGTTGATGTGTGGACAAAGGTTAAGGATTTATCTAAGATTACCCCGAAGTATTTGATCTGTTTGACCCAAGGGATAGGGCAATCTAGAAGTCGGACATTGGACTTTCTTTTTCTTACTAAGGAGTATATATGTCGTTCTCCCTAATTTGTAATCCTTTCTCGTAAAACCGAATCCCAAAAATATTATGAATCCTAAAAAACTTAACTGTTTACAGAATAACTACTACTAGTAAAAAGTACCGAATAAATCATACATTAACATACAAATTCAAAGAGGGTTTTACTGTACTTTGTGCAGTATAAAGAGAATAAATTTAACAAGTTTATAAGTTTACTAGCCATTTCAAAATAACTTAGGTTGTATGCCATTTTTCTTCTTTTCGTCTGTATCATCGCAGGCTTAATAAAGCCTTAGAATACTTATGATTAATGTGTAACTTATGACGTGTTACTATCATACCACGTAATATGATTCTAATTTAACTAATATTCAAGACAGCTTATCAGCAAATTACAATGTGTTTTAAATCATATCCATATCAATAATGCTCAGAAGTAAGATAAAAATTTTAATCTTAGCGGATAAATTGAAGTGACGGCTAAGTCCGCTGAAGCGGGACGTGACATGTTTGGCTGATATAAACTGCTACAATATTTCTATACTATGTTCTATCTATTTTCATAGTCTGTTCTACAAAAAACCGTCTTAAGAAGTACCACCGTGGCGCCTATTTCTATCGCTAATCAGTAGTTTATAAGCGCTACTGCCTTCTGGTTTGAAGGGTACCGTAGCCAGCGTAATTACAGGGTAATAGAGTCGAACAGAACGCCACAGGTTGGTTAGTGGATTTGTGGCGTCTCACGCTGCGTTTTTATATGGGCAAGGCACTTATCACCCGGTGAATGTTTTTCTCATATCGTTGCTTCTAGAAAGTTTAAATTTATCTCAATGTTTTATTTTGTGTTTAAAGTTATTGTGAAAAGTGAAACTGAGCCCTATCACCGTAAAAGTTATGTCGTAAATCGTATGACAGCATAGAGCGACAAAACTTTTGTCGCATGGTTTCTAGTTTTTTTAAACTGAGACTAGTTTAAAACGCCGAATTACTAGTTACAACCAAAAATAGTTTAAAATTCAAAACTTACAGTAAGTTTATAAACTTGTATTATAATTTGTGTGTCCAGAAAAGAGAATGTCTTTCTCAAGCGAAATTAAAGTTTCTTTAGCACACTTCTTTTACTAAAAATATAATTCTATGAGCTTTAAATAATAAAAAAAATAATATAGTCAAAGCTTTGAGTATATTATTTTTTCGAACAATTGTCGAAAAATAACTTCTTAGCATTTTCAAAGTCAAGTCTAGAAATTGATTGGAAATTTCTATAATCAACTAAATAATCCACGTTAAACTACTTTTTTAATTATTCAATTGAAATATTACATATTCTACAAATTATTTGGCAAATAAGCTCAAGTTTTTTTGATTGTGTTATTTATGTTAATTGTGAATTTACATGATCTGAATTTAAACTCTTTGGTTAGAAACAATGTCTCAATTCCATTAAAAAGAGATAAATCTTCTGAGAAACTAGCTTTGTAATATTAAAAATTAAAAAATCTTTTCAGAGTGATTACTTTAAGGCAAACATTGTATCTTTGATGCTTGATTCAATCTTGTTGAATAAACACAATTGATTCGTACGCTCCAAAACTTTAAGTGAAATGTACAAGTGTAAACATATTCCTTTGTTTGAATGTACTGTTTTCATGCAGTTTGAAAAATATTTCCTCAATTGAAGTAAGTGCATGAAAAACTATGTAAAAAACCTAAAGTTTTTTAAAATACGTGGCAGCAATAAAGATTAGAAAAATAATATCACATATTTGATGTGTTACTTCTTAAAAATAAAGGCGTATGTTAAATTAAAATGAAACTTAAAAACCTACTGCTATTCAGCTGTGCAATAATTGTCAAACAGTTTCTGTGGACAACGCGCATTTTTAAATACAGTAAATGTTCGTTAATTTAATTAAGCTACAAAATTAACTAGATGTTTTCTAGATAGTGACACGCCCTACTCATATAAGGTATTTCGCGCTGCCCGAAGAGATGGGATGTTACATCTCGTTTACTCAGTAATTACGATAGCTCAAGGTTCTTTCAAAACGAAAAGGAGAGGGGTATCCACACTACAGGTTTCCACAAACGGGAACTACATACAGGGTACCAACTTAAAATACTTTGAATATTTTTGTGGAGCGGTGAACTTACTGTAGCTTTTATGTACTTTATAACACCGGTATTAAAGTCAGAATCAGACACATGTTCCATGTCTGGTGCCAGAAAATATCTGTATTAAACATGGCTTACGTAGCGTTTTATAATAAAAAAATTGATATGATAAAAAATTGACTTACTACGTAAGTCACTTTCATTAGTAGAAGTTTGTCAATATCTCAAGAAATGTTTAAGATTGAATTAAAAAATTAATGAAATTATACATTTGAAGTACGAGATGTCTTAGTGATGAAAGTTGTGTTACCAATAAGTTGCGTATTTGCTTACAGAATATAAATTCAATTTGTAAATAGTCAAAATTATTAAGACTTTCTGAATATACGATTTCATTTAAAAAACCTGTTAAAAATTAAATTTACTAAAGAAGCTTTCCAATATGATGAACATAGTGTAAATTTAGTGTACAAAATACTTACCTACTTCAAAAATGTATGCAACTATAACTCTAACTTTAATAGGGGCACCTTGTAGGTTACCACTGAATTTCGCTGGCACTTATCCAGAACTTGCAGTGTCAAGTATTACCGTATTACATGAATTTTAAATTAGCCTAAGTTACTACAAAATTAAGCTTATGATATCTGATAGCATTTTGAATAGGCAGTTATTTTTAATAGTAAAAAAGGCTATGACTACAACTTACTAACTCTAGAGGTGGTAGTTATTTTAGAACGGGCCGTCTATGATGATGAGTGCCGCGGCTGTGTCTATTTCTGCCGCAAATTCAGAAGTATCATACTGACTTCCGGTTTAAAGGGCATCGCAGCAACCATGATTACTAGATAAACGCAACATTTTTTTGCTTCAGAGCCGTGAGGGGATTTATTACTTATGCGGGGTCTTGTAGGGAGCTTGCCACACCGCGTTAAATTAAAAACCATACCATAATCAAGATAAACTGTTAAGAAAAAATTGGAAAAACAATATGACCGATTTCAAACTGTATGTTGAACTTTAGAAACCGGAGGTCGTGGATTCGAATCCTGTGGGAACTCAACTTGTTGTTTTCTACTTGGTTAGGGCAATTTGAGCTGAGCACCCAGTAGTCTGAAAATTAAGATGATCCATGCGTCGGATGGGCATGTAAAAAGTAGGTCCACCCACAACCCGCATTGGACCAGCGTGGTGGGATACAATCCAAAACCCCCTGATGGATAGGGTCCCAATTATGCTGGTATTTAACAAATATCGTAATGGATGGTAGACAATTAAGAAAATGTTGTACTTCTTAAATCGGCCTACAGTAAAGTCAGCGACCGAATTAACGTAAAAACTCATAAGTCCCTATGTCCAGCTGTGGACTTACACAGGCTGATGGTGATGATGATGACTTACACTGTATCTTTATTAGCTAATGGTAATTGTTATTTTTAACAATTTTTACGTTAATTCGGTTTCTATTTGTTGTATTTAACATATAAGTATATGCGGTAGCTGACTTTACTGTAGACCGATTTAAGAAATACAACATTTTCTTAATTGTCTATTAAACTACTTATCCCAAATTTAATAAAAAATATCATTATTTGCGTTAATTTACTTAAGGATAACCTTAAAATTATTTTATTTAAGTTTTTGTTTACGACATTTTAAACGAGCTTGTTGTAAATTCGACTTTCAAAAGGACTTTGTTTCGCTGATTCGACAGCGTGTTCGAATTGCAGAGCTGATTGAAATAATTGATACCTCTCGTGTCACTCGTTTCCTTTTTGTTTGTCTGAATTAATGAAAACCTGTCAGTGCCATTCCAAAAAATTGCTGGAGAAAATTGGATGTTGCAGTGTCGAAGTGGACAAGAGTTGTGTTATAATATTGGTTTATGTTTTTAAAGAGCGTAGTTTGGATTTTGTTAACACTGTGACGATATTTTTATTATAAACCTAAATAATTTTCAAGAGATTTTTTTTAATAATAACAAGAACTCTCATGTAACTTACTCTTATTAAATATTCAGCCAAAATCAATATCCATTACTTTATTTTAGCCTACTAAACTCAAACAACAAAATAAATTGAGGCCTATTGTGTGTGTTAGCTACACACTGCCTTAATTCTTTTGTTTTGAAACTATACATATCCCTTGTGATGTTTGTAAAATAAAACTTCTTTAGAAATAATAATAAGGATAATGTGATGTACACGGAAATCAAAAAAATCATGACACCTTATAAGTAAAACCGAGAAAAATCAAGACTTAAATGTTAAATTTCCCTTAAGAATAATCTTCATAAAAGGAAACAAAACGAAATTACCTATCTTATAAAGAATTAAGTTTTCTGTGTCCTAAACGTGCAATGAAGAAACTGTTAAGTGTATTTGAGTACGTTTATATTTTTTTGTTTGTTATTCGGATAAATCTGAGTGAATACTAAGGGTTACACGGAAAAGGAGATAAGCTAAACTCATGAATGACTTATGTGTAAAATAAATTATAATTATATATAAAAATTGTACCAGCGTGGTAGATACGGTCCAAAACCCCCTAATGGAGGAGGCGTGCATTAGGAAGGCCTATGTCCAGCAGTGGACTAACACAGGCTGATTATTATTGTTGTGTAAACTTTTGGCCAATATAATTGTTTTATTCTTATTTAAAAAATAGTTGCTAGTATTTACGCTCGTCCTATCGTAGTGATGAATCATATAATATGTAGGTAATTGTAAATAAAAGACCATTTGCAAAAACATCGAATGCTATATTTCATAGTCTAGAAACAACATTTAAAATAGCCTTAATGGCCGCTTAGGTAAAAAGGAACATGCTTACATCAGGGTACGCGTCTGAGCATCATCATTTCAAAATGATGAATACTTAATGTCATTTGTAACTATGTACCCTAATGTAAACATACTTCAAAACTAATCTCAATTTTATTTATACAGAAAATAACAAACATATTCACTTTTATCAAACACTTTCAAAGTTGAGAATAATTCAAAACGTTTCCATTCAATTTCAAAATAAAACTTTACTTTAGTATATATTAAAATAGAACCAAATATATTAAATAATGTTAAAAAAATAAAACGATGATATGCTCAGTTTCTCTTAACAAATAATATGGTTTCTGTGATGAAATAGAAGTACAAAACTATACAACACGTAATGTTATTATAGATTTCAACAAAATATTATTTAATATTTGAATCACCATACATGTACTATAAGGTCATCATGGGTACTTTGTATTCTACTAATTTATTTAGGAAAAAATGTCTAGAGGTTATCAATATGTCGTCCATATTACGTGGATGTACTATGTTTTATTATTTTCAATAGGGTAAAACAATATTTCACTTTACGAGAAACAAGTTAAAGTCGATAATGACATGACACGTTGTACACACATTTTCATATATAAATACTAAAACATAAATATATTTAAATACATTAATACAATAATAACTTTATTTATTAATTAAAGCTAACATTGAATTTAAAGCTTCATAACGACTTTGAATAAAGGAATCCATGATAAATAAGTAATCGTTTGAATCAAACAAAGTTTCGTCAAATCTTTAAAGTTTAGTTACATTTATAACTTCATTAGATTAGCTAAGCTTGTTCAAGGCGCACGTCTCTTTATTATTATAAAATAAAATGGTAAAATGCATATTTTAATTATTTTAGTGCACGCTCTTTTTTCGATAAAATACCAAAATTTTGAGTTTTATACAAATCTGACAAGTGACAATTGTTTTTATTATACTTTTAAATTGTAGAAAAAATTATTTAATCAGTAGTCCTCTCTCATATTACAGCTACAATAAAATGTAATGTTTGAAGAATTAAAAAAAAGTAAATTTTACTAAGATGATACGAAGCGCACAACATGTAATCGAAACAATTTCCAATATTAGTTTAATACAAGCAACATCAATTTCAAACGTACAAAAATCTACAACTAACGTAGCAAACATGGACGTGGAACTAACCAGCGAATGGACCACCGTAATCAAATAGTATTGTCCATCATTGTGCATTTAAATTTACAATACTTTACGTATATCTATCACCAATAAATGCAATTGATACCCCATCAAATGACAAAATCCCTACGTGCTCCCTCACCTTCAAAAAGAAGTTGGTCCTACCAAAATAAATAAGACAAATCTAGAGCCTTAGGATTTTACAGAGTAAATTTTATTTCGTCGCAATGCGATAATAATAGAAAAACATCGATCATTTATACCTTATTGTATATGAAAACACGTATCTTACTACACAATATAAATTGTCTTCACATTTTAAGTATACACTGTAAATACCATCTTAGTCTAAAAACCACATAGTAATGGTCTGCTGTTGATGTAAAATGAGCGTCTACTGCCTCCCTTAATTGCAAAGTCTAAACATTCCTAGCCCCGTTTGGAGAAATTTTCTATATCTTTTTACATTATCACAGGCTTCACGCTCATAACCCTCGGGGTTTTCCAAAGCAATGTAACATCGTCATTGCCTCTCGTATGGCTTTAGAAAAACGGAAACGAACTTTGTTCCACTTCCAATTACACTAAAAGTTAATGGCACCACAGCCATTTTTATTTTATTTTTTTTATTTAATTTATCAAAGTCAATGATTTTAATAAGTCACTTTTGATTTTTATCCGGTTACGATGGTTACACAAGGTGCACTTTTGGGACCAAAATGGTTCATTGTTGACCGTTTAGGAATTTATGCTCCATGTCAGAGTAGAAATAGTATACAGCGTTCCGGAGGGACGGTGGTGATGGTCATCTAGCAGTCGTGCGGCCACCTGGACGGGTGGCCGGCGCCGGATCACATAACACAGCAACTTTTCGCTCGCCCTTTCAGCTCGGCTTTTAAGTCACGCTTGCTTTTGCTGCGGCCAACTTGCTTCTGCTATAAAAAAAATAAGATTATGCTATTGTCACACGACTTAGAGTAATAATAACTTTAGGCTTATAATATATCTAATTATCTGCATATGCCTTTTTCCCCGTTATTTGGTATCGGCTTTCGTGTCTCAAGTCTCTAGGCAACAAGATTCTTAGAGGCTTCCTCGTCGATTTCATTCGGATCCTTCTGGATCGCAGTTAGCTAAATGGTCGGTGGTCATCGGCATGTTTAGGACCAATTCGACCATGTGACCTTATAACATATTATTCTAACTAATTATACATGGAAACACTGAAGGCAAAAGATCATGCGGATGGGTATTAACAAGATATATTGACCAGGTTAAATAGTTGTCTTGCTTTATTCTACACGGTCATAGGAGATGCACTGAGATAGCATGTAAAGTTTGTAAATCTTTTAATACAGAAAGTCAATGAAAAAGTTTGGATGTTTTAATTACTACGGTCACATAAGACCTTAGCAAATTCTATGTCAAAGAAAATTATGCAACGTATTTTAGACTTATAAAATATAATACCAATACTTTTGTCCAACCTGTTGTTTTGTCTGTTGTTTGTTCAGCTTCCCGAGGGCAGCAAGGGCAGCTACTTCAAAAGCATCCTTCACCCCTTTGCTTGAAGCCCGTGCAGATGTTTCTACGTACGTCGTGGCTCCAAGCTGTCTGGCTACTGCTAATGCCTGTAATAAAAAAACTTGTTTAAGTTTTGAACAAAATTTTTTTATGGTACTTTAACAACTAATCTGAAATTATAAGTATAATTTTTTAAAATAGTTGATTTATACCCTGTTATTGAAAAACTGTAACAAAATATTGCATGCATTGCCAATATCAAAAAATAATACCTATTTTTTTCAGTTTATTTTTTATTAAATTTATGTTATAGTACACATTCGTCCGGACATCAAACGTAGACACAATCAAATACAATAAATAGAAGTCGCTGCAATTTTGCTTGGAAAAAAAATTTATATCTTTTACAGTCGAAGGATGTTTTTAAGAATTTTTTGAATTTTTTGTCAATGAATACTCCTTGCGTTCTTAGCTCGGTACTTTTTTGTACTACTTCAATTTCTTTATAAAGGCCGTGATTAACACAATTTGTTTTAGAATTTGCGTTTTATATTCTTTATATTCCATACCTCTTCACTGGTTACAGGATGTGTTCTAAGCTTGGATAGAACCGTAAGGGTTTCTTTGTCGTGCCTTAGGTCTGCCTTGCACCCACATAAAACTACTGGTGCGGAACCACCGTGGGTACGAACTTCTCGATACCACTGAAAATATAAACATATACATTAGTATCATTAGATTATAGGTATGTATATAGAGCTATAAGCTCTAAGGTTCCAAGAAATATTTAGCATGCGATCATTTAGAATATACAAAACATATAGAATAACACCTGTAACCCTTAATCTTAAGAATATATTAATAAGTTGTTTTATCTTCAATATCGAAAGTTTAACGGAAGTAACAGTTATTTGCATTTTATAAATATTTTATAAATGTATAATACCTTTGCAGATGCGTTATGTAAAGATTCCGGTTCCGCGATGTTGAAACATAGCATGAATATCTTCGCGTCTTGATAAGCTAGTGGCCTTACAGTGTCGTATGATGTTGTACCTGTAAATAAAAAAATATATTATATTGTAATTTTTTCAGTAGACACACATGACTGACATCACTTTTAATTCAAGAGAAAGACATTAAGTCAGACTTTTCTATACTACTTTGTTTTTAATTGATTATTTCAAGCAAAAATAAATTATTAAGTAGACAGTAGACCCACTTTAATTTATGAACGTGGTCACGGGGTGGAGTGAGGTATCCGTCCGTCAATCCGCTAAAATCATATTATTCAATAAAGATTCCCTTTATCTAGGATTACCTTTTTACTATAATATATTTCATGACATCTAAAACACGTTTACAATCTATTTCTACTATACGATCACGTGTATTTCTTAACCAAATAATATATAAACAAAGATGAAACAACACAATTACAAACACAAACCTATTAAATGTAATCAATTACAACGCACTATAGTGGGCTGGTCAACCCACGTAATATAAGCTGTAATAGATCTATTTAAACATTAAGGTATTGCGGGCGTGAGAACAGTATTCCGCAAGGCTTTACGACCACAGCCTACCCACATGACGCATATGTATGTAAGAAAGCTATTGTCTTTTGTTAAAACAAAAAAAATACATAGCAATATGTATATACATGACAATCTGAAGCGGACACTAAGTTTTGTCTTTAAAAAATCTTTTCTCTCTTTCACTTATCCAATTTGCTAAGTTATCAAGTTGTAAAGTTACGGCATCGTCTTGTAATCCATCTAGATTTACCTGAATAACAGTCTTTACGCAGAGCGACTGGCATCTTGAGGTTGGATGCTAGTAAACTTGACGGCTCTAACATCCGATAGCGATTGCCCAAGATCGTCTTGATAACCGGGATCGATTTGGATCTTTATTTTCAGACACTTGGGTGATAGCCCTAAGGTAATATTGTCCTAGTCAACGATAAAGCAACGATTACGCGAAGTTGCTTTCCGGTGGTATTCGAACCCACGGCCCCTTGTTTAAAAAGCAAGAGCCAATACCGATAGGCCACGGAGGGCGAAAAAGTCTCATTTACATAATTCGTTTCATTGTTTTAGTAAATTATATTTTCTGTGGCCACACACGTGTAATATAAAGATGATAAATAATAAACTTTTAATGATTGTATCGCCCTACCTAGTCTGGCCAGTCGGAACCGACAAAAAAAGCCTAAAACGCCGGATAGAATTATGAAATAATTCTAAAAAAAAAATTTACAGGACAAAATAAATATAACTGCATTCTTTATCATATTTAACTAACTATTAATTTAGTCATAGACGCTCGAAAGTAATTAAAGTTGTTAAATAAACAAAATCGTAATAAATGTAGCATCCATTGAATTATCTATGCAATTAACTCTAAATAAGAGACGACTCCAACCGGAATGGATGCGGCGAACCAATATTTATTTTGCCGCATCCATTCCGGAGACCGCGTCAGTGTATAGCTTTGAATTGGTCACTTGAAATCACTGACCTATACGTTAGTCGGAATAGCTAAAACGGACGCATTGCCGTGTTTAATAGGAAAACATACGTACACCCGACATATGTACATAAATGTTATAGTTATATAAATTTGATACAGCATTTCTGATAAATAAATATATTTAGATTTTCAGTTGTTTTATTGGATAGTATAAAAATTAGCTGCAAATAGATCAATCCAATTTCACGGGTACCGTGATAATAATCTTTGTGAACACGCTGTTTATCCTATTTTGTAATTAAATTACATAGAATGATTCACCTCCATATTCATTTCACTGCCTCCGTAGCCTAGTGGTATAGGCGTTTGCTTTAGAAACCGGAGGTCGTGAGTTCGAATCCTGCGGGAAATCAAAAAATTTTTATTGTTGTTTCCTAGTTGGTTAAGACAATTTGGGCCGATCACCCAATTGTCTGAAAAGTAAGATGATCCATGCGTCGGATGGGCATGTAAAAAGGCGGTCCAACCACCAACCCCCATTGGACCAGTCCAAAACCCCCTAATGGATAGGGGGTGTATTAGGGGAGGCCTATGTCCAGCAGTGGACTATTAATAATAAAGGCTGATGATGATGATGATGAGAATGATTCATACGTTTTTGTCACGTTAAAACAATACTATTTATTAGGCCAGTTTTATTTCTTGGCGTTCGAAGCATAACGTTAAGAAAGTTAAAATTTTACCGATCAGTTAACAAAAGTTGAATGATGGCTAAAACTATACCTGATGTGTCCCAAACAGAGAAACTGACTCTGTAATCGGCTACTGTGCACGTATATCCATATTTCTCAAATCCTGTTGGCGTGTAGGCCTGGAACAAAACATTTTTATTATAACCCAATATGGCTTACTTCAACATTTTGCTTTAACAAATCGTAAACACCTACGGCGCAAAATGTTTTTATGAAATTAAATTATTAAATAACGCTAAAACAAAATCTGACAACCCACTTAACATAGTGTTCAGTGTCCCTATTAGTTACGCCAAAGGAAGTGGATTCGATTCCCATATCGGGAAAAATATTATGCGATGTACATAGTGTTGTTTTCGTTTCTGGGCATTTGTATCAATGTAATATATTTTTATTTACAAAAGGAAAGTAATGCTAGTCATTTATTAATCACATAGTTTACTGGTGGTAGGTCCCTGTTTACAGGAGACCGTCTGGTGATACCACCACGGTGCCTATTTCTGCCGGAAGCACTAGTGTGACAACACTGCTGCGTTCCGGTTTGAAGGGCACCATGCCAGCGTAGTTTACTGGGTAAACAAGACTTAACACCAATGTCTCACGGTAGGCGCGCGTCGGCGATACCACTGGTATTGTCAACGTCTATGGGTGTCGGTGACCACTTCCCATCAGGTGGCCTGACTGTCGTCTGCCTGCGTAAGCCAAAAAAAAAAAAAAAAATAGTTACCATAGTATAAATTTGGGGAGTTTTTGAAATAGATTATATCATATAAACGTCGAGAAAATGCAAAAATATAACATATTTAAATTACGCAACACAATTAATTGATTTCGTGACTAAGAATCATTATTATTTGACCCTTTAAAACCTTAAGCGTATCAAGTTAAAGCGATTTATACAACCCTTCTGATTAAGTTACGATAAATAACACCGTGTCTCAGGAGAATCTCCTTTAATCCTTGGGATTTGTTAACAAACGTAGAAATTAAGTACACGGATTTCACTTAATCCTTATTTGAGCGCCTTTGGTGTACTTGATTGATTGTAGGGAAATAATTTAAGCAATTAATTCAAGATTGTAATATAAAGTTAGGTTTACTCATTAATAGTCTATCTTTATATTGTCCTAATGAAATATTAAAATTAAAGTGTTAGAAGTTCTACGTAGGTGTAATGGTATAGCAGATTGATTTTTACAAATATGCATATATAATAAATATTGTGGTTTAAATTATACCTTCCTAGAAGGTGTAACAACAAAGGACTTTTCCAACTTTAGTAAGACAAGAGAAGTAAAGTAAGACGATCTAAGCGTCAAATAGCTTCATTGAATCTTGATTCCTATAATGACTACGTTTGCATAGTATTTATAATACAACAATGCTAAGAAACATATAATGTTAATACTACAATAAGATAAAAAACGATCGTTTTTTGTTAAAGATATTAATTTAAGCTCATCTTTAGACGGATAGACCTCAAAACTCAGAAGAACTTTGTTGAAATATCAACACTTTAATTAATCATCTTTTGTCACAAAGACTAATTAAAAAGATAGAAAAGACGAAACTGTCCTATTTGTATTCAAATAAAATTCGCCTCCCCAAGTTTGTCCACTTCCCAATCCAATTAGGTTGGTTTCGTATGGATTAAGCTCGCTACTTTCCGGGGTCGTCCAATTAAAATTAATAAGCTTTTCGTTCTTCGCCTGCCTATAGGTAACATATACTTTTTAACTGACTAGGCTACAAGATACTTTAACTGGAAGGAGTGGATTCATATAGACGAGTATTAACTTACAGTTTTATTTGTTGATGTCCGTATAGAAATAGTTATCTCCACGTTAAAAAAAAATTGTTGCCTGTAAAATTGGTATATAGGCGAAAGTTATACTTCATAGTTAGTTATACGTCACAAACTGCCTCCGTAGCCCTGTGGTATGGGCGTGTGCTTTAGAAGCCGGAGGTCGTGGGTTCGAATCCTGCGGGGACTCAACAAATTTTTGTTGTTGTTTCCTAGTTGGTTAGGGCAGTTTGGGCCGATCACCCAATTGTCTGAAAAGTGAGATGATCCATGCGTCGGATGAGCATGTAATAAAGTCGGTCCACCCACCAACCCGCATTGGACCAGCGTGGTGGGATACGGTCCAAAACCCCGTAATGGATAGGGGTGTATTAGAGGAGGCCTATGTCCAGCAGTGGACTACTACAGGCTGATGATGATGATGATGATGATGATATACGTCACAACACGTCGGCGATTTGATTTGTAAGCAATCACGTAAAGATAGACTACAGAGGTGAATAACCAATAATAACGCTTTAATTAACAATTAAAACTTTCGTGAGACATTGCAAAACGACTGAATTCACGTAAAATCGGTACTGGTGCCGACTAATTTTGGACCTACCGGGGTCTTTCGTCAGGACGAGTGGGATAACTTCACGGTCGCTTCCCAGGGGAACGGGGAACGATTACACGTCAGTTCAGTCGTTATGTAGAATACAAAAACGCTTTAAATGTTGGTGCCATAACTTTTTGTCTGTATCAATTCTATATATTACTTGACTCGGGTATAAAATAGTCACATGTTAGGATTTAGCACTACTTACTAACTATGTAAGGAAACTTTAACGTAAGTATAGCGCTGGTCCAACTTGAAAGTACGAACGTACAAGACGGGGGTACAATAGCGAGCGTTAGCGAACTTGCACACTTCTTTCGTATTACACGGACTATAAATCATTCTATCTGTATGGCCCAAGTAATGAGATACAGCGAGTCGTTACCACCGTTTAACGACATAGTCATAATAAGACAATCTAAAGATTTTGTGAATGCTAAAGTGAATTTGTGTTATAGTTAGTTAATACTTTAACTCAAATTTTTACAAAGTCATATTATAGATCGTTAAGTTTTTACAGTAGGTAGTATGTACATATTACCTCCCTCCGATTTAAAAGTATAAGCGGGATCATAATTGTACAATTATGTTTAATAATGCAATAAACAAACAGTGATGTTCGTGATAATCGAACGCAACTTTATCATCAAAATTGAGTCATCGAGATAACTTTGTTTTCTTTCTATATTTGTGTACGAAGGCAGACGAGCAGTCGGGCCACCTGATGGAAAGTAGTCACCGACGCTTATGGACATCAGAAACACCAGGGGTATCACCAACGCGCTGCCCTTAGTGAGACATAGGATGATACGTCACGTTTACCCAGTAAATACGCTAGCTGCGGTACCCTTCAGACCGGAACGCGGTAATGTTTTCACACTATCACTTTGCGTTAGAAATAAGCACCGCGGTGGTACCGCCCCAGACGGCCACTGAAAAAGGAGAGCTGCCACCTTTAAAATGGTTGCGCAATAATCGTTATAACTGAGATTTCTTTTAAATGTATTAAAAACGTTTTAAACTAAACTTAAAAATATTGTTTATAAAATTAATAAAAAGTTAAATGTTCGTCACAAATCTCAAAGCGTTGCTCGTTTAACTTGTGCCCCTTTCTTCGGCCCTAAGTGCATTGCCCTGTAACTGCCTATTACTCTGCCATATTGTGACTGCCTGATAGATTCACGAGATATATTAGTATCATTACTGTCACTAGAAATTTATTATGTAATATGTGACACGTTACATATGATCTAAGATAAAAAGTAATAATAAATAAATAAGTAAGCACTAGTTCGATTATTATTTAGGTTATTAATGTATAAAACTTTATTCCTTTCATTTATACGTTTATTATTCATTAACGCGTTAACTCTTTGCATTTATTCTCGTTTGTTATTGTAGTCTTACCATGGTCATGAAATTGAAAAATAATACAACTAATTATTGCCATGTTTTTTAAGGTAATCATATTATTTTCACAACGGTTACTTAGATATTGAAACCTATGTAAATTTTTAAAGTTTTCAAACATAAAGTTTCTCTTCCTTAAGTTAATTAAATTGTTACATTCAATGGGTTATATGTAACAATATTTTTTGTAACATATAAGTTTTGTTTTTGAATAAAACAAAAAAAGCAAGAACATTACAAATGATGTACATAGTAGTTAAAAAAAACTTTCGCATTCTACAACGAATGTAAAACTCTAAACAGGGAACTGTTAACACAAACCGAGTAAAAAAACTAACAACACTGGCAACACCGAACTAGGCTAACGGGAGACATCGGGAACGTACAATGTTGCCGCAACGCATAGAATGTAACTTGCCGCATATCCAGTTTTTTACTACCTTTATTTCAGCACAGAGAAATAACCTTTTGAATTATAAAACATGTTAAAATTCCAACCTCTCCTCGGCGAAAGTTTGTCATATTTTAATTGCTCCGCTGTACGTCGGAACAAAGGAGAAATGATAAAGCAAAAGGTATAAAAACGTTTTAGTGAAATGTGTTTCTTTTTTCATTGTTACTTTAATAGATTTCGTATAAAATTTTACTTATCATTATTGCAGTGAAATTAAACATCTCCAGCAAGTTGAGGTATTTTTCATTAAGTTATGGCTAGGTTTAGTATATTTAAATAAAATTAAATATCAATGATATTTGACGTTGTCTTAAAGCTGATTTTTTACTTATGTAGTTCTGGCAACATATCTTGTAATTACGAATAATTTGATATGAATAAAGTAGTTTTTAATACGATCGCATAATTTTATAATTATCAATATTGTTTATCCCAGTTTTATTAAGAGAGATAATAATGTGAAGTCAAATGTAAGTATAGACATAATAATTCAAAGACATAATTTATGAAAAAAAAGCGGAAAAACGCGTGGGGATCAATATGGCCGCGGTAGATTAATTATTTTGTGTTTGACATTACACTTAGTTAACATTCTGCCTATAATTCGGCTAATTTATAGTAAAGCCGTTGTTATTTAGCCACTGCTTGTATAAAATAAACACATTAACACAACAAATAATTACAATATACGCGCTAATCACAAAATTCGTCAGTTCGGAAAACAGTCGTGCGACACACATGCTAATATTTTGTCACAGATGGCAACAAAAATAAATTACGGCGTCCTAAATTTGGTGTAACATGCGTTACGATGCGGGATACCTCTGTTGTTAATTTTGTATTTCAGTGAACTAATGCCACACGCCTCGATCTAGGATATTTCAAGTTTTAAATAGATATAACTTTATTTATGGAGTAAAATACGAGTGAGAATAACTGTTTTATACACTTCTAACAAATTGCTCAGTAGACTTGTCAAGCGAATTTTTAATAACGTCAGATTTTTCGAGGAATTTAAAAATTAAAAGCGGCATAACTGAATGTTGCTTTAGTGTTACATAGATTTTATCCTTTGCCTGATTGGATTCACATACCCAATGCATACACTTATCACTATAATAATCACAATAATAAGTATAAAACAAAGTCGCTTTCTCTGTCTCTATATCCCTATGTATGCTAAAATCTTTAAAAGTACGCCATGGAATGTGATGCGACTTTTTAAAATAGATAGTGTTTGAAGATGTGGGTTTGTATGTATAATATTGTACGGAAACGCTGATAAATTTATATATTTTTCATAGATTTCATAGATATCGGTATTGCACCCGTGTGGAGCCGGGGCGGGTCACTAGCTGTATATATTTAAATAAGAGTGTAGGTAGCCAATGAAATATACATTGGATACCTAGACTTTTTTATATCCGAATAGTCACACTTTTGGCGATAATTTATTCCAGTCATTTATAAAGTAGCGTAGTATTCAAGAGGTATTTGGTACAATGTAGGTAAATATTTTTTTTTATGAATTGGTTATAGCAATAAAACGAGAAATTCGTATATTGCCTTGTAAATTATTCGTATTGTCAATAAGAAACGCAGAGAAGACTCCATACACGAACTCACCGCACTGAGTCATGGAATAATACATATATTTAGTTTACGCGGTAATTACACTAGCTATGGCACCCTTCAAACCGGAAGATAGTAGCATCCTAACACTACGGATTTGCGTTAGAATTAGGCACCGCAGTGATCCTATTCCAGATGGTATCTTGTAAAATAGAGACCGACCACCATAAAACGATGCTAAGTAAATATAAAGAAGTTTTCTGTGGTTAATGATACCGTTATATATATTTTCATACCTCTATAAATGTATCAGAGACAAATCTCTGTACTAACGACGTCTTGCCACATTGGGTGTCGCCGACCAATACAACTTTGATTTCCTCCTCCGCGGTAGGTGTTCCGGCCCCGCTGCCTTCAGAGCCTTTTTTGCCGGACCACATTGTTAGTTGTTGCCAGTTCTGTAAAAAATAAATAAGTTAATACCTGACTTTATATTAAGTAATTGATGAACTATAAATGATATGCTGATTAAAACGCATATGTCAAAAAATGTTTCCTCGCAGTATCTGCACATACGACTTCTCGTTTGCGAAACAAGGTCCATAATCACTAAGCCACAGAGATTTTCTATATATTCTGATAAATATAGAATATATAATATAATAGTAACGGTTAACTTTGTGTCGTATTCTGCAACGAATCCGCGTTTATGTAGTTAAATCAACTAAAAGTTTCTTTTAAAAAGGAATGGATATTTCGCGTAAATTCTTTAATTATTCACGTTTATTTCAAAAACAATCAAAGGACCTGAATTCACAAATGAAATTGTTTTATAATAAAAATCGCGCTTTGAACAGACAAATAAAAAATAATAATAGTTGAATAATCAACATTGGTTGATTTCCATTTAATTACTATATTACATTAAACTAACTCTGATATATTTGCAAAGAAATAATTATCGATTCTCTTATCCAATTAAACCGTTTTAACGAAAGCAAGAAGCTAAAGCAAATTAAATCACAGCCATTAATCTCAATTCAACAAATCAGAAGTAGCACTGACGCTAATTGCTTATTTCCCCAACGGCCGACAACGAATGCAATATTAAACGAGCAGAAAAGTCGAAATAGGAAATATTTTTCAACACAACTAGCCTCGCCCTGCGGTTTCGCATGCGCATTTTGTGATAATGCCGATTATGTCTATATATTCGTAAATCCAAATGTCCTTTGGTGCACGCAAGAGTGGCTCGTAGATGTAAGATTTTTCTACATACATTGAATTTTGTGTTATTTCTTTATATGATTGTTTTTTAACATTTAGGAATAAACTTTCCTAGGGTGTAAAGTAGTAAGTAAGATAGGCTCTTACTCAAGGGTGAAATAGCAAAAGAATATTACAAATCAGTTCAGTAGTTCCGGACAAATAGACAAACAAATCTTGCCCACTTATAATATTATGATAGAATCGTGTATTGGACACGTTATTGAAATAATAATCAAATAAAACATATCTTGTGTTAGTAAACTGCCTCCGTAGCCTAGTGGTATGGCGATGTGCCTTAGAAACCGAGGTCGGGTTCGAATCCTGCGGGACTCAACAAATTTCATTGTTGTTTCCTGTTAGTTAGGCAATTTGGGCCGATCACCAATTGTCTGAAAAGAGATGATCCATGCGTCGGATGGGCATAGTAAAAGTCGTTCACCTACCACGCATTGGACCAGCGTGGTGGATCAGTCCAAAACTCAATGGATGGAAGTGTATTAGGGAGGCTATGTCCAGCAGTGGACTATCACAGGCTGATGGTGATGACGATGATGATGATGTGTTAGTAAAGTAACAAACACACATCTTTATAACTTTCGCGTTTATTATATAAGTAGTGTTTTCACTCACTCTTAGTACTGAAAAGAAATGGACGTCAATAGGCAAAATTTTACGGCGACGACTCTTTTATTACAGCACTGAATGCTCCATAATAACTTCAGACGAGAAAATCTTGAGCTTAGCTTAGCATAGTGTGTAACAGCCGTGATATAGCCACCTTTTAGTTTCCTTCACGGACGTCTATGAAATTGCTATAGCATTTCTTTAAAATACTCGTTACTGTTATTAAGAAATGTAGTGTAATATAATATTTAGTGCTTCTACATATTTGGTTTCTTTTCTCTGTATACACGCTTTTACACATGTATACCGTAAAAGTAATTAACGAAGGAAATTGAGTGTTATATTATTTTCCTGCGTCCGTTAGAGCCTCTTTTATTTTATTTACAAACGCACGAATATTACGATCCTACGAAAAAATACGAAGAGTCATTATGGATGACTTAACAGAAACCCTTTTAATATTGTGTCCTAAAATGTAAACGATGCTAGAATACTAAAATTTTAAGAGGTATTTTCTTTGCTTTATTAATCTTTAGAAGGTAATAACTGACTATATTTTATAATGTTATTCCTTAACGAAAATAAGCTTTATTCAGATATCAATCCTTGTATAGTTTGGCAAAACGGTCCCACTACAAAATTATTGTGTGTCAATTTAATTATTGTTACTTAAGAGACTGGGATGTAACGAAAATATTTGTAAAAGGCATTTGCAATAATCAGTAGAAACGTAGACATTTGATCAAAAACTATTATCTTTATGTAAACGATTTAACAGATTGAAAATATTATTTTTATAATTTAAACAAATCTAGTATCAGTTTGATAAGAGATATATGTAGTAAATTTTATATGTGCACTTCCTTATTACGATGCCTCAGAAATCTATTATGACGCACAAAGACTTAAATTTGGTACCAATATTTCATTTGTCAATGAAGGCCAGTGAAGAATTTATTTTAAAAAAATTATGTGCGGTCTCTAAGAGAGGTTGGGTTTAAACATTGAAATATTCAAGTAAAACACATTATATTTCAGACCGAATTCTAGGACTTCACGTTATCTTTTAGTCATATTGTATTTTAAAAATTACGTTTTATTAACCATTACTATTAGAGTCAATGTAAGAAATTATTACAAATATAAAAAGAATGATTTTTTTTTTGAAATTTGAAGAATGCATAAATCATTTCAAAAGCGCGCAGCGAAACAGCTGTTTTGGATAATTATTTTTTTAATGACAACTAAATCTGCAATAATTTTTTAACACAAACTTCATATATTCCTTTAACGCCTGTCTTCAAAGCTCAGGTAAGCTATAATACATATTAAAATATATAAACCTATATAAACGGTATACAAGAAATAAGCAGAGAGTACAACAAGAGTATAAGACAAAGAACTATCTCTCATCTCGAATCCCTATTCAATACCATAGATAAAACAGCCGAGGCACACCGTTCTACTTAAAGGATACTATTGTCTGTGGTTAACCCCAATATCAGTAGTGCTATTCACTAGATCGGTTTTCAATTGTTTCAACATCGATAGTACTACAGTACCGTTGTGGACAAAAACTCTTAATGAAACCCCGTATTGAGTGGAATTGGAACACGTATTAAGCGTGTTGTTACGAACTTGAAATTGTTTTTGGCAGGATATACTTGGCATGTATTCGGTTATTTTACAAGTTTAGTACAAGTTTTTATTCAGAATAGCTAAAGATGAAAAATGTGCAATAATGAAATTTTAACACCCTTTTAGCATATAAAAATTATTGAAAATATTGTCGTTCTTGATAAGTGCAAATTTAAAGGTACAAATTGAGCCATAGTTTAGCCTAGTTAAATTTAAATTTGACTGAAACCAACCCATATAAAAGAAGCGGCGTCAGAAATATGCCTGTTTCTGCCGCGAAGCAGTAGTGTGAAAACACTGCTGTGTTCCGGTTTGAAGGGCACCGTAGCCAGCGTATTTACTGGATAAACGAGATATAAAACCCTATGCCTCACGGTAGGCAGCGCGTTGGCGATACCACTGGTATTGCCAATGTCAATGGGCGTCGGTGATCACTTCCGATCAGGTGGCCCGACTGTTCGTCTGCCTGCGTATGCCATAAAAAAAGTATGTTGATTCTATCAGTACATTGTCGTACGGTGATTGACGTCTCGCGTTGACATTTTGTTTCACGGCGGAAACAGAACTAGTGACGACACATAAAATGATGAAATTTTGTGTACTAGCCTAATTCTTGAAACGAGCCTAAAGTGTTTTTTCTAGAACTTTAAGAGGATGAACTAGGGGTTGCAATGGTTGCAAATGCAAATGTTGCAAAGGGTATGGAAGTGGAAGTCAATGTAGAAATTCGTCATCGTCTTAGCTATACTTATGAAACTTTGTGTCTAATGATAGGCACATACATCGAAACCAACTTATTTATAATACTCCTATTTCATGCGCACGGAGTCGCTGTTAACAGCTTCATTTATATAATTAAGACTTTTTTTAAGCGACCACAAAACAAACTGTACCTCCCGATTCCCCAAAATATCGTATGTTATACGTTGCATATTAATTATTTCATAACTTTTTATTTATTTAACTTAGGCATATATGTCACAGTATAAAAAGCATAGGGCTTGTTTCTATATTATGTTTTTAAACTCTCTTAAATAACATGATTACATCATTCCATTTGAAGATAAAGTAAACGAAGTGAAAATATATCTCGCAACCTACTTTCGTAGTTTAGAAGCTAACCACAACAAAACTTCCGTCCACTCACTGTTATTGCAATTTCTTAAATGCGTTCTCCCCGAGATGTAAGGATGCTAAACATACCAACAAATTGATTGGACGAGGGAAAGGTAATCTCTTATCGCTTTATTACTTTAATGGGAACTCGAAATAGATTGTTTGCGAGAACGTTACGCTTTTGTAGCGATTTCACAAAGTTATTTATATAAAATGCTTAAATAAAGAAGTATAGTGACTATGTACAAGACGTTACCTATAAATCATTAAACAATTAACTGCGATGGGTAAGTTCGATCACCAAAAAAAATTATAAAGAAATTTTGTTGTTTCCTATTCTTTTTATACAGCGTTCCATTGTCCTAATTAAATGTTTTTTTTTAGAGAACGGATAAAAACTTTGAGCCATTTTATAAGTTTATTTGTATGCGTTGTATGTTATAAAGATTTTTCAGTTTTGATTGAAATTATTTTAGTCTTCTTATGTAATTAGGTGAGTTTTTTATCTGTGCGCGGATAAAAACATCATTCGCGATCTAACAAGACAATTTTATTTAAAGTCTGTGCTAGTGACTGGCCGGAGTTACTCGTGGCGTTATTTAAAAATAACGCCTGACAGGTCAATGACGTCTGGCCTGTTACACGAATAAATAAAACGACTACAAAACCCAGTAATGGACCTTAACGAGGACACAATCAAAGCGGAGGTCTCAAACCTTGTCACCAGCTTGCAGCGACTGTTGCCTAAGAAGAAGGAGGTCATTGTAATTGGACCGATAAAGAAAAAGTTACGTAGGCTAAGTGAGGTACATGCAGAGGCGAAAACAGTCTTTCCAAAGTGCTTTGTTGGTGCTAGCCTAGTCGTATTAAGGCAAGTGTTGGATAGAGTTAAGCTGGTGCAGCGATATAGTTATGGAACAACAAAAGATACATATAATAGCTACAAGCAGTACCTGAGTAAAGAGGTAAAACCGAAGTTTGACGATGGTCTGTTATTGGACACAAATGGATGTGCAACTGCTACATATACTGAAAAAATGGACGGGCCGTACACAATACATCTTACATCAAGAATTAAGGATCTGATAGCATCTGAATATGAAGTGGAACTTGAGAGGGAGGGAAGTAAGGCGGTTGGTTCATTCGCGTTCATAATGAATGACATGGAGATGGGAACACTCAAAGCTGTTGGGCAGTGTTTGTACCAAGCACACCCAGATTTTAGCATTGGTTTTGAGCTTGGTGTCAAACCATTCACACACCCGACACGACCTGATTTATCAATCAGCGCTAGGTACCAGAAGTCATCATATGCCATCTCGTCTACAGTCACCAAAGTTGGCTTCCAGATTTGTGCGTACAAACGCCTTGCCCACGATCTGCGGATAGCTGCAGTCCTTAACGAGAGAGTAGCTTCTGGAGTGACGGTCGGTTAGCTGTTCATAAGTCGTATGGCGAGGGCTGCGAGATGAAAGTGTTTGTGGACAGCCAGCAAAGTGGCGGTTTCACCTTCGAGCGAGAGGTATACTTGCGTGAATCTGCTGGTGATGTTCGCGTACTAAGGCTGATTGGCAGTACCCTTATTGATACTCAAAGACGCGTGAAACTTGGCTTTGGATTCAATTTGGACTTTTGAGCCGCCTAATTTTCATGTATTTGACTGTTGACTTATCAGTAGAAGAAATTTCGTGTTGTCGTTTTATCGCACGGTAGTTTGAGTCGTTTTTTTATAGTGAATTTTTTGTAAGTAAGTATACATAAGTTTTAGTTATTGTTTTATCACATCGTTTCGCCTCGTTTTGTAGTTCGATTAAAATTTTTCCAAGCCGCAACGTCTTTTCTGTTATTTATTGTTAAATATGGGTATCATAACTTTTTACCCTTATAGGTTCGTAAAAAGTCAAAAATAAGGCTGGCCAAATAAGGATAATTATAAAAATATTAACAACAATATAATGAAAAACAATTATCCCGAAAAATTAAATTATTGGCGACTAAAATTTTCTACTAAAACTTGTAAAGATACAATTTTCTTTGTCCATCATTTTGTAGAAGCGTTAAATAAGCATGAAATACGTATACCAAAGCCGGATTATTGGCTTCATCGTCTCACTATGCCTTCATATAACAATCATAATATAATCTACGCGAGTAATTCTATTTTTATAAAACGGAGGATTATCCTTGTGGCATAGCTTTCATTGCTATCATATCTCTCAACATTTATTGCAATAGAGAATCGGTGTACATATATATGAAGTCCAGTCCCTCGACCATGGTATTACAACCGTAATCTTTGAAAAGCAGCTCTATATAAAACGCTTAGCCGGGCTTAACGTTCTCACTCTGCTCATATAAAATGTGGACGCCCTATGAATATAAATCGAGAGCCACCGCTTTCCACCATTATAGCGACGTTTTACATGGCTATTTTTGCCTCCTGCTATATATGTTATGTGTGGATTATTTCTCATTATTTCTATGTATATGCAGACCGTGATTTGAAATTGTGTTTTTGCACGGTTACTTTATGTTTGCCAGAAATTTGTTATTTGAATTTGAATGATATTTTAACAGAGCGAGGTAAGTTGTTGAAATTTTAAACCAAACCGTAAACTTTACAGGAGCATAGGACATTTTCTATTCAACAATCTAATTGATACTGAATTGTAGCCCCCGTTTTAATTCGTATAAAACTGTTTAATTTGTATTACTGATATAAATTTAACACGTAAGCTGGTATAATTAGTGTACAAAATAACTCTATAACATTACTAACATACAATACTAAACATAATAAACATAAAACATAGTTATTGAATAACATAGTCTTTTTGTATGTTGGCTATATTTCCAGCTAAGCTGTGGTCTATTTTAAAAGATCAATGAAATGAATAAGAAATCACTACAGTTGCAGTAGCAGTTTTTTTTTGATACAACATATTTAAACATTTGTTGCGCCGCTGAAATACTCTTCGTTGACACAAATTACTCTCGGTTTCATGTTTTATTTTAGATTGTTTGTATTTTCAAATTATACAAACATAATAGTAAATTATACAAATATATTTTTTGTTTCACTTCATTATTCACCAACCAACCCGCATTGGACCAGCGTGGTGGGATTCGGTCCAATAGCCCCCTAATGAGAAAGGCGTGTATTAGGGGAGGCCTGTGTCCAGCACCGGACTGACACAGGCTGATGATGGTGATATTTTTTGGAAAAATTGTAATCAAAACCAACAGAAACATCCCAATCTCGTTACGTTCAAATAAAAATGAATCTTCATTAGTATCATGTAAAAGTGCCAAGCGTCCTTATTCAAGTGATTCTTACTTGTAAGTCTTGAATCGGTATCTGTAACCAAGAAGCTGCAGCGTTAAACCACCACATCATTAAGTTTTGAAAATGTGAAGCGCTGAAGCCCACAGGGTAGAAGAGTGCTAAAATAGCTCTAGCCGCGAAATAATTGACGTTCGTCATGGCGACCGCTTATTCAACATAGCTCACTCGGCGTTTTAAATCCAGCTCATTTCGGCCAGGTGAAAATACAACTGTAATAACTAATGCAGAGAAAAACGTGCGACGTTTTGGAACTTCCTTATCGTACAATAAAAAATAATGTATATTATGATAATGAGATCAGTTCAATTAACTCATGGGAAATCCTTTGATTTAAATATTTTTCAGGTAGAATCTTTAACTTATTTCAAGTTTAATTACGATAACGCCAGATAAAAATGTTAAATACAGCCATTGGTTTCAACTACAGTAGATCAAACTGTTGTATAGGACTTTTCCCATAAACATTTTCGATTTATCTTAAAAGAAGAAATGGATCTCTTTCGCAATTCACTAAAAAAAAAAGGGATCGATCGACTTGTATTTGATACTATATTTATGCTCTATGGGCATTGAAAAGATACAAAAAAAACTGTGGGTAGATTTTACATTTCCTTTAATTGCTGCCGTATCCATTTCATGAATTTTAAAACAAAGCATTGATTCTGTAGGTTACCTCAAAATGTAATGTAAAAATCGAAGATAATTAAAAAAACGTTTGAATACATTTATTCTCATAAAAATTTTATACAGCAACTAACGAACGCTTATTTTTTCATCTGAAACAAACAATACAGCGAACCAAAAGAGTATTATTTTTCGCGAAAAAAGTACGCAGGAAGAGCATTCGGGTCGGTAGAAAAACATTTAGGTCGATGACCCCTTTTACTGTCAGGATCCGGTGTGAAGAAGAAAGGATTCTTATAAAAGAAGGGAGCGACGTGAAACGTCCTACAGGCGGGAGCAAATAGTCTTTTACGGAGCTTTTTAGCAGTCAAAGTGTAATCACCGTTTACTTTTAAAATTCAAAATACGGTGGCGAGTTTTTACGAAAAGATTTTTGCAAAAAATTCTGAGAACTTTTTGTAATAAATGCCTAAAAGCACAACACCGTTACGGAAATCAAAATATCTCTAGAAAGTTGCTGGGTAATGGAACCCTAAGTAAAATAATTTTTAATTCTATATTAATGTAATAAAGAGGGAAATTTGTACTTTTGTACGAGTTTATACAGAATAAACTCTAAAGTTGGTAATCTCATTTCAAAAGTATTTTGCGGTTACATTGTTACACTATCACATCATAATATAATCAGAATCGTTTAGCCCAAAATGGCGGACAGACCGCTAGTTTAAAATACAATAAAATTAACAAAAGTACTGTAATTTTTAATAAACCATGGTGTAATTTATATGTATAAAACGAGATGTATTATTGCGTGGAAAAAACTTGTCAACTGCTGGATCTATACAAAAATGTTTTATTTGCTGTTATTTTTTGAAAAACTTGTTACTTTTATATTGTATAACTATTTTTTAGAAAGAAACTATTTTATATTAAGTTTTAAATAAGTAGCATAAATTAACTAAACAACTCATTAATAGCTTTCTAATAACAAGGCAATCTGAAGTTGAATATTGCTTTTAAAATAAATAGTGTATTTCTAAACGAACAAACAAACTCCTTAATTATAAATATTCAGCAAAATGTATATTTCGTATTTTATTTTATAACATCAACGCATATTTATTTTAACATATAAATAAATGAATAGGTGATGCAAAGTTATTGAACGCACTTATACAAACATTTGCTAATGTGGTCGTTAGTGATCGTTTTACATGTTTTTGTGAGCACGGTTTCTGCAGTACATATTTATTGTCAAGGCTATTCTAAATGTTTAATCTACGGTGGATGCATAGTTGTGTGTATAAGTAAAGTTAAGTTGAAGGAAAATCATCCAACTGAGTCGTAAGTTTATAGGGAATGCGATCGAAGGTATGTATCGTAATTGAATAATTAATAAAAAAGAAGAAGATTTGGTAACAATATTTTTCATAAATTATTTAGATGCTTTTTTTATTTAATAATAATAATGTTCTCCAAGTCGGTTACGACTCAGGCGGCTTACCTATATTAGATATTAGCCAACTGCTCATGAGATTTTATAATAAACAAGTGCACGCGCAGGCACAAGTCCACTACCTGGGACGGATAACCGACACGACTGTGAAGAGATTACTATGATTCAGGATTGACATTTACCCATCTGATGCGTGGATCATCTTATTTTACAGACAATGCCTGCATCAATCAGCCACATATGTTCCCCTTATATATTGACACATATGTTGCATTAACTAACTAGGAAACAAAAATAAAGTTGTCGAGTCCCCGCAGGATTCACTTTTTTACTACTGGAAATAATCTAATACCTATATAAAACAATTATAGTTAGCCAAAAGGTACAATCATTTTTCGAGACTTACTAAGTTATATTAAAGTTAAAGTTGAAAATAAATTAAATAAAAAAATATATGTGTTGTACACATGCGCTGAACGATTTTTAGTATAAATATGCATTAACAGGCATGTAAACAAATGTAGCAGCACACTACAATTTTATCGATACAATGATAATGTAAAATACATAACGACCAATTTAATTTAAATATATTAAGTGTACTGCACCGCTGGTAATAACTAAGAATAAAAACGATTCGAAAATTTTCCTATTGTAGCCGCAATGAACATCCAACAGGCGCATAATTCAATCGACTCCACTTGGGCGGGCGAGCCAACCAATTTTGTACGTACAATGGAAATTTATAAAATACATTCATTGCTCGTCCACTTTATCGCTTTAGAAGTGGAATAAAATTACGCATCGTTAAATATAGTGTCGTCTTCGTTGGAAATATCGGCGGAGAGTTTTATGAATTGTTATATAAAAGATGATTGTATTCATTTTAATGGAATAATGAATTGTAGTCGTGGCTTTAATATCTGTGAATAAACAAATTTGTTTTATTGTATGTTTTCTAGTGAGTTATAATCACCAGTTTTCTTAAAGTATAATGATTGATTGATGATTTATACGCCAAAGGGCAAGCACAAAAGTGAGTCCCGGATTCTTTTTGTTACTTTGGGAGGCAATATTGAAAATGAAAAAAGTACAGTTGGTTTGGGTTGTGGAGGTCAGATGCTAGCTAGTAGTGTACGGATTTAATACTAATAATGATTTGAAGCCGACCAAGAAAAGTAATGAACATTTGGATAACGACCATTTAATACACTTTAGGTGGTTTTAGTTTTGAAGTATTAACTATCTTTTTCAGAACATAGGAAATTTACCCAAAGTAAAAATATTGAATTTGATATCAAAACAAATTTCAACTGTTTATCGTTAACAGAACTTAATCTTAACGTATCGTAAACAGAAATAAATGTGTTATGAATTGATTTATAAAAATGATAATCTGGATCCTTATTCCTCCTTAAATAGCGTCTCTGCTCATTTTTTGTATTTTTAGGAACTTCTAAACAATCCATTGGTTAACCTTAAGTCACAATAGCACATAATAAAGTTATGTGACATAATATATAAAGTCATTTCCAATTGAGTTGCAATAATTTTCATTAATATATTTAAATTAATATGTATTTTAAGCTTAAATAATGTTAACGCTTATTGCATATCATATATTGACTCTATTGAAAGGGTCTTTAAATTTTAATTGTTATCATCAGTAAAATTGATTGACAATTTCAGGTTATGATTAATAAATTTTGCATATGATAGCTTTAATAATGAGCTAATGTAACAATCAATTAACTTTAAAATCAAAATTATTTACTTATTTATTTACACATGTACAAAAAAACTGCACAATGGCAGACTTAATGGCAAATGTATTTTCTACAGGTCAAACATGGACAGTGAGGAGAAAGTTAAGTAAGTGCAAAGATCTAAAAAATCAACAAATCTTATGATGACATGTCTTAAGTATTAAACTTAAGACTATTCATCATCATCATCATCATCATCAGCCTGCAATAGTCCACTGCAGGACAAAGGCCTCCCCTAATGCATGTCTACCCATTAGAGGGACCGTATTCCACACGCTGATCCAATGCGGGTTGGTGGGTGGACCGACTTTTTACATGCCTATCGACACATGGATCATCTTACTTTTCAGACAATTGGGTGATCGGTCCAAATTGCCCTAACCAACAAGGAAACAACATTGAAATTTTTTCGAGTTTCCGTAGTATTAGAACCTACGACCTCCAGTTTCTAGAGCACACGCCCCTACCAATAGCCCACGGACCCAGTCAACGTAGAATTAAATCACTTAAAAAGTAATAAACTGCAATATTTTCTATTCTAAATACATAAAGATTAGTATAAAAGTTTAAGCCATACATGTATCGTTATGGGTAGCGTTTAATAAACATTATTTTATTACAGCACATCTATTCTTTTACTTATTCATGGTTCCCTGAAATTGGCTAAAAAAGCCAACATGGCCGTTTACAAGCAGTAGCATAACAGTTGGTAACCATAGTGCATGTCTTTGATAAATCCTGCGACAGTATTTTTAAAGGCACTAACGTCTTTAAGCCGTTTTTTGAGATAACGTTTACCAAAAAGTTTATTAGTTAGTAGTTAGTTTAGTAGCACAAATAGTTTAGTAGTTTCCAGAAGCGATAACGATATCACTATAACAATTAGTTGTTCTCTTGCAGTGTTCCAACTGAATTTAACTCTTTGAAACGTGTCAAGTGTTCGTGTAGTGATGATACTAATTATAGCTCAGCCAAATTAAACTTAAGAAACAAGTAACCAATTGCAACAGAGTGACGTAGTACTTATGACGTTATTATTAGTAAATTGTCTTCCGGGGGTCGAAGAAGGGTCTCAGTGTCAGTTATTCCATAAGAATGATTCTTCGTTGCCATGAGTTACTATGTTTACACTAATTTCGAGTCGTTATTTCACCTAGGTACACGTAGGTATTGCACTCAAATGTATTATTAACTTTGAAATATTATTATGCAATCCGTAATTTTGGGAGTAACTATATAGCCCAATCGATTTAAATGTTTACTTTATAAAAGGTATAATCGTTTTCATATATAATTTAGCCAATTTAGACATAGAATTTAGGTAAAAAGTATAATGTAAAAAATAGCTTACACCAAAAAGTCGGGACCTCTAATATGTTACAAATAGACAGAGAGACAAAAATTTTAAAAATCTTTTTTTGTTATGTGCATTGGTATTATATCACAATGTAATCATTTAATAATGGTTATTTTGATATTAGAAAAACTTTATTTATTTGGATAGATATCATTAATAAATTTGTAGTATTAGTTAGAAATTGCTAGTTCGATAAAAAATTGTCTTGCTCCCAGGCTTATCTTCAACGTGTAAAGCGTTGCAATTTTTTTATCGCCCTCCGCCCCTTCTCACGTGATTAATGGATTCCTAACGGCCATAACGACCTAGATCGAATCTAGCATGCGTGCGTGTAATTAGTTTTAGTGTTAGGAAAAATCTATGTCTCTCTAACGGCATATTACGAGCAGCCTAAACAACATTTTCTTTTTAAAAGCATAAACATTTCTATAAACTATAATGAAACACTGCAATGTTTGAAGAATAATGCTTTGAAAATATGTAAGTTTACAAGGTTTAAAGCATGGATCATCTTACTTTTCAGACAATTGGGTGGTCGGCCAAAATTGCCCTAATCAACTAGGAAACAAGATTGGAAATTTGTTGAGTCTCCGCAGGATTCAAACCCACGACCTCCAGTTTCTAAAGCACACACCCTTACCCCTAGGCTACGGAGGCAGATGTAGCGGATGGGCATGTAAAAAGTCGGTCCTCCCACCAACCCGCATTGGATCAGCGTGGGGGGGATACGGTCCAAAAACCACCTAATGAAGGAGGCGTGCATTAAGGGAGGCTTATGTCCAGCAGTGGACTTACACAGGCTGATGATGATGAGGTTTAAAGAACTAAAAATACTATATTGTTGTAAAAGCAATTTGATTCTCCTTTCTTATGTTTAGAGTGATCCGTGCAAATGTTTAGGCGGTGGATTAAAGAGACATAAGTTCCGTGGTAGACTAAACAAGCGAACAACAAATATGCCTGTTGTATTCCAGCTCCCCGCACCAGTGTTAATACTTTAAAGCCGTGTGATCCCAAGGTACAATAAAATTATTACAATGACATAAAGTATTTGCCGTTCGTTTATAATAATAATAATAATAATATTTAGGGAACGAATAACACAACATTATCTAGTCCTAAACTAAGCAGAGCTTGTACTATGTAAAATACATAGAATTACTTTTCATGAATACAGATAAAAACAAACGAGGAAAAGACTATGTTTATTAAACAATATTTTCCCGAGGTGGGAATCGAATCCACACTCTTAAGCGCAACAGTCAGGGTCAAAGCCACAGAGCTAAACGAGTTGTCATTTATACATGTAGTCAGTCCTAACGGATGACAGAAAATACTTTAAAAACGGTAAATGAAGTAATAAATCACCCACCAACTCGCATTGGACCATCGTGATTGGATACGGTTCAAAACCCCCTAATGGATAAAGGTGTATTAGGGGCGCCATACGTCCAGCAGTGGACTATCACAGGCTGATGATTTATGTATGTATGTAAGTAATAAATACAAAACGGTCTTGATTTAAATCCAAAACTGAGTAAAATATTACAAGGAAGCCGCCATTTTGATAGTTCGGCATTACGTCTACTTTAATATGAGATCCCTGGGATCGAGACCATTTGGCCGACGCTCGGCGAACTGTTGATGTATGAAATTAATCATCGCCCGAATACGACGGTCAGAGCCGCTTCCGTCGCGTGTAAGGTTACGAGGGTTCATTCAATTAATTTTAGGCACTAACTGCATGCATTAGCTGAATCAAAAGATCTATAAATAGGTTATTTAATTCTTTTATTCACGTTAATGCTGCACATCTATCCTCATATAATGAGAAAGATTTGCATTTTGTGTGTACGTTTCTTATGAATAAATAACTCAAAAACTACTATGCCGTTTTATAAAATTCTTTCGACATTAGAAAGCTACGTGTATCTTGTGTACAGGTATACTTTAACATTGGAAAATCCATTTTAATAACACGGGCTGAGCTTGCAGAGTTATTAAAAATGGAGTTTTAATGGATTTTATAGCGTTCACATACCTATTTAATTATATATTTACACCCGACGTTCCGAACACTTTCCGGGGGCACGGGACAAAATATCTAAAAATAGATTAAAGCAAGATGAAATTTATAAAAAAATATTATTGATTTCATACATTTACTAAACTGTCTGATCCGGTATTTTCGTGGATGTGACGTATATTGTACGATTGCAATAGGGAGAATAATTTCTGGATAGAAATTATAATAAAATAACGAAAAAGCATGTTGCCAATGTTGTCATGTCAATTACATGACATCACGTGGACAGGGAAATTTAGATATTGAACCTCAAAAAGTGTTAGTTTCTGAAATAAGAAAACTACATCTTTATAGATCACACTAGAAATAGAATAGGATCTAAATGTGGATTACTGCTATTTACCTATTGGAAGTGAACAAGCTTCGGGCGCCGGGCCAAAGTGTAAACAACAAATATGTCTATATTTATTATCATAAATAAACGATGCATAATCGCGATATCTGATCATCTGTTTCAATTATATTTTAACTCTTAAATTTGTTAGTTTTCCGTGAGGATTTAGTATCCTCACCTTCCGAACCCCACTAATTACGTATTAATGCGTATTTAGACTGAGCTTTTTCGAATCTAAGTAAGTAATAATTATTTCAAAATAAGTCGTATTTCAGAAATATTTGTGTTTTCTAAACTGACTCAAAACGTGGCATTAAAAACCCACAGCATGTATCATTGCAAAATCCTTTTGGTTATTTATGTAATTTTTTGTTAGGTAAATTAAACAATGTTTAATTATAACGTACGCCATCAAAGCTTTAATGTTTCATATTTAATTATGCAATAAAATGTAAGATATCATAAACACGGTAGTGTTTATGTACACTTAAAATCACAAAAGTTTTTTAGACAGCGTGGCAGCCAATAATAAAATACATTTTATTATACTTCTCAGTTTTATCTCTAATAATAAAAGAAACGATTTTTTATTTTAACAGTATTGTCTTAAATTTTACACAGAATCTAAAGTAGATAAATTATTACGTTATTCCAAATCCAATAAGGAAAAATATATACGGTAATACATCGGGATTGCATGTTTCACTAATATTTTAGTGATTGTCAAAGATGTGTTAATGTGACAAGTATATATTCATTATTTTATACAAAATTTCATTAATTAAACAATATTCATGTCATTCTAAGAAACGGGTTTACTTATTATCAGATAGGTATTATAGTAACGTGCAATAACGCGCATAATTTCAATTTGATTAGCAACGAAAACAGTGGACAATTTGTCAACCGCTTAGGCTAGTCATTTATCAAACCGTTTAACCACAACAGTAACTAATGCGAGGAGCAAACCTCATTTACAAGGCATCAGAATTTTTTTTAATTAATATCAACAAGTTTGCTCAGAGAGTTATCGATTTTGATCCATAAAATTAAGTTTATAAAGTCAGTTTTTGTCTAACACTTGCAGGCTGTGTTTACACTTAAAGTGAATTTTATTAAAGAAATGCATCAGACAAAGCAGAATCACACAAAAAAGCAGCGAAAATAAAATTATATTGGGGTTTTCTATTTGGTTTGTTAAATATATTTTAATAATAAGTCAAATTGTTATGTAAAAACATAAAAAGGAGTTTAATAAATAAAATCGTGTAAAGATTAAAACGTAAAACGTTTCGTTAAAAATATTAAGGTAGAAACAGCAAACTTTTTGAGTTGAAGAAAATGTGCAATAAACTGATCAAACGCCACGTTTTAACATTGTAATTCAAAGAAAATTGGACAATTCTAGACCTACATACAAAGTAAACTGGATAGCTATTTCCGCAAAGCATAAAAGGAAAAATAACTCGGCCTATAACTTAAATTACCGATTATATTGCACATTATAAAGGTTACTACACTTTACGACATGAAAATTGTTGTAAGCCTTGTAGTGAATTAATCTAATTCAATTCATTTAAATATTGCTGACAATATCACGGATAATATAAAACTCGTCAAGATACTTGACAGCCTTGTTAATATTAAAGGAGTGTTCACATTTCATCCAGCATCTTAAACGTGTTCGCTTAATGTCTCGTGCAGAAGTACGACAATAAATTAAGCCAAGTCTTTTAACTAAGTGCAAAACATTAACTTGATTATTTCAATTATAACTTGCATAAAGTTAAGTAAATGTTACTAATGCATATAATAAATATATAATATATTTAAGCATAATTCATAATACATTAAAAACAATTACGATAGAAAATATACACGTAGGAATGTAATTCTCGTGGAAAAATACGAGTTTGGGACCAAGTTTTGTACCAGTGTGTACCTAAGTATCCAATATACTTATTAATATTTTTTACACGAAGCGATACATTCAAGTTAAGGGGGAGTTTTTAGTGTTAACTAGCCCAGTAATTATACTAGCAGCAACTAGCAGGAATGCAGTGGTTCTTCTCTGGTTGGTTTTCCGTAAACGGTGAACCCACCCGCAGAAAACTTTTTTAAATAATAATAGTCATGAGACTTATCCTTTTATATAGAATAAATTGAAAGTTATAAAAATATAATTTAAGGATACCACAAATCTTTTCCCTAGACGCTATGTTAAGACGCTGAACTACCGCTAGTTCTAGTATTCCTAGTAATGAGAGATGCTACGGTGCCCTCTATACCAGAAAACAGAAATGTGAGCTCAACTACTATTCAAAAAGTCGAACTACACCAAACTTCTCGTAAAACTACTTCCGTTGAAAGGAAACCTATAAAAAAATATGGCTATATGCCGTCTAAACAAGAAAACTGAAATCGTCGCTTACAACAACAACAGCTTTCGGGAAAATCGAGTTTACAGTACTACTCATTGATACTTTCTGTTAAAGAATGCATATCCCAAATAAAAACATATTTATACGAAGTATTTTAAAAGGATAATATTATGTCAGGATATATTTGTAAAATACATGTATATATTCTTTACAGGTCATAGGTGCGCTTAAAATAAAGTAGGAAGCGATTTGTGTTGTCAATCGCGCTCCATTTAACTTTGCAGAGCTGGCGTCTTCTTACATATGGAGGTTACGCTCGTCTTGTACGTATAACTTGGTCGTAAAGATATCACTTGAGAGCTCAACGATGTGTTAACGATGTTCGAAAAGGGTTAAGGGATCATTGATTATGAACACGTTTTAGTATATATGTTTACGGTTCATTAGTTATTAATTAAATTGCTGTAAAGAAGTAACTCACATCAATATTATTAACTGCCTCCGTAGCCTGTTGGTAAGGTCGTGTGCTTTAGAAACCAGGCGTCGTGGGTACGAATCCTGCGGGGACTATTTATCAATGTTGTTTTCAAGTTGGTTACGGCAATTTCGGCCGATCACTTAATTGTCTGAAAAGTAAGATGATCCATGCGTCGGATGGGCTTGTAAAATTTCGGTCCACCCAGCTTTGGACCAGCGTGGTGGGATACGATATAAATACCTTCCATGGAGAAGGCGGTGATTTAGAGGAGGCCCATGTACAACCGTGGACTAGCACAGGCACAGGCTGATGATGATGATGATGATGACAAATATAAGTGGTGACTTTCGAAACGACCATCATAACAGAACTTGAAAAAAAGTTTGCCACAGCACGGCTGCTATAAACAACAATGAACAGAAATATCGAACATCCTCGAACGTTATAAATAACTCGGTCACAGTTCAAGCACACCCATCAAATTCCTATCACGAATTGTGCGAAGTAAATCTAATAGGCCGCGTATTGAGCCCGCTTTGGAAGTGTCTGGAAGTTAGCAATGGTAAGGCTTTACGCAGCCCCAAATGTTTGTTCAACTTAGTTTGCGTCGCCTAATTTAATAGTAGTTCAATAACAGCGTTGTTCAGATTTCAAATGGAGTTGCTGAGCAACCGAAGAGATTATTGAGTCAGCCTAGTTCCCTTCATGGATGTAGCGTAGATCAAATGATCCATAGCTATCATACCAAAGTTGCTTTAGAGGTGTTGTGTCTTTTACGCTTTGGTTACTTCTTGTTACATTATAAATAGATTTCATGTAGCAGTATTTCATTGGTGTGACGATATCTTGTGTATCACAAAAGTAATATAAAATTATTTTTACAATACAAAAGCGGACAAAAAAAAATCTTAAAAAGAATTACTGGATTGTAGAAGATTTCTCGACAGAAGCTCAAGGAATGACCGAACATTTAAACACCGAAAATATTGAATATAAGAAACCATTTAATAATTTCCTTTGCACATTGGTATTATTACAACTAGTATCGCTATAAACAGCTATCCCATTTGTCTTTAAAAAGTCAATGGTTGCAAAACTAGTTAAGCCTTATAAAGTATATAGAAAATATTAAGTTATGAAAGAAAAGAATGGCAGTATTAATTTAAATTAAACACAAATTTCACAGTAAAAAACTGTATAATTTTATAAATATAAAGATAACCATGTCGTTTTTTCGTTGCAAGTTTTTTAGATATACAAACTAATTCGTTTATACAAAACAACAAAATACCCCGCCACATTCAAGAGTCTCGTATTTCCAGAGAAATATAACGAACTAATTTTAATTAACATTGAGTACGTGATGCGAATTCTGCTTCAAACTTTAAATTTATACTTTTTTTATAATGGCGCATAATAAAACGTGCTGGCATAATAGGATATTCACGACATTTCATTAATATGAAGCGGCATTATGCGGTTTCATAATTAAAGTACAGAATTGTGGAGAAAAGAAGTTTTGTTGTATAGAATTATAGTCATAATAGATTGCAAGATATAATTTTCACGTTATAAAATATTAAAACTTTAATCAAACATAAAACTGTAGCAACTGGAATAATAATTAAATAGACTTAAAACGTAGTTACAATTAATAGTTCAATCAACTTTTCCCTTCTCCCAAAACACCTTATTATAAGAAAAACAAGGTAACAGCCCATACAACGCTTACCGCCTTGAGATATTCGATGTTACGTCTCGTTTGCCAGGTAATTACGCCGCTATCGATGTGCTTCAAACCGGAAGGTAATAGTGTGTACACACTACTGATTTGCGGCAGGAATAGACACCGCGTTACGAATTAGCCCTTAACAGGGAAAATTATTAAGAATTTCTTTAATAAAGAGCAACATTTCTGTTGATAGCAAAGTCTTCGATATTTTCATTATCATTTAAGCTAGTATCATGTCATCCCGTTATCTCATTACAGATGTGGCATATACGAAGTTTGAAGACGAAGTTTAAGCGGAGCTGCCATTGGACTGTCAAGTTAAACTTTGCTAAGGGAATTAAGTAAACAGCTCTGATGTCCTGAACAGCGTTATGCCCAGCGGGAACAATGTGCATAGTGATAAGGATTGTTATATATTACTGATATCTTAGGATCAAAACCATATACGTTTTTAAGTACAACATTAAGATTATTTATACAAAGAAATAAAACGGAGTGCTTGTTTGTAACATCAAAATAACCGTTCTTAAGAGATTACATTATGATATATAACCTACACATATAACAAAATATATTTTTTTAATAATGTTTGTCTTTCCGTTTGTTCCCACTAATGAAGATTGATTTCACCTTCTTATGCTGGCATTGAAAGGCATTGAGTGCTCATCATCAGCCTTTGATAGTCCACTGCTGGACATAGGCCTCCCCTAATACACCCCTATCCATTAGGGGGTTTTTGGACCGTATCTCACTACGCTGGTCCAATGCGGGTTGGTGGGTGGACTGACTTTTTACATGCCCATCCGACTCATGGATCATCTTACTTTTCAGACAAATGGGTGATCGGCCCAAATTGCCCTAACCAACTAGGAAACAACAATGAAAATTTGTTGAGTCCCCGCAGGATTCGAACCCATGACCTCCGGATTCTAAAGCACACGCCCTTTCCACTAGGCTACTGAGGCAATTGAGTACTACTACTACAGAAATGGAAAGAAGTATTAGAATTAATAAGTACACAATGTATCGTTCACGGGATTTATACATTAAGCCGGCAGCTTACCAAAATAGCGTGCTCCCAACAAAGTATCCCTATGTAAAATGATACTCTTTTTTACGTTAACGTTACATATAACATAATTAAAAGTGACATTATTTAAATATCTTTAAACTAAATGTGTACACTAGACTTAAGGGTCATGGAAGACAAGTTTTAACTCTGAACACTATTCGAAACTGTTAGCTACAACCAATTGAAGTAAAATAAAAATTGAATAAGAGAATAGAAACAAAATGTTGATAAACTTTATTTAAATAATAATAAATCCGTTACTGATCAAACTATTAAAAACTTGTTTCTTGTGTTCAGAGAGATTCAACACTAACTCAGGCTTACAATCATACAACCTTCGTGTTTTTCTCTACATTGTCAAATGATTAGTTGCAGCTTGTAATAGCTCGATATCAAAGTAAGAAACGGAAGCCGCTGTCTAAAAGCTATTACTGAAACCATTGTGCTTTCACGGTCCTTAAGCTATATTGCTGCGCACCGAACTAACAACGATACAGCAATGTCAAATACGAAAACGTAAAAATATACCCCCTATTAAATAGATAAATAGCAGTCAATTTAAACCTTTTTAACCTGTGTTAAGACGACCCGCATGCCGTAGTGGTTAGCGACCCTGACGCCAAAGGGTGTGGGTTTAATTGCCACTACGGAGAAATATTGTTTCTTGAACACAATTATTTTCTTATGTCTCGGTATTTGTATCTAAACAATTGAAAGCAAACTGGAGTGAGTTTATTACCCTTTCCACAACTTATATGGCTATTTAAATGTTAAAATGTGTATTTACTTTTCTCTTGTAGATTAATTATCTCAGGTTATTCCACCTAACGCAATCACGGATGTTGTATAACGGCTATGAATTATTACTCAATAAATTTAAATCGTTAATAATAGACGTAATAATAGGCGACCGGCGGTAGGTCCGACAACAGGTCCCGTGTTTACAGGAGACCGTCTGGGTAGGTACCACCGCGGTGCCTATTTCTGCCGCGAAGCAGTGTGTAAAAACACTACTGTGTTCCGGTTTGAAGGGCACCGTAGCCAGCGTATTTACTGGGTAAACGAGACTTAACACCCTATGTCTCACAGTAGGCAGCGCGTTGGCGATACCACTGGTATTGCCAATGTCTATGGGCGTCGGTGACCACTTCCCATCAGGTGGCCCGACTGCTCGTCTGCCTGCGTATGCCATAAAAAACGTGAAAGTTAATTTAATTAATACACGACTTAAGGTTATGAACACTTTCATCATTTTTCGATTGCCGTGACTTGCGTGGTCACATAATCTCTCCATAACAGTATCATCAGGCAGCCTTTAAAATTTCTGTTACCTTTCTACGTTTGCATTTCGATTTGAATATAAAATAATACATAATACAGTAGATTTACAATGTAATGTAGTTCTCAAGCCAACAAACTTGGTAATAGAAGCCAACAATGGCAAAGAGCGTTTCCACTTTAGTTCATTAGCGTCGATCCGATGTAAGTTCAATAGTTGTGTTATCACAATTGACTAGTTTGTTTGCGAAAATTTCAATCTAAGTTTGGTCGACTTCGTTAATGGCAACGGTTTGGTCGCAATGGCTTTGGGCGCAGGCCTCTGAAATTAGCAGAGATTGGAGTCAATGACAAGTCATTTAAATATTACATCTGATTGAATTACGTTATTTAATTATCGTCGTAATATGAATATTACCGATTAAATGTTAAATTTTTAATTTTGTGTGTATTATGCAATATTTTACGTGATGAAAATTTTCCGTTATATAAAACGAGTGCGTTTAGATACGAACAAGTAAATACCTTTGGTGTTACTATAATATTTCTTACATTAAAATGTAGGTTATTTTAATTTTATTTTATAGAGACTAGACGTGACGTTACGTGTACGTAAGTAAGCACGTAATTAATAATATATAGTATGTTTGTCTTACTGTTAAGATAATACAAATAATAAAATTCCTTAAAACAGTACAATAATGGAATTAAATGACATAATGTTTAAGATTTCAGTGTACAAAGAATACTACAGTCATAAATTAATATTTTACGAAACAAGTTAGGGATTAATGACAATTAATTAAAATTAACTACTACATACTATTTAAACTAACCGATGTAGCTAACTTTTGCTTTTTATGGTAAGAAAGATTATATTTTGAGTGTATTCGATCGTAAAAATTCTAGCCACCTTCTAAGAAGAATGGTTACTTTACCTATTTTAGCTTTTATCGCTAGCGCTTTTAGCAATTTCTTTCTAGGCAAAGCATACACTTAAGGAACTGAGGATAAATAGAGGTGAAGGTCGCTTCCTTTTTTCGTCTATTACTAAATAATGCTTTACTCTCTGAAAGGTAAAAGCTGAGCATTTCTATGTCAACGTATTTTATTTGAATTTATTGTAATGGTTTGGGTATATTGGATTTTAGCTGTTGCTCATAATTAGAATTATTACATTAAATAGCGTTACAAAATCATTTCCTACTAATTTACGTGAATTACTAACTGCCGGACTGTTTAAAATGATTTTATTTATAAGTTGTATTCATTAAAGGTTTAAGACTATAATTAGGTGAAAATATTTAAAAGAAGACAGATTATATACATTATGCTATAGTTATCTTTGAATACCTCTTCCTAGACAATCATAAGCATGATCACCTGAAACAAAACAAAACTCAATTAGTTTCTGTATTTCTTACAAATCTGTTCTAGGCATTCACGATAGTTAACTATAATGAAATATCGATGTGATATTATAAGTATTTTATTTTGTAAGAATAACTTTACAAATTTAAATGATTATTGATTGTGCAGTTTCACAACATCAGCCTGTGTCAGTCCACTGCTGGACATAGGCCTATCCTAATGCACGCCTTCTTCGTTAGGGCGTATTTGGGCCGTATCCCACCACGCTGGTCCCATGTGGGTTGGAGGGTGGACCAACTTTTTACATGGCCATCAAGCCCACGCATGGATCATCTTACTTTCAAGACAATTGGTGATCGTGGCGGAAATAGTCCTAACTAACCAGAAAATCAAGATAACACAAAGTTGTTTCCTCACGGGATTCGAACCCGCGACTTTCGGTTTATAAGGGAAGAGTCAATACCGCTAGACCACGGAGGTGGTTTAATTGACTTTGCAGTTATGGATTGGCAATTGTTTAATATGTAAATATCCAGCAGTGGACTGACACAGACTGATGGTGATGATGATGAATTGTTTAATATAGCTTGTTATTTTTGGTAGGATCTATTAGCTGTGTTATAGTTTTACATAAAATTTTGTTTAAATTAATGTCCGGTTGTCATACTAAATATTTTATGGAATAATCCATTGCGACATGTTTAATGGTTTCATATGTAGGCATAATTTTCTTCTTTACGATGTTTGCAGTAAATTTATTTAAAAAGCACCCTAAAGCACAACTTATTAACAGTTCATTTATCTAAAAGCGAATAAAAACTATTCCCAAAGTTTTAATTTACGTTTACTTAAAACTCTTCCTTTTTTTCCTTTAAAAAAATCGCTTCCCTGTAATGCCTGTAATATCGTGCGGAACATTTAACGAGGGGGCTATTCTCATCTTGTGTAATATTCTCGAGAGAGATTTATCGCCTGAAGTTTTCTGAGGCATGGTGCGTTGCGCAAGTCAATAGCAACTTCCGACTGGTCGCCCATAAATTTGATTACGCGGCGAAATGGTTCAACGGAGCATAAAAATCCGAATTCAAATTGATACGAGTTGCGGGATGAATGAAGATTTTCTGAATGAGTTTTGTTTGGAGGAGGCCTTGTTTGCGGGTTTCCACCGTTCTTTTTAGGGTATCGTTATTAAGGTTATTAAAGAGACGGTGAATTATATTTTCCATAAAAATGTTTTCCGTAACAAACATGTCAGACGTAAATAATTACGTATGTAAGCTATTGCAAATTTGTTCCTTGAACTAACAGCTTCAACAAACAGGTCAGTTACAGGCATAGGTGTAGATTTATTGTGTAACTTTTCTAGATAACCTAATTATATGCTAATCACGTAACAACTACATATATCCTAGTCAATTATCTTATTAAAGATGTACCATATACAATGTAACATGACAAAGTATAAACGGAGTCGTCAAGTTAAACTTAGTTAAGGGAATTCGGTAAACGGTTCTGATGTTTTAAACAACGTTTAAAACATCGGAACTGTTATCTCCGAGCGACTACAACTTATATTCATAATATCAACGTCTTTTAACTGTTTTGTAGATAGGCTTATGTTATATTTAAATAAATAGGATGAATGTAAGTTACAATAAAAGAAATGAATTTAATCATTATCATCATCATCAGTCTCTGTTAGACCACTGCTGGACAAAGGTTTCCAGTGATGCCTTCTCCATTAGGGGGTCTTTGGACTGTATCCCACCACGTTGCTCAAGTGCGGGTTGGTGGGTCAACTGACTTTTTACGTGCACTTCCGACGCATGGGTCACCCTACTTTTCAGACATTTGGGTAATCGGTCCAAATTTTTTTTTTTTTTTTTTATGGCATACGCAGGCAGACGAGCAGTCGGGCCACCTGATGGGAAGTGGTCACCGACACCCATAGACGTTGACAATACCAGTGGTATCGCCGACGCGCTGCCTACCGTGAGACATAGGGTGTTAAGTCTTGTTTACCCAGTAAATACGCTGGCTACAGTGCCCTTCAAACCGGAACGCAGCAGTGTTTTCACACTACTGCTTAGCGGCAGAAATAGGCACCGTGGTGGTACCCACCCAGACGGTCTCCTGTAAACAGGGGACCTACCACCGCCAAATTGCCCTTACCAACTTGTTGTTCCCTACAATTAAAAGTTGTTGAGTCCCTGCAGGGTTTAAACCCACGACCCCCGGTTTCTAAAGCACACGTCTTTACCACTAGGCTTCGGAGACAGTTAAATAAAATGGAAAATAGGTCTTTTGATAGTAAGACAACCAGATCAAAACAATGCGCCGACTACTGAAAGTTATATTTTTGTTAGCTATTTTTTAGGAGCCGCTCCGCGAAAAATTAAAAACTATACTAGAACAAGCAGAACTTTCGTAAATACATTTAAAACCATATATTGAATTAAACTGTTATAAATATTTGTGTTTTCGGTACTGGTCGGTACTGGTCTCATTCGCTTAGTTATCAAAATTGTCCTAACATGGTTCTTCATTAAAACTAAGAAGGAATCATTAACATTTGACACAAATCATTTTTAAAACCATAAAAACTATGTTAAACCCTTTAATTAAATAATAAATAGTATATCTGCCGTTATTACTTTATATCTTATGTTGCAGCGTTGAAAGGCTTTGAGTAGAACCTTCTCGAAAAATGTAAAGAAGTATTGCATTTCATAAATTTACAATTTCTCGTTCGCTTGGACCTATTCCATAAGCCGATTGCAATCGCATGCAGCGAGATTCTAATAAAACAAGCCTTTGTGATATGAGGCAATTTTGCCAACATATGCAAAATCCTAACATATCTGGCAGCATTCATACAAATAAATGAATAGCATCATAGAATATGTTGTTATCTTATTGTTAATTGACTTTAGCAGACTTCTTGGTAGAATAAAGTCGCTAAGCTATGCAAAAGTCAAAGGATAATTAAACTTTCAAGGGCAAAAACTTTAGTATTTAACAAATAATTAAATAATTACCTTTGCACATTGGTATGATTACGACTTTAACAACATGAATAAAAGATGTCAACGTATTTAAAGCAACAAACAGCTATCCCATTTAGTTGCCTTAAGAAGCTCCTATAGTAACAAAAATAGTTTAATTCAATTGAAGTATTTAGAAGTCCAAGAAAATATACAAAAATATGAAATTATAAACTTTAGTTAAACACATATTTTACAGCTAAACAGGGAACGCTATAACTCAATAAACATAAAGAAACCCATGCTGTCTTTTTTTGTTTGTAGTTATTTAGAGAAAATTTTTAGAGAAAAATTAATTTATTTATACAAAACAACAAAATTCTCCCGCCACATTCAAGAGTCTCGTGTTTCCAGAGAAATATAACGAACTAATTTTAATTAACATTGAGTACGTGATGCGAATTCAGCTTCGAACTTCAAATTTATATTTTTTTTATAATGGCGCACAATAAAGCGTGCTGGCAAAATAGGATATTCATGACATTTCATTAATATGAAGCGGCATTATGCGGTTTCATAATTAAAGTACAGAATTGTGCAGAAAAAAAGTTAATTGTATAGAATTATAATCATAATAGAGTGCAAGATATAATTTTCTTGTTCTAAAATATTTTCAGCACAAATATTATAACTTTAATCAAACATAAAACTGTAACGACTGAAATTATGATATAATTGAATTATGACGTAAAGTTACAATTAATAGTTTATTGAACTGATCCCTCTTAAAATACGTTAATATAAGAAAAGCAGCAAAAACGCGGATGTGTAATCCGCTCACCGGCATGAAACATGATATAATATGTGTCTTAATTACATTGGTAACGGTGTCCTTCAAACCGGAAAGCGTTTAGTGTTAAAAAGCGGAAAGCGTTAAATAGTGTTTACTGATTTGCGGCAGGAGTAGACCGCGTTACGAATGAAAGTCCTTTAAAGGGAAAATTATTAAATTTCTTTAATATAGAGCAATATTTCTGTTGATAGCCAATCTTAGATATTTTCATTTTAAACAAAATAAGTTACTATTATCATTTTGAGCTAGTATCATGTCGTCCCGTTATCTCATTACAGACGTGCCATGTACGAAGTTTAAACGGAGCTGCCAGTGGACTGTCTAGTTAAACTTTGCTAAGGGAATTAAGTAAACAAGCTCTGATGTCCTGAACAGCGTTATCCTCAAGCGGGAACAATGTACATAATGTTATATAATAATAAGAATTGTTATATATTCGGGATAACTTAGGAACAAAATCACAAATTAGTATAGGATATAAAATGTTAATTCTTTCCTTTTTGTTGTAAGTTACAACTGACATTGTTGGCTTAGCAAGTCAAATTGAATCAAAATATTTTAGACTTACAAACGTACAATATTCGTGTTTTTACTACACTGTGAAATGGCTAGTTGCAGCTTGTAATAGCTCGATATCATAGCAAGAAACAGAAGCCGCTGTCGCAAAGCTATTACTGAAACCGTTGTGCTTCCACGGTCCTTAAGCTATATTGCTGTGCGCCGAACTAACAATGATATAGCTGTGGATTTACAGGACTGACCTTTCAGACCCTATGATAAGACAGCTTTTTAAATATGAAAACGATAAAAATATAGGTGCCTATAATTGATGATATATCATAACAATAGCAGTCAATTTTCCTGTTATAAAAACGTGTATTTATCTCGAGTTGCTATGACTTTTACAGATGACAAGTGTACCAAACTCGTAAAATTTAAGCTTAGTTTACCGAACCAAAATAAGAGAATAAAATATTACTTTTGATTTTTATAATTATTTGTGTAATGATTTAAAGTGTATTTTTCTCACTTTGGTATTTTATTTTACTTTACTTTCGTAGATTGATTATCTTAGTAGGGTATAGTAATTTTATTTTTATATGATTATAAGGTGAAATGATTTTCACCTTAGATGTGTGTTCATGGATGCTGTAACAAAGCCAAGAATCATTGCTCCATATACCGTGAGATACAACTCACTGATCTGTCTGAGTTTTATAAGTTAAAAATAGGCTTAAAACTTAATTTTATTAATAAATAACTTAAGGTTATGAATACTTTCATCAATTGCCGATTGCCGATATGACCGCTTTTAGGCACTTCAAAATATATGGCTTGCGAGGTCACTTGATTTCTCCATTTAAGTATAATGCGCTTTAAAAATTATTGTTACTTTACTACTTCTTAGTTTCAACTTTAATAAAGAAGTAATTCAGTCAATTTACAATGTAACGTAGTTCTCAAGCCAATAAACTTGGTAATAGAAGCCAACAATGGCAAAGACCGTTTCCATTTTATAGTTCATTAGCGTCGATCCGATGTAAGTTCAATAGTTGTGTTATCACAATTGACTAGTTTGTTTGCGAAAATTTCAATCTAAGTTTGGTCGACTTTGTTAATGACAACGGTTTGGTCACAATAGCTTTGGGCGCAGGCCTCTGAAATTAGCAGAGATTGGAGTCAATGAAAAGTCATTTAAATATTACATCTGATTGAATTACGTTATTTAATTGTCGTTGTAATTTGAATATTACCGATTAAATGTTAATATTTTACGTGATGAAAATTTTCCGTCATATGAAACGAGTGCGTTTAGATACGAACAAGTAAATAACTTTGGTATTATTATAATATTTCTTATATTAAATATAGGCTATTTTAATTTTATTTAATAAAGAATAGATTAATAAGCACGTAATTAATTGTATATAGTATGTTTGTCTTACTGTTTAAATAATGCCTTAAAATAGTGCAATAAATTAATAGACATAATGTTTAAGATATCAGTGTACAAAGAATACTACAGTCATTAATTAATATTTTACGAAACAAATTAGGGAGTTACGAAAAGTTAAACTTTTTAAACTAGCCGATTTAGCATAGTTTTACGATAAGAAAGATAATATTTTGCATATATTTGATCGTAAAAATTCTAGCCATTTTCCAAGAAGGATGGTTACTTTACCTATTTTAGCTTTTATCGCTGCGCTTTTACAATTCTTTCTGAAAGGCAAAGCTAACATTAAGAAACTGAGGATGAAATAGCGGTGAAGGTCACCTCCTTTATTCGTCTATTACTAAATAATGCTTTACTCTCTGAAAGGTAAAATCTGAACATTTATATGTAATGGGTTGTATATATTGGCCTATAGATGTTGCTACAAATTATAATTATTAAATTAAATAGCGTTACATGATAATTTTCTGCAAATTTATGTGAATTACTGCTGTACTGCTTTCCATGATAGATTTCATAGTTTGTATTCATTTAACGTGAGTAATAAATAACAACAAAAAAATGTAACTAGATGAATATATTAAAAAAAGACAGAAATTATTTACATTAAGCTATAGTTATCTTAAAATACCTCATCCTAGGCAATGTGCGTTTCATTACCTAAAACAAAAGAATCCATTAGTTTCTGCATTTGATACAAATCTGTTTTAGACATTCACGAAAATTAACGATTTAAAACATTATTATTTTTTGGGGATTATAATGATATATTGATGTGATGTTATAAGTATTTTATTTTGTATGAATAACTTTACAAATTTAAATGATTATTGATTGTGCAGTTTATCATCATCAGCCTGTGTTAGTCCACTGCTGGACATAGGCCTCTCCTAATGCACAGCTTCTCCATTAGACGTATTTGGACCTTCCACCACTGTGTCAATCGGTTTGAGTTGGACCTAGCTTTTACAGCCATCCACGCATGGATCATCTTACTTTTTAGTCAATTTGGTGATCGGGGCGGAAATTGTCATAACTAACCATAAAACAAAGATAACACAAAGTTGTCTCGCGGAACCGAACTTACGGTCTTCGGTTTATGAAGGAAGGGTTAATACCGCTAGACCACGAAACGGTTCAATTGATTGTGCAGTTATGGAATGGAAATTGTTTAATATGTCCAGCAGTGGACTGAAACAGACTGATGATGATGATGACGACTTGGTTAATATCGCTATTGATATTATTTTTGGTGGAATCTATTCGCTGTGTTATACTTTGACATTAAACTTTGTTTAAATTAATGTCTGGTTTTTGATCTTTTATTAAATTAAAGGGAACATGTGACATCTCAAATATTTTATGGAGTAACCCATTGTGAGATGTTTAATGATTTAATATCTAGTTGTTACTTTCTTCTTTACGATTTTTGCAGTAAATTTATTAAAAAGCACATATTGCCAACAGTCCATTTATCTAAAAGCGAAAAGAAACAAGTCACAAAGTTTATACAATCAAAATTTACCTCAAAACTCTTCATGTTTTTCCTTTAAAGAAATCGCTCCCCGTATGCCTATTATATCGCGCGAAACATTTAACGCGGGGGCTATTGTCATCTTGTGTAATATACTCGGGAGAGATTTATCGCCTGAAGTTTTCTGAGGCATGGTGCGTTGCGCAAGTCAATGGCAACTTCCGACTGGTCGGCCATAAATTTGATTACGCGGCGAAATGGTTTAACGGACCATAAAAATCCGAATTCAAATTGATACGAGTTACGCGGGTTGAATGAAGATTTTCTCAATGAGTTTTGTTTGGAGGAGGCCTTGTTTGCGAAGTTTCTAAATTTTTTTTAGGGTATCGTTATTAAGGGTATTAAGGAGACGGTGAATTATATTTTCCAGAAAAATGTTTTCCGTCGCAAACATGTCAGACGTCAATAATTACGTTTTCTTATATTTAAACAAAATAAATTTTATGTAAGCCATTGCAAATTTGTTCCTTGAACTAACAGCTTCAACAAACAGGTCAGTTACAGGCATAGGTGCAGATATTCTTGTAACTTTTCTAGATAACCTAATTATATGCTAATCACGTAACAACTACATAAATCCTAGTCTGTTATCTTATTAAAGATGTACTATATACAATGTAACATGACAAAGTTTAAACGGAGGCGTCAACTTAAACTTAGCTAAGGAAATCAAGTAAACAGCTCCGATGTTTTAAACAACGTTATCTCCGAGCGTCTACAACGTATATGCGTAATATTAACTATTTTCAAATAATCTCCTGTAATATTTCAATAAATAGGACGATTGTAAGTGAAAATAATATAAATAAAGAACCATCATCATCATCAGTCTATGTTAGTCCACTGCTCCACGCTGGTCCAATGTGGGTTGCTGGGTGGACCGAAGTTTTATATGCCCATCTGACGCATGGAGCGTTACGTCTTACTTTTTAGACAATTGGGTGTTTGGCCCAAATAGCCCTAACCAACTCGTAACCAAAAATGAAATTTTGTTGATTCCCCGTAGGATTTAAATCACATGCCTTTACCACTAGGCTACTTTGGCAGATAAATGAAGTACAGAAAAGGAAATTAATGCATATTTCATTGAGGTAAAGGAGAATAATCAAATCAATGTCCCGACTACTGAAACTTACATTTTGTTACCATCTATTTTTTTGTAGCCGCTTCGCGATAAATTAAAAAGGTAGACTAGAAGAAGCAAAGTCAACAGAACTTCAATAAATCCATTTAAGACCATAACTTAAAATAATTTGTTATATAAATTTGTGTTACATAATTTACGGTACTTGTCTTATTCGTTTAGTTATCAAAATTTTTCTAGCATGGCTGTTTATTAAAACTGGTAATAAATTATTAACATTTGACACGAATCATTTTTAAAACGCATGAAAACTATGTTAAACCTATTAATAAATTAATAGCATATCAGCCGTTATTACTTTATATCTTATGTTGCAGCGTTGAAAGGCTTTGAGTAGAACCTACTCGTGAAATGTAAAGAAATATTGCATTTCATAAAGTTACAATTTCTCGTTCACTTGGTCGTATTCCATAAGCGGATTGCAATCGTATGTAGCGAGATTCTAATAAAGCAAGCCTTTGTGATAAATAGCAATTTTCCTAACATTTGCAAAATCCCGTTACAAAATATATGCAGCATCGATACAAATAAAAGAATAGCATTAATAGTAGGTTTTATTGGTTGCATTTAGAATATGTTTAGTATATAATAATTGAATGGTGGAAATATCGATTTCTTATTCTTAACTATCGATAAGCTGGGTTTACATTAGTTTTTTGTTAGTTAATGTTGCTTTATTTTATATAATCGTACTTACTTGTTTATGGTAAACATGTTAAAAAAGAACATTTTAAGCTTTCACATCTTATCGCCGAAACTCACGCGACGGATGAATTAGAAAATCATAATATTCGCAGGCCTAGACATCAAACGCTTATACACTAATTTAAAAGTCTTCTAGATAACAGGCAATTTTTAAGCCTTAGCGTCTTAATATATAGTATTATATGAAATGAGTTGCAACTATTATTCTCGTCTCTGTAAACTTCTTGCAGCTAATAGTACCTCCATATCAACGCTGGGAATAGAACCCGTTGTCTAGAAATAATTATGAACACTATTACGCTTTCAGTTCTTGAGCTATATTGTACGCCAAAGCAATAACGAGCTAGTGCTTAACTTAATGGACTGGCTATAAAAGAATTTATAAAAAGAAAGCTTTTTGAATATGGAAATCAAATAGAAAAAACACGTCTGTGATTAAATAATAATGAATTTTTAGCCTTTTTATATTTTTTATTTATTTATAAAAGATATAATTTTATTTACTAATTTATAAAAGCTCTCTTTTGTTATGTAACCTCCGATTTTAGGTCAAACCTAACATTTACCCTTGTTAATATCATGTAGAATAAACCGATCCAGTTGTTTATCTACTGATAAAATAAAGTGAGAAATTTATATTGGAAAAATCCGATTAATCAAAACATGTGCTAAAAAAAATTGTATTTTTATATTGCATTTAAAAGTGTATTCAAAATAATGTTTAGTTTATTAAGTTAGGAGATATGAAAAAAAGATATACTATTTGCTTTATCGATTCTAAATCCTCAAAAATAAATCGTTAAAGTGCGTTTACTTGATTCAAAGACAAAAATGATATTAGATGATGCGTTGAGTAACAAACTTATTGTTCGCAAAATTTATATTGTTGTCATAAACATTGTTACAAATTCAAAGTGGCAAATTCTTTTTTCAGCCCTTGATAAAATCACAAGATAATTAAATTTTACTTGAATACAATTTCTTTCCATTATTTATAAAGCTAGACTGTCAGTAAACTTGTGAGAATAAGCCCTAAATTATTAATATTATTTTACCCGTTTTTCAAATGCCCTAGGTTGTAGAATGACTAATTTGATTGCTAGCTGCGATGTTATGATTTAAATTTATTTTTATAGACAACAAAAATATATATATCCACAACGTACCTACATATTAATCCATTTTTAATTGAATGATCTGTTTAATTACTTTCATGTAGATTAACTAGTATGAGTTCTATAGAAATTGCTGATTACTTTTTGTATGGATATCAAAGTGTTTTAATTCACAGGTTCAGTCAGTATAATGAAAACTACATTTATTTTAAGTTGTAATTAAAATTGTAACAAAGCGCTTCGCGTAGAACGCTCTACTTCTTAGAAGTAATAAGCTAGCCGGGTAGGATATGTGTTAATGGTCTTCATTTAAGATTACTATTGAACATAGTGTTTTTGCTTTACTGAATATTATTAATGAAATTTGAGCCTACCTTTAAAACTTGGTATTTAAAAATATACTTTACTTTTTTAGTTCACGCCTTAAAACTTTTGAACCGGCAAATTAATAGAAACTAATAGAAACCGTGTGGTCAATTCAAAATTAATTTTAACTTGCCACTGCACGTACAAAGGCAAGGCCTAATTATTTTGATTTAACTTGTTTTCAAAACAAAATACTTTTCTATAAAATACGGCCAATCGGTTCTCTAATAACAGAAGGAATCACGACGCAATAAAAAATTGTGGCAACCCGCAAACAAGGCCTCCTCCAAACAAAACTCATTCAGAATACCTTCATTCATCTCGCACAACTCGTATCAATTTGAATTCGGATTTTTATGCTCCTTTGAACCATTTCGCCGCGTAATCAAATTTATGGGCGACCAGTCGGAAGTTGCCATTGACTTGCGCAACGCACCATGTCTCAGAAAACTTTAGGCGATAAATCTCACCCGAGAATATTACACAAGATGATAATAGCCCCCTCTTCAAATGTTTCGCGCGATATTATAGGCATACGGGGAGCGATTTTTTTAAAGGAAAAACATGAAAAGTTCTAAAATAAACGTATAAAATTTGGCCTTGCTTCGTTTCGCTTTCATATAAATGAAATTTCGACAAGTTTTTCAGTTCAAGAAAGCCTTAGGGTACTCTAAATAAATTTACCACAAAATCTGTAATATTAGAAAAATATAACTTTATAAAAAAACACTATACTCGTCGCCATCAGATTCTTCCTTAAAATATTTTGAAAACGATAAGGGAACCAGACATCAAAGAAATAAATAATAATCTCTAAATAGAGGCGTAAAAACATAACGCAATCTGATTTCACCGAAAATCTTCATTATTCAAAGAATAGGTACACTAAATTTTACATATTGTATTATTATACAAATAAAAATAATTATACAAAGTCTATTATTTGCCTAGTATTAGAAAGCCAAAAATAATACTCAAGAGGCGACAATGGGCAAATAGTATTGTATAATAAATTCACCCTTGACCTATGTTATTATGGTCATTAAGGTAAATAATACTGGAGCCTGTAAATAAAAGTAAAAGTTAACCAAAATCACTCCTTTTATTTAAGTAAAATATTTAATATTTAAAAACATCTTTACATTTAATTTAAAAATAATAATAAAAGAATAAAAATATTTAAATAACTTGTCATTGTTGTTACTATCTGCTCATTCCAGAGGCCTAAGCCCAAAGCTATTGTAACAAAACCTCTGTCATTATCAAAGTCATTCAAACTTAGATTGAAATTTTCACAAACAAACTAGCCAATTGCGATAACAGAGCTATTGAACTTACATCGGATCGACGCTAATGAACTAAAGTGGAAACGCTCTTTGCCAATGTTGGCTTCTACCGCAAAGTTTGTTGGCTTAAGAACTATATTACATTGTAAATTTAATGTTACTGTATTACTTTTATTTTAAAGATAAGAAGTATTAATAGTTTCATCATCATCATCATCAGCCTGTGATAGTCCACTGCTAGATATAGGCCTCCCATCATCTATCAATTAGGAGGTTTTAGAGCTTATCCCATCACGCTGGTCCTATGCGTGTTGGTGGGTGGAGTGACTTTTTACATGCCCATCCGACGCATGGATCCTTACTTTTCAGACAATTGGGTATTTCTAAGTTTTACTGCTACAAAAATTCAGGAGAAATTAACCACGCAAGCCTTTTTGAAGTGGTAGGTCAATTTACAATTTACTTAAAACTCTCATTCCGATCTTTGACAACCGGCACGGCTCAAATGCTCAATCATAATTAGGTTTTATATTTCTTGTTTTCATATTTAGAAAGGTGACTTATCATAGACTCCATAAAGGTTGAATTCCACTAAATCTAGCAAATAATCTAGGTTGTTGGTTGGAAGAAATTTTATACATTCGATCGCTGACAGAATAAATTGAATTTCGTTTAAATAGAATTTGTCGAACTATTTTTAAATATTGTTTTTTGTTTGGATATAAAAAATAGTAGGTAAGAATTTTGAACTGTTTTCACAAAAAACTGAACTTTTGTGACCTCACGATTGGTTTGATTATATTAAAATATTATCATTGTCATTCTATTAACTAAACATATTATGAATGAGTGATGTGTTTAACTTTACATATAATATTCGATACGTATGCTATATGAATGGATGAGATGTAAAACGAGAATGATGGTACAAAGGAATGCTTTGTTAGGAAGCTGCATGCGAGTGCAATCGGCTTACGTCTAAAAGAACGAGAAATTGTAAATTTATAGATTGCAATACCTCTTCTCGCTTTAGCAACTTGACTGAGAAGAATAACTAAATCTTTTATGGGATAATGTATTCGCTTTTAAAACAAAATCCCAAAAAACGTTCAATATTAAAAATTAAAAAAAATGTTGTATTGGAATGTTTGTGTGCTAAAGGTGTTATAGTATAAATGAGTTTTTGAATGATAACACAATCTGTTAATCGAATGCTCACTCCAGGTTTTTGGGTTATATGGTTTGGCTACCGGTGGTAGGTCCCCTGTTTACAGGAGACCGTCTGGGTGGGTACCACCACGGTGCCTATTTCTGCCGCGAAGCAGTAGTGTGAAAACACTGCTGCGTTCCGGTTAGAAGGGCACTGTAGCCAGCGTATTTACTGGGTAAACAAGACTTAACATCCTATGTCTCACGGTAGGCAGCGCGTCGGCGATACCACTGGTATTGTCAACGTCTATGGGTGTCGGTGACCACTTCCCATCAGGTGGCCCGACTGCTCGTCTGCCTGCGTATGCCATAAAAAAAAAAAAAAATATGACATTTTACATTTAAAATTGTTTGTTTATTGTAACAATCTCATTGTAAAAGTTTATAAAACAATCGTTTTGTTCGCCTGTTCTTCGCAGGTCAGAGGAGTCCTTCTCCGAACCGGTGGTAGCGTTCTTGACTATCAATAACTAAGTTTAATGCTGCTATGTTCAATAAAGATATTTGCATTGAATTTTGTAAACGTAAAGACAATTCAAAGCAACAATTTACGTAAGCACAAATAAAGCTTCACTGGAACTAGATTAAATTGTTAACGTTATCGATTTTTCGTAAACTAAAACTATTATAGTTTGAACTTACTTTTAATATCGACTTTAGGGTTTTATTACAAATTATGTTTATATATATATATGTATATATATTATATATATATATATGTATATATTAGTTACATGTTGATAAAGGTTTCTAATTCTTGGATATTTTTTATTTATCATGTGATCATCTTATCTTACCCGGTACGAACGGAGGGAGAGGCATTTAATATTTTGAGTCCTGACTTCTGTACCGCCTTTCATATCCGATGTTTCAATTTGTGATCTTTTCAAGACAAGTTTAAAATAAAATTTATGTGAGAATTATTAATGAAGAGACAATGTTTATGAGTCACTTCTTTATTGAAGCAACTCTTAGTGGTATTGTCTGTTAGGGTAATATGTCATTTTGAAATATATATTTTGTTCCAAAATCTTAAGCACCTAAAAGAAAACGGAAATCTTATTTCTTTTACCAAAAGAGTTGAAAATCTCTTGTTAAAAATCTAATCTGTTTTTGGTACATAATAATTCATTAAATTTGTAGTCTCCGCTACAATTCTATACAATAGACTCCGTGTTTCTACAACTGTAAACTTTTACTATAGAACCGCTTAGTACTTCATTTTTATAAAATGTTGTGAATATTTTATTATTGCAGCACGTATGATTATCATCATCAGCCTCTGTTAGTCCACTGCTGGACACAGGCCTCCCCTAATGCACGCCTTCTTCATCAGGGGGTTTTTGGACCGTAACCCACCACGCTGGTCCAATGCGGGTTGGTAAGCACGTTTAATTATGCGCCATTACATAAAAAAATATGAATTTAAAATACGAAGCTTAATTCGCATCACGTACCCGTTGTTAATTAAAATTAGTTCGTTATATTTCTCTGGAAACATGAGACTCTTGAATTTAGCGGGAGTATTTTGTTGTTCTGAACAAACATAATTTATTTGTTTTCCAAATAAATTTTCGACGAAAAAATAAAAACAAGGTTTTTCTCCATGTTTGTACAATTGTACAGTTTTTGTTTTGGTTATGTTAACTGTTTATTTAATTAAGTTTATTGTGGTATTTTCCACAACAACCACAACAATAATTTTATAACTTTTTATGAGTATGATATTATCAGACATCCTCTTTTATGGTGCAAACATTATCTTATTAGTTTATTTAATACTATAAATTAATAGTCCGTTTTTCGTTTCATCTATTTAAAAATCTGTTATTAGATTTAGAGTTTACACATAAAATCTACTTATAATCCAGCCAGACGTGACCCAAGCGTAAAAGACACTAAAACTTTCATAATGATACCTATGGATCATTAATTTTCCCGCGATACCCTCAAACGGAACTTGGCCGACTCAGTAATCTCTTCGGTTGCTTAGCAACTCCATTAGAAATCCGAACACCGCTGCTATTGAACTACCATTAAATTAGGCGACACAAACTAAGTTGAGCAAATGTTGGGGGCTGCGTAAAGCCTCGCTATTACTAACTTCCAGTCACTTCCAAAGCGGGCTCAATACGCGGCCTATTAAATTTCCTTCGTACAATTCTTGATGGAAATTTGATAGGGTAGTAACTTGAGCTGCTACCGAGTCATTCATAATGTTCATAGAGTGTGATTATTGTTTGTAAGTATTGTCTGTATTATCGTGGTATTGTTCCTATTTATTGTTTATGACATCTTCCATTTCCTGCTACGGAGATTTTTTTTATAGCACTTTACAAAAGCCCACATTTTCGAAACTTTCGTTAACCACTATGTTTGACTCCAAAGTTTTTATTTCCTTAATACTATACTCCGGCTTTGCATTATAATTAGTATCCGTTGTATAAATTACTGTTAAATGTTAAATCCATAAATAAATTTTAGTTTTCTGTATACATTGTGAAAATTCCTACATCTCATTTTATAAACACCTTCGAAATAACACAGGTTAAATTGCAGGTTCGAGCACTTCGTAATAATATATTAATTTATAACAAGACCGATCATAAACAAATATACCAAAACGTGTTTATAATTAATGATCCTAACCCTTTTCGAACATCATTGACACATCGTTGAGCTCTCAAGTGATATCTTTACGACTAAGTTACACGTACAAGACGAGCGTAACCTCCATACGTAAGGAGACGCCAGCTCTGCAAAGTTAAATGGAGCGAGGCTGACTACACAAATCGCGTCGTACTCAATTTTAAGTGCACCTATGACCTGTATTGACAATATAAATGTACTTTACATATTTATCTTCGTGCAACTTTAACCTTTTTATTTGGAATACTTATTCTTCTATCTTCCTCTCCTAAACTGCCTCCTAAGCCTGGTGGTAAGGCATGCGCTTTAGAAACCGGAGGTCGTGGGTTCGAATCCTGCGGGGACTCAACAAATATTCAGTGTTGTTTCCTAGTTGGTTAGGGCAACTTGGGCTGATCATCCAATTGTCAAAAAAGTAAGACGATCCATCAGATGGGCACGTAAAAAGTCAGCCCACCCACCAAATCGCAATGGACCAGTGTGGTGGTATACGGTCCAAAAACCTCCTAATGGAGAAGGCGTGCGTTAGGGTAGGGCTTAGTCCAGCAGTCTACTAAAGCAGCCTAATGATGTATTCTTCTATCGGATGTAGTTACAACATGCGCAAAAGCTTATTTTTTTTTGGTTTCTAGAGCATCGTAGAATCTGTAATTAGTAGATAGCGAGGTAATATAGTGCATATGAACGACAGAAAAAAATTGTGGTATCCATACATTAAAATTTTAATAACTTGATTATTCGAGACTAGGAAAAATATATATTTATGTAACATTAACCTGCTTACATTTTTGTTTTTTTTTTGTAGGAAGGTTTGTTGTTTACAGAAATCACAAAAAAGAAAGAAGATCACAAACAGATTTGTATTGCTATCCGTACAGCAATCATTTTGATCAAAACATATAATTTACCATGAAGTGTATGTCGTACTTGCCACCTCAAGCAGTAACTTAATAGTTCTGCCAACTGCTGTTGAATTAGAACAGGGGTCTTGTAAAGAATTCTAAAACACTTTAGTCTTTAAACCTATTTTTTACAATCACTTCATCATCAGCCTGTCATAGTCCTCTGCTAGACATAGGCCTTCCCTAATACACCCCTATCCATTAGGGGGTTTTGGATTGTATCCCATCATCATGGATGGATCATCTTACTTTTCCGATGATTGGGAGATCAGCCCAAATTGCTCTAACTAACTAGGAAACAATAATGAAAATTTGTTGAGTCCCCGCAGGAATCAAAACCACGCCCTCCGGTTTCTAAAGCACACGCCCACACTACTAAGCTACGGAGGCAGTCAATGACTTATTTACAATCAATTAATTTTTACTTACCAACTTGAAACTTCACTAATGAAAGCAGGTCTAATCTTTGTAATTTTCTATTCCACTATTACTATCTTCACGTAACAAATAAATCATTTTCTAGAACTTTCACATCACACACACACATCACATCATCTGCCTTTGTTAGTCCACTGCTGGACATAGGCCTCCCCTATCCATTAGGGGTTTTTTAGACCGTATCCCACCACGCTGGTCCAATGCGGGTTGGTGGGTGGACCGACTTTTTTACATGCCCATCCGACGCATGGATCATCTTACTTTTCAGACAATTGGGTAATCGGCCCAAATTGCCCTAACCAACTAGGAAACTACAATGAAAATTCGTTGCGTCCCCGCAGGATTCGAACCCACGACCTCCGGTTTCTAAAGCACACGCCCATGCCGCTAGGCTACGGAGGCAGTCAGAACTTTCAGGGCGTTTTATTACGTTCCTATATCGGAATTCTTTTTCCGGGTAGTCTTAAATAGGAAAAATGTTTGCATTATATCCTGTTCACAAGTTGAACGCTTGTCCGGCCGCTTCTTTAATAAAATAAAGATCTTTGTGGTGGCCGAGTTTTTCTTGGTAAAACAGCATTCTTGAATTTTCTTAGTTTTCTTTTATGATCTATCCGCTATCAGGGAAATGAACTCTTTTATTTCACTATTTCACGATTAGTGTTTTCAATCGTTGGTTAGAACTATATTGTCATTACTGGCTTTGTGCTTGTTTTTATGTGCGTATATGTTATGTTGTAAAGAAAGTGTTACGGATTTATTAATAATTTGAAATAAACTGTAATCTGAAACTTTCAATCTGATAATTTTTTTTTTATATTGATTGATAAACTTAAGTTGTGTGGCCTTTATATATCTTATACAGACTAAATAAAAAACAAACAAAGTAAAAAATTTACAAGTCATTATTTTGATACTAAAAAAGTTTCAAGTTAAATTTGTTTAATTCTAATTACACAGCTAACTTTTATAAAGGAATATTTCTTATTATAGCGTTAGTTACCATTATCAGAGACGAACAAAAATATGTGACCTATGTTTATTTCACTTGTACAAACCCAACGTGATTGGTATTTTAAAATATGACTTCCTAGAAGCCATTCACCAACACGTATATCGCGCAAATTGGAGTCGGTTGGAGCGGCTCCAAAAGTCGATAGCATCGGTACGTACACATCGATGGTCGAGGGAGCAGATAAATTTCAACAAATGGTTCATTGCAATAATTCTGTAGCTTGTATCTTTTACAAAGGTTTAAATATTTATTTATTTTGTAAATTAATGCAAGTGGATGAAGTAGGTAAGTCGAAGCCAAATTATGCATATGTATTAAAATCACATTTTTATATCAAAATTTAATTGCGCCGCCGCATAAATCGCCGATTAGTTTCTTGTCAAATGTCAATCGTGAAGCAGTATTGTATTAATAAGATAAATATAATTTTGGCACCTTTTACGTTTTGCGTTAAATATTATTTAAGTAAACTCCATTACTTAATATATATGGAATATTCACTGATTATACATATTTATAAATTAGGGATAGTTTTACATGCAGGTGAAAGTGCGGTCCTAATTGTAAGGGCCATTGTCAGCAGTAATAGTATTTCAATATCTCCAAGTTTATTGAAAAGTAATTCATCTAACGAATGCAGGAAGCGCCTAGGGTTATACAGGTTAGAAGCCAGAGACTCTGTTTAAAAAGATTTTATATACAGACTAGTCATCCGCCTCTGTCTTGCGCGGGAGCTAATATCACTACAATATTAAGCATGTGTTATATACATATTTAAAAATCGAAATCGTTTTAGTATACATAGGGATATAGGGACATCCAAAGCGATTTTTTATACTATGTAGTGATTACCTGATAGCAGATAGCTTAGGAAAACAGTTAGAAGAAAGATACTTAGAGGAGGTAGGTCTCTTCTTATAAGGTACCGTTTGGGGTAGTACCTCCGCAATGTCTATTTCTTCCACCAGTCAGAACTGTGTAAACACTACTGTCTTCCGGTTTAATAGACATCTTATGCTTACGCAATGGATTAATGGCATCTTGTGCTGCTTTTCCTATAGGCAGGACAGGTATTCATAAATACATATCACATTTCTTTAACCAAAACAATAATGGGTGGCATAGTGGTCCAAATTGGTAGACTCGTTAAACTTAATAAAATACATTTCTAGTAATAACTTTTTCTTACGGTACACTGCATAAGATATAAAATACGAAGGTTATGATCTAGATTATTCTAAGGACAAATTGCAATATCAATTCTCAGCAGCTCAAATTGCACAGTAATGTGACAAAGTATACATCACAATTCATCTGATCTGTTTCTAGACTGTTTTAAGCTATATCAACATTTGAGAATAAGAAACATACAATCAATTCAAAGAACATATAGATCTGTATTTCAAATATAAATAAGATTGTAATAAGGTAACTATAAATGATCCCACGTCCAGTTACAATGGTTTTATTTAATGAAAAATTTGGTAAATCTATGTAGCTTTCCTCCTTTGTTTATAAAATTTTTTTCGTTATTATTTAAGAATTTTGTGATTTAATTCAAAACTTTCGGTTTTTTTTTTGTAAAATCTATAAAAAATATAGCTTGAAGAGTTAATACTTATTAAGACAAATCCAAAACAAGAGCCGGAATCTTCCAAATAAAAATCGTTCAGGAACACAAATCATTTTAATCATTCCAAAAAACTTTTCGTGCACCTCAAATCACAAACCTCGTATCTTTTTCAATGAGAAATTCTTTACTCTCTCCGGAATCATTTCAGCGCGTTATCAAATTTTTGAGCGGCCAGTCGCAAGTCGCTATTGCGTTGCGTAGGTCGCTACGCTCAGCGCGGTGGAAAACTTTGAGTGATAAATCTCACCCGAGAATATTACGCATGATAAAAATAGCCCCCTCGTTAAATGTTTTGCGCAACATTATCCAAGCTGGGGGACAGTTTTTCAAAGGGAGAGAGATGAGGAGTTGCAAAGTAAACGTGTAAAACTTTTGGTACTTTGCTTCGTTTTGGTTTCGGATAAACGAGACGTCGACGAGTTGCGCCTTAGGGGACTACAAGATAAATGAAATTTACTGTTGAGGTCGGAGATTGTGTGAAGTGAAGGCCAAGATTATACTACCTATATATAGTTCTTCTCAGCGGAGGTTTTGTTGTTTTTACCTGAAACAAATAAATATTTTCAAGTTATAACATGTTATTAAGCATTAAGATGTGTAAAAAGATAGTAATGCATTTTTACGAGTACAATTCAATAGTCATTGATGTGAATTAAAAACTCAATTAAAATATATTTTAATTGATTTTTATAACCTTTTCGACGACGATTGGTGTCAAAATTGAATATTATTTTTCTTAGAAGGCACTTTTTGAAGTTTCGTTTTTCAAAATTAACTCCACAGAAGACTGTGGTTAACAATTTATATGTACTATGTCACAAGACGTTGCACGTGAGTTCTATTAACGGCTTATAAATATAGTTTGCATCATGGAATAGAATAGATATTACAAAAGATTTTATAACGAAAATTTAATTAGTGCTTAAGCGTGTGACATTCATTCTATAACCAAAAAAAAACGGCCTAAAGGTTACAGGGGCAGCCATGGGTGGGAAAACCGTGGTAGAGAATAGGTTAGGTGGGCACCTAGAAGAGGCTTTTAGAGTCGCACAAGTTATGATATTTAATAATTCATCATCAGCCTGTGTAAAGCCCACTTCAGGGTTTCTGAACCGTATCCCACTACGCTGGTCCAATGCGGGTTGACTTCTAAAGCACAAGCTCATACCACTGGGCTATGGAGGCAATTATGATTTTGAATGGTCATGAAGTAAAAATTGTGTTGTACATAGTTATATTTGTATACAAATAAATAAAATTGGGGTGTCGTAATTGCAAAATAGCAGTTTAAAATGCTTACATTGTAATATATTACCGATACATATACAAAATTTTATACGTTTATGTTATGTTGTTATTTATTTTGTATTTAGTTCTGCACAATGAAGTGTAGTTTAGTTATTTAATAAAAATAGCTTAATATAAAACTAAGATCAGTCGTATTTTCTTACAATGGCGCACTATTTCTAACAACTATTGAATTTCTTACTAAGTAACTTTTTCCTTTAACGTTCATTGTTTTCCTTACATAATATTCATGTAACATTATATTTTATGACTTGTTGAGCTTTTTGTAAAAGAACCAATAAATTGAACTTTTGATACTTGCTTATGTAAAATCCCCATAAGGAGCATTTTTGGTATTCATTAATATATTAATGAGTTGTAAAAAATTGCTAATATTGATCAGTAGTAAAAAAATCAGCAGATGTCTAATTGCTATTTTAACTTTCTACGAAGCAATATGTATTTAGGATAATTTAGTTCTTATAATAATATACTCTTATTCTAAAACTTTCGATCATCGACCAATATAACGTCACGACGTTTCTATTGTACACATATACATGGAAGCATTAATAACAGAACTTTACAACCTTTTCGTTATGTTTATGCAATGCAATATCTTCACTCTTAACGGTATTCGTATTAAATTTCTTTATTATTGAAGTGCCTCAAGGCAAAACTCGTCGACGACTCGTTTATCCGAAACCAAAACGAAGCAAAGTGCCAAAAGTTTTACACGTTTACTTTGCAACTCCTCATCTCTTTCCCTTTGAAAAAAATCGCCCTCGGCCCTTGGATAATGTTGCGCGAAACATTTAACGAGGGGGCTATTTTTATCGTGCGTAATATTCTCGGGTGAGATTTATCGCTCGAAGTTTTCCGACGCACTGTGCGTAGCGACCTACGCAAGGCAATAGCGACTTCCGACTGGCCGCCCATAAATTTGATTACGCGGCGAAATTATTCAGGGGAGTGTAAAAGTTTCGAATTGAAATAGACACGATAGCGCGGGAAGTGTTTCGAAGTTGACGAAATTAATTTTTTTGTCAACGAGTTCTGTTTCTAAGACTCTGGCCTCTATTTGTTATGGATCGCACTATTAATTATTTATAATGATTTTGTTATAAAAAATATTGTTACTATTTTCATTTTGTATTATTTGTTTTGTAGTCTCCACACGCATTGGACCAGCGTGGTGTGATACTGGTAAACCTATTGTATAAAGAGTGATTGGTAGGCCTATGTTCCAGAGTTGGATATGTCAGGCTGATGATAATGTAATGCTTTCAAATACAAAAAAAAAATACGGTAACGTTCTATTTTAGGAAACATAGTTTCTAGTTTACTCTCATTACCTAAGAATATACAAAACTTACCGTTAAGACGAAGAACAATATCTACGTAAGATCAACATTTATCTACTTCCAAATAAAAGATAATTGTATTTGTTTTCAAATTAATTGCTTCCTATTATATTCTAGTATATTGTAGTCTAAAAGCAGTACAACAACAGATCGGATCGATAGTGATGCATATCCTCTCATATTACCGTTGCAATTTGAGCTGCAGACAACCGATATACCAATTTGTCCTTAGAATAATCTAGATCATAGTTCCGATACATCAAATCTGTATTTAAAATTATAATATATACCTCATTTGTTATATTTTCGTCATGTGGCAGTAAAAACGATTCTTTCACTTGTTAGAACCTTCCGATTTCAAATCCTTTAATTATCATATAGCTGAGTATCGTAAGAAAAACTTAATACCAGAGTTGCTATCTCTTCAGAGTTTAACTGGTCTGTATAATTATTCCTGGTTTCAATTCATGTATTACTTACTACTCGAAATAATACGTAAATTAAGTCATAGAATTTATGATAAATAACGTCTAACAATATAAATAAGAAAATATGGTTCAAACATCGCCTGATGATTGACTTTACGCTGTTAAAATCTATACCTTTAAGTTTTGCGCAATCGTATTTTCAGATAAAAGTGTTTATTTAAATTCCATGTACAATTTAGCTCTGGTATATATCATACACTGACATTTTTTACAAAATAAATAAACCTTTGTCTGGGATTAATAAAGCACAAATCTCTATAAAATATATTAGCTACAAATTGTTGCAACGAGCAATTTGTTGAAATTTATCTGTCCCGTCGACCATCGATGTGTATGTGCCGATGCTATCGACTTTTGGAGCCGCTCCAATCGACTCCAATTTGCGCGATATACGTGTTGGTGAATGGCTTCTAGGAAGTCATATTTTAAAGTACCAATCACGTTGGGTTTGTGCAAGTGTGAAAACATGAGTAATATATTTTTATTTTACTATCATATGATAGCTGCGATAATAGCAAGAGTAATCAGTGTTTAAGAAAATTTCTTTGCTTTGGGGAAAAAATTATGTAACCAATTGGTACTAACAAAATTGCAATGAATTTGTAAATTTTTTGTGGTTTTGCTGTCACCAGACTTTGTCATAAAACGACAATATAATGCAAATATAAATATAATAAAACTCAAAGAATTCGTTTCTGTGTAAAGATTTTATAATTTACATTGTTACAATCCGTTTTATGACACCGTTAATTTCATTTTCAATTATTTTCATCGAAAGCCTTTTCAAAAAAAACATTATAATAAGAAACAAAGGTAAGAAACAATCACAAAGTTATTAAAGGCAAGATAGTACAACCAACTATTTAAAACACTGAATCGTGAGACGGTAAAATAAAAGAGTCCATTCCCCTGATAGTGGATAGTTCAACAAAGAAAAGCCAGCAAACACAAGAATGCTGTTTTACCAAGAAAAACTTGGCCGCAACTAAGATCTTTATTTTATTAAAGAAGCGACCGGACAAGCGTTCAACTTGTGAACAGGCTATAAAGCAACCGCTCTTCCTATTTACGACCACCCGGAGAAAAGGATTCCGATATAAAAACGTAGTGATACTGCCACAAAGTATCTAGAAAATTAAGTATTTGTCAGTTGAATACAGGACGTGTTTAAGACTCTGTAGAACAATTTGTTTGGATTAAATTTTGAGTTTTATGTCATACCCTTTTTATTATTTACCCTATATTTAATGTCATTTATTTTGTAGTATAAATATTTGTTAAGAACGATTAAAAAAAATACATATTACAGTTTTATTTTCTTACCTATATTTTTCACGTTACTACAATACTGACTATAACATAAAAATAAATCTAGTAAGTAACGTCGCAAACAAAGTACAAAAAATAGTAGCTATAAAACAAAAGGCCTGCATCACATCGTTAATCAAAGTTTACTTTCCAATCAGCTTTGCTAGTAACTCGCATACTCCATATACTAGGGCATCAATATCCTTTGTGCCGTTATTGTTTGAAACATTTTCATAAATGTTATTCTCTCTTCGAAATATTCACAGCTTAGAACATAAACAAAACACTCATATATTTATTAATTATTTTTTTAAAATAAAAAAAAGATAAAGGCTAGAACAATTTTTTAAAAGAATGTTGCATTTATGGACCAAACTTACAAGACCTCGTTTTCTTTTGATGACTTTCAAATTGCATAGTAGTTTTTGTGTAAAAATATGTTGGATTTCACTTTCATTGTTTTCCTTATTTAGTGTCTTGCCTTTTGATCATCAAATACTGAATCATAGAACTAATATAATAAAGATATATTTTTATACAGGTATAGATATAGGCCTAAAACATACATGAAATAAGGTAATTTCTAAAAGCGACACTGAAACCAAAGGAAACTTCAGATGTAAAAAACCAAGATAGAAACATGTTTACAATAAGTTAATCAGCCATATGCATCCGAGCTTATTTAAAAAAAAATAACTGATTTAAGTTAACTAGTGACTAAAGTTGATTCAACCCTTTTTGAATTATTCAAAAACTCTTTTAATTTCAATGAACACATTGCGAATTAGGAAATAAATATTGTTAAGCTATTTTTGTTCTTCTCAGGAAAGCGAATTCTTTGTGAGAATTAAATTTTTTATCATACAATTAGCAAGTGTCATACTTTGTTTAGAATATGTTAAATACATTATCAACACATTTATTTTGTTAAACTAGAAACTAATGTTTTGATTAATAAACTGTTTTGAGTTTACCCTCGATCGTTCAAAAAGGACCATTATTTTGCATAATATTTTCCGATCGATGTAACGTATGGATACATCAAAGTTATTTATCCGTCATTTGTTTAAAGGTTCAGCCTACTGAGGACATTTAATATATTGCCATCAGATAGTGTAACAACGACGCTTTAAACAAAGGCCTGTTCATGTCATCCGTCACCCCTTATCCAGGAATCTCTCCCAATTACCATGTTGTATACGCTCCCGAAATTTTCGGTTTCTTTATAAAATTATTTTGCTTTTCTTGCTTTTGTAGTAACTTAATCACACTCAATATATATTCTCAAACAATTATCTAGCCCATTAGTGATTCCATTTCTACTGTACAAAACTAAGATCACCGTAACCCGTGGTAGTTCATTTGATAATTGATAAGAAAGTGTATGTATGCTTTTATATTTAATAAAGTTATTTAATTTTGACGTTGATCATTACTTAGATTCCTTGGGCGATGCAGGCAATATAAGAAACGTAAACTTAGAGCTATGCCCGTCGCGTGCTCACTTCCGTTTCATAAAGTGTTCACTGGAGTCACATACCGCGGGCGACGCTGTCGTAAAATTTTAGATCCTAGGAAAAGCATTCTGAACAGAATACAGTAAATAAATTGAGAGAGAGAGTGAGTAGTCGTCAGCGATTTTTTCCCTCCCTTTGAACATAGTAATGAAAGGGACAAAACATTAATTAGACACATATTATAATATTGTTTATTTCTTGAATAGTTAATCCGACTCGAGTCACAAATTTACAAAAGCAATAAGTGAACATTATCTGCAAGTCTTCTTAACACTGCTTAACTAATATTAGGCAAGTCGTATTGTAAAGTAGGATCTACAAGAACTCCCTGTTTTATTGAAGTCAATGAAATACAAGATAATAAACCAAAAATAATTGCAAGTTATATCCGTAACCCAGTAGCGTATAAAGGCTCTTTGATTATCTGTACTTTCCTATAAAAACGAATCAAACGGTATAAGCGGACCCAGCTCGATATATTTAAACAGTTAGGTCGTGTCCCAACCAGAATATCACAGCTCAATCGTGACACATCAAAGAGCGTGTTTAAAATCACGAGCCAAAAGGCCACCCATGAGGAACACGAGAACCCTGGGAGCCCTTATGCCCTATTAAACATTCACTCAAGTGAACACGTTTCGTTTTAATTGATGAGCATTCAGTCTCACCGAACAGCTGTCTTTGTACTTCTTGCTTCACCTCTGGGTTCGAATATACCTGATATATGTTACTGCCTCGTATATAACTTTTCAGAAAATACATTGGTAAGTTGATCCGTTACATATGGCCGATACCTAAATACTACTCCAGAACTCGTCTTTCTTTTTTCGTAAGTAAAATTCCATAAATCTGCTGGTTCTTACGTTGGTTTTTGTTTCATCCAGTTAGTCAATTAATAATGCTGGATAGCGTCATCTTCAAAACGGAACATATTGTTAATGTGGTACTGCTTTGTCTATCTATCCATACATCGATGTTTACAGAATGGCTATCTGGTGAGAGTTATTTTAATAACACATTTCTTTAATGTATTAAAGTTTTAAAAAAAAAAAAATTATAAGTGGGTAATCGTCCAACAGATTTTAATGTTAAACTTTTTTTCAAATAGCTCTAAGTAACATTAAATGAGCTAATATACCTATGAAGTATTATGAAACATGGTGGTAGGTCCCTGTTTACAGGAGACTGTATGGGGAACCACGCGGTGCCTCTTTCTGCCGCGAAGCAGTAGTGTAAAACACTGCTGTGTTCCGGTTTGAAGAGCACCGTACCAGTGTATTTACTGGGTAAACGAGACTTAACATCCTATGTCTCACGGTAGGCAGCGCGTTGGCGATACCATTGGTATTGACTTATGTCTCATGGGCGGCGGTGACCACTTCCATTAGGTGGCCCGACGCTCAGTCTGCTCGCGTCATGCCATAAAAAAAACATATCTTTGAAACATAAATTGAAAAGAATGGACCAATCAAATAAAAATGACTGCCTACGTACCCCCTAATGGAAAGGGGTGTATTAGGGGAGACCTATATCCAGCAGTAGACTATCACAGGCTGATGATGAATTAAAAATGTAACAGTGTAAAACAGATATTAAATAATACAATATGTGAATTAAATATGTACTAAAATTATTATCACTATCATAAAATAAAACTAAAATTTCACGTATAAAGTAAATTGATATACTCAATTATGAGTCTTATTTCATCCCTGACTTCTCTTTCTAGACTGTAGCCGCCAGTTCATTGAACTCTATATTGTACACGAAAGGACAAAGGTCAATAGATTGTTTTAGTTACAATAAAATCCATACGACCTTTCAATAGCTATGAACTTGACCTTTACCTTAACCTGTACAAAATTTATTATTCCCTCAACGACAAAATGTTGTTAACAATTATACTACAGAAGAAAAAAGAACCATTACAACATTAAACAACAACTAGCATTAAAAAAATAAAAAATTACAAAAGGTTTAGAAAAATTCTCGCAATATTTTCCCAAAAACGAAAAAAAAAGTAATTTCGCGAAACGAAACAAAAGAACATCGGGTAAATTGAAAATACTTTATATTCAGCGAAAGAACAATTTCAAGTTAACATTTCCTCGCAGAAAGAGATCGGTATCTAGTAAGAGATGCTAAGTAACTTAAACCGACTCTTTAATTAAATAAAACGGTTTGATGAACGACGCGCTTTTGTTTGGTAAATATTTCAAGTCAAATATTTTAGTCCCTATTCAAGATCTTTTCTATGTTCCACTTTGTAAATGTTTTAATGGAAATAATTTACTGTATTTGAATTATAAGAATTTGTTTTATGTCAGTTTTAACATTTATTTAATGTTTTGCGTTAAGCTACAAACTTTTCTTACGAATTCGTTATAATTTTATTGTTAAAGTATCGCATCAGTTTTATATTTTGTATTACTAATATAATAATAAATTTATAATTCGAGAAATATCACAGTTTTACTCATTTTATCGCGTTAAACTACACGTATTATAAATTGTTACCAATTAAAGTACTCACTGTACTTCAAAAGCTTGTTTTAATTTTGAAGTATAAAGCAAATAATTAAAAAAAACTATTTTTTTTTATTTTAGTAACCACTCGAAATAATTGTGATTAATTATTACTTTACACAATCATTTAGTAAAAGTAGAATACCAATATAAAGTACATACGTTTTAGTAGAATAACGGTTGAACATTTTATTTTCATTAATTAAAAATCTTATTTTATTCTTATAAAGAATTATCAAACTCACACTTGTTGGTGTACATTTACTTGCTTGAATACTAAGTTATCCTTAACTGATCTCTATTTGGCAAAATAAAAATTTATACCAAATTTCAAGTCAATCTGCCTTATAGCTTCAGAAGTATTGTAATCATTGAGTTACAAGTAAGCGTTATTCATTTTTTTTTTTTTTTATATATAAAGTACTGTAATATTTACTAAATAATATTCAAAAGCTAAGTAAAATATCAGATGACAATACAAACCTTTCTCAATATTAACACGTATGACGTTAGCCGCTAAATATAAGTAATAAACTTCCGGAGCTGTCAACGGACGAATGAAAAGTAGCCCTTTTACAGCCAATTCGAAAGTATAAACTGTCATTTGGATGGCAGTTAACGCTTTTGAAAGTGTTTACGACGCCGGCCGAGGCGTTTGCTTGACAACAGTTTGTTTTAATCAAAACCTTGTTTAATCATGGTTTGAAAAATTAAATTATATTAAAAACGTAAAATTTTGTAAACTATTAATAGTTGTGTGTTAGTTAAAACGTTGCCATAAATGTTATTGGTACATTAAATTAAATTCAAATTACAACTTCTACACAGTTTTTAGACTCCTTACGCACAAGATTGTTAGAATTTAATTTTGGGTAAGTAAATGAAATAATAGTAGGATACGGTCCAAAAACCCCCTAATGGATAGGGGTGTTTTAGGGGAGGCCTATGTCCAGCAGTGGACTTTCAAAAAGGCTGATGATGATGATGATGAAATGAAATAAATTAGGATCAAAGTATCAATTTTTATAGCATAACGTTACAAAAGATATTTATATTTATTATTTATCTATGTGAACGTTTACACGTCTTTATAATTCTTTGAATTACAACTTGCACCGAATATGCAGTATTGCAGTATTCTAGAATTTTCTACTTACATTTTTAACAACTATATGAAACTCGCACTTTGTTTGCTGCCTCAACTATTTTCCTTTCCATTTATAACCCGACTTATGTATGCGAGTCTAGCGCAAAGAGTGAATTACAACGTAATATTACTTTGCGCTTGTTCCTCGGAAAAAGAGATTCCTCTTTTGAAGAATATTCAAATGGAAAATAAATTGAAATTGAAAATGTTATAATACTTTTGTTTAATATTTAGGTCAAAAATATTGAAATAAGAAACTTTTTAAAAAGACGTAAATAAAATCCAATGTAAATTAAAGTAGAACCTTTTACTTCTACTACAAATTAAGCGCAAAAAAGAAACAGATAAGAAAATGAGAAATGAAAATTACTTTTGAATTACTTTTAACGTTTTTAAATCAAAGTCTTCTGTTGACGTTTAGTATTATTTGAACAATAAAAAGAAATTTTTTAATTTAAATTCATTACATTTTTTAGATTTTTATCTTATCTAAAGTTAAATGAACTTTTTCATCCATTTTCGATACAATTAAAATGGTTCTTTTTAATATTTTTGGAAAATATTGTCAAGCAGGTAAAGTGCAAGGAAAATATTACAGATAAATATATAAATGTATCAAATAGTATGTTTTGTTCTTAATAGGATGTACGCGATTCTTCTACGAAATAACCCAATTGTTCTGGACAATTAACTTTCCAACTATTGTACATAAACGAAGTTATAAAATACAATTTAGATGTTTAATACCTCATATTTCATTAAATGGATTTAACTGGTAACCAAACAAATTAATAAATAACGAGTTCTATTCCTGCAATTTCATACAAAAATGCCGAAAGTTCATAGCTGACCTTTCACCGGACGTTCACTTATTCAGTTTCAGATTTTCAGTAACGCCGTAGCCTCGTGTCAGAAATACGTTAGTCTTCTTACGGGAACTGAGATAGCGTACAACGTTACTCCAAAGTGATTTATTCGCCTGTAACACCTCGGCATGGGATAAACAACAAATACCTTTACGAAATAAGATATTTCACTTCTATTGAGTTTAGATAAATATTATAACATCAGAATATGACTAAATTTCCCTATATCAGATAAGTTTTATCTTATCTCTTTAAGATGATACGTAAAAGGTATGATTAAGTATATTGTAACAATAAAATAATTAAAGTTGTAGCAAATTGGTTTATTGAAATTTAAACTATTAATTATAACAAGCGTATTTTTATTCGATTACTTATTGTTATTAAAATATGTTTTTTCTTCTTACTGAATGTAACTAAAACGTAGGATAAAGAGTCGCGGGAAACATGTTTTTGGACATTTATGACTAAAATTAAGGCGAGCTCTTACAAAAACCATCAAGTACCTTATTATGCTTTGCCGTATGAAAACCACTTCTCAAAATTAGATCGATCACTGACAGTAGAATTAGCTTTGTGGATTTTTCCAGGTCAATTGATTTCAGGGTACGTCAGTAGATACTAGTTGGCCGATGCAATCTACGCCGACCTCCGACTAAGCTTTGTTTGTGGAGCCATCGAAAGTATCCATGTCAAGCCTGAATCTCACCAAAAATAAGGGGTATGGGTATGGTATATGTAATATGGGCTTTTTAAGGAGACTGATAATGTTCAAAACTATAAAAACGTGTTGAATCGTCGTTGGAAACGTACAAAATTTAATGAACATTAAAACTAAGAAAATTATTTTGGATATATTATGGTACATGAACATAACATATATGAACAAAATCTGTTGGTAACACCTTTACCAGCAATTTATTTAAAATAATAAATTAATAAACATCACAACGTTATTTGTATTTATAGAATGCAATCATAATACACACGTTTTTTCATTTATTTTCGCTTTAATTCATATTTTTATTTACATATTCTCTTTTTTTTAGTTTATTTAAGCATAACTTGCACAATATACAATCTGTTTTGTTACATACGTATAGCAAAACGATTTAATCGTTATCAATGTCTTCAATATAATGTTTCAATATTTGAAATTCAATATTCCTACAGGCATCAAAATTGACGCTTCATATTTGATCTCTTCAACGTTATGCGATTTCAACATCTACGGACTTTACGATACAAATAAATAGAAATTATATTTAAAACCATTTAGAAAGTTAAGGCAGTCCGAAATAGACGTTAAACTTATAAGAGCCAATCAAAAATGTAGTTTGTCACTATATACTATGAGGTAAGCTTGACCATAGCTTTTTTAAAATAAAAAATAGTGGACGTACCCATTACGACACATTTATGGCCCCCCGAGTCAGTAAATAAATCATGTAACAGCAACATAATAAATCATCCGTGCAAATGTTATGTACGATGAAGATAGCCTTTGTCAAATTATTCGTAGGAACATAGCACGAGTTCAAAGGCGATATATCAAAGCGGAAAGAAGAAGTATTGCGTGAAAATATACAATAAAAAACATAATAGCGGTGAATGAAATACAAAAACGTGTATTGAAACATTTCTCGGACTTCGCAAAAGTTGTCTTCTTTAATACGATGAAAAGAAAAAGATTGGTATATAACATGGTAAATGTCACAATGTGTTGGGCTAAAAGTAATACAACAGCAAAATTGTCGATCATATTGAATTATTTGAACGTCTTTTGATAGTCCACAGCTGGACATAGGCCTCTTCTAAGACACCCCTATCCATTAGGGGGTTTAGGACCGTATCCCGCCACGCTGGTCCAAGGCGGGTTGGTGATGATGGTTGGTAGACTGACTTTTCACATGCCCATCCGACGCATGGATCATCTTACTTTTCAGACAATTGGATGATCGGCCCAAATTGCCCTAACCGACTAGGAAACAACAATGAAAATTTGTTGAGTCCCCGCAGGATTCGAACCCACGACCTTCGGTTTCTAAAGCACATATTTATACCAATAGGCTACGGAGGCAGTAATTAGAACTTCTAATATACAATATAGAAGCAGAACTTCTAATTAACTCTCGTAATGCAACCTACTCTGGTGAAATCATTTATATTAAATATTACTCCTTCTTCTTTACCTAAAACTTTGTCACTAATTTGCTTTTAAATAGTATTTTATTTGTGCTTTCTTACGTTACGGTTAATTTAAAAGAAAATTTCTTTAAACCATTTGTATAAGACGTAGATACGTTGAAATATAAGATGCTACGAAAATGTTTATATTTTAAAGATAATCCAATGTAAGATAGCGAATTGAGGGAAGATTTAAAGTTCGATTTAATATATATGACATAAAAATTTCTGATTTTATCTTTATCTCTTCACTTTACTTGCTTTCTAAACCGTTCAGGATACTTGAATAACAGTTTTTACGCAGAGCGACCTTGACAACCCAAAGAGATACTGCATTCTAAGGATGAATGAGTTGTCAGTAAATTTGAGGGCACTGACTTCCCACAACGACTGCCAAAGATGGTCTTGACAACAAGGAATGACTTATTACATGCCCATCCGAGCATGAATCATCTTACAATGTCTAAACTAACGTAAAGTAAGTAGAGAACAACGACAACAATTATATTAGTTAATTATTAAAGAATTTAATTTTATTATAATGAAAATAAGTAATTTAATATAAAATTTTCTTATAAAATTTAAGCTGAGTTTAATTCCTTGATGACGGACGAGAAAACTATGCTAATATTCCATAACTTCGACAACTCACTTTGTATATCAGAAGATCGCAGAATTTCCTTAATAACCGTAAAATGTAAAATTTTATTTTCTACACCTTGTTTATAATATTGTCAAGTTTAGTAAAGTTAATTATGTTAAAATAATAACGAAGCAAAAGACATCTGATATAAAATTGCCGACATTAAAAAAAAGTAATCAATAAGCACATTTAACTTAAACATTGTCACATAGCAACCAGTAGTTAACAATTTAGTTCACATTACAATTAAAATTACTATATGTTACTTAGCTGCAAATTTAGCAAGGCACACTTAAAAGTTGTTTGATATAATTTACCCAAAACATATAACCAAACAATTAAAAAGGAGAAAGTTATTTAACTTTTAAAATCATCTATTCTCTTTCAATGATCTCCCCATAAACAAGAAGAGTCATTAAGGTCGCCTTCTAATTACATTACAAACATTTAAAACTGCTCCCCCTTTCGATGATTTAGATTTTGAGCAGCGCCATCTTTAATTGCTGTTCCAATTACTAACGATATAATTAATGCAAATTTATCATCGGCACTAACGGAAAATGAGTCGTTCGAAAATTCAATTAAGAATGTCGTATATTATAAAAATCATCATGATCATAATTTTTACTTTATATGTTTAATACACTCAGTAGCTAACTGCCTACGTACCATATTGGTGAGCCGTTATGCTTTAGAAACCATGGGTTCAAATCCTGCGGCGACTACTGTTATATATAAACTGTCGCTGCCAGTTAATTTCTTTTCTGTTCGAATAAGGGTAAAAGTCAGTAATGTTTAGGTTACAAAAAACCATAGGATCAATATTCCAGAGCTGAGAACTTGTCAAAATTCTCTCAACAATAGGATATTGGTAAAAATAAAGGTAAAGTGTAATGAATGTTTTCTACTATACTACAAATAGTAAAAAAATTCCATTACAACATTAAAAAATAACAAGCATTAAAAAAGAAACAACAAAAGATTTAGAAAAATTCTCGCAATAATTTTCTAAAACGAAAAAAAGTAATTTCGCGAAACGAAACAAAAGAACATCAAGTAAATTGAAAATACTTTATATTCAGCGAGAGAACAATTTCAAGTTAACATTTCCTCGCAAAGGAGATCGGTATCTAGTAAGAGATGCTAAGTAACTTAAACCGACTCTTTAATTAAATAAACGGTCTGATGAACGGCACGCTCTTGTTGGTAAATATTTCAAGTCAAATATTTTAGCCTGTATTCAAGATCTTTAATATGTTCCACTTTGAAAATGTTTTAAAGGAAATAATTTACGGTATTTGAATTATAAGAATTTGTTATATGTCAGTGTTACTATTTATTTAATGTTTTGCGTTAAGCCACAAACTTTTCTTACGAATTCGTCATAATTTTAATTTTTTTATTTCTAATAAATTTATAATTTTACAAATAACACAGTTTTACTTATTTTATCTCGTTTAACTACACGTATTATAAATTAATACCAAAAAGAGTACTTACTGTACTTCAAAAGCTTATTTTAATTCTGAAGTATTAAGCAAATAATAGAAAAACTAACTTTTTTTTATTGCAGCAACCACTCGGATCAATTGCGATTCTTTATTACTTCACACAATATAAGTCTCCCCAAATAGCGTGCCTCTTAAAATATTATTAACCAATATTAAGAACATACGTTTTGTGGAATAACGGTTGGACATATTGTATCTGAATTTTGTAAACAAAGTACTTTTAGTATCAAAATGACATCGTGAGTATGGTGTTCTTATTAGTCAACTGTCTTTTGTGATTTATGTCGCGGTGACTATTCATCATTAAGGACGCTAAATATATGTATGGCAAGGGAATGCTAATTTGCTTCGAACTGGGACTACAAGAGTAATAATTCTTTTTACACTACAAGGATAACAACAAAAACCAACTAGAAAAATTAGTTAATAGAGCTCAACAAAAATTAAAGCAGGGAAAGCGTGCAATTTTTTTATTTTAACTAAAAAGGAGTCTTCAACTGTATACCATATAAGTAACTAATATATATTTGTGCAATAACTAAATACGAACATCAGATAATAGAAACATTTTTCAGCCTAACTTTCTATCATAGGTTAGCATGAATTTAATAAATTCGGAACGTCAACAAACAAATGTAAAGAAGTCCCTTGCAGCCAATTCGAAAGTATAAACTAAATTCGGATGTGAGTTAACTTATTTGAAAGTCAGATTACGAACCTGACCGAGGTTTTTTATCAACAGTTTTTTTAATCTAAAACTTTTTTAATCAAGGTTAGAAAATTTAAATTATATTAAAAACACCAAATTTAAAAAATGTTTCTAGCTGTTTGTTAGTTAAACTGTTGTGATAAATGATATTGAGTACTGATTATCATTTAAATTTCAACATATCAACTTCATACTGTTTTTAAGTCCCTACAACCAAGATTTCATTTCGTAAGTTAATTAAATAAACTAGGATCAAACTACCAATATTTATAGAATATCATAACAAAAGATCATTAATTATTTATCTATGGACGCTTTATATACCTTTTATGATTCTTTTAATACAATTTATTTTGACCCAAATACAGTGCATTGCAGTACTTAAATTTTATATTATCTAGAACATTTTCTCCTAACGATATAGAAACTCAATGTATTTTTTCTAGTCACAACCTGTTTTACCTTTTCCATTTATAAACAAATGTCTTATGTATGCGAGTCTAGCGCAAAGAGTGAATTACAACATAATTACTTCGCGCTTGTGCCTCGAAAAGAGATTCCTCTTTTGAAGAATATTCAAGCGGAAAATGAATTGAAATTGAAAATGGAAACGCTGTAAAAATATAATTATTTTGTTTAATATCTCGGTCAACAATATTGAATCAGCAAATTTATTTTTAAAGGACGCAAACAAAAGAAACAGATGACAAAATGTAGAGACATGAAAATTACTTCTTGAATTACGAGTAACTTATATGACGCCTTCCGTTAACGTTTAGTAATATTTAGACAATAAATAGTGATTTTAGAATTTACTTCTTATCTAAAGTCAAATAACCTTATTTTAAGCATTTTGATCAGGAGCTATACTTTTTGATACAAACAAAATGGTTCTTATTAATATTTATGGAAAATAATGTCAAGAAGGAAAATTTCAAAGAAAATTTTTACATAAATATATTAAATAGTCTGTTTTGTTCACAAAAGGATGTAACCGAATCTTCTTCAAAATAACACATTTCTCTAAATAATACCTACCTTTATAACTATTGTGCATAAACAAACATTAAAAGTACATTTTATATTTATAATAATTCATACTTCTTTACATGGATTTAATTGGTAACCATACCAGTTAATAAATGACCACCTCTATTATTGCAATTTCATACAAAAATATAGAAAGTTAATATCGCTGACCTTTCACAGGATATTCACTTATTCACTTTCAGATTTTCAGTAACGTACTAGCCTCGTGTCAGCAATACGTTAGTCTCCTTACGGGAACTGAGATAGCGTACAACGTTAAGCCAAAGTGATTTATTCGCCTGTAAAACCTCGGCCTGCGATGAACAACAAATACGTTTACGAAAGAAGATACAGAATTATGATTGTAAATATTAAATACTCAATACTAATTGTTTTGTATTCAGTCATTACTTGGGAAGATGCTGAAACCTGTAACACAGTTTCTTCTAGCACAGGCTTCAGAGCTTTCACATACAATGTGCCTTAACTTACAAAATTAAGAGTTATTATTATTATTATTATACATCATGTCTATTGAGTTTAAATAGATATTACAACATCGAAATATGATTTTAAAATTTTGTTCTAAAAAAGAAAAAATAAAATTTACGATAGTACGTCACAACAAACGATTTCTCATAATTCAAGTTGTTAGAAATTGGAATTAATCGTAAATACATCATACATCATCAGCCTGTGATAGTCCACTGCTGGACATAGGCCTCCCCTAATACACCTATCCATTAGAGGGTTTGGACCGTATCCCACCACGCTGGTCCAATGCGGGTTGGTGGGTGGACCGACTTTTTACATGCCCATCCGACGCATGGATCATCTTACTTTTCAGACAATTGGGTGATCGGCCCAAATTGCCCTAACCAACTAGGAAACAACAATGAAAATTTGTTGAGTCCCCGCAGGATTCGAACCCACGACCTCCGGTTTCTAAAGCACACACCCATACCACTAGGCTATGGAGGCAATCGAATATTTTTTAATTATTATAGAAATCTATTGTTTATGCAAAAGTTATTGTTATTTAATTAGTTTAATAGATTACATAGCACTTACGCCAGTATGTGTAGAAGTGGAGGATAATAATTCTTTAATTAACGGTAGAAAAATCTTTACTCAGAGAAACAAACATCTCTTTTTTTTATTTTAACATCTGTTCGCATTTCTATATTTTTTAACATGTTGGACAAACGGTGACGAGAAACATCTTTTGGACTTTTCATACCTTCTGATATAAAACCGAAAATCTCTCGTGTGTAACAAAAACAAAACCATGCACCTACAAAAACTATTTTAGGCTTCTATCAAGTACCCTATTATGCTTTGCCGTATAAAAACCACTTCTCAAAATTAGATCAATCACTTGCAGTTGAATTAGCTTTGTGGATTTTTCCAGGTCAATTGATTTCAGGGTACGTCAGTAGATACTAGTTGGCCGATGCAATCTACGCCGACCTCCGACTAAGCTTTGTTTGTGGAGCCATCCAAAGTATCTATGTCAAGCCTGAATCTCACCCAAAAATAGGAGTGATCAACAGAAAAAATCCAAAAGAAAATAGGCATATTTAAAAGATTGATAATGTTAAAAAATATAAGTACGTCTTTAAACGTAGTTAAAAACGCATAATAATTAATATGTATTGAGATGAACATTTAGCTTTGTGGATTTTTCCAGGTCAATGGATTTCGGGGTACGTCAGTAGATACTAATTGGCCAGTGCAATCTACGCCGACGTCCGATTAAGCTTTGTTTTGTGAGCCATCGAAAGTGTCTAAGTCAAGCTTGAATCTCACCCAAAAACAGGAGTAATCAACAGAAAAAATCCAAAAGAAAATAGGCTTATTTAAAAGATTATTAGATTTCTTGTAGATTTATTTTACTGTTACTTGTATAGTGTATAATCTGATTTGTTACATACCATAAGCATAACGATTTAATCAGTATAAATTACTTCAACATTATGTTTCATTATTTGAAATCCAATAATCCCTCAGGTATCAAAATTGACGCCTCATATTTGATCTAATTAGTGGATCGCTTCAACGTTATGAAATTTACAACATCTACAGCTTTTATGGTACAAACAAAAAGAAATTTATAGATAATGTAGTATTTAAAACCGTTTATAAACGTAATGCTACGTTAATACGACACCATTTAGAAATTGTAGTTAAATTGAGAAAATCTTCCGAATTATTAGTAATCAGTTGCATTTTACTTTACTATTACTTTAGATACTCTGTAATTAGAGTCCGACCGAAACTGTTTTTCCGGCCGAAACCGAAACCGAAACCGAAAGTTCGGCCGTGGCTTCAGTTTCGGCCGAAACCGAAACCGAAACCGAAACTCACGTGATCAAATATAAAAATTCTTAAAATATTAAAATATGGAGCTTTAATGCCTATTAGTTTGCTTTATTTCAGTCCTGGAATGGAGATAGTATATTAAACGTGTGGTAATCGTTTATTTCAGTTCCTAATAATATTTTTATGTAACAAAATATTAAAAATATATTGATTTATTTTCAAATAAATTTCTTATAGCAATATGAGTTATTAATAAATAAATTAATAATTGTGACTGTTGCATTAAAGACTAAGTAATGGTATTTTGAAATCTTACTAATTAATACTTTGGTTTGTATTTGTAGTTCCGAGGGGGGATCAAAAAGTAAAAATGAGATACAATATAATGACTATGATAGCTTAATTATTTATTTTTCTACATAATCTCCAAGTTCACCTATACACCAAGTCCAGCGTTCCAAGTTTCCAATGGTTCAATTCCTTTACAAAAAGGATTGTCTTGGTCTTGCAAAAAGGTCACCACGGCATCGTTTACTTGTTATATATAGTTTTAACACATGTTTCCTCTTAAGTATTGTATCAATTTGGAGAGAGGATGAAAAATAGCTAGGCGCCAGATCTGGTGAAGAGGGGGATGCTCAACCAATTGTACGCTAGCATGCTGAACGGTGGCCATCGCTAATGCCAACCTATGTGCCGGTACGTTGTCAAGATGAAACAGCTCGCCCGTTCAAAGTTTGCCTCTTTTTTATTATTGACGGCATTTCTTAACCTCGGTATTAAAGCTGCATAATCTGTAATGATGGTTCCATGCTCTAGGTAATCAAACAACAATATCACTTCTGAGTCCCAAAATATTGAGGTCATACCCTGGCCAGGCCATATATCACGGCCACGGCATGAAGATCCTTCGGGATAAACCCGTGTTTCGTCCACTGCCACAAAACTAGATTTAAAGTTTTTTGGATCTTCTTAAAACTTGTCCAACGATATCTTCGAAGTCGATTTTGTTTCTGATTCTCGGCACCCATCTTGCGGAGACTTTTCTCGTATTCAAAATTTGTGTCAATATGCGTTGAGTACCTCTATATGAAATGCTCGTTTCTTGGATTAGGTATCAGATGGTAATTCTTTATTCGAATAAATTAAGTTTTTTCGAATATGGCAGCATATTCTTATTGTTTCTTGTTGATTACTGGCTTCGATGGACGTCTGCAACCATGTTCGTCATCCGTGTACGTTCTCCCTACTCGAAATTAAGAAGCCCACTTTGCGACAATTGATTATGACAGAGCAGTCTCTTTTCATGTTGCCTTTGAGCCGCAATAAATCTCTTGCGTTGTTAACTTTTTATAACAGTGGATTTTAATGACAAGGTCGCACTTGGGTTTTCTCTTTTTTCGAGAACATTTCGAAAGTACATTACGCACAAACAAATGACTGATCAGAAAAAAATAAAAGAAGACTAAAGATTTGTTATATTAACACAAAAGTAGTCTTTACATTGTAGATTATATGCATATATTATTGTATTAGATAACAATTTATTGACTTCCACAACTAAGAAAAATATTTTTGAAATATATATGTTTTATGAACAAAATCCATAAACGATTCAATTTAAACTGACAATCAATAAATAACACAAATAGTCAAAGTGTTATAACGTTAGTAGATATTAGAATTTTAATAATACCAGCTCTTAATGGAATATTCTGTCTGTCTTAGCATATATTATGCCGAAGATAATTATTTAATTTTTAAAGATGACATAATAATCTGAGTTTTTTACGATATATACCTCAGGTCTGAGTCTTCATAACTGAGTTTGACAATCAGTATAAATTACTTCAAATTGATGATCAGTATTTGAATCAATTCTCAGGAATCAATTGACAATATATTTGATCTCAATTTGATTCCTCCTCAATCTTTGTCAAACTTGAATGTGACGAACTAAATCACCTGATCTGAGCTCGATTGACAAATGAACATTTACTTCAGATACTATTTTAATGAAAACATTCTGAAACACGCTTTCAGTTTCGGAAAAGTTTCAGAAATTTGCAGAAACTAAGACGAAACATTTCCGAAACTTAGAACAGAACCGAAACCAAGTTACGTACGGACTAACTATCTGTAATATAATCAAATATTTTTTTAAATAAAAAAGAACAGTGGACGTCGTACCCATTACGACACATTTTGGCCTTTTGAGTCAGTAAATGAATCATGTAACAGCAACATAATAAATCATCCGAGCAAATGCTATGCGCGATGAAGATAGCCTTTGTCAAATTATTAACGTGGAACATAACACGAGTTCAAAAGTGATTTATCAAAGCGGAAAGGAGACGTGTTGCGTGAAAACATACGTTAAAAAACGTAATAGCGTTGTGTTAAATATAAAAACGCGTAATGGAAAATTTCTTGGGCCTCGGAAAAGTTCTCATCTGTATTCTGTATCTGTATGTTTATAATAAAAAGAAAAAGGTTTGTATATAACAAGGTAAATGATACCATACATCGGTTTAAAAGTAATACAACTTTGGCATTAATTTTGATCATATTACATTCTTAGAACTGCTAATTACCCTAGTATTGCTTTGGCCAAATAATTTATATTAAATGCTTCTATTCTCAATTAGCAACTAAGTTAAAACTTGGTGGATAATTTAGTTTTCAAAATAATTTTCTATGTTCAAATAGTATTAAGCGTTGTATTAAAAAATATCAAGACATCGTTATAGCATTATTAAAATAGGATTCGTTATAATATATGAGATAAAAAAATATTAAAAATATTAATATTTTATTGATTATAAGATAGAGAATTAAGGAAATATTTAAAGTTCGTTTTAATGTATAAAATAAATAGCATAAAATAAGTGTAATGGAACTAATATTATAAACTTTTCTCATAAAATATAAACTGAGAATTTCCTTAAAAACAGACGATAAAAATATGCTAATATTTCACATTAACGTAACAACTTATAACTCGACTTTATAGATCAAAAGATAGCACAATTTTCTTAATAATCGTAAAAGTTAGTATTTTATTCTTTTATATCTTGTTTACAACATAGCCTAGTTTATAATTTTATATTTTACTTACCCCTCTAAAAAATTATAAAACCGAAAAAATGTTTAAATTACATGATACTTTTAACAATGACTGAATGGAAATTATTTCATAAAACATTCAAGACATTACTGAATCTATATAATCTTCTAGTTTTTATTATCATCATCATCGTCATCAACAGCCTGTGTTAGTCCACTGCTGGACATGGGCCTTTTTTTTTCCTTGCATACGCAGGCAGGTAAGCAGTCGGGGCCACCTAATGGAAAGTGGTCACCGACGCCTATAGACGTTGGCAAAACAGGTATCCACCAACCCGTGGCTAACGTTGGACCAGGATGTTAAGTCTCGTTTACCCAGTAATTACGCTGGCTTCGGTGCCCTTCAAACCGGAACACAGTAGTGTTTTCACACTACTGCTTTGCGGTAGAAATAGGCACCGTGGTGGTACCCACCCAGACGGTCCCTTGTAAAAAGGGGACCTACCATCGGCCTCTTCTAATGCACACCTTCTCCCCCTTATGCGGGTTGGCGGGTGACTAGTTTATGACCCAATACTTATGTAATATTTGTGGCAGTAGTAGCAAGTGATCTTTTGTTACTCTAATCAACCCTCTATAAAAACTGTTACTATATTGTCTGACCTTTTCATATTAACAGTCTGAAAACTTTTCATGGCCACGTAAGATTACTGTAATCCCTGAAAGAATATAAAAGAACGCACAACTATCCAAAACTACGCCATAAAGGCATCGTAAGATTAAGTGGTGATAAAACTGATAGTAAAAGAAAGCTGAGTAAGCTACAATGAATTTTTATTGCACGGCTTCCGTTTCATAAACTTTATGTACGCAACCGAATGCTGATCTTTGTACAAAGTATTTAATTACTCGGATCAAACTACTATTAGGATTTCGGTAACCAATTTTATGTATCTCCAATATAATCTCTCGATTGATTCGAAACCAAAAATCATCTGATACAAAATTGCTGGCAATAAATTAAAGGTTAACAACAAGCATATCTTGCTTAAATGTTGTCACATACCTACTAGTTAGTAGGTAACAATTTAGTTTAAATAATGACCAAACAATCAATATTATACACACAACAGAAAAATTAAAAATCTTAAAACATTGTTTACTTAAAAAAATATAACCATACAATTAAAAAGAAAGGGAGTAAAGTTATTTAACTTTTAACAATCATCTATTCTCTTTCAACGATCTCCCTATAAACCAGAGGAGTCATTAAGGTCGTCTTCTAATTACATTACAAACATTTAAAACTGCTCCCCCTTTCGACGATTTAGATTTGAGCAGCGCCATCTTTAATTGCTGTTCCAATTACTAACGATATAATTAATGCAAATTTATCATCGGCAGTTACGGAAAACGAGTCGTCTGAAAAATTCAATTAAGAAAAACGTAAATTATGGAAAGGATCCCATTTTTTACATTCCAAAATATTGTTAGTTAACGAGACTGTCAAAAAATTTATTGTTAACAAAAAATTATTCATCTTAAAATAATTATATAGTAGTTAACTTTAATTTGGTCTGAAAATCAAATCTGGAAGTTTCTCAAACATTTTGATCTGAAAAACGTTCTTAAATATTGTTAAGGTAAATATTGGGTTTGCCTATAAAAAAAATATTACAATTATGTGTCCCTATAGGAAATTTAATTTTCAATAATAGAGAGATAATAATATGAATATATTGGATAAATATGTAAAAGCTGTCTTTTAGTTTTTTCCCAAAAAAGTTGCTTAACTTACTGCAAGTTATATCAGCTATTTTTTGAGACAGTCCCCTCAATACCGGACCAGCCATTCTAGAGGTAATCCAGAACAAACAGACACTCGAATTATAGTTATTTCTAGATTTCATACATTTTTTGCTAACAGCAAATATTGGACCGTTAATTAAATTTATTCAACAAGAAAAACCGCTTTGAAAACATTTAAGTGAATCGATCCCCTCTTATCTCTATAATTACTTGAGATGAATAAGTTAGTTCACTCAGGGCCATAAGACGCGGCGGCTAATCCAGTAATCTACTTAATTCAATATCGGCTTCGGTGACGTGTCCACAGATTAGATGGATATTAATTTTCACTTGCGTTTTCCTTGGCCTTATAGAAAAATTACAAGCTGTGACGAGGTACAAATTATTTATATCATAAGATCATTAGTCAGTACATAAAAATTATTAGCATTGTCAAATCTCAGAACCATTAATAAAAACAAAAGAAGTATATACGTCAGTTATAAATTAACTTTATGTATAGTCTTTATATTCACGCTAAGAGTCTCAATATCATCTTATTGTTAAAAATTTTCTTGCTGTGTATACATTATCTTGATTCATTAGTTTGCAATGTATAATTTTTAATTTACATTTTTCTTATACATTAATCATCGACGTTTTAAAAGAATATGCAAACAAAGAGAATGGCCTTACGTGAACTTTCTTTGTCAAGTCACCCTTTAATACTGTCAGAGCAATTGTTCAAATGTCACGACTATAAAATGTACCACCCGTTACGTTTTCGCTAACACTGATGGGATCATGCATCCATAGCATTGAATATGTTAAGGGTCGTTTAACAGAAATTGCCCGCGCTAACCGACTGAAAGCATTAAGGTTAAATGTATGGTTCGTTACCCGCATTGCATGATATTAAAATGTTTTTGTATGTACTTATGTAGCCCTTTCAGTTAAATTATTTTTACATCGCTAAAGTCCGATAGAGAAACATTGTTTATGGTAACCTTTTACTATAGTTTAATCAATTTATCACGGTAACCAAATGTTGCGATGCATCTAGCGTACTTATAGAAGATTTTTTTAATTAGTAATCAATGCGCTGCATACCGTGAGACATAGAATGTTACGTTTCGTGTACCCAGTAAATACGCTAGCTACGGTGACTTCCACGCAATGGTATCGTATTATATATGTTTAATAGTAAAACTCTTGGTAGTGTGTTTATTGTTAAAACAATTGAGACTCGGGATAATGTAAACAATGTACCCAATAGCAACGAACCGCCGTCGCAAGTACGAAATTGTTATTAGTAACTGTCACTCAGAGATTGGTACAACTTATCAATAAGCACGCTAGATGTATAACGCCACTTCGTTTTCCCGGTTATTTTGCTTAGGTTTATTCTTAGTTTGATTTGGGTAACGATATAGGAAGTATCAATTTGCAATACTTTTAATTGTAAATTACGCGATGGTTAAAAATATTTGCTGAAAAATAGATTTCAGATTAGGTAAATGAGCAAACATGAAGATGTTGACACTACGATTCGAATTTTTAACAATCGATGCTTGAATTCCGTTGAAAATCAACATATAAATAATAAGTAATATTTAATGTGTTACACTTTCAAAAATTTATTTACTATATTGTCTTTGGTATCCGCGTCGTCTTCGCACGGATGTAATGCTGATATGTTATATCTTAAGACATATTCCTTAGCTATCATCATCATCACAATAAGCCTCTATCAGCCCACTGCTGGACGTAGGCCTTTTTAAATGAACGCCAAGATGGCCGATCCCCTGCTACTTGCTGCCAACTTGAACCCACTACTGCACGGAGATCACCATCCCACCTGGTCAGGGGTCGACTAACACTCGATTTTCCTAAACGTGGCCTCCACTACAGAACCTTATGGGCCCATCGGCCATCCGTTCTTAAGACCACATGACCGGCCCACTGCCATTTCAACAAGCTAACCCTAACTATACTTTGTGTAAATTAATTATTCGTGTATATTAAATGTGCAACGTATTCAGGTATTTTACTGTATTGTTTTAGGTATTTGTACCGTATTGACTCCTTAAATAAAGCTTCTTTTCCCTAAAATGCAAGATATAAAAATATAAAAGCCTTGGCGATGTAAGGGCTTAAAAATGAGATGTGCCCTTATATACGACATAACAAAGCATTACGAAACTTTTAAATTTATCAAAGTTTTTCTACAATTTTATGCATATAAGCCTCCCTCTTGAATCGCTCTATCTTTTAATAAAAGCCACTTCATAATTTGTTTGGTTAAATCGTCGTTAAGTTTAAAGATCTAAGCATAAAAAGAGACGAAAACAGCAAAAGCGACTATGTTATATACTGTATAATAATAAAAAGAAGCATTATGAGCCCTAGTCTAAAATTAATCTTATTAGGGATTAATAATTTTTGCAAAAAATTCAGGTTATATACTAATGGACAATATTTTACAACGATTTCAATTATTATTTCTGATGAAACGATAGTGTACTTTAATATCGAATCGATAAATTACGCGTACAGCATGTTTAAATTGCACCCGTTACGTTTTGGAACGTTTCCACAATCAAATTCTTTTCAATTAGTTTCACTGAATGACATAAAACTTCTTTTTTATTTTTTAATATATATAGTCACAAAATGACTTATTGAACTTTCAACGGCCAATTTTTTCATATTTGGTCAAGTGTTTAACAATGCATGATATTTGGAAGCTGAATTAAATAATAGCGTCGGATATTTTGAAGTTTAACAACTGCGTAGTTTTGGTTTAATAGCCGAGACGTTAAATGTACTCTTATAATCCAGAATGTATTCACGAAACTAAGAGTGGAAAGGAAATAATAGTATGAGTCGAGTTCACAAATTTAAATATATAAAAAATTTGGTGACAGTTTTTAAATCCAATTAAAGTAAGTACGACTATTTTTAAGTGCCATCTTGTATCATCAGCGATCATCATTAAATTGAGCTTTACGATCGCCTTACGCTCTAAATAAGAAAATGCTAACCGAACTATTCGTGGCAGCGTTTCTGAAGCCACGCTGTTTTACATCGTGAACTGATCTTCACGGCGTCCTCGATTTTTCCGTATAATAGCTGTCAGGATTCATATTCTCTCTTGTTTAAAATATTGAAAAGTAATATAAAATACTGATTACGTTTTCACAGTGGTAGAGAAATGCGATTGATAAATTCAAGGAATAAGTATCATTTCAGGTATTTGTCCTTTATATACTTGTCATATCAAAATCACATTGCAAAATAGGATACAAACGGTCCCTAATTACTTAACTAGTCAACTGAGGCACGCAACTTCAAGATTTTCTTTGAGCTCGGATGTACAAGAGCGTTTATAACAATTAGTCAGGGCGTATTCAGTGATAGCCGACGAACTGCTTGCGAAACATCGCTTTCCGTGGACTATCAAACTGATCGATGGTTTCCGACTTCGATGCACTGGAGTTCACACATTGTAACTATTGCATCACTGTTTTGAAACTTGTACATATTCTGGTAAGAATTGAATATATAAAATAACTCATAATATAACAATTATATGACAGTCTCATTTATAAAGGTTAGAACATAATAACTGGATAAGAATTAGAGTCATCCAGTGACTGTTTCTAGGCAGAATACTATGTGCTCTAAAGCAACTACGATTGTTCACATTCTGATAAAATATTCTTGATAAACGAAAAGAATGAGGTCACATTTCAAAATTAAATTTCTAGTGGTTTTTTTTATAGTAACTTAACGCTGTATCTTATTGACAGAGCGTATTAATAAGTAAGTCAAGTGGTTTTTATTAAAACAAAGAACTGCTTTGATAAGTGCAAGTACTTCGATGTATAAAAGCTTGGATCCGATGTTCAACTCGCCTATACTGGGAATGAGGAATTTAATAAAGTATGTGCTGTTAAATATGTCATGTTCAACGAATTTTTTGAACATTAGTCTAAGATTTATAATATTAAGTTACTCAATGAACAATTATTTTAATCCTCATTAATGTATGAAAAAATTGATATCGACAAGATCTTCATTTGAAAGCGTTTTTTTTTAAATACATAACTAACTTGCATTGTCTCATAAAATTTTATGAGTTCAACTCCAGGTCTTACTTAGTCAATGAAACCTATTACATCGTAAAGAAAGCTACATGCGATTGTTTTACATTATTTTTAGTATTAAAAATAATTAAACATAAAAAAAAAAATGTAATATACTAATTTAAGAGAGTAAAATCATGCTGTTTTAACATTTTGTAATTAAAGTAAAAAACGATAACGCTGCATTACCTTAATTAAAGTCTTTTTCATAGTAATAGTATATTTTTAATTAATAGAGTATTACATCAGTCTATTAAATTGCATGAACGATTGTTCGATGTATAAAAGTTGATTGGATCAGGCACGCTTGTTCAACTCTGTACTCAATCACTTGTGCGAATATCAATTTTAACAACAAGTCGCACACCAACAAGTATGCTAATCTGAACCTTAAAATTTGTCTTAGGAACTATATAACTGATTTATCCATATAATAAAGTTTATCTAGTAGAATTGTTTAATACTAAAGAAAGCATCAACAAATCAACAAAATGTGTTCCTAATTCGTTAGAATGATATTGTTCATAAGTTTATCAACTCCAATTGACATGTCTCTTTTTATATTTTACTCATTTTTTATACATAAATATTTAAGTAAATGTAAAATAAAGTAATCTCGTATGAGTTATTAAAATATTTAAAAAATCTGAATTTAAAAACCTAATAAATAAAAAATTAATATCAACCGTAATAGGTAGCACAGTAAACAACAGACAGTTATCCATATATCAGTTTCATTGCAAACAACCAGATCAACTTGAGTTATACTTAATCAAATTAATTACTATCATAGTAATAGTAAGTAATTTACTTAATACTTTAGTAGGTCATGCATTTAACCAAAGGTCTGTTAAAAATTCTATACGCGAACGACTTTAAGGATTTCTATAAGTAATTCAAAAGTTGAAAGTTGGAGGCTTAAGTTTCTTGTAAAACTCTTATATTACATTACGTACGAAAATTTCCAAGTGCTTCCGACGTTCAAAACACAAAGTTTTGTGTTAAAATTACTTAAAAATCTTTTGGCGCTTATCAACTCGACTTTTATTAACTACGTGCGTGTTTCGTAGAACTTGATGGGAATATAAAATGGAAAGGCAATTCAACTTTAAGAATAAGTACGTACCTGTTATAGATTTCTCAAATGTTACAACCTTAAAAGTTTATCAAACTTAAAAAGGTTTTTTTTATTTTAACTCGTTTAAGCTTTAACTTAGGTTCATCATAATCATCATCATCATCAGCCTGTTTTAGTCCACTGCTGGACATAGGCCTAATCACCCTATCCATTAGGGGTTTGGACCGTATCCCACCACGCTGGTCCAATGCGGGTTGGTGGGTGGACCGACTTTACATGCCCATTGGTGATCGGCCCAAATTGCCCTAACCAACTAGAAACAACAATGAAAATTTGTTGCGTCCCGCAGAGATTTGAACCCGCGACCTCCGGTTTCTAAAGCACACGCCCATACCACTAGGCTAGGAGGCAGTCAAAGTAACTTCGGTTAACAACCGTTAAAGTGCTACATTAACCGTAGGATCACTATTGTACTTTATCAAGAAAAATTAAAAATCTTTAAGCCCACATGAATTATTACATCCAAGTCGGCGTTAATCATACTACGTAAAACTAAACTATGTTTTCTCCAGTAAATCCTTCGCAAAAACAGTTAATTTAATATAAACTTATTGTAATATTATTGTCTCTTTAATCCATATTACTCCTGAATGAAAAATTACGTAATAAGCATTAGAGGATCTTAGAGGATGGTCCTCGGGGCGGATTCCTCAGACATCGTCATACACTTATACATCGGTCAATCATTGGCGTTGCTCTTACATTGTGCAAGTATGACTTATATTAATTTACATATATTAATTTTAATAAATGTTTTCGCGCGAACAAAGAATACAAAACATGCCGCAATAAATTCTGCATTTAATCTGCCAATACATTCTTCTCTTCTTTACATAAATTGTAAGAAATCATCTTTAAAAGTGTCAAATAAATACGCAAACACGAAAGGTACATATAAGTAATGGAGTCTTCCCGTGTCGACTTACAACATGTGCCGACCTTACTGTATGTACCGTTCAGAACTTTTTCCCCGAATTCCTTGTCGTGCAAGATCGCGCCAGGAAGACTGACAATCGTTGCGGGGACATTAAATCATATATGGAGGGAAGACTTTCGAAACGTCAAAGGAATGTTTCTTTCCTTCATCAACTTACGATTCCATGTATTTACGTAACACGACCTTTGCAACAGTATATATATCATCATCATCATCAGCCTTTGATAGTCCACTGCTGGACATAGGCCTCCCCTAATACACCCGATCCATTAGGGGTTTTTGGACCTATCCGTACCACCAGCTGGTCCAATGCGGGTTGGTGGGTGGACCGACTTTACATGCCCATCACGCATGGATCATCTTTCTTTTCAGACAAATGGGTGATCGGCCTAAATTGCCCTAACCAACTAGGAAACAACAGTGAAAATATGTTGAGTCCCCGCAGGATTCGAACTCACGACCTCCGGATTCTAAAGCACACGCCTATACCACTAGGCTACGGAGGCAGTGTATATATATATGCATGAGGAAATTACAAAGCATTTACAATTATATTTTGATGGGACAGTAACTAAATGTTCAATCATTTTATACGTTTACTGCCAAAAAAATGTGTAACATATATTGTAAGGGACTAGTGAAAATTATTGAAATACACTGTAACGAGAAAATTCATTAATTAAACTTAGTACAATAATATTAATGACCGACTCCCAAAAGAAGGAGGTAGTCAATTAGGAGCGTATGACTTATATATAGGTCAGTTTATTGCACCGCTCCTAGTGGTCAAATGGTATGGTGTGCTTGTAAAAATCAGTTTTGTGCGGAAGGCACGCCTGCTTATACGCAAAATAGTTAAACACTGTTAGTAATCCGTCATATTTTTGGTTAACACACATCATCAGCCTTTGTTAGTCCACTGCTGGACATAGGCTCCCTAATACACCCCTATCCATTAGGGGTTTTGACCGTATCCACCACGCTGGTCCAATGCGGGTTGGTGGGTGGACCGACTATTTACATGCCCATCCGACGCATGGATCATCTTACTTTTCAGACAATTGGGTGATCGCCCAAATTGCCCTAACCAACTAGGAAACAACAATGAAAATTTGTTTCGTCCCGCAGGATTCGAACCCACGACCTCCGGTTTCTAAAGCACAGTCCATACCACTAGGCTACGGAGGCAGTTTTGGTTAAAATTTATTTGTTTTGATACTCACGGCTAATATATCTTTATTGCAGTATAACATTCGACAGCTATTATAGGCAGCGTTGTGCGAGGTGTCTTACCTGAAAAAAAAAACAACAGTATATAAAAATATCATAAAAAAATGGATTAAAAAGAAAAAAGGAGTACTTATAATATTATATGAGTCTTCATTAACAAAGAGTTTTACTCATGAATTCGTTTTATTTCAAATAAAGCGGGTTTTTATATTTGTTCGTGAATACAGATTTCAGCCAATGAACAAATAACGAAAAGTAATACACGTTGTAAATTAATATTGGAATAAGTGTTATTACATTCTGAATTCTACGTTTTTAACGAAGCTCGAAAATATATTTTGTTGGAAAAGAAATAAATAATCGAAGTATTTAATTACTTGTTATTTGAATGAAGCATTTTATTGGAAAATAGCAAGTTTCATTTTTAAAGTTTTCTTTTACTGCAATGTGGTAATGATGTTCGAGTAAACAATATTTTTAAGTATTTTTGTACGCATACTATTACTCGTTTGTGTATAATTAATAATTATACTCTTAATTTGCTACATTACATATCTCCGGTTGAATGATACGTCAATTTTGATATGAGTCATACTATAAATATGGTAAATTTAATTAAATACTTCTTCATCCTTCAATCATTAATAATAATTAATATTATAGATTTAATATCGTTGAAACTTTATAATAATTTGTACAGATTTTTTTATAGTAAAAGTCTCGTAGGTTCTTTATTGCAATAGGATATGACAAAACTTCACAAATAATTGTGGGAACAAAAACTAAAATTATGTTTCAAAGGCATGTTTACAGTTATGAAAACGTATCGAATGCTGTCATAAAATATCGAAAGAACAACACAAATAAAGATCAGAACAAGAAAAGTGGCGAAGTGAGGACGTGTTTTATTGAGAAATTTTCGCGCAGAGTTTGCAAAGTCAATGTAACTTATCTGACAGTTTTTCCTTGTCTTTTATTAAGTGACACACTTTTACTTCGGCTTTGTCGTCCAAACTCAATAATAATTATATAAAATATAAACATTCACCATATACGTTGCACGGCGACGGAAACGTGGGAAATATTGCAATATTGTAAAAAAAATAAACACAACGTCTTGCTTACACCCATACCATTAATGACAAATACAATTTTACGGATATTATCGCTGTTGACTACTTCACAATATCTTCAAATTGTAACCCACGTAATACCCTTACTAGAATCCATGGTATCTTTTAGTGTTTGTATTATGACCATCGCATCAAACAATAAACCGACAAATAATACTTATTTCAAAATTGTTTGCTTTTAACCAGCAACGATTCTCCTAGTATACACTACAGAGCTTTCTAATATATTACCCTCGGGATATTTCGAATCTAACCTAACGACGAAGGATGGTTCCAGGATAATTTAACGTTTCAACACATCGGAAGGGTGAATTTCTTAAATTTTCTGCGAGTGTTAGTGACTATATAAATACTGCATAATATCATTCAATCAACACCAAACAATAATTAAATTTTAATATTAGTCAACTGTATTATTATCATTTATTAACCTAAATAAGTAATAAAGAGTAAGAATATATAATTATCATTATATATCATTACTCTATTCATTTATTTTTTTTGTAAATACTTTCTATAAAAAGTCTATTGATCTTTTTCTTGTTACATTTATTTATTGATTACAGATGTGTTAGCAAGATTTTATATTTATTGTAAGATTTTGTTTCATATATAATGCATTTTCTTACAATTAGAAACGAAAATGAATAAGAAATCTTCTCGATTTTATTGATAGCAAATTTTTCTTGCCGTTCTATAGTGTTAAAATGTTAACGATCGCAAAGATATCAATTTCAATTTCGCCATCTGGTCGGAATTGGAATCGATTGCAAATTTTGTTGCTTATTATAATTCAATTGAATTAATCTGTATTCTGAGATGATACGTAAGGATTTGTTTCGAAAGGATAACAATATAATTTTTATATACATATTTAATTTATGTAATGTTTAAGTCCTATTATTCAAGTCATCATTATCATCATCATCAACCTGTGTTAGTCCACTGCTGGACATAGGCCTCCCTTAATGCACGCATTCTATAATAGGGGGTTTTTGGACCGAATACAACCACGAATTGACATTGAACATCGAAAATTTGTTGAGCCCGCGCAGGATTCGAACCCCCTACCTCCGGTTTCTACGGCTAACGCTTTACCACTTAGGCTACGGAGGCAGTTCAAGTGGTGACTTTTATTAATTTATTAAACCGAGTAATGTTGTGAAAAATTAAACTAAAACGGTTCCAATTTTAGTTTATTTCATAATATATATTACCATGATATGTATAACACTCTGCCTCTGTAGCCTAGTGGTATAGGCGTGTGCCTTAGAAACTGGAGGTCGTGGGTTCGAATCCTGCGGGGACTCAACAAATTTTCATTGGTGTATCCTAGTTGGTTAGGGCAATTTGGGCCGATCACCCAATTGTCTGAAAAGTAAGATGATCCATGCGTCGGATGGGCATGTAAAAAGTCGGTCCACCCACCAACCCGCATAGGACCAGCGTGGTGGGATACGGTCCAAAATCCCCTGATTGATGGAGGTGTATTAGGGGAGGCCTATGTCCAGCAGTGGACTATCACAGGCTGATGATGATGTATAACACTCCAATGTAGGGCTATATCAAATAGCCTAAACTTATACTCGATTTAAGACCACTACTTATTACCTAACTACTAACTGTTACCTATATAGTAACGTATAATCGTTGTTAGCCTAAATATACATTGAAAAATAATAGACGTACATAGAGAAATAATTTAAATGTTTACTTGTGTTAAAGCAGGCACTGGTCGTCTCGTTACTCAGCGGAAGACTACATCCGCCTGTTAAGACACTTCACATGCCAATCTTAAAATTGCTGTACCTCAGAGCAAGTTACTTACTGGAAACCATAAACTGGTATTCCAATCAAGGTTATACTACGTTCCTTCTGGAGGCTTGAATTTTATAGCCGACGTTCAATATACTCAATCAATTTACGTTCCTCTTGTAAATCACCCTGTGCAAAGAATTACGGACTGGAAAATCTAATTTTATATACATCTTATACTGTACAAGCAAATTGAATCTTGTATACTAGCTAAGTTATCTGTCGGTGTATACAACAATATACTATACGGGGCAGTTTTCAAGTATGTTATCAAAAAAGTGATATAAAATTACGTGTAGGTGTATATTCGTGTTTATTTAAAATTTTATTTTGGATAGACAATCTTCGACTTTCTCAAATAAAATCGTATTATTTAATTTATGCACAATTTTACCCATTTTCTGGGATTTGAACCTACTATATGCGATAGAGCGGCACTACATCACATTTGGACACTAAAGGTAGTCGTAGTAATGGCTTAGTATACCAACGACCTTATTAAGCCGAACAATATGCCATCGCGTGATTTTCCACGGTGCAAAACAATTTCAATACACATCGTACGATGATCATTAAGCATTGCAATAACGTAATGCATACAATCATTCTGTACATTGATATGTTAATGGATCGTTAAGCAGACATTATTCCACGATACAATCGATGCTTGTAATACAGAATAACAGTTGTTGAACGCGTTGAATATTTGTAATTACCGTTAAACTAGTGCTTTCGAATACTTTAATAGAATAAAGCGAATATTATCAAACCCATTAGCAATAGTAAAAGCATTTAAACAATTAATATTAGCATTAATAACTGGATAATCTGAACACTTTGTAATACACGGTAGATTCCCCGCGGATTCACTCGCGTGGTGATTGTTATTTTTGATAATACTCATTGCACATTACACATTTATAATCCTAAAGTTTTATGATGGTCGTGCTCGAATAACTCGCTAAGGGCTACCACCTAAACAATTTTATTATATTTTGTATAAGCTACCTTACATCGTTATACAATATAACCTATAACTTATTCCAGAACATAAGCTATTTTATAGTAAAGTTTCATAAAAATCATTAAATAGTTTTTTAATGAAAGAGGAAAAAACATCCATTCAAATCATATTTCGCATTTATTATTATTGGGAAGTGAGTTATTAAAGCTAATACCCACCTAATGTAAATAAAACATTGAAATCTGCCTAGAAAACCATTTTAGTACATTTTAAATGTGCATCATATCAAACAAACATTATCGACTTCAAAGAAATCTTTGAAAATAGCTCGTGACAAAGTGTGATGTCAGGATCCGTGATGAAACAAATGATAACATTATATCATGACCGTACAGAACAAACGACAAACCAACGTGACCGATTGGCTTAATGCTTCTAGATATTTCCACATGGATTTGCAGCGACCAGCGAGCGTCAGAAACGAAATGTAGTGGAAGATCGATTCGATAATGGATCGACTTAAGTCGAAACTGATGCAACCGGCTGGCGTATTGTCGTCGCTGTTCGAACTTAGAATGTCACTGCTAAGGAAATGTGAACATGCGGAAGTGATAGATTAGTTTTAAAACTTTGTACCGTTGTTGGAGTAACTTTATTTTAAACGAATGCTTCTTAAGACGGAAAATGTACGGAATAGTTAAAAATGCGACCATCGTAAATGCCAGTTATTTTTTTATTGACTGTAGTGACGAGGCGAGTCTCACGTTCATCTGATGGTAGAAAGGCAGCGTAAGCCGCCACAGATCCGCTCCAATAATATAGAGATAGATAATCCAATACAGATACAGATAGACATACCGTTTTTCTATGGCGATCTAGTTTAATCAGTGATTACACTGCCTCTGGTACCCTACAAACCAGAAGAAAGTTTTTAGGTTAATTGATTTACACGTAAAATATAAGTAATCATACCAGTTGCAGTAAAAGCAACAAAAATGACACTTAAAGATGACACTTATAAGTTTATAATGACGTTCGACGTCGTAATGAAAATTTAGTGTTTTAAAATATGCAATGCTGATTAATCCGTTTTACATAAGTCAGTAAATGTTTTATTATCTTCGTTGCTTTGCTACTTTTATACATATCGAAAGATAACTCGGAACATTTAGGAATAATATTATCTATATATCATAGCAGTTGATTTCATCATGAGTGGATCGATATAGAAAATGTGTGAAATAATTGTTATTAGATTTAGAACTTTCATATGATCGTCTTATTTAGGAGCTATCATTTTAAATAATGATAAAAAAACACCAACATTAACGTTTTATTAACAGCTTTTCACAAATACATTTGTATCGTTCCATAAAGAATAAAAAAAAGGTTTTTTATTTGAAATTGCTTCAAAGAAATCTGCAAAATCTCTTCATGAAACAGTTATTTCAACTTCGATCGGAAAGTAGCATAATGATAGAAAACCTCTTTTAGTAGCAAGCTTCGACCTAATCGAACTTTCCAGCATTGCTTTGTGATTCGCACAAAGATTTCTTTAAGTTTTCAAAAAGGACTTTAAAGTCAAAATGCTATTTCTAAAGGTCTAAGAAAGCTAAGTTTTAATTCAGTTATATTATTTTCCTTTGTAATATGCGATGTATAACAAACAACAACGATTATGAAAATAAGATATGAGGCCACAAGCGACTTTTAAATAAGCCCATTTATGAAATTTTTCGTATATCTGTTATAAAAATAATTCTGTTTTCGTTTTTAAATTAAACAATTAATTTACATTAAGGTAATGATAACTAAAATGAAAATTCTGTCTGTTCTGTAACCGGTTGTAATTTAGAAAGATAATTTACTAATTAAACGCGGGATAACTGTATTGTTTTTTATATGAAGTAGTTGCGTAAGCAACAGAAAAATAAAATTAAAGTGCACAAAGAACTGAATTAATACCGAGAAATATTATGCTTGAAGCGAGCCCCTTCAGTGTTGTACAATTAATTTAAAGCTATGGAAGATTGTGTAATTAAATTCCAAGTATGTTAAATAAAGTCTATTTATAGCATTAAAAAAATTACCTGGTAATGTATATCTCATAGCAGTGACTCTTGCTTCTCTGCGGTGTGTCAGGTTATAAACCAGTTCAGGTCGTTACACTACATTGCTCTAGTACATACTACATTCACAGTTCTCGGCCAACGAACTATAGGGTAGACGGGGCTAATAAATCATTCAGGATCGAGTACCACACTAGTGCATATGAGATTATTGTACGTATCTTGCATTAATTATACAAACAGTAGTCACTCGTAAGCGTTTCCTATCTTTTTTCAGTATCGAATAAATTCAAAGTATTAAAATTAAGTAACACGTTTTATTATTCAGCTTAAAAGCTTTTAGCGCGTGCTTACATTACTATTAATTATTCGTTACATAAATTATTCCAATTACAATTGACAATTTACACTACATTAAACTCTTTTGTTGATGCAAATGGAAATAAGAAACTAAGTATATGGTTCTTTGTATGCATGCAGTTCGAGATATATTTGAAAAGTGTTAAAAGTTTCACATTTTAATACAAGACATTGTTAGCAATAATTTCTTATCGAAAAGTGTTTTAAATGGACCAGCACAATCATGGTCACCTGTAAGAGAGTCATTTTAAAATTTTTTTCCTTTCTTGTGGACGTTGCCGGGCGTCATTTTCCTCCGTCTATTTGCATTTGATTATGCAAATTGCTTATTTAGAATATAAGTTGAAATTGTCCATTAGGCACCGAGAGCTTTCAGGGAGGAAAATCAGTAAATAGATCTAAATTGTTGAATTTTAACGACTTCCGTATTGGAGTACATACTTTTATACGAAATCTGCCTTTCCCTAAGTATAGAATACGTTGCTTTAGTAAAAATTTTAAGTATACATTTTTAGCTCAACATAATGAACTTCCTTGATTAGGCGTACTTCCTTATAAAAACCCTATAGACTTTAATAAAACACTAGTATGAACTAGAGTCGGGTCCGTGATCTTGATTCAGAAGTGTATAAAGAACCGGAATGCAATTCATATACTTAAGAATATTGGAGTACGCCTCGGACGTTTGTTACGTACAAAACATGCCTTTAAACAGTACGGTAAAAACACTATGAAGTTCCTGTATGAAAGGCCAGCGTGATCGCCGTTTTTACGATGGATTTGTAGTTTTTACACTGCATTTCTAAATAGCGGGGCGTATATACAGGTAAAAGTTCTGCTCATAAAGTCACTTTATTATAAATAATGACTATATAACTCAATTTCTATTGAAAAATTGATTGATACGAGGAAGATGTTAACGATTTTTACTAGATTATTTATTAAAAACTTTCAAAATAAAACGAAGCTATTGAAGAATTTGAACAAATCGAATCTATCGCACAAACCTATATTATTGGACAAAACATAAGAACCTAATAAAAGTTCGGTAGTACAAAATAACGATATCCAATTTGTTTAGGCTAAAAGTTTTGGAGGGGTTATTCATTACAAGTTTTAACAAAGTTCCGCAATCTGAGCCGTGGAGTTTTGAATAACGACAGACATTCATAAGCCCATTTCGTTTCGGGCCTAAACAGCTTTCCTTTGTTCGCGTTCTTTCGCGTGTGGCAGCTGTCCAATTAGGAACGAGATTTATGACATTTATTATTGTAAACAACCAATAATAGTGCAGATCAAAATACTATAAAGGAATTTTTAGTAATTAAATTTTATCATTCGTTAAAAGTTAACCATTTTTGCATACTCACTCCACCCACCAACACGCATTGGACCAGCGTGATGGGATACTCTCTAAAACCCCCTAATGGATAGGGGTGTATTAGGGAAGGCCTACCACGTCCAGCAGTGGACTATCACAGGCTGATGATGATGATGATGAAAGTATTGGCTGACGTAGCTTCATCCAAGTAAAAAATAATTATTTAGCGCTGGCCAACTTTCTAGTTAATGCTATATCCAATGCTAACCCTCTAATTAGGGGAGGCCTATGTCCAGCAGTGGACTATCACAGGCTGATGATGATGATGAGCTATATCCAGCTATTCTACAATGTAAAACACACATTTTAAACTTTGCACCACAAGGAAAATTATCAAAAATAAAAACTGAAGTTCATTAAAAGCGCTATAGTAACAACTTTACTAAAACGAATACAAAATGCATTAAATTTACGGAGCAGATAAGTACGTAACATGGTTGGAATTACTAAGTGTATAATTTAGGTACATATTGTTGTGACAAGTTGCTTAGAGCTTACAACATGCTAATAAAGTTTAAGCAAACATGCAGCTTACTTAGTTATTAGTCCGGTATAGATACTTTAACTTTGTGAAATTCTCTCTTAAGTTGTTTAATTTATATAATAAGTAACTAACTTAATATATATATGTTTAAACAATTTATATTATTTTTATTTATGTATTAGAGTCAGCTTTCAAACAAAAACTTAAATTGTTTTTATCTATACTTTAAACTAAATTGGAGTGACCTTTTATAGCATTGAAAAACCGTTTAAATGGGTACGTTAAGAATATATAAACAGTACATTTACCAATACAATTTTTTTTAATGTTTGTCTGCCCGTCTGTCTTTCTGTCTGTTTGTTATGAAATGGCTGGTCCGATTTTGCCGGGACATTCATTTCAAAAATAGCTGATGTAACTGGGAGTAACTAAGCCTTTTTTTTTTAAAAAAAGATTAAGTTTTCGGACGAAGTCGGGGCAACAGCTAGGGGAGCATAAAATATTCAAATTGCTTTGAACTTTTCTTAGAAAATTTCCTCTTTAATAATCTAACAAAACCACGTCCAAAACTTGCACCTTTTCAATTTTAATAATAATAATAATAATAATAAACTCATTTAATCAGTCCAGCGGAAAAAATATCATACATATCTTATATATAAAACAAAAGAATTACAAAGAAAAAAAAAGTTGTACAAAATTTGTATAATAAATTTGTTGCTAGACCAATAAGGTTTCAGCTCAGCATAATGTTGGCTATGACCAACGCTGGTATTCTGCTGACACCTTAACTAGACTTCAATGTACTAAAAAAAATACTGTAGCGACTGTGAACTCATTAACGTGAAATAATAACAAAAAAAAAAAATTGGCTAACAAAATAAATCTAGATTTGGTAAATGAGATAACAATAAAAAACAGAAAATAAAAGTACTGAACATAATAAAAGTACTGCACATGGAAAAGAAAAAACAAAAAAAAAAAAAAAAAACACATATGGCAATATTGAAATCGCGCAGGCGGGTTAATAGTCACTTAAAAAAAAAAAAAAAGACAATAATACCAATATTAGGTTACAAAATTAGGTTACAAAAAAAAAAATTTAAATAAATAAAAAATTATAAAAAAAAAAAAAGGAAAAGAAATAGTAGAAACATCCTCAGAGTTACAAGAGCATACTTAAATTTATGTTTTTTCAACAGCGGCAGATTACTGATTGAAATTTTGTTGTATTTGTAGAATGAAAGTCTTCAATCTATTTCTAAAAGAGCTTTTATTTCGCGCATTCCTTATCGGTGGTGGAACGTTATTCCAGCATTTGGCTGCCGCGTAACGATGTCTTTGTATTTTAGTTGTTGACAACCCCTGCGCGCTGCACGACTGCTTGCTTCACTACCAACCCATTCGAATCTACGCTCGAGTCATCGCGGCGTATGATAGTTTAAAACGTCGAATAGGAGGCAAGCGAGGTGCAAGCGCCTGCGGTTTTTCATTTTTATAATATTGTTGTCATTTAAAAATGGGGTTACGTGATGACGGGGCGGGATTTCGAAACAAAAACGTGCACAAGCGTTCTGGATGCGTTGAATTAGCCGTTCCGTTCGCCTATATAAACGAGAACCATAAATTACATCTGCGTAATTTAACCTAGACAAGATTAGCGATTCGACTAATCGGATACGCACTTTAATGCTAAGGTATTGCCGTATTTTATAAAGTATTTTCAGTCGATAAAAGCAGTTTTGGATTACCTTGGAAATGTAACTTTCGAAACGCAGGCTATCATCCAATTCTAATCCTAGATTACGAACTTCAAGCACTCGTTCGATTGGAGTCGTTCCTAACTTTACATTAAGATTGTACGGGAGCCTAGAAATGTTTAATTTCGAACCAAAAACGATGTATTTCGACTTACTAGGATTTAGTACCAAAGAATTATTTAATGACCACTTACTTATATTCTCTAGATCAGTATTAAGATAATTTATTGCCGAATTTAGATCACCAGGTTTAAACATTGTATATATTTGCATGTCATCTGCGTATAAATGAAATTTGCAGTGTTTAATACATTTAACTATGTCAGTTATGTATAGAATAAAGAGCAATGGTGATAGTATGGTTCCTTGGGGCGAACCCCTAGTGAGGACAATAGGTTCTGATCGGATAGGTTCGCTACTATTTTACCCTGATTTCAACATTGCCTTCGGCTTGTAAAGTAACTTTGAAACCACTTTACTGTATCAATACTTAATCCATAATATTTCATCTTAGTCAAAAGTAGTTGTATATTTATACAGTCGAAAGCCCTAGAGAAGTCCAGCAGAACAAGAAGGGTTCATGCCATTGTCTTGAGCGGCAAGAACATTGTCTGTGACGTCAAGAAGAGCGGTGGTCGTGCTATGGCTTTTCCGAAACCCTGATTAAAACTCAGACAAAATTTTATTTTCTTCTAGGTATTCTACTAGTTGAAGCCATACAGCCTTTTCTACTATTTTGGACAAACATGGTAAAATACTGATTGGGCCAGATCTTTTAATTCTGTTGGATTGTTGATTTTAGGCAACGCTTTACTATTGCTGTCTTCCAGATATCTGGATATGTTGAAGTTGAGAGAGACGTATTTGTTATGTCTGTTATTGCTTCGAGTGTTTGTGGTAACGTTAAACGTAACATCTTAAGAGATATGTCATCCAACCCTTCGGCATTTGATTTAAGTGAGGCTATTATACTAGATATTACAGTTTGGTCGACAGGTTTAAAAGAAAATTTAATGCCGGGTTTATATAAAGATGATTAAAACTGGTTTAATGTAAAGTTACAAGTTTCTGATTTACCGGGTATATTTAAAAATGTATGTTTATTTTGTTTGGGTCATCAAAATGAAAAGGTAGGGCAAAATCATTCTTAGGCGGCAAAATGTTGGCTTTTAAATTCTTCCATAAAAGGATAGGGTATTTTATATTATTATTTATATTATGATTAAAATAAGCTGCTTTTTCTAGATGTAAAGACAATGTAACATGTGACTTTAACTGTTTGTAGTAATGCTTATGTACGTCCGACTTTGTTCTAAAATATCTTGCGTGGGCTTCATTACGTATATTCATCATAAGTTTTATCGTCGGCGTTATCCATGGTTGTGGTTTATTTCTGAGCAAAACTGTTTTTAAAGGTGCAAATGTTATTATAAACGTGTTAAATTTGTGAACCATGTCATTAATGTCATTACTGTTAGATTTGATACCACTGAATGAAGCGAGCGTGGAGTTAAATGTCTCTAAATCTATGTTATTTAAAGGCCTGTACACTAGTTTTCTCGGCAATATTCTAGGACGCTTGCAATTCACTTCGCATACTAATAACGCATGGTTGCTAAGAGGCGATACGGGTTCTACGACAACGTTTCGGACACCGACATTTGTGCAAATGACATCTATAAGAGACATGCTGTGGTCGGTGAAATGAGTTGGCGACTTTACGAGCTGTTTAAGGCTTAAACACGTTAAAAAAAGATTTAAATTTTTGCACTTTATTGTCTGCACTCTGCATGATATTTATATTAAAATCACCTACAATCATAATATACTCGCAAAATGCAAGTGAGCTGACGGACATAGTAATTGCATCAAGAAAAGTGCTTACGTCAAGCCACGGGGGACGGTACGCTGTCCCAATAGCTAGTTTATTCGAGCCGATAGACATGGTCAGCCACATCTGCTCCACCGAGCTGTGGGCTGGGTCGGTGGGGTGACAGTATGTTCGAGTATTTATACCGCGCCTGATGTAGAAGCCAATACCCCCACCGCGACCGTTTCGTACGCTTTGCGGTCTTGGCGTATGAATAAACCTATAGCCAGACAGCAACGGCGCACGACCCTCTTCTCCGATTCTCAGCCATGTTTCATTTAATGCCATTACATCGACTGAGTGTCGTTGAACGTTAGCTATGAACTCGTCGTGGCTTGTGTTAAGCGACCCTACGTTGAGAAAACCAACCTTCAAAAATTGGTATCTAGTGCCCGTTACAGTTGTTTACATATTGGATGTTAAACATTTCGCTCGATAAGAGTACGCAACTTTGTACTAAGGAGAATTTGTATAAAAATAATCTATGGATGGGCACATTTCCAGGGTGGTATATCGTAACTGTATTGAAAAAGTTTCTACTGTGCAAATAAATTAAAAAAAATGTTCTACGAATTACCTTTCCAAAACAGCTATTCTCTAAAATTAGGTGTATTAAAATTATGTAACCGAAGTGCAAAAATATACAACTGTTACGCTTACAATAATAAATGTTACAGTTTACTATATTTAAGTGACTATAATAAAAAATTAATTTAACCACACAAATCGTACTTTGAATGAACACAAACACTAATAATGCACAAATCAAGTACATTTTTAAAGAAAAACAATAACAATTTATCAAACATTCGCTGATTAAATTTGCTCGAACAAGTACAAGACAGTAGTCATTATCACTGCCCAAAAACAGTTTATCTTTTATTGTAAAAACCAACGGATTTAACCACAAAAAATTTTGCTTATATCAGATTCCGCCCTTACCCGCTCGACTGCCTTACCATCCTCTTTTCGTGCAAAAATATGACCGTTTTTCGTCCATACATATTTCCATTTCATACGCAGTGCAGCCTCTCGTGTCTTCCCAAACAGCTGCCGATTGGTCCGAGTAAGCCTTTCGTTGATAAAGAATTTCTTGGGGTCTCCTGGCAGATCGATGTCAGCTGTTGTGAGTCCCCGCCGAACGCGTGCGGCGCGAATAACTTCGTCACGCACTGAACGACGCGCCAAACGAACTACGATGGATCGCGGTCGTTGATTAGACTGCGTATCGTCTGTTGTACGATTCCGACGAGTAGGCCCTGTACGCTGTGCATACACAACATCGCGTTCGTCCATCTGTATCCCTAACTTAAGGGAAATAATCTTAGTAATATGATATGCGCTTTCATTGTTCTTTTCCGGGATCCCAGATATTTCTAGATCGTTCAGCAATAGTTCTTGTTCTCGCTCGTCCAATTTACGTTGCAAATCGGTGATAGAGGCCGCAACATTATCACAATTAGCTGAGGTTTGATTATCAATTATTTCTTCCAGCTTTGTCATCTTCTCCTCTAACAGTGTAACACGATTTGTACAAGCTAACAGGTCGTGTTTGAACTCCGAAATTTCTTGTCTCATTGCACAGAATTCTTGTCTTAGATATTTTATTTCTTTGGCTAGCTCGAGTAGAATTCCATTGGCTGGAGATGCCGAGTCCATGCTAATATCAGCTTGACCAATTGTGCCTTCAGGACTAGATGCAGTTTTCGCCACCTTATTTTTGCAGACTTGACACTGCCATCCGACCGGTGCAGGCCCTGATGTAGGCACGGAACCACAAACGCGATGATAATGGCTTGGACATTTAGTGCACTTAACACAATCAGTGTTTGATATAAATTTGCCACACAAATTGCACTTAGGCATTTTTGGTTTTGGTTTTCGAGGGTAAGAAGTAAAAGTATCTTGCTTTGCAAAAGTACTAGGGGCAGCTACTAGGAGTAAAAGAGCGTATGCTTCACTCGCGAATTTTAAACTTTAACACTCTCGACGCACTGTTTACGTAGTCCAATGATTGGTTGAGATCCGTTCCGCCTTCTTTAAATCAGTCTTGAGAGCAGTGGGCGGAGCCTATTGTGAAGTACTAGGCGCACAGTACCAGGAGTATTTTCAAAATTCACTATTGCCTCATTCATGCACTCCTATTATGTAGCACAATTTAATTCCACTTGAATTATTTATAATATTAAATAAATGAGCATGGAGTATGTTTATGAGCACGTCTGAACTCCTCAGAGATCCGGGGAAGTAAAATAAAAACTAAAGATACTGTAAAATATACGAACAAATGTTACATTTTCTCCTTAAAAAACTTTAGAATGTACATAGCTTCTTTGTAGTCAAATAAATTAAGTAATCACTTTAATGGTTATCTATAGAATCAATAATACAGATAAGAATTAAGTGAAAAAGAAAATTATTTAATACCACCGAATCAAAAGTTTTATCATGTCTAATTTGTCCGAAGGGGAATCCTAAAAGAAAATAATTCCAAAAGAAATACGACCATTGTTAAAGTTGCTTTACTTTTCGACGGATGGAAAAATGTAGGGATTGGAAAATTTCGGGGAAAGTAATTCGCTTTATTGGGTCCATTCATAAATTTCGATCGTGCCTGGGGTACTTGGGTTCGATTCTTGATGCTAAATATCGTCTTAGTTTGTAACACATTTTTTTGTTATTATTATTAGAATTTTAATGGTAAAAAGATAATTGAAAATTGTTACATTTTAAATTTACGAACTGGAACAGGAAATACCTCCTCTGATTATTAAATATCCAACAACCTACGTTATGTTTGGCGTACTGTTTAGTAAATATAACGCCCACTAAAAGGAATATAGTGTGTGATAAATATAGTTTTTATTTGCTTGTGTGTGTGTGTGTTTATATAATTTTTTGCTTTCAAAGTAAGTCTATAGAGTAGAGACTTATCTAGTGTCCACAGTACAGGCTTTTCTTTGTATGGTACTTGATTGTGTGGTGTTGTACGTCTCATTTTTATCTTAATAATTGAACTTGTCGTATTACTTTGGTCAGGGTTGTCGTATCTGTGATTACACCCCAACATAGAATTTAAATGAAATAAAAAAGGGTTGTTTATCACATTTTAAAGGATAAGTTATGAAGTTTAAAATTGCAGAGCACAATAAATCGTAATAGTAAACAAAAAGGGCTAGCCTTTTCTTATGGCGACAAGGTCGGTTATCGAAGTACACGTCAGTTACGTAATTAAAACACAAAATTGCCATTGAATCCGAACTGAATAACACTTTATTAATCAGTTTCAATTTTCCTTTTTAATATTAATTAAAACATTTATATCTGTTCTAAGCATTGTGTTACATGAATCCCATGAGCTCCTTTGTTGAGCGTTCGCCAAAAAAGAAACCGTTAAACCACTTTCACGTATCGTATTACGAAATTATCTATTGTTCTTCCTTACGTCAGAGTTGTTTGCGATGAGTTAAAGCAAAACAAAGCCATTGTTACGCAAATATAGACACAAATTCTTTATTTTTAAACTTAAGACACATTTTTTCTTAAATAGCAGGTACGTTTAAATAAAAAAATTGTTTTGTTAATCTATGATATCAAATCTCTTGACACGAGAACACAAGCACTAGCTAATGCAAAATCGTAAGGCATTTCTTTACAAGCTTGAAATAATAATTTAGATTTCTATTAGTTATAATAATTGCACATTATAATTACTGTCATTAACAATAAGTCTCAATTAGTATATCTTACCTCTAATGATATGAACAGGAGTTTGATGGAGATGACAATAAAAATATAGATAAACTTATTACGAGGACCTAAATGAGTGGATCTGTATAAAACAATATATTTAAAAGCGAAGTTGTAAAATAAAACAGAATACTGATCTTTGAAAATTAAGGTAAAGTGTTCAGTACAAAATAATACAACAATACAATCACAGGATATTTTAGTCCTAATCATTCAGCTAAATCCAATCCTGTGTAGGATATTTTGCCCGCAAAACAAGTTTTAAAAGCAATTATAAGTTATCCTCGCATGCCAGTCGCATACTAAGCAATCTGTGAGGAGCAAAGAGGTTTTTCCAACTAACAAGCCAGTTCCCAGAATCTTCTAATATTGGCGTATCCAAATACAAGTTAAGCTTTCAATAAATCGTAAATCGAGTAATTTATAACGAAATAAACAATTATTCGCTATAAATTTACGGCACAAGTGTCCGCTATAAGGACTTCCATTATACGAAAACAATACTATGGAACTGCAGTCATTATACCACACAATTAAACAATCAATCTCATTGTACTCATTGAAATAATGCATGACGATATAAAAACTGAAATAAATTTAAAAACAATATAAATCTTTTATTTTTATTAGGTCGTGAATAATAATTACGTTTGTTTGGTTTGGTTGTTATTAATAGGACAGTATAGTTGGTACTGCTATTATGTGATTTTACAATACCGTTGGTAATGTCTGTTCCCGATGGGACGTCAGTTTTATGATAAGGAACTTCAGAGCATCAAACATGTACTGGTGCTGGGCAAAAGCTCCAGTCAATGAAGCCACAAGCTTTTGCTAGCAAGAATGGCTGTATCTTAAAGAGGGCGCCCACACAAACTGTTACCTCTTTTACACATACCGAGTAAAGAATTTGATGACTGACATCAAAAACTGCTAGTTAAAAGTCTGCAGTTTGTAAATATATCCATGATCATTCCAACCGCTGTAAAACAATTCACAAACTAGATGACCTCAAACAATACCGATTCCCACCAAGGATCAAGATAGTATTTTTAACCATCAATATGCAACTTTTTAGCCATCAATACATGTTGGGTAAAATTATTTAATTTTGAATTAAAGCAACAAATTCACTTGTCACTTACAAACTCGGAAAATAAACTGCTCACTTATCTTTATGTCTTATAACTTAAACAAGTATATGTTAAATCAGTGTTTCTTGTTATCTCGAAGTTGAAAATAATAAGCAACGCGACGAGTTAATGGAACGTAACTGCTGTATCACTTTTTGTTTGCGTTCAAGGCGTTGTCTTAATTACATAAAATTACAGTGATTACATAAAATTACTGAAGTAATTTCATGTAATAGCGTCTTTAGGACCACGCCAACTGTAGGTTCATTGTCATGACTTTTTCAATGATACTTAAGTACGTACTATTTATATTTTTTGCGTGCAATTCTTGGGATATAGTTGCCTATTGTTGTTCCGTATTACACGACCCATTATTATTGAATAAGGAAGGACTTTAAAAAAGATACACACACACATCACATCATCAGCCTTTGTTAGTCCACTGCCGGACATAGGCCTCCCTAATACAGCCCTATCCATTGGGGGTTTGGACCGTATCCACCACGCTGGTTCAATGCGGGTTGGTGGGTGAGGCCGACTTTTACATGCCCATCCGACGCATGGATCATCTTTCTTTTCAGACAATTGGGTGATCAGCCCCAGTGCCCTAACCAACTAGGAAACAACAATGAAATTTTTTGCGTCCCGCAGAATTCGAACCCGACCTCCGGTTTCTAAAGCACACGCCCACACCACTAGGCTACGGAGGCAGTTAGATTGAATGATGGATCTTTATTTTTTTGACATTATTAGGCTGTGTTCACTGCTGGACACATCACTAATACACGCTACCGCTTTATCATTAGGGGGGTTTGGAACATTTATGCCACGCTGGTCCAATGCAGGTTGGTGGGTGCTTCGCCGGAGACACGTTTGTTGCTTGGCGGAGTGCACAACGTACAGGGGAGGTTGGCTTGGGTTTCGAATTCATTGTTTGGAGCCCCTTAAATATGATAAATGGTACGTAATAACTCATTCTTCTTTGCAGATTGTAGTTTGAAGCGGTAATCTAATATTTGACAAAACCAAACCCGCATTACTTCTGCTTAAATAGCATTAGTGTGCATAACCTTAGTATTGACATACATACCAAACCAAAGACGTATTTATTAAAGTAATGAGATATTGTAAGCACTTTCATCATATCTTAGACAAAGTAACCCAGTTGCTTAACAAAAAATCTAAGCTTTTAGAAACAAAATCGTTATTCTCAGAAGATTTAGACGCGTTAAATATAGCCTAGAAGCAGACCTTTTACGGTGAACGCAATAAATTAGCTTGCTTCGAACTCAAGCAACACGATTGCACTAACACTGCAAAATGTGGCATGAAACAAACACGGTGCAGCTCATAAATAAGATCCTGTACGATCTCCTTTCACTAGACTCTGCTCTTTATTGGACCTAGCCTTTACCGTAATAATATTTTTTTAATTAGGCTAGCTTTTTATGTAAAATCATTATGTAATTAAAATGCCAGGCTAGCTTAATTACGCCGTTCATTGAGCCGCGTAAAAGAACCTTAAGGAAAATTGAGGACATTTCATAATATGTATATAATTATTTTAAAAGAAATGTTGAGTATTTTTTTTTACATTATATATATTTTTATTTAAAGAAATAAATATGACATAATTTCCGTGGTTTGTATTTCAATGTTCAATTGCTATAAGTTGGTCAAGCATTAGGATTAGGTAAAACTGACACTGAAATGCGTATTCTATATCAAGCTATAAATATTGACTCCTTAGTATGTTTTATTTTTTAATTCTACATGTTCTGAATAACGTTTTGATCAATGCTTTGCGAAGTTTTATAACTAATCTGAGCATTACCTACTAATTTATCGAGCAATATAGTCATAAACAAACAATAAGTTATAATTAAATAGAAGAAGTTGAGAAAATCGTTTTACGACCAGCAATTCCTTACATCCTTCACGCAAGGTCGATTGGTTGTATAAGTGAAAATTTTACGATGGAATACATAACGCGTAACTTTTATTGCCAAAGTTAAATTGCTTTTTCTTTGTAATACTGAACGACCAGAATAATAACTAACAGGATAAATGTGTGTTTAATACCACAGAATTGGGGTGTTAAAGAACGTAGAGTGCTGGTAAATTCGTTGAGACATTTACTTAAGATACCGCCTTGGATTTTGTATGAATGTAAGTTAAAAGTTTAGCCAAAGCGCAAGTTTTATTTCATTATCATTGTCACAATTTTGCTAGTTATTTTATAGGGATACTAGCTGACGTCAGCGTGGAATAGAAGAAATTTCCACGAGGTGTATTGAACTATATAAATTAGCTGTATATAAAAACTTTATTGTATTTTATAGAAATAGGGTGTTATAAGTCTGTTTATCATCAGACACAAAATATCATGGATTCAGATTCGGCAATGACAAATTTTCACATTTACTTTTATTTCTATTTCAACCCCTAGTTCATCACCGTAAAGATAGCACGTTTCAAATATCTTGGCTTCATCGGTTTGTTGTTCAAAAATAATATTTACAAATAAATTTTATCGCTGATATCAACCCTTTCGTCCATTTTTATCGCAATAATTAATAGCGTATGTCTTTCTCGGAGTTTACTCTAAGTTTGTTCCAAATTTCATCTAAATCGGTTCAACGGTTTAGAGAGTAAAAACGGATAGACATAGTTACTATCGCATTTTTTATGTTAGTATGGATTATGGTTGGTCTAATGATGTAATTTATCAGTGTGGAAAGCTTGAAATATTCTCTATTTGATGTATATTTAGGCAGAAAAATGATTCATTATGATTTATTATAAAAACAGTGAAAAATAAATTAATCCGATAAATGATTGTCAGTATGCTTCAACTTTTAAATGCACTTTAAACTAGTACATTACTTATATTACTGTAATACGCTTAATTAAGTAAGAAAACGGCATCTATACAAATTCTACTAAAACTTTATGTATACTGTATCCTTATATTTGTAAACTTATTATATAACATTATTAATCTAGAATTCATCGATAAATACAGGATCTGCGACGGTTTCTTAATTTTCTTTTAAGGTTTTGTTTATACAGTAAACTAGCATTTGAATTGTATGTAATTGTATATTTTTTATAAACTTAAGTAAGTTAAACAAATACACCTCTATATATCCTATATAGTATTTCTAACTTTCATATAGAGCATATTCAATTCACACTATATTTAAGTTTTAGCTAGACAAACTTAACTTCAATGGCAATTAAAATAAAAAAGCTATACTGACAACAGTTTAGCGAAAAAGTCTCTCTCTGCGTCTTTACTGAAAGACAAAGAGTATTACATCAGTGTTGTAAGTTCTACGGACGTATTAAAGTTAAGAATTTTAGACTCATTAAGTTAAGTAATCTCAAAGTTGTCTTGAATAAGTATCGACGTGGAAGAGAAGACTCTCAGACCACTGTAAATGGTAATTATTGTTAAATAGTAAGTTTCAACAATGTAGGTTTAATTTATATCTATAATTTTCCCTACGCAATGTTTAAAAATTTTAAATAATTTGGAAATGGCTTCCTGTTTACATATTTATATTGTTAAACATCCCGTTTGTTCTCTTACTGAGCTTTACTTCTTATTTATGACCACTGACACCCTAAAAGATGATTGAGAGTTTCAATTATATATTTGATAATATTTGCTATACATTTACTTTAAGTATTGTTATTTTATTGCTGCCTCCATAGCCTCCGTAGCCTAGTGGTATGGGCGTGTGCTTTAGAAACCAGAGGTCATGGGTTCAAAACCTGTGGGGACGCAACAAATTTTCATTGTTCTTTCCAAGTTGGTTTGGGCAATTTTGGGCCGATCACCCAATTGTCTGAAAAGTAAGATGATCCATGCGTCGGATGGGCATGAAAAAAGTCGGCCCACCCACCAACCCGCATTGGACCAGAGTGGTGGGATACGGTCCAAACCCCATAATGGATAGGGGTGCATTAGGGGAGGCCTATGTCCAGCAGTGGACTAATACAGGTTGATAATGATGAAAAATGAAAATAATATTTTATTTAGTTAAGGAGTATTTCTCTCCTATTAAAATAATACAGAAAAAAAATTATTAACTTTCAATTAAGTACAATTTATGTTAGATATTTATAGATATTCCCTTAAAGTTCTCTAATTGACTTTCGAAATACTAACGTCCATTAGATAAAACCCGTTCGGGGTGAAAAACCCTTTCTTATTGGTAAGTGGATTTTCCGGCAGGTTTCGCTACTGTTTTTCCAATAAGAAAATAAACAGAGTGAAGCATGTTAGCTTTCCCTAACTAATGGATAGTGTATTAATAGTTATGACACAATACTACAATAAGTCTTACATATTATTAATATTAAATAAAACTGCAACATATACGGATATTTGCTAAAAGGAGAGTATTTCATTATCATTGTGCCTGTTAAAAACTTGAGTTCATCATCAGCCTGTGATAGTCCACTGCTGGACATAGGCCTCCCCTATTACACCCCTATGCATTAGGCGGTTTTGGACCGTATCCCACCACGCTGGTCCAATGCGGTTGGTGGTGGACCGACTTTTACATTTACATGCCCATCCGACGCATGGATCATCTTACTTTCAGACAAATGGGTGATCGGCTCAAATTGCCTAACCAACAGACAAAATGAAAATTTGTTGAGTCCCCGCAGAATTCGAACCCACTACCTCCGGTTTCTAAAGCACACGCCCATACCACTAGGCTAAGGAGGCAGTTAAAAAAAAAACTTGAGTAGTTTGTTATTATTCTATTTCTACCTGATGAAATAATTATTTTAAAATGAACACTTAGCATTATATAAAACTGACCACAATTTTCAAGTATATTATATATATATTGTAAAGTTCATGAGTACAAATATGGTATGATTAATTAATAATAAAAAAAAATTACTTCAACAGTACAGTATAACAGCACCTATAACTTAATCCTTCCAGTACTATCCAGTTTGTATTTTAAACTATAAAGCTAATATTTTAAGATTGATTGATTGAAACATTAAGATACAGACATATACTAACTTAGTCTGCCCTTGATCAAGGATGCTGGAAAGAGTCCGAAACGTCGGGAATAAATATATAAAACTAACGCAAAAACCCGTCAATTAGTGGATTTCATATGTATAACTTTAATTATGGTATAAATGTCTAGATTGATTGACTTTAAGATATGAATATTTACAGCGAAAATGTATTATTTACTTTTAATGTAGTTTAATAGAAAATGGTTAATCTATTTATTGTTACTACACAAGTATAACATAAACGATAAACAACAAAGAGTAACTAGCCTAATTAGGAAAATAATAAGTTTTCACTTACGACTTACACTACATTTAAACGGACGGATATAAAAGCACCACTTAAGTTGAGAAACTCGTTACAAGGATATACAAGTGCAGAACGTTAACTGCAGCCAGTTGAGTAAACTGAAGAATAACAAAGACTGGAATAAGAAACGTAAGACATGGTGGAACCTCTCAGACCTCTTGTTAGACTGTATTAAATGTTTTAAACACTACGCTTCAGCTAAATAACTTTTTATTATATGGCTAAATGACATGGAACATCTAGGTTTAAATCAGCATTCCGTTTAGAATAGAGAATAGATGGAAAGCTTTAACTTATTTTGTTATTGCATCTATGTTACTGGTTTATTGATGGTAAATTTTCCCTGGCACTGCATTAAATTTAAGATTTTCTGTTGATTAAATATTGTTTGAATTTCAGCATTTTGCTGGTGATTTCAATTTCGGATAATGGCAAAAATGTTACAAATCATTCTTTACAAATATTTATATTAAATTTTAGTTTCATTCCTTTTATATCAGTATTATGAGACTGAAAAGATTTGATTCTTGCAATTAATTGATGAAAGAGTTGGTGTTTTAGCACTGATTTATTATTAAATAATACATTACATTTTTTAGTTTAACAGCCACACATACATTGAATTTTTATTTTGAAAACAATGATGATTTATAAGGTTATAAACCATCAAATTCCAAATGAAAAAGAAAGTTATTAACGCTCACGAAAAAATCATTTGTAATCTGAAAAACTCTGAAGCCCAACGTATACTTCCATTAGATTGAAACCGGTCGGAGTGGAAAAAATCCTCTCAATAGAAGCCGGCTTTTCCTGTAGGCTTCGTTAGTGGTTATTTCGAATAAACAATAAGAGAGGTTTAATAGTTTTTCTCCACCAACAAATAGCATATTTAAATTTCATTTTATTAAAATATTTCGTTATTGTTATTATTCTCTTAATAATAAAAAACTTACACTATTAGATTCTGATTAAATGCTATTTTTTATATAAAACTCCCAACACACGAATCGGTTTCTAGATGTTTTGAATGTGTTTTTCTTTCAAGGACTATAATGTTTAGTAAGGTCAATTTTAACAATTGTATAGTATAATATATTCAAGTCCTGCTTGTGAAAGTTTAAAAAAAATGGTCTTGAAACCCAATACTACGGGTCGGTGACTCATTGCATGAGTAATGATTCAGATTTCGTAATCGTGCTAACTGCCTCCGTAGCCTAGTGGTATGGGCGTGTGCTTTAGAAACTGTAGGTCGTGGGTTCGAATCCTGCGGGGACTCAACAAATTTTCATTGTTATTTCCTAGTTGGTTAGGGCAATTTGGGCCGATCACCCAATTGTCTGAAAAGTAAGATGATCCTTGCGTCTGATGGGCATGATAAAAGTCGGTCCACCTACCAACCCGCATGGGACCAGCGTGGTGGATACGGTCCAAAACCTCCTAATGGATAGGGTGCATTAGGGAGCTATTTCCAGTAGTGGTGTTAGTCCACTACTGGAGGCTGATGATGATGTGACTCATTTATATAAGACTCATTTTAATCACATCTACATGTAAAAAACGGTATTACACGCGCAAAGCGCTAAGGATCCATTGTCTGAAGGCATATCTGCTAATTTAGTTAATTAGCACTCGGAGCGTCGAAGTTCACCCGACTTTATCTTAACTTCAAGGCGGGTCATTAATTTCGCTTTCACTTTGCCAGCTAATTGTTTTATCATTGCGAAGTACGAGGGAAAATTTAACTTCGTGAGTTTGCTTATGCAATGTAACAAAACACTATCGATGAGGCATGTTGACTTGGAAACAACTTGTTTTGAATAATTTTGAGCTTTACATACGGAATATTAATGCTTGTTTATGTTTAATTTTAAACTTTATGTTCAAATAAATCAATACAATTTGTGAGATGTAGTTTAAAAAATATTATGAGAGTTTAAGAGAGAAAGAGCTTTAATTAAAATACAACAAAACACTCAAACCATTGAATGAGATACCGCAGTTAGATCTCACCAATTTATTTTTTAATTTATTTTATCAATGGGCATCTAACAAAATTAGTGAAGGATAGAGGATCAAAATAATATTGTTTTAAAAGCGGAGATCTTGTTATCTTATTTCAAGAGGGAGGAAGCACTTGAGGGTGGTAGATCCTCATTTTAATGGAGGCTGTCAGGGGTGGTGGCGGTTTTACCACCACCTATTTCTGTCGCAAAGCAGTAGTCTGAGAACACTACTGTGGTCGGATTTAAAATGCACCGTAGCCAGCGTATTTACTGGATAAACGAGACTTAATATGCAACGTCACACGGTAGGCAGCGCTTTGGAGATATACTCGGCATTGCTGTTGTCCATGGACGTTGGTGACCCTGGAACACCACTGGAAACGAAGGCAGTCAGTCGGACCCATCAGGTGGCCCTGACTGACTGCCTTCGTTTGCAATAAAATAGCCACTGATTATATGCGCTTTGATGTTATTTTATTATATATTTTTAACCAATTTTAGTGTTAAAGGTACTGAGTGCATTATAAGGTTAAAATTTAACGGGAAAAGTTAGGTCTAAACAGTTGAGTATTCGATTCAATTGAACCATAATTTACTTACCTAGACAGCGGCAACGATAAAAGGATTTAAACGTCGCAGCAATAAACTAGTTGGCCGCAAACTAATCTAAAGAACGGTTGTAAAACTTCGCCGTCTAGACTTAATGTTACTTTGTTATCGTTATTTGTTTAAATGGCTATTGGCCTTCTTGAAGTTTGTACGTACGTGTAACTTCTGAAGGAAGTAGATCCCTTTTACAAGGGACCGTGTGGGGTAGTATCGCCTTAGTGCTTAATCCTGCGTAAACACTTCTGTCTTCCGGTTTGAAGTGCACCGTTGCCAGCGTAATTGCATAAACGAGAAATTTGTAACTTCTTACACTACTTTTCTTATTAGGAGGGCGTGTCACTAACCATAAGGTGAAGGTCCTGCTCATTTCATCGCATTATTCAATACAACAACTGTACTCATGGTAAAAACAATAAATACAGAAAACAAAATGTCTTTAACCCCAAAGATAAATACGTTTGTTAAGTCGTAATGTAATATAGCATAATTCGCACAAGGGAAAGTACTCCCGTGCTTTTACTTCGGTTAATTTAAACGCAGGCAGCTTTTTGCACAACCGTTAAAGTCAGCTGCCCTAACGGACGGAAATATTGTTATTATGCACCTTGAATGCGACCGTACTTACTCGTGCATGCGATGCATGTATGTAATCACGCATATGTCGTGGCATGCAACTTAATAATATACTAAAAAAATACAAACAGTAAAAGTTATAATTAATTGGTAAAAAAACTTATAATATAATAACTAAGTTTATATTAATTAGAAAGCAAATTGCGATTGAAAGGAATATTCGATCAACGGATAATTACAACAAAAATAACCTTAATCCATACTTTTTGTCTAATGTAGAAATATTTAAAATTGTATTTTTATTCCCCAAAACTATAAATGCTTCGTTCTAAGGAAATTAATAAAGCCCATTGTAAGTTCATTGAACAATAAGTTTGACAAACGATTTAAATGCATCACCCTTTGTGTTCAGACGAATAGAACATGACGTTAGTGGTGTACAATCGAGTACAAAATTCTTATAAATAAATAAAAAATCTGTAATAAACTCATAATCGAATTAGCAATAGAATGGAGAGAATATGAAAGGTATAAATTGGTATGTTATTTACTACGTGAAGCTTGCATATAAAATTATAAACAACATCTACTACTAAAATATCAATTTTTAATTCCATTAATAAAGCTAATACAGTTTATATAATACATTAAATAGATAATAATTGTTGTTTTTATAAATAATATCGTAAACATTGATGATACATTATGAAGCGCTTTTGTTATTGGATGTACAATCCATACGTGTAGGCATGTAACGATCAGTACCAGTTACCAGACAAGAATTCACTACAGTTTTTAGAATCATAACCATAATCGTTCTGGAATATGCTTCAGGAATAATAGTCTTCTAAAAATGGCTGCATAAATGTAAGTTGCAAAAAAACTTGCTATTGACATTTTGTGACACACAATGTTGGCATTATTTATTATGCGATATTCCTACGTTGGCTTTATCGCTATTAATTTTACTCATTGCGCTTTCATTAAGGTTGCAAAACCGGGAACACTTTAATTTTTCAGGTGAAATTGTATTCCAATCAAATTAAATCATTTGCATTTTTTTCTACAAACCTTAAGACCATACGAACTAATAAATTTATGATTTCAAGAAACTTTTGTTACAATTATAAAAGTCTGTTTTAATCACAAGGCTTAGTTGAACAACATTAACATAATAAAAATAAAAAAAATATGTTACGTCATCATAACCTCAAATTCTCACGCACGTTCCAAAGGATCCGAATACATAATAAGAAATATGCAAAGAAGCCGTATGTACGTACGTCGATGGGCAAAAATATTCGCGTTTTGTCATTGTGCAAAACCACAAAACCGTAGCAGAAGTTATTATCATTACGCTGTAGCAACGAACCGGTATGAGCGGGTACGAGATAAAAATAAAATAATGACTTTACCCGAGCTCTGTGTATTGCGCAGCAAAATCTTCTGTACACTCGAGAAGAATTAAAATGTAAAGGCTTTGATGAAAACAATCTCATATATTATTCCTCAATGGTAATTAAACTAGTGGTATACAGAATGTTTTATAAGTATAACGAGCTGATAGGTCCTCTTTTTACAGGCGGTCGTATGGGGTGGTACCATTTTTGTTCAAATAAAGAAGGCAAAAAGTTTTATACATTTGAAACATTAGGAAATTAACTTTTTTGCAGTTACCAGATTTTAGTTAAACATGTCAATCTTAAAAATACACACACCGCAAAACATATTTACCCAAAAATAAATTTTTAATCATATCTTTTATCATATTTAGCCATTTAAATTACATTCTTGTAAAGATCCATTGAAGTCGTTATTTAGTTTTTGCGCTTTAGGGTTACAAATGGCAATAGATGCATAAGATGTGCAATTATAGTATTTGAAGGATTGTTAAAACTACTCACAAATTGAATGTCAAAATCTTAACAAGTTATTAAACATTAACAGTTTCTGGAGATGATTTCATGCGTCTTGGTGATCATTTATCACTATTGTTCACAAAAGTAAAATCACATAAAATCTCACCTATTAATTTAAAACAAAAAACATGGCGTAACAACCTATATTTTATGCGGGAAAAATAGATAACTTAGGCGCATAAAATATAGGACAATAATTTATGTGTCTGACATCAAATTCGATCGTCGTGCATGACGGTAAATTAGGGTATGTAGAAACAATATTTTTACTGCCGCTGTCAACATTTTTAGTTTTTTTTTTCTCCAGTTCATGTAAGAGGCAGTTTGCTCTGCGTGTACAACTTTTAGAGTTTATTAACGTTTTATAAATCTTAATAGTCCGTTAAAAATCATTCTATCGTTAGTAATACGAAATTAAAATTTCTAAATAAAATATACTTAAATTTTAGATTCAGTTATTTTTATTGATATTATTAGTTCAATTAATAAGTAAAGATATCATTATGTATATTTGTTATTTTGGCAATGATAAATAAACTAAAATTTAATTCCCCTTATTTCAATAAATAATAATAACAGTTTTATACAATATATGTAATAAGTTTTCAAGCTTCATACGTATACACGAAAACTTTAACAAAGTTTCATCTCAAAATTATTTATATATTTTTGTTAATTTACGTGCATATGGCAACTTTCTATATATCTAAAAGTCATTACGTTGAAACCTATGCGTTGTTCTGTATCGTGTGGTCAGAGAACAATAGCCTCGTGAATTAGACGCTAAGAGATAAGGTCATAGTAACATCCCGATGAGTTCATTCATTAGCTTGATTAAAGCTGATACTGATGCACTCGAAGGTCCTCAATCCTGTTTGCTGCAACCCGTGCGATGAGGGCAATGGCCCATATTTACGTTCGTTATAGTGATTGGTATGAGGTTAGGTTTTTCCGTGCCAGATATATATATGAATCATATATGGATAATATTTGACAGATTTGGTTTTGAATAACTGCAGGATATATGCTTAAACACGAAACAGAGTGAAAACAAATAATAAACAAACAAAACTACGAAGAAGAGACAGATGTAAAAATATACCATTCCGTTATTTAAAACATCGAAAACATTAGATAAAATTTCATATAAAAATCATGATTCAATTAGACATTTTAAATACACTGTTATATGTGTTGTTAAATCTCGTTTTAATTGAAAACTGAATGCTCCAACTAATAAAACTATTTCATACAAATGTACATCAGTAGCAAGAAACATGAATTTACCTTGCATTGAACCAGTATGAACAAAAATCATAATCCAATGAATATATTTTTAAATGAAAAGCTGTACATTCATTTATTTTGTTTACGGATCTGTAAAAAAGCAAATACGTGTAAATCAGGTTAATTGAACAGATGAAACAAAGTATCGACTCAATACGGAAGCGTAGTAGTATATAGTAGTTTGCCTGATCATTCGTACATTTTCCAATCATATTAGTGTTGATGTTATCTACATTCAGCCTTTTGTGTAGCATTTTGTACAAACATTCGCAATGGTTATCGATGTTAACACTAAAAATAGTGTAGAAATCGGATCAAATAAAAGCGAATAATTAAAATGGTTTAATATGTTTAAATTTTGTGTGCTAAAACAATAATGAATTTTCGTTGGTTTTTTCTGTTTATTTTTTAAATTTTAATGCATATATGCTTACGATGGTGGACCGAATGCTATGCTAGTGTCAAAATATGATTATTAGAGAGCAAACGCAGGTTAACAAGTAAAACTCATTTAAAAGCTTAAGCTGGATAAATAGTCAATAAATTTTCATTATCTACATTTTCCGTACATAAAACTAAACTGTCATAGATATACACGTACCAATATAAGGCAGTAAAGTCAAAACTAGATAAATTGCAATGTCAGTTTCTTTTTAAGTCAATCAAAATGGGTAAACTTATTAATAGTTTAGCTATAATTAGAAGTTGACCTACATAAGACATGAAATAATTGCATATAGTACCATAGAGAGAAATATTTTTTAAGCCCTCGTAGCATTAGTAGGCATTTTTGTCTCCTTTATAGGAAAACTTCCAAATGGAGGGATATGGGTTAAGGCTTAAACAAGTGCTTGGCTGTTTTAACTTAAGTTATAGTGCTATTAAGAAATAGTTTCCGTTATATAGCTAATACTCAAAAATAAAAACGATATCCTAAGTAGCCGATTTAGTTACGATAACATTTTCCGAATTGATTTTAAAAAACTAATACTAATTTTAGAGATCTATTGTCTAATTTTAACCGTATATTTCAGAAGTTTTACATAATTTAATTCATTATTAATATTGCTCGAACTGCCTCCGTAGCCTAGTGGTATTGGCGTTTACTTTAGAAACCGGGGGTTGTGGGTTCGAATCCTGCGGGAACTCAACAAATTTTCGTTGTTGTTTCCTGGTTGGTTAGGACTATTTGGGCCGATCACCCAATTGTCTGAAAAGTAAGATGATCCATGCGTCGGATGGGCATGTAAAAAGGCGGTCCACCCACCAACCCGCTTTGGACCAGCATGGTGGGATACGGTCCAAAACCCTCCTAATGGATAGGGGTGTATTAGGGGAGGCCTATGTCCAGCAGTGAACTATCAAAGGCTGATGATGATGAATATTGCTCGCGTAAGAACAAGGATATCAAAAACTATTATTTCACACTATAGTAAGTTAATTTAAGTAAAAAAAAAGTTAAGTTAATTTTCGGACAAAATTTAAAGGCAAACTCAATTAGCGCCTAAACTTCGGGTACTTTTAAAGGTTTAATCATGTTTGGATTAAACATGGTCGCGGTTCACTGATGTGTGCGTGTTCTTTTATATATATTTGGTGTCTAAATTCGCTAATAGTAATAAAAACACTAAAGTAAACAGAGCGTTAAACGAGATGAATTCCAACATACCCGATTCATCAACGCCATCTTTTGTTTTATTTGAGGTCCAATTTTAATCTTGGTACCGTTCCGAACAAAACTATGTAAAACACTGTGAAACAGTGGCGCCTGCGAAATCCCAATTTAAACAGACGGACAAACGCCTTAGTCGTGTCATTGTCACCAAGGCCGTCCGAGTGACGTGGTCGGTCTTAATTTATATCCTTGTCATTGTCAGCCAGTTTGCCACAGATTATAGCGTGCCTTTATATGCACAACGTAGCATAGATAACGAATATTTGCGAGTTTTATTATGCACAAATTTAAGAACAATAATAAAGAAAATAAGATATTTCCAATCGAAAAGACTCTTTCAGAAATCGGGAATTTTTTATAAATCATGATAATTTTATTTCTTTATATTAGTTAAAACAGTACATAAAAGCTTTGTTTTTGAATATATTTTTTAAAAGGTATGTCAAAATGTTACCTTAAAACACGTTATTTTTAATTGATGTAACTGTTCCTAATATTTAATTTTATGAAACAAGATTAGTAACGGAATTGTATTTTCCATTTATAAAGTAGTAAAACATAAACTTTATTCATCATAACATGATAACAACACTCTAAAACAGGTTTTAAGACACTTAAATTATTTATAACTAGTTCTTGACCTTGTTAAACGATGTCGCAAAAAGTAATTTCGATAATAATCTAACACGGTTGAGCAGGATCTGCATCCGGTACTAATATAAAAATATATTATCAAGTTAAAATATAAGACACCTCGTATGCAGCATTTGTTAATGTAATAAGCGAAATAAAACATTAAAGAGGGTGTCCTTAAATCAATCAGAGGCGTTTTTTTCAAAACGCTCCTGATAAGGATGCGTCATGCTGTTACCTAAATATAGCAAGGGTGACGAAAATTTAATTATGTTGTAGCGTAAACCCATAATTAAATATATATAATTAAAGAGATTGAATTTATCTATACATATTAAAGAGATTCCCACCTATATATTCACTCATCATGATATCTCTAGAACCATAAGGCGTATCGACTTGAAATTTAGTAGGGATATTCCTTTCGCCGAGTAGAGGTCAGCAAAAGAATTCAGATTTTACGAAATTCCTAACCACAAGGAAGGTTGGGGGTTGCTAGTAATTAATATAACAGCAAGCCAAAGTTACAGAAATAAAAATATATAGACTTAAGAAATGTCTGATATTTTAAAAATAAAAATTTCAAAATCAGTTTAGAGTAAGAAATGGAAAATTAAGACCTAATTAGACCGCAGAAGCTTTGAATATTTTACACGGACCTGAAGAGAAAGTGCTGCAAATATAGATCCCTCATTACTTAAAAATGATATTGTAATAGCGTTATGTTTTGTGGTAAAGCAACTTAAGAGTTGGTGCTTTTGGAGTAGAAAAAACAGAAATTACAATATTTAATCGTTTCTATTTGTAAAACGGTATCTGTTAATTTTGATATACATTTTAACTTACCTAAAATTAATATTATGGCATAAAAGAATATACAGTTATACTCAAGTATAAAGTCAGCAACAAAATGAAAGTTGATTAAAATTTAAATACTCAACAAGTCTACACATATAATTTAGAATTAATTTTGCACAATAAAATCTTATCGTTCCGACCTCGACCACTTTAAAGTCCAATAAATTGATGATAAAGTTATCGTCGATAGCGACCTAAATAATAACCGGTCCCCAAGACACTAACTTGCAAACTAGCAAAAATGCGTTTGTCTTAAATAATACGACCAAGAAATATATTTTACTAATTCACCTAGTTTAGAAACGGTAAATATATATTTTATCTATAAATATATTACGACATCCAAAAATGTCATGTAACTGCCTCCGTAGCCTAGTGGTATGGGCGTGTGCTTTAGAAACCGGAGGTCGTGGGTTCGAATCCTGCGGGGACGCAACAAATTTTCGTTGTTGTTTCCTAGTTGGTTAGGGCAATTTGGGCCGATCACCCAATTGTCTGAAAAGTAAGATGATCCATGCGTCGGATGGGCATGTAAAGTCGGTCCACCCACCAACCGCATTGGACCAGCGTGGTGGGATACGGTCCAAAACCCCTAATGGATAGGGGTGTATTAGGGGAGGCCTATGTCCAGCAGTGGACTAAAACAGGCTGATGATGTATGTATGTATGATGTATCCAAAAATGTTCTGGTCAAACGTTTAATTAATCATTCTTATGGTAAAATCATAAAATTTATAAAAACTTTATTCTTTGTGTAAAGTTCGGACAGGATAATTGTATTTCATGTTCGTTTTTATATAGTTATTTTAATAATAAAATGCACATTGTCCTGTCGGCATAGAATCACTTTATTCATGACTGTCAAATACTTACATTTTTCATTAAGTAGAGAGACAACACAAGCAGTGAGTACTAAGTAGTCAATAAAGATATGGGTTTTTTTATTTAATGTTTATTAAACAAAGCGCTGGTAGAATAATGAATTCCGATCTCGGTAAAACAAATACATATATTTATAGATGTAAAATTCTTATCTTGTCCTTCTCATTACAAATAGGCATCGCTTCAGTTCTATCCCATTGTCGTTTCAATTTGAGTTTTGTTTTATTTTTATGTCTACTTTTAACTGAACTTTGTAATATTCGTGTATCTAAATCGCAAATTTACGAGCACTCTCGAAGAAGTTACGAGCGAAATTAATTTTATCTGGATCAATCCTTTGTTTGGCGCTTGTAAAACATTCTCGATGATAGGGTTGTTTTACGACACAACTGCGTCGATGAAAACAAATTGAAAATACTAGTACAGTTATACGACCACTCATATAAAAGATTGACAGATTTAACTGTAAGCTTTCGTAGAATTTAAGAATTCCTAAAGTAAAGTCTATTTTTTCATGATAATTCAATACAAATTAATGAAATTGGAGTGTCTGTGTGTCACATCAAACATACCGTTTTTAAAATGATTACATTGTGATATATAACTAGTCCGCATTACATCAGCACAGTGGGATACGCTTCAAAAAACCCCTGATGGAGAAGGCGTGCATTAGGGAGATCTATGTCCAGCAGTGGACTCACACAAGCTAATGATGATGATGATATACAAAAATCGTATAACAAAACATGTTTTTTTTTTAAATTTTTGCCTGTCTATTTGTGTGTTAGCTGTGTGTGTTATAGGTTAATCTCTGGAATGGCTGGTCCGATTTCGATGGAACTTCAACTGAAATGATTGTGACTGGGAGTTACAGCTTCTTTTCTTTGAAAAATCTAAAAGATTTTTTTAATATATTACTACGCGGACGAAGTCACAGGCAAGCAGCTAGTCAACAAATATAGATGAAAAAATCAGTAATTAGTTGTTCGACACTCAGTATAGAATATAACCTTATGATAATATAAATATTATGATAATAAATACTTATAAACAACAAAACTAAGATAATCTATCCACTTTAGAGTCTGAAGGGTTAAAGTTTGACAAGGGGATTTAAACGGGCAAATTCGCTGTGTATAATGTTGCAAACAAAGCGCAACCCTTGAGAGATGTCTGACTAATGATATGTTGAATGAGTGTTCATCTGTTTCGAGTCGCATAAAGACGAGGTTACGGTACTTTGGAAAATAATACATTTATACGGATTTCATCCCATTTAATTACTTAATTTAAAATTATGCCGGACTTTTATGACCCCGGGCTTAGAGAATTGTCCCTGAAATCTGAAGTCTAATATTATTTAAAAAAAAAAAACAAGAGAAAACGTATTGTTTTTCATGTATATTATTTCGTGGTAGTTAGTCTTATTCATAACCTGCAGGTCAAGTTAAGCATTAACGGTCATGTTAAGATTTTAATGTGACAAACATTAAAATGTAAATATATGTTCAGAAATATTTTGAATTCCTTATACATTGTAGTGCAAATGTAAAAAACATGAGAAAGAATCATAAAATAATTTTTCCAGGAACTGTAATTGAAATCATAATATTTTTACACAATTTTATAACAAAATCGGACGCGAACAGAATTACAACGCCATAAAAGACAGATGAGAATTTTCTTAGCATGTTCCTGTTTCAAGTAAATATTACAATATAAAGGATTTTTAAATATAAAAATAGGAAACGAAAAGCTACTCTAGGTTATTTTCAAATAAAAAATAGTATACAATTTTATTATTAAAATATTCCAACAGCAGAAAAAAAAAAATCCCTCCGAGTTTCTTTCTTCGGCTTTCTTCAAGTAGTAAGAGTAATGCTTCTATAAAATATTTCATATAAAATATTTAATGTTATATTTTAAATCGTGCTCAAAAATAATACTGAATTCGAAAAATTCTACTCACAATTTATTTAACTACACAAACACAAATTTTAGTGAAAATGTTTAGTATATTGTTTCGATTGGCAATTTAACTACCGGCTAATACTCTCTGGAGTCCTAATAACATAAAATAAACTAGCGATAATCTGTATTTGGTTGCACAGATAACATACACAAACTAATACAATCACAATTTAATTGGTTGAAAAAACTATAAAACCACAAAATAAAAAAAATAACCACATGAATCTACGATAGCGCAGACTAAATATAAATAAAGAATCCAGTTGGCTGTTTGTGCGGTTGATAAAATCTGCATGTTTAGAATGGCGGGGCGCGCTTCCCGGCGTGCAAACATTACAAAGCCAACATTGGTTCGGCGATAGAGGCAATGCAAATATTTGATGGGAAGAAATCCACAGTCATATCTCGAAGGAGTGACGCCGGGCGCAGTGTGAATTACGAGCGAAATTCAAGTGACGATCCGCTGCACGAGCACGGGAGAGTAATTCAAGTAATTCAAATTCAAATATCTTATTCAGTATAAAAGTTTAGACTTGCTTATTGATTGTCAAACACACTACACAACACACACCGGTTCGGAAAAGGATGCCTCAGACCTGAGAAGAACCGGCGAAAGAAACTCAGCGGACTATTTTTTATGTCATCTTTTAAAAATAACAAACAAATTTTTTAAATTCGGCATTACATATTATGCAATTTTGAAACAAGACCTGGAGTGAGCATTCCATTACGAGGCTGTGTTATCATTTAAAAATTCATAAATATTGTAATAACCTTTAACACATAAACGTTCCTTGACTGCCATTTTATATTTATTAATAGTTAAATTCTGAACGTTTACTGGGATTTTCTTGTAAAAACGTATAAATTGTCTCATAACAGACTTACTTATTCTTCGCAGTCTAGTTGCTGGAAGAATTAAATTATCTGTATCTATGTATTGTCATCATGCTTAGGAAATCATCTCTATGTTTTTGCACATACATTGGAGATTAACCAACCGTTTTCAGACCATAAATGTGTTAAATCAAAAATATCACATGAAACAAACCATTTTATATCATATTTCTATCTCATTTTTATAGAATCGCAATTTAAGAAACAAAATAGAAATATGTATTTATTTGCTACGTTCATGTTATTGGTAGTACATACAGATCTGTATAAAACTGTCTTAGTTAATATGCTAACACACGACTGGCAGAAAAATCTATCTGAAGGCAGTGTTTGCATCAACATTAATTACTCGGCCGGTAGGTCAATGGAATTGGAAAACATCTATTTCAACATACACCAAGCTTGAAAAAACTTTATTCCGATTTCAAATTAGGCCGAAAAACTTTTCTAATCCTCGTACAAGGTACGCATTATTACTATATTATATATACTATACTATAGTTAGTTATTATTAAAATAAGTGTTAGGAGGATGGGCAAAGCTTAAAGGCCTGACTAGATCAGTTTTTAACATTTTTATTTCATCCATAGGGTATACATAATTTAATAAACTAACTGAAATGCTAAATAAATTTAATTAAGTAATGGTTGCAATAATAAGCAACATTAATGTTGAGAAATTTTAGGTTCCGGTTTTGCATTATTGATAGCAGCAGAAAGATCGTTCGGGTCATAAAATATATTTTAAATTATATGTTTCAGACTTTTATATCTTTTCACATGGTACATCTTATGGATGATATAAAGTTAATAATGCTTACTTTTATTAAAACAGAAAAGAAACAGTTGTAATATTGTATTGTATTATTCATAAGTTGTCAAAAAATATATTATATATGACGATAATATGAGGTTGAAAAAAATCTTAGAAAAGAGTTTTCTATTGTTTATATTTCTAGAAGTAAGAATAATAATTAATATTTAGTATTTAATGGTTCATATCTTAAATACTTGCCCACCTACATGAAATATTCTAGCTTCCAAATAAAACTACATTAATAAATCTTCATTATACAAATATATAGTTACTAAATAAAAGTAAATTAAGTTAACCATTGAAAAATATCGGCTAAAACAAATTAAAATTACAACTTATCATTCAGAATTACTGCGCGTTATCTCTTGCGGTAATTAAGATAACTACGTTTCAAGTCTAGGAGCGACAGTTGAAAGCAAATATTTGTACAAAGACGAAGTAACTTATCTCTTGATAAAGTTTTAATTGATAAATGGCACGATAAAGTTCGGTGCAAATGGCTTACTTTGCGCTACTCATAATGAATGATTAACGATTGAACTAAATAGATTAAACGAATAATAATGTCGTAATAGCTTATGATATTAAGATACTATTTCAATAAATTAAATCGAAATTTTAAAATGTTTATCATTTCTTGTTTGAAGTCGAAGAAAGAAGAAGAAGTCGTAGAAGAAGTCTAGTTTTGTAGATTGGATTAAGGATAAATGTACAAAAAGTGACCCATAGCAATGAAGGTACGCCGTGCGTACACTGTTATTAGTTGACTGTTACTCAGTGATTGATGTCAAAATGACAATCTATTGATCTATTGATAAATTGTCATTTTGCTAGAATGCTAGAAATTACTATTATACGAACGTTCTTTGTTAGGGTCTTAAATTGCTAATTTGTAATAGTAACTCGGCTGGCTATGCTTTTACTCTAAGTGTTGAACCAATTCGATGAGAGTAGAAATTAAATCTTTGAAAATTTTCCTTATGAAAAAATTACCAATTCTTATTTCAAGATTGGATCAGTTATCCAATCTTGAAAAATAAACATAACAAAAAATATTTATCAGACAACATGAAGAATGATAATAAAACATTTAATACGTACAAAATAAAATCATACCGACTGGTGGAAACTACAATGCAGAAATTGATCATTACTTTCGCTTATAAAGCGCTCTTTTTCCAAGCATGCTGATTGTAACTCAACTTCTGCCGTTATTCAATACAAAGTACTTCCATTTCACATACTAACTGAACAATAATAAACTTCCTTAACAAATTGTTGTGATATATTACCCTGTCAATTCGTATATTGTGTAGCAAATACGTATTTTACGTCTACGACCCATATAAAGAAGTTTCTGTTAAGAGGCGACGCCATTATTCTCAAGTTGTCAAGCGGCACATTGCTTGTTATTGTTGAAGATGATCCAACATCTCGGCTCTTGAAGAACTTTGAGAAAACATTTTTTTGGTCGATAATAAAGCGAAAGGGGAAGAATTGTCCTTGAAATGAAGTGTACCATATAATAGATTAACTATACGACTAGAAAGCCGACTCAATAGATCTTTGATAGCGTCACAACAATTGTTAAATATTAAATTACCAAGATCCTTCAAGAATACACTGCAACTTTTGTTCTTAGAACCGCGATAAAACTGAATTAAAATTAAATTTTCAGATTCCAATTCAAATATCTCTATTTAACATAAGAGTAATTCACTCACTTTTGATTGTCAAAACGCTTAAACCACTTCAGAAAAGGACGCCTTTGAACTGAAAAAATCAGGTTCAGATCAGGCGGTAAAGAATCTCAGAAGGATTTTTTATTGTCATAAAATTATCATATTATTTATATTGTAATAACCTTTAACACACAAACATTCCTTGACGAAGTTCTCAAATTTATTAATGTTTATTCTCTTCTCTTTTTAATTCATTCATAACTAGCAACCCCCCAACCTCCCTTATGGGTGGAATTTCGTAAAATCCGTTCTTAGCTGTGTTTTAAATATGTATATTTATTTAAGTTTAATAATGAGATGTGTGTAGTATGAAATAACGCAATACATTCTTAAAGAATTAACTTAAACAAGAATTTCGTACTATTTAAATAAAGATTACATAACTAATAAGCGTTTATGGTAAATAGAAAGATCCTGCGTCGCAGTTTGAAAAGCAAACACGGAGCAGGAAAAATATATTCTATGATACGGTATGCTGGAGCAGAAAAGGGAGGGGCGAAGGAATTTTATTGTACTATTTATGCGGCATTCCACTGATCTAAATAGGAATAACATCAGTGCGGGGTTTAAACTGGATATACGATTCGTAGTATTCTGAAAGTCGGTATTTATACAATTCCTATAGTGATGTATGTTTATAGAGCATTTATATTATACAGTATTCATTACACAACTAAATTTATATGAATAACATGATTAAAATACAATAATATTTGTTTAATGAGTGTTTTAGGGTGAGAATTTGTATTTTACAAGCTCAACAAGTATATATATCGAAGAAAGCTGTGAAACTGTTGGTCTTGTATTTAATTTCCTTTGTTTTAATTAAGATTTACATTTGACATATCCTAATCAATTAATGCAGACAGAAGAGGACTTCAAATAATTTTACAATAGTTACAACTTAAAATAAATCAAAGCAAATAATGTTCACATTTAAAACAATTACTTCTCTGTTTTATGAATAGTATCGTAATGACTATAAATATAATAATTTTGCCTTTTTTTCATATCACAACGATATCTATTTCTGTACCATGACATACCGCATCAATCTAGTATCACCAATTTGCACGAAATTATCCAATTGCATCGTTTTCTCGGAATTGAACCCGGTCATCATCACCGGAAACTTGTGGGCACAAAAGGAACAAATAAGAATGCTCATTCAGTCCAATTTATCAAGGATAACTCAACGCCGTATCATCAAATGATAAATAACCACTTTGTATTTTTTTAACTTTAATTATTTATGTCTATAATATTATGGAACAAAACTTTATTCTCTAGTCTCTCAAATCGTCTTCTCAAGTCTGTGAAGAATCTTTATACTCTGCTTGAACTCTCTTTCCTCTCTCTCTCTCTTCTTCTCTGTAAGATATATAAAAAGTTGGATTATAATTTTTTTTGCTATTTCAAATATATTTCTCCTCTCTTCTCTCTTCTCTTGTACTATTTATCTTATTTTCCTAAGTAAATTAAACATATCGCAACGTATAAGAGTTAGTGATTAACATCTCTTGTCTTATTTACTATTAGATGATATATGATAATCTACTGTAGGCATTCCATAAAAATTTTAATGTTTTTGTCACTGCAACGGAAATAATTGTTCTGTAATGTAATTATGTTTAAATTTCTTTCTATACGGGTCAATATAATAAAATAAACTTTCACGTAACCAGGATAACATAAGCCGTATAGTTAGTAAGTACCGAGGTAACTAAAATGGCTCTACATAGTGACGAACAATGTACTGTGGCCAATGTGATGGACGGTTTAAATTAAACTTCTAGCTGAATAAATTATCTTGGCCACCCACTGAGGTACTGTACATTCTGGAATCCAAATCAAAATGACCACAAGGAGCGACCACGTAAGTAATGGAATGGGAGCAAGTAGAAGGCAAATAACTAAGCGTAAAAGTATAAGTGAGCGTGTGATACAAGTCAAAGATTTGTTTATTTAGTACGTCTATTGTCATATTTTTGCCAGACTTCCCGAAAGAAGAAGGAACTCAATTTGGAGCGTATATTTTTTTATATGTGAGTTACCCCGGTGCCCGTTCCTTGTGCTCCGATTTTGTTCATTCTTTTTTCAAATTGTAGTTATTAGCTGTTATTTGCTCCAAATTTTTTAGAGTAAATCTTGTATATGTATATCTTGAGAATAAATCACAATATTCACTTTAATGTAAAATATTGTTAAAAATTATAATGAGGCATATTTAAAGCTGATTTAAGGTATAGTAATATAGTATAAATTTAAGAAACATCGTTTTTTTAGAAAGACGGAGGTACTTTGTTGATTTAGGATATACTAACACCGTTCCAAGCTACTTTCGGGTATTAAAATAACATAGACGTGTTCCATATAGGCTATTTATGTATATTTAACTCATAGCTGTGCAAAATAATTGGGGAATACGCCAGCCATAGAAAAGGCCTCTAATAAGATTGAGCCTGTATGTCTAGGACTTAACACAAATACTCTAGATAAGTAAATTTGCAGCAAAAAAGAAGGCAGGTTGTCAAACACTTGACTCAACAATACAAATAGTATTCACAACTGGTCATAAATGTTTCATAACAATAACACATGGACTCATACTAAAAATTCTTTCAATATAAAAAATAGATATAAAGATGCCTTTCTTTTCTTAAACATATACAAAAACCCGCATCCGTACACGACAAAGAACTAGAACTATCCAACAATATTATCCCATAGTGGGAATCAAACCTACATCCTATGGTGCAACAGTCAGTATAGTAACTATTACGCCAAGCGAGTTCTCAAATAAGTGATCCAATGAGAAGCAACTCAAAAAGAAGAACATAATAACATAAATTGTTGGATAATATCAATGTTTGCATCACTTCATAATTATCAGGGAAAATAGCCGTTATTTCTCAAGACAAAGAGTTCAAAGTCGAACAATACGCGTAAATAGCGTCATACGTTGTCCCTGTCTACGGTCATTACTGACACATGTCGCATTATGCCGTGTTTACAAAAGCTGTGACGCCAGTGCACAAAAATAACATTTTAAAATACGGCATTTAGAACATTTAAAAAGCGAGACCAGCATAATTATCACGTAAATGTATAATAATTTAAAGTGATTTATAGCGCAAACAACTATTGGACAAGTTAAGCTCTAATTGTAAAATGTATTGTACAGTTTAGTTGCTGAAAGAATTTTGTAACTAAAGTAATATTTAGTACGAAATATATTTATCGCTCAAATAGAGTGTATGGAATTTTTTCACAAAATAAAAAAGCTTCCAACTTTATATAAAAATAGGTCAAAGCATCAAGAGCGAAAATATTTGCTAAATATACGACCAAAGAACCAAAATTGTGTTGACATACATTTATAGATTACTTTTATGATTTATACCATATTTAGGTATTAAAGATAACTCTTAACTAAGACCTGGTTTTTATTTATCAAATAGGGCTGTCATAATTTATGTGCAATGATTACAAAAAAGGATTTTGCAACTCTTTTGAATTTGAATTGACATGAAGACCAAGGGTACAATACAGTAAAAACCAGGGTAGATTTAGTTGGCACAATTTTTAGGAGGAACCGGCTAATTAAGAACCACCGTTTCGTCTTACTAAAACAGTTGTGTAAGAACTCTACTGTTTTGGCAGAGAGTGTGTTATAGATATATCTGAATAATCAAGACGGACGTATTACAATGAACGGTGGCGGCTTACACTACAGACTGTCGTGCCTCTTGCCACAGATCTGCTTTTATATTAAACCATATACAGCCGAGTGGTGGTAAGGAAACATACAGCGAAAAGTAATTAATAAATCCTAAATCAACATTAAAAAGTCAATAAAAAATATGTTTTCTTTATTATTGAACTGCCAAAAAATATAAATCAATTAATAACAACTTACATTCGTTTTAATTTCTATTGAGAGATAAATTTTGATTATATTTAAGTATTATTTTATTATATTATAATAGATATCGTACAATGTTATTATTGTTTATTTATATGTAAATATTAATTATGAAAACTAAAAAACAATAAGAAAACCAGATGGGGTTTCTTAGAAAGTTTTAATAAAATTTTATTAAATGACGGTATTTAAATTATGAACTTAAAAGAATCATTTTACGTTTCGTTTTCGTTTTCGATTCACTTTCACAATCGATTAATTCCAACACGTTATTGGCTTAATTTCGTGCAGTATTCAATGTCGATCAGGACGCTTTATTTTCAAGTGTAAAGTAAGTTAGACATTTAACCTTGTGCGCCTAAATTCTATCTTTTATCCATACCAACGTATGTCCATCTTTAGCGTCTAAACCACTGAGCCGATTTTATTGAAATTTTATATATACGTAGAACAGATTCCAAGACATGTCACATGCTACTTAATATTAAGAAACAAGTAGTATGGATATTCAACAATGAAACTTTGTGACTAATTGTAAACTCATACAATAATTTCATCATGCTACTATAATGCATGCTAATATAATGTAAAGTAATTTACTTTACATTATATTAGAATACGTATCGCTATGTCACGCGGACGAAGATACTTGTATCAATTAGTTTGCTTATAGTTTTATATAAAATAATAAAAGCTTTTAATTTCAGTAAAAAATTTACACTTCTCATATATCTATTAAGTATGTTAGTTAAAATAGTTTAATCTATGTTAGTATAACTTCTCTTTCTTAATGTATATTATATATATATCCTGTATGTTTCTTTATGTGTTTTATAATAATATATTTTTTTTGTACAGATGAGCGCCGTGAAGTAAACATTATTAAGCATCGGCTCTTAATTAACATGACGGAAAAATATTTTAAAGGTGTTTTGAAGGTTGACAGTTTTTAGCAAGTGATATAGTGCAATTTAAAGTGAGAGTTTATCTAAGTGGGAAAAATGTTAGTTACTTAGATAAAAAGTAGTTTGTATATATATTACGATAATAAGACAGAGAAAAATAATGGAAACACTTGAAACTACTCCACGCTGAGAATAACTAGCTGTTCGCACTCCTATTAAGAGTGGAACTATTGTCTATTAGGTTAAATGGTCTGGGAGTTTGAGCCGACAATCGCAATTAAGGTTATGATAGAGGCGAGAAAACATCACGAATCTTGTGGGGATCTCAATAACGGGTTATTGTGTATATATTATGTAATATATAAATAAAAAAAATTGATAAACTATGAATGGTTGATACCTAAAAGAACTAAATTACTATCTAATCAAGAAATTTCATAAAAAAATAAAAAACTATAATAATGTAAAAGTATGAAATTTTATTGAAACGACTTAATGGAAATACAATGATAGAGGTATAATTTTCCTTTATTCCTTTATTGTACATCTGGAACTATGATAAAAATTATAGTTTCGTCATTTTATGTTTAGTTTTGTACTAGAAAATATACTGAATATTTTCTAGTACAATTATTTTACAGCGACAGGTACAAAACATGTAATTAGTATGTATTTCTTACTTAAGCTTACATATTTTTTTTCCTTTAAAATTATATAAAATTTAGCTTAACTTACTTTGAATGATGCCGCATTTATCGAAAAATCGCGCAGGGCTTAGTGTTCGTAGGTTAGTTTGTTTATTGATAATATGTTTAACGTCATATTCGATTATATGTACATACGTTTGATCCAACGTTTAAATTAATCCTGCTTTATTTAGTCGCGGTTAAAATTGCCAAACTTTTTCCCTATATTTAGACTACCCAAAACTCATACAATTTAGATACCTATTCGGGTGTTCTGTTTCTTGTTCGTTCGTTATTAATAAGTTGTTATTTAAATAGGACACCATTTCTCCAGTAACAGCGGTGAACGCCCTTTAATCAAAACTAACTGCGAGAAAATGTAACGCGGCTTTTGTTTAGAATATGCCTAATGGTTTTATTAATGGTGAACGGTTAGAAGGCGGATTTAATTTTAACAACCCAAAAATATAGATGGTTAATGCTAATTGGGGCTAAGAGATTTATAGTTTATGTAAAATAATATTTATTAGTCGTTAAAAACTGTTTAGTAAGGTTCAGCTAATTTCTAAAGCGTTGTTTGAGTTATTAAAGACGTAACTTCGCCTAATACATGCATATATAAGCATATAAAGTTTTTAACGTTTATTTAGCACCCATTGTAGCATTGTAGGTAGGTATATATTTTTACAGATCAGTTTAAAAGCTCAAGCTACGGATGGTCACTGTCAATCCAAGTAAGAGGTTGTAATCATATAAAAATAATATTGTAGCTGAAGATACATGAACGTTTAGTAATTATTAGGATAAACTTATTATAATTACAGAACCTCTGCTTAATCATATAAGAATATTAACTTCTACCTTCGTTTACAAACTGATCTACTACACTTTTTAACATTGGATAAGTTTTACTGGCATAATTGATGCTTATATACCGAAAACCTTTTCCTTTTTATACTCAGTATCAGAATAAAGTAAAATTTATTCATTAAAAATTAACTATATTACTTTATATTATATATTTAAAAATAACGATTCGTGTATATATTATAAATAATTAAAATTTGTTTCCTTTAGTTATGTTGGAGGACCGCAAATTACGCCGAAATAATCGTTTATTCGATTATTACGAATAAGCGATTATTTCGGCATTGAAATTCACTTTGACTATTAAATAAATAATTTAGTAGAAAATATAAATCTTTAAATATTCATTTAAGGCAAAATATATACTATTTTATACCTTCACTAAAAGTTAAAATTGGCATTAAAATTATAACGTCAATACATAAATATTTATTGTTAACGTACCATTATTATATTGAAGAATATAAATAGCTTTTTGAAAATAATGGTCAACTGGAGAGAGTATCATTAGTATTATATTAGTATTAGTATAGTTATTATCATTATTATTAGATATAATGAAAAAATTTTGAAAGTCATAAATATGAACCATTATGCTCCAGTCTTGTGATATGCAATAAATAGAATAGTTTTAGATAACAAAAAATATTGGAATTTTCAAAACATTCTTGTATGTGACTTAACAGCCTTTGTTATAATACTGTAATTGACGCTTTATTTTTTTATGAAAATATTAATAATTAGTAAAAGATATTAAAGAGAGAAGAAATAAATAACAAAATTTTACTAATTCAATATTATATAGGTACGTACGTGTGGTATGGTAGATAACAAAGGTCTATGGTCTCTTACTCTACATCCAATCTAGCGAATGTTGTGTAATAAATTGTAAAATATAGTTAAAGTTTGTAAAAATTCTTTATCATCTTCAGTATCAATGTTGAATTGATACTGAAGATGAAAAGAATTATTAAAACTTTAATGATTCAAAATATATACAATTAATTATTAATATATTATATGAACAAAATACGAGTTACTGGTTGAAATTCCAGTTCAGTTGTAACTGGAATTTCAACCAGAATACCATTATTTTATCAAAGAGATTTCACTTCGTACAGAAAAGTTTCAACTCTGCCACAATCTATTGCAAATCTTATTGGTACGAACTTTCCAAAGCAATTCCGATAACAACGGACATTTCTATGCTACAAATTACACCATTACCCGACAATGGTACAATATTACACAGTTTATCTCCCGTATTTCCAGCGAATCGGTAATAGCCGATAAAAGAAAGCGGGTTGCTGCAACCGGCTCAGCCCCGGATATAAGCCGAGGTCCGCCTGCAGAGGAGGTGGTTCGCAGAGCGTACACAAACAACATTCCTCACTTTATTGCAAACGGAATACCTTCCCACGCCACGGAAAACGGGTTCCGATCGCCGTTGCATACCGAAAGGAAATCATCGGCTCACTATAAACGTGGGTAATGATACAAAAAATCACCTACCTTGATGTACGACAACCAATCTCCCGCAACGCACAAAAAAACACTGGACACCAAACTAACTTTTACACACAACTATGACATTCCACATAGCGTTGAAACGGGGTCGACAGAGAAAAACAAATTCCGAATTCGAAACGCGTCGCCGGTTGTGATATCGGCTATCACGACCGCACAGCTCGACGTCCGGAGCGACACTGAGGATCGTGGCAGACTGAGGCTGAGTGAATGCGGGCCCATTCTCGATTCACGAATACTACGAGTTACGGCCATTCAGGTACGCGGATCGCAGGAACGGGCGACGCAGACAAAACAAATCTTTATCGCGAACGCAATAACGATAATAGTTGTGCGGCCATTAGCAGTGATAAGGGTACGTCGATATCAGCAATGTCTAGGATCCTATGCGAGCGAGACGCCGCGTAGTTTGAGAGAGAGGGGGACGGAACATTCCGTTTGAGATGATTGAACCGTGAAATCTCTACATTCTATTCCGAGAAAAAGGTAACAATAGTGCATCGAGAAGAATGCACCGCTGGGAGCGACACATAATTAAAGTTAGGGACAGTTAATGTTCCCCGATATAAAAAGGGTTTAATTGTCTCATTAGAAAATTCCCGTGGGATAGCGGAATTGATTCGTTATTGAAACGAAGCTGTTACATGTAATGCGTGAGAATAGAGAATTTAATTGAACTGTTCAACGGATACGGTTATAGCATTGTCTTACTTCCGCGTTATTTAATTTACTTAGAACGTATTGCTGTTTTTTTAGTTACAACCACCTCTGTTGATTAGTGTTATTGGCTTTAGAACCAGTAGGTCATGGGTTTAAATCCTGCGGGACACAACGTCGCTGTTTTATGGTTGGTTAAAACTATATAGGGTCATTTAGCAATTCTTAAAATTAAGGCAATGCAGGCCGCGAATGGACAATTAAGAAGTCTGTTCAAATTGTGTTATCAATAATAATTAAATTCAGATTATCCTTCTGTTTGTGGAAATCATTAATTATAATCAGATGGTCAGCGTAGAAATTGTCCCTTTTGTTAGTCAGTGGCGGGTAATAATTCCATTATAACTTCAAAAAAGAAAGCAACAATGCAATATGACGGTCATTTCGTTATAAGAAAAATTATAACATTAATATGTTTTATATAAATTGCTTTCATATTAGCGTAAAAACTGATAAACTAATACCAAATAAAAAGTATCAATACATAGGGAACGTTCTTAAAGCAAAAACGTTCTTGAAGGACTAAAAGAGACTGCAGCACTTAAACTAAAAAGCTGCGAATCAACAAAAGGAAATTGTCATGAAAACATATTTCATAAGTGCTTCTAGAGATAAGCAGTACGAGTGAAACATCAGACATTCGTTTACCTTTTCGCCACGACTTTTCAATATAACATTGTCTCTTTTACGACAAGTATAGTTTATTTCACTTAAGGATATGTATTACAACTAAATCATATAACAAAATCTTTGTTGCTAATCGTTCGTATTATAACACATATTTTTAGATATGACTTCCTTTTACTAACTTAACTAGTATTTTTATAATGTTATATTCAATACCATCGTGTAAGATTTGTCTTCATTTTATTGAACATTTTTTTATTTGTTAAACAAAAATACAAGTAAACCATAATCCGAAACATAAATCAAAAACTTGCGTTCACGAATATTTAAAAGTCAATGCAAACAACGTTCATTTTGCAATTCAGTAATTATTAAATTTAACATATTAAACAAAGATATAAAACTTAAATAAACACGATAAAATAAAAAGAATGCTTGAGTTCAATAGTATGCAGTACACCCTTCGTTAAAAGATATAATAACAAAACAACTAATTAGATATTCATTTAAACACTGAACAAAAATATGATAACTTTGACTTCATTTAATTCAGCATGTGTAAAACGTACGTACATGTAACCATTCAAAATGTATACAAACCATAAAGACATGTTGACACGTTGGAACAAGTTTGCACAAATGTTTGCAGGTCGGCTCCTTTGTTAAGAATGTGTTTACTACCTGCTTTTTTTTGGACAGTGGATTAGATATTAATAGCAGAAAGTTAGGCGCCATTAGTGTATGACTTCAGGCTTTATTAACGTAGGTTATTTATTTATTTAGTTACTCTTTTAATACAAAGTAACAAATGTACAAGGTCATACTTAATGCTAAAAACATTCTACGCCAGTCAACCTTAGGGTGGTTCCGAGAATATATTGGCTGGTGCACAGTTCACATGATGTACTGAGAAACAAAAAAACAGTTGAAGCATATCATAAAATATATATATTTAATTATATCTGTTATTTTACACCATCATAGCTATATACAGTACATAGTTATCATCTTCATCATCATCATCAGCCTGTGATAGTCCAATGCTGGACATAGGCCTCCCTAATACACCCTATCCATTAGAGGGTTTTGGACCGTATCCACCACGCTGGTCCAATCGGGTTGGTGGGTGGACCGACTTTTACATGCCCATCCGACGCATGGATCATCTTACTTTTCAGACAATTCGGTGATCGGCCCAAATTGCCCTAACCAACTAGGAAACAACAATGAAAATTTGTTGAGTCCCCGCAGGATTCGAACCCACGACCTCCGATTTCTAAGCCACACGCCTATACCACTAGGCTACGGAGGCAGTCCGGAGTTATCATCTTAATAGTTCGCAAATTAAATATTACTATTGGTACGTACAATACAACTTGAATATTATAACATAGATAATAGAATTCGAATTGAAGTTAGTGATGTCTGACGAAATCACAGAATAAACAGCGGGACATTAGGTTGCAACGGTCTTTTGTGCATTGTTTGAATTTGTCGATGGTAATCGAACATTACATTCAGACAAATTCAGTACCGTAACGCGCAATTGTTTTGTTTTATTTTGACTTAACGCGTTTGAAAGATTATTAGTGAGTAAACTAAAATTACGCCAATATTATACATATCAAATCCACATACAGGTATATGACTTTCATCATCGTAGTCTACCCGTGATCACGGACGCTGGAAAGAATCCGAAACTGTGAAAATAAATATATATATACTAACGCAAAGAATTCGTAAAATAGTAGATTTGATTTAAAGTTTAATTGTGAATAAAATATACATCCTTTTCATTTACTATTGCGCAAATGTTCTAGGCCACGCAAGTAATGGAAGGAAGTTCATTTTTTTCATCTTAATAATGACATCAGATAAATGCTACTAGATTTAACAAACAATAAAATATAAAACATGTTCAGTCAAATATATATTACATTTTGCAAAAAAAAAATCTAGTATTTATTTCAGCTAATTGAAAAAGTATAAACAGATAGTTATATCATTTACATTGCTAATGTTTAATATAACATATTCTTCAATTAAAAATGGACGTTGGCCCATTAAACTTTAGAATTAAAATTAAAAATCAGTAACTTTCTTCTTGGTTTGGAATGAAATGCTTGAAAACCTTTTTCAATATTCTTCAAAGCACTTAAGCTAGATAGGATGCGGTTTTTATGAATACAGACTCCTCTAGTATTCATTTTACCGGGAATGTTAAAAAGATGTTTTGACTTCATAAACTGTGTGCCGCGAATCCTTAACTACGCTCATGCTTTAATGGCATCTCGCCTTGCTCCGCTCTCGTTTGCTCAAAAAAGGTCTCGATCGATTCCTTTAGATGCAGAAGTTTGAGTTAAAAGAGCCAAGTAGTAATACGACATTACTACTTGGTAATGTTATTTAAATTGAAATACGAATATAACTTATTGCTATTATGTATGGAATATTTTAAAGTGTATCTTCAAAATAGGAATTCATTTAATCATCTATAGCAACGGTTATTTATTTTAACTGTTTTTTTTTATTATCAGGCTGGAAAGTATAGTCTGATTAGATCCCCGATCGTCCATACCAATTGTGGGTTCTAGTTGTCTTTAGTTACGTCGGATTTTATAACCCAACGCAACTAAAATCACAAAAACTCCTCCAAGTCGATCACGACTACGTCGGCCGATCTAAATTATGCTAACTGCGCAGAATATATAATAGAACACCAGTATTCGCTCAAACACATTGTATTTCCTATTTATTTAGATTCTCAAAGCTTTAAAAAGAAATAAGGCGCAGGTCTGACTTTTACATGCCCATCGATGCATGTATTATCTTACTTTACAGGGAATTGGGTGATGAGCCCGTATTGCCCTAACCAATTGGAAAAGAACAATGAAAAGCTTTTGAGTCCCCGCAGGATTCGAATCCATGACCTTCGGTTCTAAAATGCAAGCCCATACCACTAGGCTGCGGAGGCAATGGCTAATTATGGATTTAAGATGATATGCAGCTTATAAAGCAGATCTTTAAGTGTTTGTATTTGTGTCTTCATCATCACCAGCCCTTGATACTCCTTTGGAGGCCTATATCCTGCTGGACATAGGCCTCCCCTAATACACCCCTATCTATTAGGGGGTTTTTAGACCGTATCCCAACACGCTGATCTAATGCGGGTTGGTGGGTGGGCCGACTTTTTACATGCCCATCCGACGCATGGATAATCTTACTTTTCAGACAATTGGGTGATCGGCCCAAATTGCCCTAACCAACTAGAAAACAACAATGAAAATTTGTCGAGTCCCCCGCCGGTTCGAACCCACGACCTCCGGTTTCTAAAGCAAACGCCTATACCACTAGGCTACGGAGGCAGTGCGTGTCTTAGACAAATTTTAATACAACTTTGAGTAAGGACGCGATAGAACGAAACCAAGGTCCTAAAGCATTCATCTTAGATCTGTCTATATTTACGAGTAAATTGAAATCGACAGTAAGATTCTCATATCCTGTAGTTTTAATTTATATGGAGCAATTCTATAAAACTTTTACTGAAGCGAGTGACGACCCAAGACCAAAGTTATATAGCACAACTTCGAATTTATCTCCGGACGTCTGTTGGAGTGGCACTTAAGAACGGCAAAGCACCTGATGAGGACAGAACTACAGCAAAACTTCTAAAAGTGGGTGGAAAATCGGATACCGGATGGTATTGTAAGATATAAAGCGGGGTATGCTCGGTATTTCTTCACGTGATACGTCGCGTACTAGACATCCGCAGCAGAGTAATGGTTACCAACATAGTTCGTAGAATTAGCAAGCGGAGGTGGCAATGGGCCGGCCAATTAGCTTGTATAACGGGTAACCATGCGGGAAGAAAGTATCTCGAGTGGCAGCCTACTAATGGATAGTAGTAAAGATGACACCCATAATATGCAATGATAAACTGTACAAATAGTGCTACAGGAAGTCAGTGAATGCAGATGGCATGTTCAGTATTGGGCATTATCGAGCTGAACCAACGGCGAAGAACTAGTTAAAAATACAATTAGATTTTTAATTTTTATAATCATTATACATTTTTGATAATCTCCGAAACAAAACACAGAGAACATGAGGGTCTTTTGTTAGTCCAGGTGACCTTATTTTAAAAATATACGTTGACGATAAAGATAGTAGAAAAATGATCGGTTTCGTTGAAACTCAGGTCAGTTTCATGAGTATCATCGAGAATATGCATATCAATAATACAGTTTTATGAATTTTAATGCCGTTAATTATTTTATAATTGTTGAAAACTATAAACATAAATATATTTTGCAAGTTATAACTAAAACACAAATATTTATATAGTTGCATGAAGTACTATAGGTAAATTTTTTGCCCTAAAGTGATAAATTTTGCCTACCTAAGTGTATCGCTAAGTTTTTGAATAAAAACTATGACACTCAAATCTTTTACAAGCAATAGCGGTTCCATAGTTTTGCTAATGGAATACGTTTGATCTTTTGAGTAGGCGCTTCAGTGTATAAAGAAAGAATTATAAAAAGTTTAAAGATTTATTTAACGAAGAAAATCACACAATCATTTGTACGTGGAACGATTCGGTTTTGATTTCTGAAAAAGTGTGAGCTGTGTGTCAGAAACCAGTTCCTTCCCCTTTAATTACAATACTGTTTGTGTACATATATAATAAATTTAACAAAAATCAATAAAAAAAAAACAAAACTTTTTCAAACACGCATCAGTAGCATAAGATTACTGATAACAATTGAAAATCGGGGATGGGATACGGTCTAAAAACCCCCTTATGGATAGGGGTGTATTGAGTGAGGCCTATGTCCGGCAGTGGACTATCAAAGGCTGATGATGATGAATTGAAAATAAAAGAAAAATTTAAAACCTATTTTACATCGTTGCTCCAATCTCAGGGCTCCGATCTAGTTCAACCTTTTTTAAATGATAGCTTTCAATTGGTTAATTTTTTTATAATTTTATGATAAGTTGTCTAATATATATTTGAGAAAAAAAAATTACAGCAACAAAATCCTAACCTCGTGCCATTTTGTTGTACTACTTGAGTTGTTTTACAGTAAAGTCCGCCATAGTAATCTAGAATAACGCACAGAAAGCATTATAATATAAACATTTAAAAATATTCCAATCAGGCACATTCAAAGCCGGTTTAAGATATTATAGTTTAAGTTTACATAAAGTTATTGCATTAAATTAAATTCTTCATTTTATCTACTTAAACGTGTTATAGACGACAATTTGATAAAAAAAATACCTTAAGAGTTATCAGAGATTCAAAATGTAATGGAAAGAACGTTGTTACCTGCTTATATTGCGAGCTATTAGCTATAAAATAGCTAGACGCTGTTAGTCTGTTCATTATTTTGTAAACTTTCACTTCTTTCTTTTAGGATCAAATAGTTTATCTTCCTTAAGTGTATTTAAGATTTTTTAATACTTTTGTTAAAATAAATAGTAGAACAATTGAACTCTTAAAATCAAGAACCTAATATTTAAGATTCCTTGGACGTTTATATAAATCAACTAATATTCTTTAAAGTGAAGAATAATTAGTTTTCCTTGTAAGCACTAAAATAAATAGGACGCCGTTTTAGAGTTTTGTAATGAAACGGTCTTATCATATGGTAAAGGTAACAAGGCCATTACACAAGACTTAAATAATGCGATGTTATCAAAGGCCTAAAAGAACAAAACTTATAATAAAATACTTTGTACTATAAGAGCAGAGTATGATACGCTCTGACAGATGTAGAAAGTTACATACAGATCTAACTGTACTAATTATAGGATAGATGTTTTTTTCGGACGACTCACGTTGTTAGAGTTAACCGCTACAACCCGGCGGGTTCGAGGGCTGTGCAACTTTAATAGGATAGATGTATGACCTACGACGTTACTACTACTTTTAACTATTCTATGATAATGTTCGTCCACAACTGCTTTACGATTTTAGGCCTTATCGCACATAGCCGAAATAGCTCAGTGGAGAGAGCGTTAGACTGAAGATCTAGCGGTCCCTGGTTCGTCTCGGGTTTCGATGACTTAATTTTTAGCTCAGTTCTACATCAAAAAAACGTACAAAAAAAAATTAAAATAAAGGTTTTAACTTAAAATGTAAGTAATTTTGTATTAGTGTTTAATATAACGTGCAATTTTTTATTACATTTTTTGTACCATAAGAGCAGAGTATAATAGTCTCTGACAAATGTAGAAAGTTACAAAAAGATGTAACTTTACTAAATAAGCCTTACCCTACGACATTACTACCTCTTTTAACTATACTATGGTAAGTTTCGTTCACAACTGCTTTAAGATTTTTGGTCAGTTGCACATGGCCGAAATAGCTCAGTTGGGAGAGCGTTAGACTGAAGATCTAAAGGTCCCTGGTTCGATCCCGGGTTTCGGCAACAAATTTTTGGTCTCAGTTATACATCAAAGAAATGTACAAAACAAAATTAAAAATTAGTTTGCTAAGGAGTAAATTCAAGTAAATTGTTGCAAACTTAAGAAGTAAGTAATTCATATTTTCTTTTTTCATTCCATCCGTATTATGTCTGCATCTTTCATTATGTTTTTTTATGTGTATAAAAAAAAAACGATAAAAAGTTTCCTCTAAATTTGCGAACCTCACATAAGTTGCTTAATACTTTGACTTTTAAACAAATTGTTATCTCCCGTATGGTCTAGTGGCTAGGATACCTGGCTTTCACCCAGGAGGCTCGGGTTCGATTCCCGGTACGGGAATTATTTTTTGTGCTTATTGATGATATTTTTATTTTTAATGTGAGTAAGCTGTGTCTTTTACCAATAAATTTTATAATTACATAAAGTAACCTATAATCTTAGAGAAAAGAAGCTAACCTATTATCGTAATCAGCTTTTGAAGCAATCAATAATGCTAATCCATTTCGTACCAAGTTTGATGACAAAAACCAACGGTGAAAGAAGACCTTAGTTTGTGATCGACGCCTTTACAAACCATAATGAAGCCACCACAGTCCTGAGCTTCTCTTCTGGCGTTGGGAGTCTTATGAAGAGCGAAATTCTCGGTCCCAAAGTGCTCGGATATTTGACCAGTCCTACGTGGACTACGTCTCCTGTTCCATCTTGGCAACAGAAATTAAAAACATTCTAATCAAATACAATAGACGGTGGGCCACTGATACCTACCTGTGATCCAACTATTTTATTATACTGAGTATTGTGTCTCTGTCCCCTGTCCCTTAAACTTTGTTGTAGTCGTGAATGGTGGGGCATAATCTTAAAGTAATAAAACACGATAATATTCCTGAAATATTAAACAGTATTCTTTATCGCGTACAGCATTCGTGTATCAATGCCTATATGCATAACTAGTATAAGCAACTGACAGTGTGATACATGATATGGATTGGTAATCATACTGTTTACGGCTAAACCAGTAAACCTTTTCTCTAACACTGCTTTTTAAACCAACCAATATCGTCCAGTTTAATGAAAGCTCTTAGACTCTTCGAAACGGAAAATATCTGCCCCATTTTATGACGTATCGTAATAAAGGGCAATAGATATACGGATGACTTGCTTTATATTATTGGCAAGTTAGCGAAGCTTCTTTTTAATTCTGTATCCTGTTCGCACCAGATAATGACCAATATATCCGTTTCGTTTCCAATATTATTTTTATAAAAGACACAAAGAAGATATATATTTGTGTGAGTTTATAGTTCAAACAGAGTAATGCTGAAATATAAATATAATATTTTTTCAACGTTTTAATTTCTACGTAAACAATATCATATTTTAATAATCACTATGTAATTATTCCTTTTGAAATGTAGAAGAATTAAGTCTTAACTAACTAAAACCATTTACTTTTCTAAAAAACACAAAACAATATCTAGAAAAACTGCAGATTAAGTTTGTAGGGTTGCGTAACACAAAAGGTACAAACGAAGCCTTTGATCGCTAGATCGGTCCAGTCGGTCTGTCTTTTGGTCCGTTCTTGTACCACCATTTAATTGTTTATATCTAGCAACTTGAAGTTTGCAGTAAATACGATACGTAATCTATAAAATCGCAAATTATTATACACCTAACAGGGATCTATTTTTATATGCTATACTAGGTACCATTTCACACAATCACTACATAGCAATAAAGAAAATGTAAAAAAATAAAGTATCAAGCTGGAATGTCTTATACTTTATTTAAAAAAAAATTGTAAAGCATTAAGTCAATTATAAAGCATTCCACTTTCACTTGAAAAGTCTGGCTTTTTGCTTTTTTACATATTTATTCAAGAAGTTTAGGCTTAAATAATTTTAATGTGCTAAATAAGAATTTTTATTATTAGTATTATTCTGTTTTAAAGTATGTTGCTACATTTACGCGTCGTAAGACTTAAATGAAAACCGTAATGAGGAAATATTTTAAAAACGTTTGGCACCGAGGCATCAGGTTTTTAACAGGGTTGTGTAGAGTAACAAGGTCTTAGTTATTAAACAATGTTGAGGACTCTTTTAAAGATATTTTTAAAAACGATCTTTAATATGCATATGTACTTTGACTTTGATATGTGTAAGATTTTATTGACTTACTAAGGTTTTTTCTTACAAAAAAATGTAAACATGCCTGGAGTTACACATTTTATAATCCACTAAGTTTCCTGTCTTAACAATATGTAATAATCATTTTGTATTATAATTACTTGTTACTGGTAACTAGACAAACTAAGTACTATTTACTTTTATGGACTAAAATTCTATTTAAAGAATTTACGGCCCTGTTACCCTTAATTTAATTAAAGTACTTTCTGTATGTGTCGGCCATGAGGAAGCTCCAAGTTCGATATTTTTCTGCGTGATAAAGCGCGTAATGTAGATATCTGCGGCAGATAGTGATACAGCTTTCAGAGTTAGCAAACTGAAGTGGCATTGGGCTGGCCGCATAGCTCGTAGAACCGATAACCGATGGCAAGAAAGGTTCTCGAGGCAGCTTCGTACTGGTCTTCGCAGTATGTGACTACCCCCCACGAGATCAAGCGACGACCTGTGCAAATTTGCAGGAAGTCGGTGGATGCAGGTGGCGCAGGATCGTACCTCTTGGCAACTCAGGGGGAGGACTATGTCCAGCGGTGGACTCTTCTAGGCTGATATAATGATGACGATAATAAGATGTGTGAATATTCACTAATAATAGTCAGTTAAGAAATTTGATAATATATAACGAGCACTGCTGGTGTAGTGGTTTCATGCAAGATTTCTATTCTTGCGACCCGGGTTCCTTGGCAATGCAGGTTTATTTTTATATACATCATCATCATCATCAGCCTATGTTAATCCACTGATGGGCATATGCATCCCCTCTTCTATTTGGGGGTTTTTCGACCGCATCCCACCCCGCTGGTCCAATGCGGGTTGGTGGGTGGACCGACTTTTTACATGCCCATCCGACGCATGGATCATCTTACTTTTCAGACAATTGGGTGATCGGCCCAAATTGCCCTAACCAACTAGGAAACGACAATGAAAATTTGTTGAGTCTTTGCAGGATTCAAACCTCACCACTAGGCTACGGAGGCAGTTTTTTATAAACATATCAATTCTAAAGTTTGCATTGACTAATTTTAGTACTAATGGAACCCTCATGAACAAATCTATTATGTACTTCTCCCGCTGTCAAAAGAAATAATAACAAAATATTTTTTTAGGTATTCATTTAATATCATATCTTTGATTCCATTTTGCTTTGCAAGCATAAAAAGTTTCAAGAAACCATTTAAAATGGATACAAACTACTAAGACATGTTGTGACGTTGGATCAAGTTTACACAAATGTTTGCAGGTTGGCACCTTTGTTAAGAATTGTTATTACCTGCGTTTTTTTTAGACAGTGTATTTCATATTAATGGTAAAAAGTTAGGCGCGATTTATGTTTAATATTAGACTTTGTTCGTGTAACTTATATATTTTACACGTGAATAGATATAGTGAGCAAAGATTGTCCTTCGTTATTTGTAGGTAAAATTTGTAATTGTCGTGTTCTTTTAAACAATAGCTTTATTTTTCATTATGACATTTGACACTGAACAATAAAGTTCCATATTAATGGATATGAAAATGTCATTTATTTAATATGATCGCTCATTGACAGTTAGGGTGTCATCGTATTCCGAAAACGATCAGAGTATTTTCGAAGGAAAATAATGTCACACTACATCCATGTGAGAACATATTATTGTCTTAATAGTTCGCAATTAAGATTTTACTAATTGTATGTATAATCAAAATTAAATAAAGCAAAATAAAAATAATGCAATTCGAAGTAAAGTTAGCAATCTGTGACGAAATCACAAAATAAACAGCAGGACATTAAGTGCTTTGTGCATTGTTTGATTTCGTCGATGGTAATCGAACATTGCATTCCGACAAATCCAATACCGGGACCATTTAATGAGTGAACTAAAAAGTTGTGTTAATTATTTCCTTTATTTATGCGATTATTATACATTTTAAATCCACATATAGGTATATATTGTAAATGACATATACTACCTTGCCCGTGATCATCGATGCTCAAAAAGGAATAATTTAACATCCCCGGTATAAAATTTTCATTTTATACCGGGAACTGTGCGCCGCGAATCCTCAACTACGCTGATGCTTTAATGGCATCTCGCCTCGCTCCTTTCCTGTTTGCTTAAAAGTTCTCGATCGATTCCTTTAGAAGCAAGTTGACGTACGCCCTTATAAGTACGACTCTTTCAGTCGTACTACTCCTTGGTAATATTAAAAAAGTTAAAATATGAATACAAGTTTTCGCTATTGTGTATGGATCCACTCTTTGTCCATCTCGTCCTATATCCAAAACGCCAAAAGCTTTCGGCTCGAGTCTAATAATGGCTTGCAATTCTCTGAGCATTGGACTTCCAGCACTGTGGACGAAATTAACGCCTAGCTCTTTAATACCATGCTGCGAATTTTTGGTTTTGTAAGACCCACTGCAAACCAGAAACAGAATAACTCTCCGATCACACTCTTAACCAATCACCCCATCTCACCAGAGGTTATAAATTAAATTGATAAATGCTACTTAGGCAAAGCCAGTTTACTAAGTTGAAGACAGATACAGGAGCTTTCATATCCAGTACACCAGAAGTTTTAAACTATGTTGAGAAATTCTAAGGACAGCTGCACAAATCGTCAGAACATACACTAAAGCGATTGACGAACCAAAGTCATCCAGCTAAATTTCAAAAATATCCCGGACGTCGTTCTGAGTGGTACTTCAGAACGATAAAGCACTTGATTAGGAAGGAATTACAGCGTTGCTTCTAAAAGCGGACTTTTGTTGTCCTGTAAAAGCTTTTTAGTTTAGTCAAACAGGATTGTAATGCAAGCTTTAGATAGGGCTATGCTTGGTATTTCATTCACAGAAGAATGATGGTAACCAACATTCTTCGCAGATTTAGCAAGACCACACCAATGTAAAAATTAGAATTTTATGTAAAATTAGAAGGTTTGTTTCTGTTTTACGATGAAACGAAAAAAAAAACCAAAGCTGACATAAATTTAAATTTTCAACAACTCTTTTTAGTGACAATATAGCACAAAAAAGGTAATCAACTTACAATGCAGTAACTAGTGTTTTATTAAAAAAAATTATGTGTGTAAACTAGCAAATCTATGTCACCAATGCTGTAAAGAGTTGGTATTATTCAGATTTAATACTAAACGAGGACAGAATCATAAATGCATTTTGCGCTCTAAAATCCGTCCTTTAAGCACGCCATTACGCGAAGGATAGCGGTATCATTACACAAGATCTTAAAAGTTTTTTGCAAGCATGACTATTTGATAACAAAACTGTAAGAGTCACATTTTAATAATATAAAATAGTTTTGTTTTTAATTTCCCATGAATTCGGAATTTAAAGTCCGTAAAGTGATTTATTATTGTTTTATTACCTCCTAACACGAATTATGAAAATGTTGATTAGATTTTGCATCTAGGATGTCGAGACTTATAAATGGTTTAGTATAAGTTTTTTCAATTTAGGTCTAAGATCTCGTGATCAAATCTAGTTTGCAATTTATTTTTTTTAGAAATGAACCAGTAGGAACCGCTGCGGTTGCCATTTTCCTACTTTCTTTTAATGTTCTTTAATCCACGAATTTTTATTGTATAAATAAAGCAGTTGTCAGATGACTTGCAAATAATGGGAAGGACTATTTCAACATTTTATTGTTTTATTAAAAAAAATAGCTGAGAAGACAAGAAGGCTAATATTATAAACCACCTTTGTGGCCTAGCAGTGTTTGCATACTGAATGCAGTGGGTTCGAATCCCATTTTGATTAGTTGTGTGGTATAGTCGTTCTTTAGTTCATTACGACTAAATGGGCCGAATATCTATGCGCCGGATGGGCATGCAAGAAGTCGGTCTCGGTGGTCAGCACTATATTTTGCAGTCGTTATAGGATGATAACGCCTTCAAATTCGCTGACAACGAATTCATCCATAGTATACAGTTTACCCTTTGTGGAGGACAGAGAGCCAAGCGCAAAATATTAAATTTAATCATCTGTTTACTTTCTTGTATTAGTATTTTGTTTATTATTTTCTCTCTTCGATTAACCCGGGTTGGTGGGTGGACCGACTATTTTTGAAACATGCTTTATCTTAAATTTCAGACAGTTGGGCGATAAGCTTAACATTCTAATCAAATAAGAAACCACAATGAAAATTTGTTGAGGCCCTGCAGGATTTGCACCCACGACCATTACTAAAGCACACTCCCTTGCTACTGGGCTACGGAGGGCGTTAATTTTTCTTCGTGTACGGATACAAAAGGAAATGTATGCGTACAAAAAAAAACTTATCAATTCACGTCAGTACTTTTTAGCTACATTTCTGTTTCAGTTATTACTAAAATTCTAAATTTTCTTCTTCTTCTTCTCTTAATTTTTGCCTAGAGATTCTGCCAATTTCAATGTTGGAAGAAACACAAAGTGTATGGTTGAAACTGATCGGTAAAAGTTGGTTTTGTACGGTAAAATAAACACCTAATTGGTTGATATACTTGGGACAAACAAAAAACAATGGGTTAGTATATATAATAAGACAGAACAAACATTAATATAGACCAATAGAATAGAAGAAGGGAAACGGGTAGGTTATAAAGAATTTTAATAAAGAGTGGGTCATTGAAATTTAGAAGGTAAGGGATGTTGATAGGTCTGTGAATTTTCTTAGGTAGTAAATAAGTAAGGGGTATTATAAGATTTGAACAAGAAAAAAATAAATGATCTAAAGTACCCTCTGCTAAGTCACACTGGCATAATGAAATATCCAGTACGTGGAGTTTGGCTAAAAACACTGAGGAACATAAACTTTTATAACAAAGATAATAACAAAAATTCCCTAGAATTAACGAGGCTATGATAACATTATATTTGAAACTGTCATAATTATTAAAATGCTTTTGTTAGATTTTATATATACAGAAAAAAGGCCCTTGTAGAGTTTGGTTGCAAAATTAAATATCAGGCACTTGGATATTTTGTTCAATACGTACAATATATGCAATTATTGTACTGTTTAAAACTCTTCTAATACTGTTTCGATGTGTTGCTGTTCTAATGCAGATTTTTAGAAGTCGGTAAATATTATTCATTTCTTCTTTCCGTTTCTTTAGCATTCGTGTCAAAGCAGTACAAGTCGAAGTCGATGAAAGGAAAAATCAAAGTCTTCACAAGAATTGCTTAGACGTTAAAAGATTGTTGTTGTTCTAGTAAGTAATAGTTTATACGGCCTTTATTCAATTTTCTGTTGTTTATAGTATTGGGAGAAAAAACTCATTAATATCAAGAGCTGTATAAAAATTATCGAACTATGGAGAGGGCAATGCTCAGAAGGACCGCATCAGAAATAATGTGTTTTATCAAATAGATTCACCCGGATAAATAAGCAGAAGTGGCAGTAGGCCGGTCACATAAGCCACAGAACTGACGACCGCTGGAGTCGAAAAGTTGTGGAGTGGAGACTGGGGCTCGGCAACCGTAGTGTGGGACGCCCTGTGGTATGATGGAGTGCTGACAGTCGAAACTGCCCAGTGTGGGCTGGATAAGTATAGCCGAAGATCGGATGATATGAAAAATTTTAACCAATTTAAATAAGCCATGTAGCGTTTCCTAGATATTTGGTTAACAAATTGACTATTATTTACATTACTATAAAAATCATTTTAAAGTAGCGCATTCCTCTAAAAGTAAAGAAATATTTTAATTCATTGATTAATAACTAATCTGAAATTGAGGTCCCGGAAATTACGTCATTTTGAAAAATAAGTGAAATACAAATATTTATATCACAATGTTAACGGCTATAAATAAGACACAAAAATCCTGGTACAGAATAATTATGAGACAATTATCAAGTTCGTTGTTATTAAAATTTTTTACAAATTTAATGCTCTTGAATGGAAAATAATATTATAAAATCAAAAATAAACAAACTTTTAGAATTAAATAATAAACAAACATTAATATCGAAATAAAGATTTAGCATGTATTAATGATGAAAAAAAAATAATGATTGATATAATTAAACTTCAAAACTCTTTTTAGTGAATGAGACAGAAAATAATCTCGAAGTTTTAAATCATTGAGACTCTTCACATCCTAGACTAGCTGTTTAATGTGAAAAAATAAAAGCAGTACCTATCAACATTTGTCCTGCGTAATTAGCATTGGCGATTATTTAGGAGTCTCTAAGAAGGATTGCAGATTAGAAACCTTGCACTCTAAATTCCAAGATTTTAAGCGACATAAAAAATCTGCAGTACTGACAGCAAGTTCTCTAAGTCTGTCGAAGGCACATGTTGCAGTTGAAACAAACTGTAAATCAGGTTATGAAGATCAGTTGGAATATGAAATACATTCGGAATTAAACACATCCGTAAAGATTTATTATTGTTTACATTACCTCAACAGAAGTTTTGAAAATGTTAATTACATTTTTATTAAGATCAGGCTTATAAATGGTTGCTAAAGTTTATCAATTTAGTTAAAGATCCGTGATTAAATCTAGTTTTCAATTTATTTTTTAGAAATGAACCAGCAGGAACCGCTGCAGTTGCCACTTTCCTACTTTCTTTTAATGTTCTTTAATCCACGAATTTTTATTGCATAAATAAAGCAGTTGTCAAATGACTTGTATACGACGAATAATGGGAAGGACTATTTTAATATTTTATTGTTTTACTAAAAAAATAGCTGAGAAGACAAGAAGGCTAATATTATAAACCACCTTTGTGGCCTAGCAGTATTTGCAAACTGAATGCAGTGGGTTTGAATCCCATTTTTTCAGCAGCAATTATTAGTTGCAAGGCTTATCCAAACAAATGTTTTGAGTTACAATTAATTAAATATTTCTTTCATTTGCGTACATATAAATAATTTATATATTACATAAACGTTTCTTCTTCTTCTTCTCTTAAACTTTGGCCAAAGATTCTGTCAATGCCAATGTTGGAAGAAACACAAAGTATATGGTTGAAACTGATCGGTAAAAGTTGGTTTTGTACGGTAAAATAAACACCTATTTGGTTGATATACTTGAGACAAACAAAAAACAATGGGTTAGTATATATACGATTTCACACAATATTTTAAAATTATTTAATTGGATAGAAAGATCATAGATCTTTCTATCCAATTAAACTTAATTCTAAGACTGTAAATGTAGGACCAAATACACACTATATATACTTACTAACATAGGGAAACTAATATAAGCTGCTGTTCGTTTACCATCGAAATTTAATTAACAACCATTAATTAAATTTTTGTTTGATTTATATCGAATCTATTTGTTTTAATGACTACTACCTTAAGTTTAGATTTATGTTTTGCCGGAAGAGCAGTATTATTACTAAGAAAAAGAAGAAAAGTTTGTTTGAACCTGTTTTGATAACATAACTCAGAGTAGAGAATGTATAGCTCTCTCTGAAACTTTAATAACGTCTGAAATTGCTGCGCATCCTATACTTTATAAACAGTTTTGATAAATTCGTATGTCACTGAATGCTTTGTAACAACTAAAAATGTATGAATATAATTTTTTTATATTTGGGTCTAGGTCTTAAAATACATTCGAGGAATGTGCTATAAAGTTGAAAAGTGTATACAACTTTGCGGACTATCTTGTTGGGCCTCAATTAAGGGTGCATATTAAAATACTTTTTAATTTTTGTATAAGAAATAAAAAAAGCATTGTGTACGTTGCTAGTCACACTGTCACTTTTTCCTAATCCTACAATTTTAATATTAATTTATTAATTACTACTATTAATAATAATTAATACCAGGAAAATTTATTTTATCAGTTGGAAATAAAACATTTTCCGCGATATTTTCGGTTAGTTGATTGACCTAGGCACAAAAAGAAATCAACACAACTCTATAAGATTAAAGTTTCCTTCCCTATTGATTTCCCGATTGAAAAAGTAAAAATATGTTTTGTTCTTTTCACGATGCGGAAATTGCTCAACTATGCTTTTTCAAACTTTAATAAAGTCTGAGTGTTCTCTGCATTCTTTACTTCATGAACAATCCAGATCAATTTTTATGTACCATTACTGTTACATTTTAACAAGAATCTTGCGGATATTAAAAACTAAGCTAATGTGTACATTTTGTAAAAATGAAATTGTAGTATAGATGTAGTGAGAAATTATTTTTCTTTCCTTCCATTTCCTTCGAGAAAACTCGGGTCTTTATCGGAATACGATGAAAACCAAAATTCATATCCCTTAATATGAATCTTTAATATTTAGTGCCAAATGTTGAAATGAATAATGTCATTATATTATACAGAAATTTATACATTTCCAAAGAAAGTACGAAGGAAAATCATTTCTTACTTTATGTATACAAAAATCATTCATAGCAAAATATAAGTTCTCAAGTCAATTCAGATAATGATATCAGTTTAACAAGATACTTAGGTAAATGTGTCACCTAAAACAAGGAAATAAAAAATTATCAACTAATATTACTTTTTACGTTTATGATGAACAGAGAGATCGATAGCATCTTCATTCTATAGTAGAAACTCAATGTTTGTTTTATCAGCGCAGGTATGCGGCTGAAATTAGTATTTGAAGTTATACTTCCTTTGGCGTGCTGGGAAAATATGAGTTAATTTTCTTTGACATTCGCAAAGTGGCTGGTGTGGGCTGGACAAGAATAGCCGAAGCGTGGAAGCAGTGGCATGCATTAGAGGGAGGCCTATGTCCAGTATTGGACTGACACAGACTAGCAATTTGGGCCGATTACCCAATTGTCTGAAAAGTAAGATGATGATCGGTCCACCCACCAACCCGCATTGGACGAGCGTACCATACGGTCTAAAAAACCCCTAATGGATAGGGGTGTATTAGGGGAGGCCTATGTCCAGCAGTGGACTATCAGAGGCTGATGATGATGACGTAGCTTTTGTATGGTATTTAAATAAACGTTATTGCCCATTAACTAGATAATGCCTTACAATAAGACTTTTATCTTATAACTAAAACACTATTCTAAAATCGCCAGTTTTATATTTCTATTAAAGCAAATTTATGTCAACAGGGAACAATTTGTTTTTGTATACATAATACTGATTTCCTATACCATATTTTATAGGTTAAGTTTAAGAGGGGTAACGCTTTCTACCGAAACTCTTACTTGAAATACTCTGCTTGCTTCCACTAATAGGTTGGATAGTCGTTAGTACCAAAATAAACTATTGAAATTACCAGCTGTTTGTAACAAGGTTTTTTTTAAGAAAAAAAAATATTTTGATTTTCGAAATACAGCCCACTGGAATAAAACCATTAAGTAAAACTAAATTATATTTATTAAGTTAAACTAAGTATGTAAATATGCTATAGCGACTGTACGTCTATTTTTGTAGGTGGAATAGTACGAGGTGTGTTAAAAAGTATAGCGAATTGTGAATTTTCGCGGTTTACGTACATTCGAATTTCGATTTTTTTGTGGCGTTATGTTCCTCACTTATGCCGACAAGCTCGGCCATTTTGAGTGTTCACTTAATTGTTGACAGCTGCTTTGCTTGCACGTGTTTTGGATGATCTTCGATTTCTACCTATTCAAAAAATGGATCAAAGAACCTGTATCAACGGATGCATTCCAAATGTTGACTGTGGCATACGGAGAAGCTATATTGGACCAAAGCAACGTTTATCGGTGATACAAAATGTTCTTAGAAGCGAGCGTTTCAACAACAGACGAAAAAATTAATGAAATGGAGAAAATGGTATTGGCCAACCGTCGAATCACCGTTAGAAAAGTTGCTGAGTACCTAAACGATTTTTATCAATGATTTGGGCATGAGACGGGTCGCCGCGAAATTCGTACCAAAATTGCTCAATTGCGACCAAAAACAGCATCGCATGAATATTGCTAGTGAGATGTTAAACTCTGTCCGCGACGACTCAAATTTGCTCCAGAGGGTCATAGCCGGTGACAAATCGTGGGTATATGGTTATGACGTGGAAACCAAAGCTCAATCATCTCAATGGAAGCTGCCGTACAAACCAAGACCGAAAAAGGCTTGCCAAGTTTAGTCAAATGTGAAAATTTTGCTGACAGTTTTCTTCGATTGCAGGCGCGGTTGCATCATGAGTTCTTGCCACGGGAAAGAATTTGATAATGTGCTCCTAGTCGATTCCGACTACGGGGGCCAATATATACTAGAGATCCGCCAACTGCGCAGGAGATATTATTGCGCACAGTTGTACCAACAAGCAAAAATATGTGTACTTACTATGCCTTCACTCTCACATCTCTGTTTTTTTTATGAGAAATCAAATTAAAAGAAACATCTTCATTTGATAACCCTTAATGCCATATCAAATTTGCCTTCTAGATAATGTTTTAAAATTTACTTCGTGCGTATGTAAAGTTTTTGATTCCTTTTCATTCCTAAAAAAATTATTCCAAAAAAACCTTTTATATCTTCATCAAGGAAACATTGTCCTTTTTTTATAAATAACTATTTTGAATACTTTACAGTTTAATTTAGGGCAAAAACATTACTTAACTAAATTTACATCAGCATGGCTCTGAACCCACTTAATAACGTCCAAGATGTTTTCAACGGAAGTCAATTTATTGCTATTTGGGTTATGCTAAATATCGCACGAAAAGTCCTTTGTTATTTTTGCTCGAAAAATACTGAACAAGTTAAGCTCAAGAATACAAAATATACAAAAATATGACCGACTTGTAACAGCGTTTACGCATTTAAGTAGGTAACAACGTGCTCTCCGTACGAAATTACGTCGCGTTTTCTGTCAACGCATTTGAAATCTCTGATAACTTTTAAGCTATTCCTTCCATCAAATTGTCGTCCATGACACGTTTTAGGAACATGAAATGATTTTTTTGTAAACTTAAACTGTATTATCTTAAATAAGCTTTGAATGTGCCTGATGGCAATTTTTATAACTGTCTACGTTCACGGTTTTGGCAGCGTTTGTAATTTAATCGCACAAAGTTGTGAATTTTGGTGCCATAATTTGTTTCTCAAATATCTATTAGACTATTAATCAAAAAAATATTAAAAATACATGGGACCGACGAAACGCTACTATCGATAATTTAAATAAAGAATGAGGAGAATCGGAGCCCTAGGGGCGGAGCAACGAGGTAACAAATCTAAAAAAAACATACGCTCCGTAAAAATAAGATGTAACATTTTTTGTCTTACTTACGCAAATATATATATAGTAAATAATAAGGTTTCATGAATTTTATTGCGTTTAATTACTTTATAATTGTTTGAAACTATACCCTACTTTTAAAATGCAATGAAATCCGTAAAACGTGTTTTATTTATCAAGATGTACAATTTCTTTTCTGTTCTATAAACATGTAATAGCAGTCAAAAAATTACGAATCTAGTTGAATTGTTGTGCATATCCTGCGAGTAAGAGTGTCAAAACACAAATATTTAATAATTGCATAAAGTACTTTAAATATAACTTTCGATGCCCTAAAGTGATAAATTTTGCCTACCTAACTTTTGATCGAAAACTACGGCACTCAAATCTTTGCAAATAATTGTAGTTCTACAGTTTTGCTAATGGTATATGTTTGTTCTTTTCATTAAATATTTTTATTTAACAGACAAAAAACATTTGTAATTAGAGCAACTCTGATTTCTGGAAAAGCGTGAGCTGAGTATCTAAAACCAGTTCCTTCCCCTATAAATTACAATATCGCTCGTGCACATTTAAGATAGGTAACAGAAATAAATAAAAGGAAATAAAAACTTTTTGCAATAAACTAAAAGTAGCATAAGAGTTCAATTAATAATAAAAAAAAACAAATGAAAAATTAAAGAATCCCAAAAAATACATACAATACATGTAACGTGGGACAGACGACATTTTATGAAATTATTAGGACATATCAGAGATTTAAAATGCGGTGGCAGAAAACGCGACGCAATTTCGTACGGAGAGCACGTTGTTACTTGCTTATATTGCGTAAAATAGTTATGCGCTGTTAGAAGTCGGTCATATTTTTGGTTAATTTTCACTGGTTACTTTTTGGACCAATTTTTTTAATATGCAAAATACTTTTTCTTTTTCAAAAATTTTCAATTTTATTGCTTATTCTTTTTATCATAATTAATAGAAGAACAGTAAAACTCTTAAAATAGAGAACCTAAAATATAAGAATCCTTGCATGTTTATTTAAACCAACTTATATTCCTTAAAGTAAAGAATAATTCGTTTTTGTTATAAGCATTAACATAAATGGAACGCCGTTTTAGAGTTATGTAATGAGATAGTTATGTCATTCGGTGAAGGTAACAAGGCCGTTACATAAGATTTAAATAATGCTATGTTATCGAAGGCCTAAAAGACAAAAAGTTATCATAAAATTCTTTGTTCTATATGATACGCTCTGAAAGATCTAGAAAGTTACATATTCAATTCAATTCAATTCAATTCAAATATCTTTATTCAATATAGAAGTGTAACACTCGCTTATTGATTGTCAAGGACGCTACCACGGTTCGGAATAGGACGCCTGACCTGAGAAGAACCGGCGAAAGAAACTCAGCGGCCTATTTTGTCATCTTTTAAAATAATCAAATATATACTATAAATTTTCTTATGAGCTACATACAGTACTATCATACGTATATTACACTTGAAAAGCCTGGAGCGAGCATTCCATTACCAGCCTGTGTTATCATTTATAAATTCATTTATGTCATAATAACCTTTAACGCATAAACGTTCCTTTACTACTTTTTAAATTTATTAACAGTTAAATTCTGAACGTTTACTGGGATTTTGTTGTAAAAGCGTATACATTGTCCCATAAAGATTTACTTATTCTTCGCAGTCTAGTTGCTGGAAGAATTAATAACATGGATCATCTCTATGTAACTTTCTAGATCTTATCCTTTACTAACTAATCTTATGCTAACTAAAAGAGAGATGTATGGACCTACGACATTACTACTACTCTTAACTATGCTATGGTAATGTTCGTTCACAACTACTTTAACATTTTAGGCCTGATTGCATATAGCCCAAATATCTCAGTTGGGAGAACGTTATACTGTAATATAATTTTTGGCTTAGTTCTACATTAAAAAAATGTACAAAAGAAAATTGATTAAGTAATTTTGTATTAGTGTTTATTATAATGTGTTTTTTTTTATTTCATCTAGATTCCGTCTGCATCTTCCATGATGTTTTTTAAGTTTTTGTATTATGTATATAAAAAAAAAAACATTAAAAACTTTCCTCTGATTTTGCGAACCTTACATAGGTTGCTTAATACTTTTACTTTTAAACAGATTCTTATCTCCCGTATGGTCTAGTGGCTAGGATACCTGGCTTTCACCCAGGAGGCTCGGGTTCGATTCCCGGTACGGGAATTATTTTTTGTGCTTATTGATGACATTTTTATTTTTAATGTGAGTAAGCTGTGTCTTTTACCTTTATATTTTATAATAACATATATTAATCTATTATCCTAGAGAAAAGAAGGGAACCTATTATCGTAATCAGCTTTTGAAACACTCAAGCTAATCAATTTTATGCCAAGTTTGTTACTTGCTTTATTACAGACTTATTTTCCATTTTATCTTAGCTTAACTAACTTTTATAATTTGTCGTTAAGGAGTCCTGCCTAAAAGTAATAAGGATTGTTTTGAGTTGAAGCGGCCTACGGAACACCAACACTTCTCTTCCCCCGCGACTCTACGTTGGCTTCAGAGGATAGAGATGGCAGCATATATATTTCCTCTTCTCCGTCAGCTGTACCTTCCAGGGCGCATCCGAAGCTGGCTACTACAGCCAGCTGGATTAAGTTTAATGCTAAACAAAATCATATTTGTAGTAACCCTAAAAGATGCGTCAACTAGATCTATCGGTCAAGTGCACAAGCTGGACTGTGAGTGGCCCTTATATAGGCCAGAACATAAAACTTGTTTTTCTTGAACATAAAAATGTCATAGGCTAACGGTGAAAGAAGACTACGGTTTGTGATCGATGCCTATACAAACCATAGTAAAGCCACCATAGTCATGTGCTTCCCTTCTTGGCGTTGGAAGTCTTATGAAGAGCGAAGTTCAAGGTCCCAAAGTGCTCGGATATTTGACTAGTCCTACGTGGACTACGTCTCCTGTTCCATCTTGAGGCTACAGAAATTAAAAAAAATCTAATCCTGTACAAGAGATGGTGAGCCATGCACTTGCTTGTGATCCAACTATTTCGAAGAATAAAACCAAGCATACCGATGCTAATACCTAAAGATACAGTCAGCTCGGTATGTGTACTGAGTATTGTGTCTCTGTCCTTTGTCCTTTAAACTTTGGAGTGGGTGTGAAAGGTGGGGTATATCTTAAAGTAATAAAACACGATAATATTCCTGAAATTTTAAACAGTATTATTTATCACGTACAATATTCGGGTATCAATGCCTTTATGTATAACTAATATAAGCAACTGACAGTGTGATATATGATATGGATTGGTAATCATACTGTTTACGGCTAAACCAGTAAACCTTTTCTCTAACACTGCTTTTTAAACCAACCAATATCGTTCAGTTTAATGAAAGCTCTTAGACTCTTCGAAACGGAAAATAACTGCCCCATTTTATGACGTATCGTAATAAAGGGTAATAGATATCCGGATGACTCGCTTTATATTATTAGCAAGTTAGTGAAGCTTCTTTTGAATTCTATATCCTGTTCGTAGCAGATAATGACCAATATATCCGTTTCGTATCCAATATTCAATATTCAGAGAAAAATTTATGAAAATAAAATGTGTCAAGTATGTATACAAAAATTGCCATCTACGAGGTATCCCAGTGTGTACCTTAATAAAAAATATACACTTTTGGTATATTCTATAACGTTTTAATGTATAGAAAGATAACAGTTACAATTACAAATTACCATTCCCTCAGGGCTGAAATTGCGGGCGAAGCTAATTATGTCAATAAGAATAAAAAAGTTACAAATCGATTGGAAAATTAAGGTTGATTAAGATTTTCTTAATTTTTTATTAACTACTAAAACTAACCTTAATATTAAACTATTTAATTTGAGAGTTTTTTCTTATACTGTTAAATATCAGTAAGCTCATCTAGAAAGCCAAAATTTTACTTTTAAATTGAATTACAGTAAAAATTACATTACAGTAAGCAGGTCGAGCAACGCAAATCTTGAGGTTTTTGGTTGGAAACCTGTATGCTTGTATCTATTCACATACATTGCAAAATTTGTCTAAAAGTATGATCTAACAGTTTAAAAAATTACAATGAAACTGTTGACGCCAATTTTAACGCCAAAAGGCATTATTTGCGTAGTCTCGTTTTCACTAGGTTTAAAATTGCGCTATTGACAAACAAGTATTATAGGATACATTATTTGTTTGTTAACTAGCCCAATTTATATGTCGATAAACAAGCGATACACGTATAAGTTTGCTCCAAAATCGAGCTTGTTTGAATTCTGAACAAGTCGAGGCATTAGTGTGAAACTCGACACTGAAAACTTTCACATTACCAAAGAGGATAGAAAGTTGCTTCCATTGACATTATATTTGTTGCAAAAGTTTGATGCGCAGAAGTACGTGTATCTTTCGATACAAACTGTAAAAAAATTGTAAAGCAATAAGTCTAGTATAAAGCATTCCAATTCACCTAAAAAGGCTGACTTTTAGCTTTTTTACATATTTCTTTAAGAAGTTTAGGCTTAAATAATATTAAAGTGTTGATCAATTATTTTTAATATTGGTATTATTGTTATAAAGTATGTTGCCACGTGTACTCATCGTAAGACATAAAAAATACTGTAATAAGAAATTATTTTTAAAATTTTTTGGAACTAAGGCTTGAGTTTTTTATTAGGGTTCTGTAGAGTAACAAGGTCTTAGTTATTCAACAATGCTGAGGACAAGAAAATTACATAACTAAAACGGTCGTCAAACTCTATTGATAAAGATATATTTAGGCTTAGGGTTTTTCCAACAAAAAAGTTAACATGCTTCGGTGTGATCACTTTTTATATTAAAATAAGTTTCCTGTCCTAACAATATGTAATAATCATTTTGTAGAATAATTACTTGTTGCTGGTATCTAGACAAACTAAGTACTATTGACTTTTATGGACTAAAATACAATTTAAAGAATTTACAGCCCACGTACCCTGTACTTTAATTAAAGTACTTTCTGTATCTGTCGGCTATGAAGAAGCTCCAAGTCATAGCGAGCAATGGAGCAGGCTATGCGCGGTATTTCTCGGAGTGTTAAATCGCGTAACCTAGATATCTGCCGCAGAACGATAGTGCTACAGCTCTCAGAGTTAGCAAGCTGAAGTGGTATTGGGCCGGCAATATAGCTCGTAGAACCGATAACCGATAGCAAGAAAGGTTCTCGAGGCAGCCTCGTACTGGTTATCGTAATGTGACGACCCCACGAGATTCAGCAACGACCTGCGCAAATTTACAGGAAGTCGGTGGATGCAGGTGGCGCAGTATCGTACCTCTTGTTTGCTCATGAGGGAGGACTATGCCCAGCAGTGGACTCTTCTAGGCTGATATGATGATGACGATGATAAGATGTGTAATTTTTCACTAATTATAGTCGGTTAAGAAATTTAATAGTACCTATTTATCGAGCACTATTGGTGTAGTGGTATCATGCAAGATTTCCATTCTTGCGACCCGGATTCGATTCCCGAGTTACGCAGGTCAATTTTTTACACATAGTATTGTATCGCTTATATCAATCAATTTTAATGACATTTTACAAAATAGTGCTATCAATTTTACGAAAATTTTTAATCAAATGTAAAAATTTTCATTTATAACAAAACTTGTAATCACAAAAATAATGCCATTTCATCATCATCATCATCAGCCTGTTATAGTCCACTGCTGGACATAGGCCTCCCCTAACACACCCCTATCCATTAGGGGGTTTTGGACCGTATCCCACCACGCTGGTCCAATTAGGGTTGGTTGGGTTAATGCCATTTAAAATTCATTATTTCTTTAACAAATTTACTGAAGCGAGTGACGACCCAAGACCAAAGTTATCTAGCACAACATCGAATTTATCTCGGACGTCAGTTTGAGTGGCACTGAAGAACGGCAAAGCACCGTTGAGGACGGAATTACAGCAAAAATTTTGAAAGTGGGTGGAAAATCGTATACAGGATGGTATTGTATGCTATAAAGCGGATTATGGTCGAAATTTCTTTGCGTGAGACGTCTTACGTCTTATGTATTCGAGTTATGCTTCTAGACCTGTGTCTGTGTAGCTTCATCTATTACTGAGTTCGGAGGATTGCAGATCCCTCGAACTTGGTGACCAAAACTTTAAAGAATGGCCACACGCATTTAGGATGCGTAAGTTGATTTTGAAGAAGTCGCTTAAGGATCATCGAAGCTCGGTATACGGACCGAGGCGCCGACGTTCGGTCGACTGTGTAATCGATTGCTGGGGGCGGTGAGAACGCGGGTGTATCTCGTGTACGCGGTGTGTTGGTCTCGCCGTGCTCTCGAGCGAGGTAGACCTAAAAGTGTGTGTGTGTTATCCCTACTTGTGTGTGTAGTATCGTGTGGCGGGACCCTTGAAGGGTCCAGAATTCCTAAGCCCCCTTCTTCATCTGGGTCTAAGAGTATATTACGGGGACGACGTTTCCTACTAGAGGCATCTGGGTCTGCGTGATAGTTTGCAGCGCTTACCATCAGAGGGTTATTTTGCATTTCTATTCTTTCGTAGAATTCTTTTATGATGTTTTAAAATGAACGCGTAATGTCGGCATCTTGCAATCGCTGTGCAAGTCGACATTTTTTGATAAGACTCTACTCCAGTGGCACGTTGTAAGAATTTATTTTGTACCACCTGATTTAAGCGATGGGAGGATATATAAGTGATGGGCAAAAGATTGGCAACCATATGTAATTATCGGCCGAATGCAAGCTTTATATAATAAAAGTTTGTAATTAAGAGGCATTTTGCTATTTGTGTTGGTAAGATAGTAGAGACGATGCGAGACATAAGCGGCTTTTCTCCTAACCTCTTTGACGTGGCTTTTGAAACTCATGTTACTGTCGAAAGTAACACCTGAATATTTGGCTTTCTTCTCCCAGGGGATCGGTTTGCCGTAGAGGTTCAATTGCCCGAGTGTTTCTCTACATCGAGCATTATGGGCGGTTTTTTTGGAACGGACGTGTGGTAGGACGAGTGAGGTCAGCTCTGACAGAAGACCGATTAAAGTATATAGCTGCACTTTTCGGGATTCACATCAATCCTCCATTTGCGAAACCAATCGCCTAGGCTATTGGAGTTGGCACATTGGAGTTTGCTGGTGATAGGGAATGGTGAGGAATAGAGGGCGGTATCGTCTGCGAAAAGCGCAAGGTTAACATTAGAGCTTTTAGGAATATCGCTGTGTATAGCGTGAATAACAGAGGAGCGTGAGACGTCGCGTACGTGGCAAGTATTTCAGACGTTCGCAGCAGATTAAATGGTGACCTACATAGTTCGTAGAATAAGCAAGCCGAAGTGGCAATGGGCTGGCCACATAGCTTGTAGAACGGATAAACATGCGGGAAGAAAGGTTCTCGAGTGGCAGCCTCATAATGCATAGTAGTGACGACGACACCCACGAAATTCAATGATAAACTGTGCAAATAGTTCTACAGGAAATCGGTGAATGCAGATGGCATGTTCAGTATTGGGCTTTAACAAGATGAATCAACGAGAAGAACAAGTTAAAAATGCAATTACATTTTTAATTATTATAATCATTACAAATCTTTGATAATCTTCTAAACAAAACATAGGGAAAATGAGGGTCATTATTTAGTTCAGGAAACCAAATGTTTAAAATATATATAGACGATACAGATAGTAAAAAAATTATCGGTTTCGTTAAAACTCAGGTCAGTTTCATGAGTATCGTCGAGAGCATACTTTTATTTCAATATCATCTTCAGCTTCCTCGCTCATTAACGGTTATACAAAAAAAAATTGAAACTTAAAAACTTGAGCCAATGATATAAATAATTAGTTTCGGTACTTTAAATAATTCGTTTGTAGCAAAATCTTTAAAATTCAGCACGAATTAAAATCCAAAAAAATTCTTGTTGAAACATTAAAATAATTTAAGTAGCCTTACTTTCGTAAGCAATGCAGTTTTGATAAAATTATAACACGATACAGTTCTGTATGTTGTTTTGGTCGAAGATTACAAAATAATAGCTTAACATAGCTTTAGGATCGTAAAGAATTATAAACACAAGCTTTATAGATTGTCATACTTAAACATGTAAGGTTAAGCTTTTATATGTGTAAATGTAGGCTGTCACGCCAATTAAAAACTTTTATAAAAAAAACAAAACAATAGACAAAAAAACACCGATTTACGATGAGAACAAAAAAAGCTAATTTACCAGGTTTTTATAACATAAATCCTTTGTATAACTTACACTGCAGTAAATGGTGTTTAATTAAAAATGTTACGGGTATTACCTAGCAAATCTATGTAACCACTACTTTAAAGAGCTGATATTATTCAGATTTAATACTAAATGAGGACAGAATCTTAAAAGCTTTTTGCGCACTAAAATCTATCCTTCAAGCACGCCATTACACGAAGGATAGCGGCATCATTACACATGAACTGACAGTTTTCTGCAAGCGTGGCAATTTGAAAACAAAATTGTAATAGTCTTATTTTATAATGGTTTCGTTTTTAATCTGTACAAGACTGGGAACGTAGATTCCGTGATTTATAATAAAAATGTATTTTTATTGTGTCTAAATTCACTTATTTAAATCTTTTGATCCCCAAAAAATAAATCAGAAAATAGGATTTTGATTGTGCATCTAGAATGTCATTACTTTGTTATTTTTCGTGTCAGATTTTTTTGGTATGAATTAGGTCAAAGTTCTTATGAAGATCAAATTTCTTTATTTTTACAAATGAACCAGCAGGAACCACTGCAATGCTTGCCATTGATCCAGCGGGGAAACAACTTTCGGTATTGTTGTTTTTTGTTTCATTAGAAAAATATGGGCTGATTATCCATGCTTCTTACGGGCAATAGTCCCGGTTTTCAAATTCATCTTTGGCAAACGTTATAGGATATAGTCTCTTCAAATTTGCTGACAATTAATTCATGCATAGAATGCATTTTACCCTTTGGGTTGTGGAAGGCAGATACATGTGGCTTCAGGTAAAAACTGTTATTCGAGTAAATCTGGAAGGATTAGAAGCAGATCCCATAATAACTTGAGAAAATGGCTAGGTAGGTTGTAAAAACCAAAAATACACAAAATAACATACATTAGCTAATCATAACAAAGTCAGTTCTTGTTAGCCAACTATATATTGAATGGGCAGCAGGATATTGGGTTACAATCGGTCTTTGTGCATTGTTCAATTTCGTAAATGAACAATTGTCATTTTTTGTTTATTGGAATTCCGTAACCTATCTAGCAATGGCAATTATCTCAATTCAAATTGCAAATACTACAGTTAAAAAAGTAACTTAAAAAAATAGACATTCATGGCTTTGTACTGATACAATTTCAATCGTTTTCCTCTTCTTTTAAAACAGCAATATTTCTTTAAAAAAACACCTTAATTTGGACAATTCAGTAGCAGTAGTAGTTCTATTTAAAGAAAGGTAACAACTTACTTCGTTATTTTATTTTAGGACGAATTTTGTGAATAGGATATTGGCCATTGGCAACTAACATTGCAGAATACTTAATTGTGTAATTAACTTTTTTTTTTTACTTTCGCCATAAGAAAACAGCGTGTTACAACAGTTATTATAATCAAAATATTTAATTTAATTGCAAAACACAAGCACTATTATCCGAAAACTAAAATATTACAGAAATTGTGAAGTATTTACGCATGAACTCCGTAATGCAATCACACAATTTTATGAATTAAAATGGTGAGATTAGTCGAGATATGAATAGTTTTCTGCTGTCTAGCTGTAAACGATAAAACTTTTTATACTATTTTCTAATATCAAACTAGTCTACTTTAGTTCTAACTAATTTTAAGGCTTCGGGCTATCAGGTAATTTATCCCTAATTTAAACAACTCCAAGGACCAATTTCTCTTGAATCATCACTACAGAGTATAAAATAAAGACGTTTTCTCTGACCCTATTTCTCTATACATGCTTAAATCTTTAAAATTACGCAACGGACTTAGATACATTTTTGTTAAATAGATAGAGTGATTGAAGAGGATGGTTTAAATGTATAATACATGCTTAATATTGTTGGTATATTTTCTAACAGCATAGCTCCCGTGCGAAGCCAAGGCGGGTTGCTGGTTTTGTCTAAGCGCAAAATATTAAGTTAAACATCTGTTTACTAGCTTGTGTTAGTAATTTTGTTTATTAGAAATAAAACAATTTTCATAATATTGTTATAAAATTAAGCACATTTAGATGAAAATGATTATAAGATTACCCTTATTCTGTCTTCAAGTAGCCTTTCACGAGCATTTAAAAAAAGGAGCTTTAAGAATGAGATGTAAACTATGACAAGACCGACCACCGGTGGTAGGTCCTCTTTTTTACCGGTGGTAGGTCCTCTTTTTACAGGAGACCGTCTGGGTGGGTACCACCGCGCTGCCTATTTCTGCCGCGAAGCAGTAGTGTGAAAACAGTCCTGTGTTTCGGTTTGAAGGGCACCGTAGCCAGCGTATTTACTGGGTAAACGAGACTTTACACCTATATCTCACGGTAGGCAACGCGTTGGCGTTACCACTGGTATTGCCAATGTCTATGGGCGTCGGTGACAACTTTCCACCAGGTGGCCCGACTGCTTGTCTGCCTGCGTATGCCATAAAAAAAGAAAACACGATGTAAATCAAACAGATCATGAAATAGTAAAAAATAATAGATGCAGTAAAAATAAATGCAATAGAGCGGTGGGGGGACAGTAGACTATAAAGTTACTATTAGATTTATTAAATATACCTATGATAATATTTACTGTCATCATTATCATCATTGGCGTCTTCTAATGAACGCCTTCTCTATTAAGGGATTATTGGACTGTATCCCACCACGCTAGTCTAATGCGCGTTGGTAGGAAGACCAACTTTTTACATGTTCTTATATTATATGTATGCCCTTGTATTATACAATATTTTTGCAAACATTTTTTATGATACCTTTTTAGATGCCTGAATATATATTAGTATTAATAAGTTATGCTTTAAACATTGCAGAGAGCATACTATTATTACAAAGCAAAAAGAAGAGAATATGTTTTCACAACATAACTTAGAGCGGAGAATTATAGCTCTCTCTGAAACTTTAATAACGTCTGAAATTTCTTCGCATTCTTTGCTTTATAAACAGTTCCGATAAATTCCTATGTATCTAAATACTTTGTAACTAGTTTAAAAATGTATTTATTTAAAAAATTGTATATATATGCAGTCTCAAATCGTATTCATGGGTTGAAAGGTGTTTTTAATTTATATAAGAAATGAAAAACAAACATTGTGTACGCTGCTTTTAATACAATGTCACTTACGCCTAATGATGGAATTTTAAAATTAATTTATAATATATATCATTAATACCAACTTATTAATAATTAAAGCTAAGATAATTTCTTTTTGCAGTTAGTAATTTCAAGTAATTTAAAAGAACATTTTCCCAAAATATTTCAAGCGATATTTTCGGTAAGTTGATTGACCTAGTCATAAAAAAAATCAACACAATTCTATAAGATTAAAGTTTCCTTCCCCATTGATTCCCCGATTGAAAAATGAATAACATGTTTTGTTCTCTTCTCGATGCGGAAAATGCTCTATTCTTTTTCATACTTTAATAAAGTCTGAGCGTTCTCTGCATTCTTTACTTCATAAACAAACTGGATCAATTTTTATGTAACTTCATTGTTACATTTTAACAAGAATATCGCGGATATTAAAAACTTAGCTAATGTGTACATTTTGTAACGATGAAATTGTATATAGGGCGTAGTGAGAAATTATTTTTCTTCAGGAAAACTCGGATCTTTATCGAATACAATGACAACTGTCATTAAATTATCGTATTAAATAAGTGACATTTTCATATCCATTGATATGAAACTTCAATATTTAGTGTCAAATGTCAAAATAAATAATGTCACTATTTGACACAGAGATGTATAGGTACTGAACCTATTTTAGATAGCACGACAAATACGGTATTTTCCGAAGATGTATGAAGAAAAATCTTTTCTTGCTATATTAATACAAAAATCATTCGTAGGAAAATGTAAGTTCTAAAGTCAGTTCAGATAATGGTGTCTGTTTAACAAAATTCTTAGGTTAATATGTCACGCAAAACAAAAAAATAAAAAATGATTAACTATTATCACTTTTTACGTTTATGATGAACGAAGAGATCGATAACTTACTTTAGAACAAACAAAGTAGGTCATTCCTAGGAATGTTTGTACGAACAAAGAAACATTGCAGGCATCCTTGCTAACAAAAGGTAAGTATGAAATGCCGCAGAGTCATCTTCGTTCTATAGTAAAAACTCTATATTTTTTCTAACAGCGGAGGTATGCGGCTGAAATTAGTATTTAAAGTTATACTTCCTTTGACGTGTTGGGGAAAAGTTATGAGTTTTTTTCAACATTCGCAAAGTTCCCGGTGTGGGCTGGATGAGAATAGCCGAAGATTGGAAGAATAGGCGTGCATTAGATGGAGGCCTATGTTTAGCAGTGGACTAACACAGGCTGATGATGATGGTGAAATTTTTTCACGTGAAACCGACGCCTTGAAGTTAGCTTTAGTCAACATTTCGGCCTTGTGGTATGGGCGTATGCTTTAGAAACCGGAGGTCGTGGGTTCGAATCCTGCGGGGACTCAACAAATTTTCATTGTTGTTTCCTTGTTTGGTTAGGGCAATTTGGGCCGATCACCCAAATTTATGAAAAGTAAGATGATCTATGCGTCGAATGGGCATATAAAAATTTGGTCCGACAGCCAACCGGCATTAGACCAGCGTGGTGGGATACGGCCCAAAACCCCTTTATGGATAGGGGTGCATTGATAATGATGATGATCCTCAATCTCATCTTTAGCTATTCTGAAAATAAAGTTACATTATAGATTTCCGTATTATCAAAATTTATTTTAGCACTTAACACGTATAATAAAACTAAGAGGGTTTTATACGCTTTCTACCGATAATCTATAAAATAGAGTTGGATACTCGTATATACCAAAATAAACTATTGAAATTAGCAGCTGTTTGTAACAAGGTTTTATAGGAAAAAAAAACTTATTTTGAGTTCCGTAATATTGCCAACTTGAGTAAAATTATTAAGTTACATTAGATATTAATTCTATGTTTTGTATGGAAATATGATATAGCGACTGAACGTGTATATTTGCAGGTGTATTAGTATTTTACGACAAATTATTGATAATGCTCCCCTAGTCGATTCCGCCTACGGCGGCAATATATACTAGAGATCTGCCAACTGAGCAGAAATATTATTGCGCACAACTGTGGTACAACTTTACTAACGAGCAAAAACTTGTGTACTTACTATGCCTTACTCACACAGCTGTGTTTTTTTGTTATGAGTAGTCCAATTAAAATAAACATCTTCGTTTGATAACCCTTAATGCCATTTCAACTCTGCACTCTAGATAATGTTTTTAAAATTTACTTTGTGCGCATGATATAATACCAGTAAAGTTGTTGTTTCTTTTTCATTTCTTAAAAATCTTTCCAAAAAAACGTTTTATATCTTTACCAAGGAAACATAGTCGTTTTTTTATAATTATAAATTTTCAATACTTGTAGGTTAAATTTAGGGCAAACAACAAATTAATTAACAAAATTTACAACAGCAGCAGTTAATAACGTCGAAGATGTTTTCCACGGAAGTGAATTTATTGCTATTATTATTTGGGTTACACTAAATATCGCACGAAAAGTCCTTTGTTATTTTTTGCTCGCAAAATACTAAACAAGTTAAACTCAAGAATTCAAAAACACAAAAATATGATCGAACTGTAACAGCGTTCACGCATTTAAGTAGATTTTTTTTATTGCATACGCAGGAAAACGAGCAGTCGGACCTTTCACCTGATGGAAAGTGGTCACTGACGCCCATAGACAACCATACAAATACCCCAACGCGCCCAAGTGGACATAGGGATGTTAAGTCTCGTTAACCCAGTAATTTAGCTGGCGGGTTCCCTTCAACCGGAACACGTAGTGTTTTCACACTACTGCTTTGTGGTAGAAATAGGCACCGTGGTGGTACCCACCCAGATGGTCCCTTGTAAAAAGGGGACCACCACCGGTAACAACGTGCTCTCCGTACGAAATTGCGTCGCGTTTTCTGCCAACGCATTTGAAATCTCTGATAGCTTTGAAGGTATTCATTTCATCAAAATGTCGTCTATTGCACGTTTAATGTACATGGAATGAGTATACGTAATATGGTTTTACGAATTTTATTGCGTTTAATTACATCATAATTCACTGTCCCCTACTCATGTTAGGTTTACGTTAAAATGTAAAATAATTTCAAATAATTGTAAAGTAATTAAACGCAATGAATTCCGTATAACGTGTATCATTTATCAAGATGAATAATGTCTAATTTAATACTATTCTACAAACAAGTAATAAAGAAAATTATGATTCAATAATAATAAATATATTTTGCAAGTAATAGCGTAGTAATAATAAAAAAATTTAAAGTGATAAATTTTGCCTAATCAACTGTATCGCAAACTTTTCGAACAAAAACTATGTCACTCAAATATTTTACAAGTTGTGGCGGTTCCATGGTTTTGCTAATGGAATACATTTTGTTCTTTTGAGTAGATGCTACAGTATATAAAGTAAAAATTATTCAAAGATTACAGTTTGTATTATCTGTTAGACAAAAACATTTGTACATAGAGTACAGTGCAACTCTGATTTCTATAAAAGCGTGTGTTGGTATCAGAAACCACTTCCTTCCCCTTTAAATCACAATATTGCTTGTATAAATTTCAGATAAAAGTAAGCAAAATAAATAAAATAATTTTTTTTAATCAAACTAACAGTAGTACAAGAGCACAATTAATAATTAAAAACAAAATAAAAATTTTAAATCTATGTTACCTCGTTGCTCCGCTCCTAGGGCTCCGATTTAGTTCATTCTTTTTTAAATGGTAGATATTAGCTACCCATTGGGACATGTTTTAAATAACTTTGGGCTTAGTTGTTTAATACATCTGTATTTGGACTAAAAAAATAAAATTGAAATTAACCCCGTGCGATTAAGTTACAAACGATAACAAAACCGTAAAAGATAGACGTAAAGTAAGTTCAACATAATTGTACTACTTGAATTGTCCAACAATAAAGTCCGTCATAGCATATATCTATGTTTCAAGAATAATGCACAGAAAGCACTCTAATATGAAGGGTTAAAAATATTTCAATCAGGCACATCCGAAGTCGATTTAAGATATTACAGTTTCAGTTCACATAAAAGTAATTGCATATAAAATATCTTCATTTTATGTACTTAATCGTGTGAAAGACGACATTTCGATGAAATGAATACCTTAAGAGTTATCAGAGATTTAAAATGCGGTGGCTGACAACGCGATGCAATTTCGTAAGGAGAGCACGTTGTTACCTGCTTCAATTGCGTAAAATAGTTGTGCGCTGTTAGAAGTCGGTCAAATTTTTGTTAAAATTTCACTGGTTACTTTTGGGATAAAATACTTTTTTATCTTTAATGTTTTTAAGATTTTGTTTCTTATAGTTTTTATCATAATAAATAGCAGAACATTAAAACTCTTAAAGTCGAGAATCCTAAATATAAGATATTCTTCTTATATTCTTTAACGATAAAATAATTATTTTTTGTTGTAAATATTAACAAAGATAACATATTGAGACAGTCTTGTTACTTGGTTAAGGTAACAATGCCATTACACAAGACTAAAATTATTGCGATGTTATCGAAGGCCTTAAAGGACAAAAACTTATTATAAAATTCTTTGTACTATAAGAGATATAGAAAATTATAAAGAGATGTAACTTTACTACCTGTTTGACCTACGACATTACTACTTCTTTTACCTATACTATGGTAATGTTCGTCCACAACTGCTTTACCATTTTAGGCTTGATTGCATATAGCCGAAATAGCTCAGTTGGGAGAGCGTTAGACTGAAGATCTAAAGGTCCCTGGTTCGATCCCGGGTTTCGGCAACATAATTTTGGGCTCAGTTCTACATCAAAGAAATGTACAAAAGAAAATTAAAAATAATTTTTGTTAAATTAAAGCGTAAGTAATTTTGTTTTAGTGTTTATTATAACATGAAAAACAAAAAAATGGATCCATCAAGATTTCGTCTGCATCTTTTAATATTTTTTAAGTTTTTGATTTATGTAATTAAAAAAAAACAATAAAATTTTCCTCTGATTGTGCCAATCTGTAAAAGATTGCTTAACACTTTGACTTTTAAACAAGTTGTTATCTCCCGTATGGTCTAGTGGCTAGGATACCTGGCTTTCACCCAGGAGGCTCGGGTTCAATTCCCGGTACGGGAATTACTTTTTGAAGTTATTGATGGCAGTTTTATTATTAATGTAAGTAAGCTGTGTATTTTATAATTACATAAATTAACCTATTATCCTAGAAAAGAGAAGGGAATCGTAATACGCTTTTGAAGCACTCAAGCTAATCAGTTTTGTACCAAGTTTGTTACTTGATTTATTACAGACTAATTTTCTATTTTATCTTAGCTTGGTAGAGATTTTTTTTTTAATTTGTCGTAAAGGAGTTCTGCCTAAAAGTGATAAGGATTTAGGCCCAAAAGGTGACCTATTAAGAATTAGATTTGACAACATAAAACCGATGTCAATTAAAAACGGTGAAAAAAGACCACAGTTTGTCATCGACGGCTTTACAAACCATAATGAAGCCACCAAAGTCATGTGTTTTCATCTTCTTGGCGTTGGAAGTTTTATGAAGAGCGAAATTCAAGGTCCCAAAGTGCTCGGATGTTTGATCAGTCCTACGTGGTCTACTTCTCCTGTTCCATCTTGAGGCTATAGAAATTTAAAAAATTCTAATCCTGTACAAGAGATGGTGAGCCATGCACTTGCTTGTGATCCAACTAATTCGAAGAATAAAACCAAGCATACCGATGCTGATGCAACTAACAGTATGATTACCAATCCATATCTTTGTGGATTGGTAATCATACTGTTTACGGCTAAACCAGTAAATCTTTTATTTATCATTGCTTTATAAACCAACCAATATCGTTCAGTTTAATGAAAGCTCTTAATCTCTTCGAAACGTAAAATAACTGCCCCATTATATTACGTATCGTAAGGGCAATAGATATCCGGATGACTTGCTTTATATTATTGGCAAGTTAGCGAAGCTTCCTTTGAATTCTATATCCTGTTCGCACCAGATAATGACCAATATATCCGTTTCTTATCCAATACTCTTTTTATAAAAGACATAAAGAAGATATATATTTGTGTGAGGAACTATAAACAAAGTAATGCTGAAATATAAATATAATATTTTTTCAAGGTTTTATTCATATCATATTTAAAAATTCATTAAGTAATTATTCCTTTTGAAATATAGAACAATTAAGTCTTTACTAACAACAACGATTTACATGTCTAGAAAAAATAAAACGGTCATTGGTCAAACTGATAAAATAGTGGTTTATAAAATGATTCGAAAAACCACAGATTAAGTTTGTAGGTTTTGCGTAATACAGAAGGTACAAAAACGAACCCTTTAATCCCTAAATCTGTCCTGTCGGTCTGTCTTTTAGTCCGTTCTTGTACCCTCATTTAATTGTTTATATATAGCAACTTGAAGTTTGCAGCAATACGATACATAATCTATAAAATCGCAGATTTTTATACACCTACCAGGGATCTATCCTTTTAAAATATGGTATACTACTTATAGCTTATACATCAAAATAGCTCATAGGCTATAATTTATTAAGATGTAGTGTAAATAATTTTAAATATAATAAAATGCGTCATCCATCTATACAAAAATTGCCATCTACGAGCTATTCCAGTGTGTACCATTTAACTTTTGGTAAATTCAAATTCAAATTCAAATATCTTTATTCAATATAGAAGTTTAGACTTGCTCATTGATTGTCAAACACTACCACCGGTTCGGAAAAGGTCGCCTCGGACCTGAGAAGAACCAGTGAAAGAAACTCAGTGGACTATTTATTATATATAGCAAATTATCATTGCCCCAGGGCTTAATTGCGGGTGAAGCTGGCTGATTATGGCTGATTATGGCAATGAGAATGAAAAAGTGACAAAACGATAGAAAAGTTAAGGTTGATTAAGATTTTCGGAAATTTTTTTAGAATCGTTTTACCTTTTTTTTTTCTTAAGTACTAAAATTTACCTAAATATTGAACTTTTTAATTTTAGAGTTTTCTCTTGTTCTGTAAAATGTTACTTTTAAATTTAATAAACATTTCAGTAAGCTCGTCTATCAAGCTAAGTCTTGAAATTATAGGTTGAAAACCTATATGCTTATACCAGGTTCACATGCAATGCAAAATTTCTCGAAAGTCATGATTAGTAACAGTACAAAAAAAAATATAATAAAACTGTGTCGACGCCAATTTTATTCGCGTAGTCTTGTTTGCACTAGGTTTAAAATTGCGCTATTGACAAACAAGTAATTTAGGATACATTATTTGTTTGTCAAAAGCCCTATTTATATGTCGATATACAAGCGATACACGTATAAGTTTGCTCCAAAATCGAGCTCGTTTAAATTCTGGACTAGTCGAGGCATTAGTGGGAAACTCGACGCTGAAAACTTTCACATTACCAAAGAGGATAGAAAGTTGCTTCTATTGACATTATATTTGTTGCAAAAGTTTGATGCGCAGAAGTCCGTGTAACTTTCGACATAAACTATAAAAAATTTGTAAAGCAATAAAGGAAATTAAAAAAAAAATATATGTCTTGCCACTTTCACTTGAAAAGGCTGACTTTTTGCCTTTTTACATATTTATTCAAGAATTTTGGGCTTAAATAATTTTAATGAGCTGAATAATAATTTTTGTTATTGGTATTATTTTGTTTAAAAAAAAGTATTTTGCTAATTAAATACATCCTTATTACGAAAACCGCAATAAGGAATTATTTCAAAAACTTTGTGCACCGAGGCATGAGGTTTTTATCAGGGTTCTGTAGAGTAACATGGTCTTGGTTGTTAAACAATGTTGAGGACAAGAACTCTAAATGACGAAAACGTCAAACTCTATATATCTTTTCTAACAAAAAAAAAGTTAACATGCTTCGGAGTGATCACATGTTATAATAAATAGAGTTTTATTGTCTTAACAATATGTAATAATCGTTTTGTACTATATTTACTTGTTACTTAATAGATATATAACTAGACAAACTAAATATTTTTGAATTTTATAGACTCAAATACAATTTAAAGAATTTACAGCCCTCTTACCGTGTACTTTAATTAAAGTGCTTTCTGTATCCGTCGGCTATGGACAAGCTCCAATTCATTCACCGAGCTATGGAGTGGGCTGAGCTCGATATTTCTCTGCGCGATAAAGTGTGTAACTTAGACATCCGTAGCAGAACGCTAGTGATAAAGCATTCAGATTTAGCAAGCTAAAGTGGCATTGGGCTGGCCTCGTAGCTCGTAGAACTGATAACCGATGGCAAGAAAGATTCTCGAGGCTGCCTCATACTGGTCGCCGCAGTGTGTGACGACCGCCCACGAGATTGAGGGACGACCTGCGCAAACTTGCATGGAGTCTGTGGATGATGTCCACCTTCATCGACGATCGTAAGTCTTGGCAGCTCAGGAGGAGGAATATGTCCAGCGGTGGACTCTTCTAGGCTGATGTGATGATGACGATACTAAGATGTGTAATTATTTACTAATAATAGTCAGCTAAGAAATTTAATAATATACGAGCTCGTATGACAAGCACTGCTGGTGTAGCGGTATCATGCAAGATTTACGTTCTTGCATAAAATAGCGGGTGCCTGGGCAGTGCAGGTGCATTTTTACATACATATCAATTTTAAAGCTTACATTGACTAATTTGAATTATTATTTTTTAATCTAATTTGTTTCTAAAAATTACAAGAATCCATGCACTTGCATATACACCTATTAACTATCTATAAACCTTCTAATTGAATTAATGGCATTTTCTTGAACAAATCTATTATGTAGTCTCCCGTTGACAAAAGAAATGAAAACAAAATATTTTTTTAGGTATTCATTTAATATCATAATTTTGATTCCATTTTGCTTTGCAAGCATAAAGAGTATCAAGAAACCATTTAAAATGGATACAAACTACTAAGACATGTTGACACGTTGGAACAAGTTTGCACAAATGTTGGCAGGTCGGCTCCATTGTTGAGAATGTGTGTGCTGTATGTAATATGAACGTTCATTGGCAGTTCGGATGTCATCGTATTCGAATAGCGATCCGAGTATTCCCGAAGGAAAACCATTTCTCACTACATCCATGTGAGAACATAGAGTAAAACGTCATGTTATTATCTCGTAAAATAGTTCGATTAAGATTTTACTAATTGTATGTATAATCAAAATTTAATAAAGCAAAACAATGAAAACGCAATTTGAACTGAAGTTAATGATGTCTGATGAAATCACAAAATAAACAGCGGGACATTAAGTTGCAAGGGTGCTTTGTGCATTGTTTGATTTCGTCGATGGTAATCGAACATTGCATTCCGACAAATCCAATACCGGAACGCGCAGTTGGTTATTTAATTTTGACTTGGCGTTTATAAAGACCATTTTGATGAGTAAATTAAACTTATATGTTAATTATTCCTGTTTTATTATTATGCATATAAAATCCACAAATAGGTATATATTGTGTATAACATATACCATCATAGTCTGGCCGTCATCATGGATGCTGAAAAAGGGGCATAAATATATGAATATGATTTACTAAAAAAATCCGTAAATTAGAGGATTTAATATTGTATTTAATGTTGTTAATAAAATATGCATACTTTTCATTTACGCGAGTATTCTAGGCTACGGTAATAAATTAAGGATTTTTTTTTTACTTTTGTGAACACCAGGAATTAACTAATGATGTTAGGTAAATGCTACTACGTTACATAAATAATGAAATATAAAACATATTTAGTCAGTCATATATATATGTATATACATACTATATAATGCAAAACATTTCCAGCATTTATTTCACCTGATAGAAAAAGTATGAACAGATAGTAATACCATTCTCGGGACATTTAACATTGCCAATGTTTAATATAAAAATATTTTTCAGTTAAAAATGGACGTTGGCTCATTAAACTTTAGAGCAATACATTAAAATCTGTAACTTTCTTCTTGCTTTGGAATGAAATGCTTGAAAATATTTTTCAATGTCCTCCATATAGAATGTGGTTTTAAATTAATACAGACTTCCGTAGTTTTCATTTTATACCGCAAATGTTGAAAAGATGTTTTGACTACATAAACTGTAAGCCGCGAATCCTTAACTACGCTGATGTTTAATGGCATCTCGCTCCTTTCTTGTTTGCTTAAAAAGTTCTCGATCGATTCCTTTAACAAGTTGAAAGAATCGTACTACTACTTGGTAATATTAAAAAAGTTAAAATATGAATACAAGTTTTCGCTATTGTGTATAGAAATTTGAAAAATGTAACTTGAAAAATAACGTAATATAGTATTATGAAAATATAGTATAATGAATACCACTATCGAATCATTCATCTATTCATAGCAACAGTAATTTACTTTTAATTGTCTTTTAAATTCCACTCTTTGTCCATCTCGTCCTATATCCAAAACGCCAAAAGCTTTCGGCTCTAGCCTAATAATCGCTTGCAATTCTCTGAGCATTGGACTTGCAGCACTGTGGACGAAATTAACGCTTAGCTCTTTAATACCATGCTGCGGATTTTAGGTTTTGTAAGACCCACTGCAAACCAGAAACAGAATAACTTTCCGATCACACTCTTAACCAATCACCCCATCTCACCAGAGGTTATAAATTATATTGAGAAATGCTACTTGGGCAAAGCCAGTTTACTAAGTTGAAGACCGATACAGGAGCTTTCATATCCAGTACACCAGAAGTTTTAAATTATATTGAGAAATTCTGAGGACAGCTGCACAAATCCTCAGAACATACACTAAAGCGATTGACGAACCAAAGTCATCCAGCTAAATTTCAAATTTATCCCGGACGTCGGTCTGAGTGGTACTTTAGAACGATAAAGCACTTGATTACGAAGGAATTACAGCGTTACTTCTAAAAGCGGACTTTTGCTGTCCTTTAAAAGCTTTTTAGTTTAGTCAAACAGAATTGTATTGCAAGCTTTAGATCGGGCTATGCTTGGTATTTCTTTCACAGCAGAATGATGGTAAACAAAATTCTTCGCAGAATTAGCAAGCTGAAGTGGCAATAGGCCTGCCATATGAAAGTTCTTGAGTGGAAGCCTCGTGATAGCCATATAAGTCACGATCACGACAACCCTGAGTTAGAATGACGACCTGTAAAAATTTGTAGGAAGTGGGTGGATGTGGGTGGCAGAGCCTCGTGCCTCTTGGCTACTTATTTGGGAAGCCTATGTTCAGTAATGGGTTTTAACAAACTGATACGAAAACTGAACTCCAAATCAGAATACAGCAGCACGAGCGTTATTATCTAGTTTAGGAAACCAATTATTAAATATATTGATGACAAAAAGAGGAATAGGATCGGTTTAATTAACATTAAGCTCAGTTTAATGAGTATCGTCGAGAGCATACTCATATTTTAATATCATATTCAGCATCCTAGCTCATTAACGGTAATACAAAAAACAATAACTACTAATGATGTAAATAATTAGTTTCGGTACTTTAAATTATTAGTTTGTAGCAAAATCATTAAAATTCAGCACGAATTAAAATTCAAATAAATACTTGTCAAAACATTAAAATATTTTAAGTAGCCTTATTTTCGTTAGCAATGGAATTTTTAATAAAATTATGACACGATACAATTATGTATGTGGTTTCTGTCTAAGATTGCAAAATAGATTGGACTAAAAATTAGCATAGCTTTAGGATCTAAAAAAATCTATAGAACGCTTTTAATAGATTGTCACAATGAAATGTTTTTATAATAAAAATAATATCTGGCTGCGATTACTTTTATATCAAAAACCATAAATGATGCATTTCCTACAAAGTGAGAAGAATTGTTTTCTGTTTTACGATGAAAACAAAATAAAAAGTAATTTATGGTTTTATACATAACTTGAACTCAGAACAGTAACTGGTGTTTATTTAAAAAATGTACCTAAGGAAACCAGAAAAAATATATCACTACTGCTGTTTTCTGCAAGCGTGACAATTTTAAAAGTAAATTGCAATAGTCTTGTTTTATAATAATATAATAATTTTACTTTAACGTTACCTAAAATAAATTATTCAAAAATCCAGTATGTTGATTCTATTCATTGTTGTACTTTTTGTCATGTTTTTTCCAGTTTGGGCAAATCATTTCTAAATTTATTTTTCAGACATGAACCAGCAGAAACCACTGCAGTTAAAATTTGTTGAATACGAGTTTTTTTGAATATTCATTAGTCCACAAATTAATATTGTACAAATAAAGCAGTGGTCAGACGATTTGCAAATTATGGGAATATATTTCTATATTATTGTGTTAATAAAAAAAACTGAAACAGACGGCAGGAAAATTAGCAACAGCAACAGCTGGTTGATTAAATTAATATTATAAACCGCATCTGTGGCCTAGTAGTGTTGGACCTTGCTTTAAAAACTGAAGGCCTTACGAATCCCGATTTGCTTACTTTGTAGTATCGTTGTTTTTTGGTTAACTAGGACTATATTTATCTGGCTGATTTTCCATGAGTCGGATGGGCATTTAAATAGCAGGTTGTCTGTTCCCGGTTATCTGTACTATCTTTAGCACCCGTTATGATAATTCCTTTAAATTTCATCATCATCAAAGGCCTGTGTCATGCGGTGCTGGCCATAGGCCTCACCTAATGCACACCACCACTTTCGATCGTCGGCTACTCTCATGCAGCCCACACCGGCCATTTTTCCGCAGGGTGTCCTACACTACGTTTGCCGAGCCTCTGTCTCCACTCCAGTGATCGTTAGTTCTTCGGCCTTTGTAAGCGGCCCACAGCCACTTCGGCTTACTTATCTGGTGGAAAAAATACTTAAATTTAAACAATTCAAAGTAGCAGCAGCAGTTCTGTTTTAAATTTAAGAAAAGCAAGAATTTTATCGATTAGATTATTGAATGTTGGCATTTGAAGAACAATATGTTTGTGCTATTAACTTATTGCTTCGTAGTTCGTTAGAATACAAAAACAGATGTTTTTTTCTTTACTTTCGTCATAAGGAAACTTCGTGTTACACAAACTGTATGTATATATACAACTTTTTAATACAAACTAGTCAATTAATTTTGTTAACATTTTAGTGCTTCGGGTCAATAATCAAAGAGATCATGAAATAGTAACAAATAATAGGTGCAGTAAAATAAATGCAATAGAGGGTTGGGTTAACTATTAAGTTACAAATTATTAGGTATATTTAATAAACCTGTTATAAAATTTACTGGATTTTTGGACCGTATCCCACCACGCTGTTCTAATGCGCGTTATTGGGTAGACCGACTTTTTACATGCCCTTATATTATATGTAAGCCCATGTATTTTACAATATCAATGCAAACATTTTTTATAATACTTTTTTAGATGCCTGAATAGTTATATATTAGTATTACTAGGTTCAGCTTTTAGACAATGCAGGGAGTATAGTATTTTTACTAAAAAAAAGGAAAAAATATGTTTTGACAACACAACTTAGAGCAGAGAGTTATAGATCTCTATGATACTTTAATATCGTCTGAAATTGCTTCGCATTCTTTGCTATATTAACAATTCAGATTAATTCCTGTCTAACTGAATGCTTTGAAAATGTATTAATTTAAAAAATGTATATAGAAAAAGTATCAAAATATATTCATGAGTTGCAATGTGTTTTTAATTTTTATGTAAGAAATAAACAACAAACATTGTGTACGTTGCTATTAATACAATGTCACTTCTGCTTAATGCTACAAATTAAAATAATTTATTAATATTGACTAGTTATAATAATATATATTTACATAATAAATAATTATAATTTATTTTTCAGGTAGTAATTTTAGGTAAAAAAACCTTTTTCCAAGAGATAGTTTGAAGGGATATTTTCCATTAGTTGATTGACCTAGGCGTAAAAAAATTAACACAACTCAATAAGATTAAAGTTTCCTTTCCTATTGATTTCCCGATTGAAAAATGAATAACAAGTTTTGTTCTTTTTTATGGGGAAAATGCTCAACTATGTTTTTTAAAACTTTAATTAAGTCTAAGCGTTCTCTGCATTCTTTACTTCATAAACAATCCAGATCAATTTTTATGTAACATCAATGTTACAATTTAACAAGAATATTGTGGATATTAAAAACGTAACAGAAAGGAAATAAAAAATATTCGAATTTATATTACTTTTTCATGTTTATTATAAACTGAAAGATCCATAGTTTGTCTAAAACCTGCATACCTAAATGTAGGTCATTGCTAGGAATGTTTGCGCGAACAAAGAAACATTGCAGGGAATCCTTGCCAACAAAGGGTAAGTATGAAATGCCGCATTGTCGACTTTGTTCCATAGTAGAAACTCTAGGTTTTTTAACAGCGTAGATATGCGACTAGAATAAGTTTTTGAAGTTATTCTTCTTTCGACGCTTTGGGGAAAAATTATAATTATTTTTTTTATGCGTGCGCACACCGTCACGAAAAACCGGCCTACAAAATTTAACTTTGGTTAACTTCTTAGCTTTGTTTAGCTTCCTTTTGAGATAATTAAAAAAACTTTTTCAAACTATATAATGACTCATAAGAAAATCAGAACCGATATAAAACCGTCAATTTTATAGTGCCTTTTACGCAAATGTCAACAGAGAACTTATTTTTTTGGATCCATACTGCTTGTATCTTAATTTAATATAGCATGTAGGTTTGGTTTATACAAGTAATTTATAATGTTATGATTGGCCGTTCTTATCTGAGATTAGGAGAATAAAGTTTTAATTGGATTTCAGTTATCCAATTATTATAGAACTTAACAGTTATAAGCCTAAGATTTACTCGATTTTACCAAAAACTTCCATAATCTTTCCTCTTCTATTTTATGAAGTTTTTGGTAAAATCGAGTAATACTCTCTTAGAGCTTTATTATACGTGTTAAGTTCTATAATATATTTGGATAATCGAAAATCCACATTAAAACTTTATTTTCACTAAAATATAGATAGTCATAAATATTTAAAAAAAAAACCATTAAAAATTCTCATAATAAGTTGATTTTAAGAAATTAGAGAGATCATAACAAGGATTTTCATTTAACAAATGATTATTTTTGTTTCGAATTTCAAAATACATCGTAATTAACTAAAATTTTTCGTAAACATAATTAAATTTTGGAGGTACGAAAGGTATTCGGCGGAAAAATTCCTTTCGTTGTCGAATTAGTATAAGATTATTGTCCTCGTAGTCGATTCCACACACGGCGGCTGATCTAAATTAATGATCGGCTAGATCGCAGGAGATATAAGAGTGCATAATTGCATGCGCAAACACGGATGCACTCCCTATTCCTTCACTATTGTAGACCTCCCTATAACACATGACCGGAGAAAAGTTAGGCGCAGGACTAACATTTTACGTAGCACCTAAAGCATGGATTTTTTATGGACAATCGAATTATCAAATCACATTGCCTATCAACGATAAGCTATTCCTGCAGGATTTGGCACCTGTGACCACCGGTTTCTGTGGCTTTTTAAGTGCGCAAGCCCTTAGTACTTGGTAAAAGAGCCCATTTAAAAAATATATCCATTCTATCTGACGTTTATCTATGTTTGGTTCTCTTTTTCTCTTGCCTTTGTATAATCTTAAGCAACAAACTAAATTTTCAAACTCTTATTTATTATTGTAAATCGTGATAAGCAAATGCAAGAACTCGATAAAAATTATAGTTTATATATATCTAATGGTCACATTTAAACTTTATTGAAAACATTAATACTGTAAATAATTCTTGCCTATGCTTTTTTAAAAAGCATAAAGTTATTATTACTTGTGGTAGGTCCCATTTTTATTTCTGCCGCAAAGTGTGAAAACGCTACTGTGTTCCGGTTTGAAGGGCACCGTAGCCAGCGCATTTATTGGGTAAACGAGACTTAACATCCTGTGTCTCACGGTAGGCAGCGCGTTGATCATACCATTAGTATTGCCAATGACCATGGCCGTCAGTGAACACTTTTCATCAGGTGGCCCGAATTCTCAAAATTTCAGAAAAGTTATCAATTTATGAAAAGAAATATTTTAGTAAAAAAGAAGGTATCATAGTAATGACCTAACTTATATAGTGTAAAATAGCGACACACATTTAACCACTTGTTTAAGTTTATACCGGTTTCATGAAAAGTCAAATTTGAATAAATATTTTCTTATAATAACCCCTAACACCCTATCGACTCTGCTCTCTAGATGATGTTTTAAAAATTTACTTTGTTGGCACGAAATAAACCTGTAAAGTCTTACATTCATATTCATTCCTAAAGAAAAATATTGAAATTGACCGCTTCCGTTATTTTATAGCATAATCTTTTGCGTTACGAACTGAACTTACTGTAGGCACATAGTTTTTAATTAGTATGATATGAGCTTTATAGACTGAATCTCATATTGACAATAAAGTATAATTTATACATATACACGCACGTTACGTATATTTATATAAAATTAAGCTAGCTACGGTTAAAAATTGATGATAAAGCTTTTACATCTTCATAGCCGAAACATTGTCCTTTATTTTTATTTGTAACAATTTTGAATACTTGGAGATTAAATTTAGGGAATACAAATTACTTAACTAAATTAACAGGAGCATGAATTTGACCCCACTTAATATTGTTGAAGATGTTTTTAACAGAAGTAATTTATTGCAGTTTAACTTATGCTAAATACCGCACGATAACTCCTTTGTTATTTATTGCTTGAAACTTAATCCGTTCCAAAATTTAACATTAAACTCAAGAAGACAGTTACAAAACAAGATGCGTAATAAATGCTATTACTTATGAGAATATTATAAAAATTTCAAATAATAAGGTTTCACGATTTTTTTTGCATTTAATTAATTCATAACTGTTTAAAACTGTACCCTACGCTTGTTAGCTCCCTTACGTCTTTAATAGTAAAGTAATTAAACGCAATGAAATCCGAAAAACGTGTAACATTTATCAATATGGATAATTTCTCATTTAATACTATTATACAAACAAGTAATAGCAGTCTATATACCACTTGAATATATAAAAATATTTAGCAATAAATAACGTAAAACATAAATATTTAATAGTTGCATGTAGTCTAGAATAGGTAATTTTTTTATGCCTTAAAGTGATAATTTTTGCCTAATCAATTGTATCGCAAACATTTTGACCAATAACTATGACACTCAAATCTTTTACAAGTTATAGCGGTTCCATAGTTTTGCTGATGGAATATGTTTGTTCTTTTGAATAGAAGCTTCAGTGTGTAATGTTAAAACTATTCAAAGATTAAAAATTGTTATTTAACCGACAAAAAAAAACATTCATACACATAGAGGCTACATAGAGAGAAAGAGAGAGCATAAGAGTGGAATCAATAATTGAACAAAAAATTAAATAAATAAACAGTCCCAAAAAATACATACAATTCATAAAACGTGTGACAGGCGACATTTTGATATAAATGAATAGCTTAAGAGTTATAAGAGATTTGAAATAAGGTGGCAGAAAACGCGACGCAATTTCGTACAGAGAGCACGTTGCTAGCTGCTTAAATTACATATAATAGTTATACGCTATTGTACGTCAGTCATATTTTTGCTCAAATTTCACTTGTTACATTTGGGATCAAATACTCGTTTCTTCTTTAAATGTCTTTAAGTTTTTCTCTTTACATTAAAACTCTTAAAATCGAGAACCTAAATATTACCTTAAACGTTTATTTAAATCAACTTATATTCTTTAAAGCGAAGAATTGTTTTAAGATTTTAGGCTACTACATATAGCCGAAATAGCTCAGTTGGAGAGCGTTAGACTGAAGATCTAAAGGTCCTGGTTCGATCCCGGTTTCGCAACTACATTTTTGTCTTACTTCTACATCAAAGAAATTTGAAAATTATTCTACTAAGGAGAACATCACAATATTATTATAAAAGAGGCGTTTCTGCGTTAATTGTTTGAAGTAATTTGGTGTTAACTTAAAAAGTAAATAATTTAATATAACTTGAAAAAAATATTTTAGATTTCATCCGGATTTTGTCTGCATTTTTCATGTTTTTTAAGTTTTCGAATTAGGTCATTAAAAATACATAAAAACTTAACTCTGATTATGCGAAGTTACATACATACTTTGACTTTTAAATTATTTGTTACCTCCCGTATGGTACCTAACTTTCACCCAGGAGGCTCGGGTTCGATTCCCGGTACGGAAATAATGTTTTGTGCTTAATGATGACATTTTTATTTTTAATATGCGTAAGCTGTGTATTTTACTTGTACATTTAATAATTACATGAATTAACGTGAGAATCTGTTATTGTAATTAGCTTTTGAATTACTCAAGTGAATCGATTTTGTACGAAGTGTTACTTGTTGTAGTAAAGACTTACTTTCCATTTTCTCTTAAATCGTTTAAGAATATAATTTGTTAAGGAGACAGAGATGGCAGCAGATCTACCGCCTCTTCCCCGTCCGCTGCACACTCCCTGTCGCATCCGAAGCTCACTTGTCCAGCCAGCTAAGAGCATACTCAACCACGGCCGGAATTACTCCTTAGGCCGGATGGATTCCTCTTAGCTTCCCCGCGGCTGAGCCACACAACTACAACAAAGCAAGAACCTGTTCAGGAAATTCCTTATTTCAACCAATAAAAGTAGCAATATTTTTTTTTCATTCATAACAGGAAAAGAAATATATTTTACGAAATTATAAGGTTTAGTTTGGCTTTTAAAAAATTCCAACTATAAATATGTTGCACAACAAATTTGAATAAGCATCCACAGTATTAAACATAACTATAAGATATTTATCAAGCTAAACTGAAACCATACTAAGGCCTATCAAGAATTCTTTTAGAGTCATCCACCTCTCTTATTTCTGCGACCAAGTAAGCTGCTTAACTTAAGATGAGTCACAGACATGATTGCATTAATGTGGAAGAAAATCTTATTTGTTACCAACTCAAAATATAAGTCAGCTTCTTTGATCATGAAATCTGTAAATACAGGTGGCCTATAAGTCCTTTGAAAAGTAAAATTTGAATAAAACGAACAGGGCGCGCGTGAGCAGTGCAGGGAAGCGGGAAGTAACTTCGGTTTCTGGAATTAAATGTACGCCGGCAACCGTTGCGCGGCGTACATTTCGAAGCACAAAGGTTTACACAACTTTGACGACACTCCAACTCTTCAAACGATTAAGAACTGGATTGCTAAGTTCGAGGAGACCGGTTCAACGTTAGATAAACCGCGGTTGGGTTGCCCAAGGACGTCACGTACGGAACAAAACATAGACACAGTGACACAGTCTATTCCGAAAATACCAAGTCAACTCGTAAGCGCGCCAGAGCATTAAACGTATCCAGGACATCGTTACAACGGATTTTGAAGAAAGATTTACATATGCACCTTACAAAATTCACTTGGTTCAAGAATGGTTGAAACTGACGGTATTCAAAGACAAAATTATGCGAATAAAATGTTAAATCGGTTTACTTCCTTCAATAACATAATGTTCTCTGACGAGGCTCATTTCCATCTTATCGGGCATTAGTAAACAAAATTGCCGCTATTAGAGCCCCATCAATCTAAAACTTAAGCATCAGAAGCCCTTACATAGTCCGAAAGTGACTGTTTGGGCCGCTGTTGTCAGCCCATGGTATCCTAGGGCCTTACTTCTTGAGGATGGCAGAGGGCGCGCAGTTACTGTTACGTCGGAGCGATATGTGGCTATGATCGAAGAGTTTTCATACCAGGATGGCAAAACTTTTCAGGCTTTAATGCCAGGCCGTGGTTTCAACAGGATGGGCCACTCTCACACCTCTAACACTGCTATGCCCGTTATCCGTCAACATTTTCCTAGCAAAGTGATCTCTAAGAGAGGGACATTTCCTGGCGTCCACGTAGTCCAGATCTGACCCAGATGGGTTTTTTTGTGGGGCTACCTTAAGGCGAAAGTAAACGACACAAAGCCGCGGTCAATTGAGGCCCTAAAAGAAAACATCCGCAGAGAAATGACAAGCATTTCAGCAGTGACGACAATTTTAGACGTCGTTTGCAAGAGCTCCTAGATTGCAACGGATTACATTTAGATGTTATTTTCAAAAATAATTCCCTATCTTTAAGCTTTTTTGTAAATAAAAATTTTATTAATTTAAATTTAATTTTTTTTGGCAAATATAGATCTATTAAACAACTTATACTAAAATTATTTAAAAAATGATCCAATGGGAAGCTAATTTCTACCATTTAAAAAGAAATGAATACCTTAAGAGTTATCAGAGATTTTAAATGCGGTGGCAGAAAACGCGATGCATGTTTATAAGGAGAGCACATTGTTACCTGCTTAAATTGCGTAAGATTGTTATACTGCATATCGCCGAAATAGCTCAGTTGGGAGAGCGTTAGACTGAAGATCTAAAGGTCCCTGGTTCGATCCCGGGTTTCGGCATGAAATTTTTTGTCTCAGTTCTACATCAAAGAAATGTACAAAAAAAATTGAAAAATTATCTGCTAAACAAAACATAAGAGCAGCTTCTGCGATTATTGTCTTGAGGTAATTTGTTGTTAACTAAAAAAGTAAGTAATTTATAAATAGTGTTTAAAATGACATGAAAAGTTTTTTTTTTCATTTTATCCGGATGTTGTCTGACTCTTTTATAATGTTTTTTAGGTTTTTGAATATGTAATTACAAAAATACACTAAAAACTCGCCTCTGATTGTGCGAACCTTACATAGATTGCTTAATACTTTGACTTCTAAACGAATTCTTATCTCCCGTATGGTCTAGTGGCTAGGATACCTGGCTTTCACCCAGGAGGCTCGGGTTCGATTCCCGGTACGGGAATTATTTTTGTGCTTATTGATGACATTTTTATTTTTAATGTGGGTAAGCTGTGTCTTTTACCTATAAATTTTATAATAACATGATTTTTTTAAATACTTAAGCTAAATATTTTTTACCAAGTATGTTACTTGATTTATTACAGACTTATTTCCCATTTTATCTTAGCTCGGTAGAGAACTTTTATAATTTGTCGTTAAAGAGTCCTGCTTAAAAGTAATGAGGAATGTTTTGCGTTGAATCAACCTGCGGAGTACAAACACTCATCTTCCCCCGCGATCCCACATTGGCTACAGAGGATAGAGATGGCAGCATTTCTACTGCCTCTTCCCGGTCAGCTGTACCCTTCAAGGCGCATCCGAAGCTGGCTTCTACAGCCACCTGAAACAGGACTTCTCCATAGCTGGCCTTATTTCTAAGGCCAGCTAGGTTCCTCCTCAGTTAGCTTTTTTTTTTAATTTAAAAGGGAAAAAGAAACACAAATTTTCCTTAAAAACTATGCGATTATAAATATGCCGTATATCACAAACTTAAATAGGTAATCACAGTATTAAACATTACTATAGAATATTCATTAAGTTAGAATTCGTTTAGTGTCATCCACTTTTCTTCTTTGTGTGGCCATGACGGGGTAGCTACTCTATTTAAGTAGAGTCTTTAATGCTTAAGAAAATCAGATTTGTAGTAACCTCAAAAGATTAATCAACTAGACCCATCGGTCTAGTGCAATATGCTCCTGGAAAACCAAAAATTACACAAGCTGGACTGTGAGTGGCCCAGCAGTAGACCAGGTGACCTATTAAGACTCGGATTAGATAAACATAAAACTAATGACAAACACTAACGGTTAAAGGTCACTAATCGTGATCGACGCCTTTACAAACCATCACCACAGTCATGTGCTTCCCTTTTTGGCGTTGGAAGTCTTATGAAGACCGAAATTCAAGGTCCAAAAGTGCTCGGATATTTGACCAGACCTACGTGGACTACGTCTCCTGTTCCATCTTGAGGCTACAGAAATCAAAAATATTTTAATCCTATACTAGAGATGGTGGGCCACTGATATCAGCTTGTGATCCAACTATATCAAAAATTAAACCAAGCGTACCGATACTGAAACCTAAAAATATTGTCAGCTCGGTACGTACACTGAGTATCGTGTCTCTGCCCTTTGTCCCTTAAACTTTGAAGTGGGTATGAAAGGTGGGGTATAATCTTAAAGTAATAAAACAGGATAATATTCCTGAAATATTAAACTGTATTATTTATCGCGTACAGCGTTGATGTATCAATGCCCGTATAAATAACTAATATAAGCAAGTGACAGTATTGTTATCAATCAATATCTTTATAAATTGATAATCATGCCTATAATGGTATACGTGGTAACTTATGGAGGTGGTTCAAATCGTACATCACAAACCGAACACAGAGAGTTGTCATTAGCGGATATGAATCTTTTGAAGTACATATTTCCTCTGGAGTACCTCAGGGGTCCATTCTTGGGCCATTGCTTTTTATTATATTTATAAACGACATCGATCAATGTTTTACCTTCTGTAAATTTCTTCTTTATGCAGATGATCTTAAAATTTATCACACTATCTATGATCTTAACGACCACATTTTAATATAAAAAGACCTAGACAATTTCTCTTCCTACTGCATAAAAAACAAACTCTCATTAAGCATTAATAAATGTTACTCAATAACATTTACAAGAAAACATAATATTAGTCAATATTACTCTCTTTGTGGTGTAAATCTAGAAAAACCCAACTCGTACTGAGAATCTTGGTGTCCTCTCGACTCCAAACTTACCTTAGATGTCCATGTCAATCAACATATGTAACCAAGCCTTTAAACTATATGGATTCGTCATCAGAGCTTGTAAAACTTTGAAAATCCTCAACCTATCTTTATTTATATAAATCTCTTGTTAGGCCCCAATTGGAATTTGCAGTACCCATTTGGAATCCCTTATACGAGCAATATTCAACTCAAATAGAAAAAGTGCAGAAAAAATTTCTTAAAACGGTTGAGTACAAATGTACCAAAAAATATCTAGATTACTCTTATCTTTTAAAAAAATATCAAATATTACACCTTAAGGATAGACGTAAACAACTAAACACTATGTTGATGTACGACCTACTACATCATAGATATGATTGCATACCGTTAATTAATAAAATACGTTTTAATGTTCCTGTTCGCCCTAGCACACGGTCAACTCGTGTCCTAAAAACTTTTGCTGGTAAATGCTCTCCACTTTCCTGCCTTATGTCCACATATAACACATATTTTAATGATATTGATATATTCTCGATGCGTGTCGGCAGTTTTAAGAAATCAATTATAAAGGCACTCAGTGATACAAGTGAAGTGGACACAATACGCAATGCTCACTAATTACTTTGAAGCAACTAAAATGTTAAGAGCACTATTTTCATTTCTATTTTCAATATGAAACAATATAAAAACACACACACACACACAACGCATGCACGTATTGTTATTTTTACTTTCGTTTTTATTTTTGTTATTTTACTAAAAAGTCGTGTTAAGATTTCCCTTTATATAAAATTAAGATAATTAATTGTATTAGATAAAATTCATGTTCATTCTCAAATCATGTTAACTTTTGCAGTAACCAGTGACAGATGGTGTTGGTTTTATAATTATTTAAACTTTAATTACTACTTACATGTGAGACTTCTAATTGTGAAACTGTTTGTTTGTCCAATAAATAAAAAAAAATACTGTTTACGGCTAAACCAGTGAATCTTCTATCCAACATTGCTTTTTAAATCAACCAATATCGTTCAGTTTAATGAGAGCTCTTAAACTCTTTGAAATGGAAAATAACTGCTCCCCTTTAATCTCTAGATCGGTCCTGTCGGTCTGTTTTTCGTTTGTTCTTGTACCACCATCGAATTGTTTATATCTAGCAACTTGAAGATTGCATCAAATACGATACGTAATCTTTAAAATCGCAGATTTTTATACACCTAACAGGGATCTATCCTTTTAAAATATGCTATACTAGGTACACATTCACGCGAATATCATAGATATACATAAAACTTTATAAAAATAGCTTATACATCAAAATAGCTTATAGGCTATAAATAATAAAGATGCAGTGTGAATATTTTAAATATAATAAAAGACGTTATGCATGTATACAAAAATTATCATCTACGAGCTATTTTAGTGTGTACCGTATAAACTTTTGGTATAATCTATAACGTTTTAATGTGCAAAAAGATTACAGTTACCATTACAAATTACCATTACCTCAGGGCTAATGTCACGGGCAAAGCTGGTTATATCAATAAGAATGAAAAATTGACAAAACGATAGAAAAAATAAGATCGATTAAGATTTTAGTATCATCTTTTTACCTTTTTTTCTTAAGTACTAAGATTTACCTTATTATTGAACTTTTAATTTGAGAGTTTTCTCTTGTACTATAAAATTTTACTTTTAAATTGAATTAACATTTTCAGTAAGCAGGTCGAGCAAGCCAAGTCTTGAGGTTTAAGGTTCAAACCTGTATGCTTGTTCCTATTGACATAAAATACAAAATTTGTCGAAAAGCAGGATCTAACAATTCAAAAAAAAAGTTTACATTGAAACCGTATCGACACCAATTTTAATGACAAAGGCAATATTCGTGTTTTCTCGTTTCCACTAGGTTTAAAATTGTGCTATTAACAAACAAAAATACATTGTTTGTTTGTCAAAAACCTTATTTGTAGGTCGATAAACAAGCGATACACGTATAAGTTTGCTCCAAAATCCAGCTCGTTCAAATTCTGAACAAGTCGAGGTATTAGTGTTAAACTTGATGCTGAAAGCTTTCACATTACCAAAAAGGATAGTAAGTTGCTTCTATTAACATTATATTTGTTGTAAAAGTTTGATGCGCAGAAGTACGTGTAACTTTCGATATAAAAAAATATAAAGCAATAAGTCTAGTATAAAGCATTTCACTTCATTGAAAAGGCTGCTTTTAGCTTTTACATACTTATTTAATAAGTTTAGGCTTAAAGAATTTTAATATGTTGAATAATAATTTTATTCTATTATTAGTATTATTCTGTTTAAAGTATGTTGCTACGTGTACCTTCGTAAGTCTTAAATGAAAACTGTAATACGGAATTATTCTTAAAACTTTTGGCACTGAGGCATGAGGTTTTATCAAAGTTCTGTAGAGTAACAAGGTCTTGGGTATTGAACAATGTTGAGGACTCTTTTAAAGATATTTTTAAAACGATCTTTAATATTCATAGGTACTTTGATATGTGTAAGGTTTTTAATTACTTAGGTTTTTTTTTAAAAAGTTAAGTTATAGTTTTAAAGAAAATTAACATGTTTCGAGTTACACATTTTATAATCAATTAAATTTCCTGTCTTAATAATACGTAATAATCATTTTGTATTATAGTTACTTGTTACTGGTAACGAGACAACAAAAACCCATAAAGTCAATAGTTCTTACTATTGACTTTATTAACTAAATTCTATTGAAATAATTTACGGCCCTGTTACCCTCTAATAAGAATAATAAGAATGTTCTTGGACAAGACGAAACTATTGTTCATCAAACAATGTCGATAGTGTTACCCTCGAAGTTAATGATGGATAGGTGTACCTCGGACACATATTGCAGTTGGAAGACACAAAATGGAGAGGAAAGCCGTTTAAGAGTCTTCAGTTGGGCTAGGCTGCATTCAGGAAGCATCAACCACATTCGTCAGTACGTCACGATACGCAGAGATTAAAGACAAAAGTCTTAAATTGTCTATAAATGACCAAAAAAATTTTCAGATACTGTGTTCTTTATAATCTATCCTAAATTCTAAAGCAGCAATTTTTTATTACATTCTCGTTTTAATTTGAAAATACTTTTGCTTAAATAGTCGATTTATAAGGTCAAATATCGAAGGCATGTTTAGCCTTCGTAACTCGTCGGGGAGAATTCTTAACTACTCTTTTGAAATTTTAATAACGTCTGAGCTCATTCTGCGTTCTTTACTCTATAAACAGTCCTGATCAATTTTCCTTCAACAACAGTATTACATCTCTAACGATTATTATTGTGGGTATAAGGAAATAATATTGATAAGTGCAACATTAAATTGAATAGAAAGTTCCATGACTTAATTGTAAGACTGTAAATGTAGGACTGAATAGACAATTAATTAACAATTTAAAAATGTTTGGTTTAAATCGAATATATTTCTGGTAATTTTTAGTATCAACAAAATTACGGTTACTAATTTATTCGTACGAGTTTTGATGACTAGTACTATAAATTTAGATTTATATATTGCTGAAAGAGCAGTATTATTATTAAGAAAAAGAAGATTTTAAAAATGATGTGCAGTTATTGCCAGTGCTACCATTGCTATGGCTATTTGAGCATGCTGGCTATTTGAGGCGTCGGCGGGCCGCTGTGCGCTGTTGCCATGCGGGGCGGAATTGCTAAGCGTTGGAAGGACGGAGGGGTTTTCAAGACATATTTTTGGTTAGTTAATCGACATAGGCATATAAAAAATGAACACAACTCCATAAGATTAAAGTTTCCTTCCCTGTTGATTTCCCGATTGAAAAATGAATAACATGTTTGTTCTTTTCTCGATGCGGAAAATGCTCAACTATGCTTTTCGAAACTTTAATAAATAATAATATTCTGGACGAATAACACAACATCATCTAGTCCCAAACTAAGCAAAGCTTGTACTTTGGAAACTAGATAACTGATAAATATATAAACTTACTTTTCTTTGTAAATGAATACATATTATACAGATACAAACACCCAGACACGAGAAAAACACTATGTTCATCACACAATATCTTTCCCCGGGTGGGAATCGAACACACACCCTTTGACGCAACAGTCAGGGTCACCAACCACTGCGCCTAGCGGGTCGGGATAAAGCCTGAGCATTCGTTACTTCATAAACAACCCGGGTTTATTTATTATGTAAAATCACTGCTACATTTTAACGAGAATATTGCGAATATTAAAAACCAAGCTAATGTGTACATTTAATAAAAATTAAATTGTATTATACTAAATCGAATAGCGAAAAATTATTTTCTTCAGGAAACTACAATGACACCTAACCTGTCATTAAATGATCGTATTATATAAGTGATATTTTCATTAATATTAAACTTTAACGTTTAATGTATTTGACATTAAACGATAAAGTTTAAAATTGAATTGAAATGCAGAATCATCATCATAATCAGCCTCTATCAGTCTACTGCTGGACATAGGCCTTTTTAAATAAACGCCAAGACGGCCGATCCCCTGATACTCGCTGCGAACTTGAACCGGCTCCTGCACGGAGATCGCCATCCCACCTGGACGGGGGTCGACCAACACTCTATTTCCCTAAACGTGGCCTCCACTCCAGAACCTTATGGGCTCATCGCCATCCGTTCTTCGGACCACGTGACCGGCCCACTGCCACTTCAATGAGCTAATCCTTTGCACTGTGTCGGTAACTTTCGTTCTCTGTCGGATGAATTCATTACGAATCTTATCCGATAGAGAGAGTCCGAGCATAGCGCGTTCTATACCACGTTGAGCCACGGCAAACCAGTGGACCAGTCCGATAGTCAGAGGCCACGTTACTGCCCCGTAAGTCATCACTGGGAGTACGCATTGGTTAAAGACTTTTGTCTTTAACTCTGCGAGATCGGCGACGTGAGAATGTGGTGTAGCTTCTGAATGCCGCCCAGCCCAACTGAATTCTCCTATCGGCTTCCTCTCGAAGCTGTGTCTTCGACCGCAATATGTGCCCGAGGTAGACATATTCATATACAATCTATGAGTAACACCATCGACATGACCGGACTCGGGAGAAAGTGTTCGTTGAACACGACTTTCGTCTCGTCCAAGTACATCCTAGTCCGATACGTCGGAAGATTCATTTAAGCCGTGAAACATTTCCTGCAAGCACTCCTACGACTCGGCCAATATGACAATATCGTCAGCGAAATGGAGGTGTGAAGGGTACTCGCCGTTAATGTTTATGCCTCGTCCAGTCCAGTCTAGGGTCTTAGAGAAGTCTTCCAATGCATTAGTGAAAGGTTTCGGGTATATTACATCCCCTGTCTCACTCCTCGATGCAATGGGATTGGTCGCGTTTGACCCCCCGGTATCAGAACGGACCTGTCAACTCGTCGATGTATCGATAATCGACCTGAGATCGTTGAAGAGCTTCCAAAACAGCCCAGGTTTTACAGAGTCAAAAGCTTTCTAAAGGCAAAGCACAGTGGCTGATTGTACTCATAGGTCTTTTGTACAACTTGCCTTATGGTGAAGATGTGGTCTATTGTGCTAAATCCTCTACGAAACCCAGCCTGCTCCGGTGGCTGGAATCCATCAAGCTTGTTGGTGAGGCGATACGTCATGACTCTCAAGAACAGCTTGTATATGTGGGTATTGTCACCCTTCTTAAAAAACAGAATGACCTCACTTTCAAGCCACGCCTTGGTAGAATTACCCTGTTGAAGAACGGAGTCGAATAACTTCCGTAACTTACCTAAAACGGGGTTATCCCCTGCTTTAAGGAGCTCGGTAGTAACTCCATCCTTTCCAGGGGCTCTTCCCCCCTTGAGCTGTTTAAGAGCCAGACTAACCTCATCAATGCTGACTGTAGGAAGCTCACCGGAGAGATGCCGAATCAGACTGGCACGTGGATCGTTACCCCGGTAATAGGGATGTAACGGAAGTAGTTTTGTCGGAACCGAAACCGGAATCGGAGTTTTTAAATTTGCTTTATCGGAATCGGAACCGGAAGCAGGGTAACATGAGAGAGAATTATTATTTAAGGACAAATAAAACATTATGTAGTATTTTTTTATTTCAAGTTTCTGTTGTTACATAAAATATAAATAATGGACAAAATTGGCATATTTCCAACAACAAGTTTATATAGAATGAATTTAAACTCAAAGTAGCATACATTAGTAATTATATTATACTAACTTAATAACGAACAAAAGCTTTAAAAAAATTAAAGAGTATTAATTGACTCTAAAAGTAGCGTATTATATTTTACGAACATAAGCTTTGTCTCCCTCTAATTTATTTCTTAAGCGGTCGTAGATTAGGCCAGCGCCACTAAAAGTTGTACGCTCGCTACCGAGCTTGGTGGTCACGAGAAAAATTGACGAGCAATTGATTGCAGGGGCTGGAATTTGGTATTACCATTAACTTTCCACCATAATAACGCATCATCACTAATACTAATAAGTTTTTCTTTATTGAATTTATCATTCAGTATATCATTTAGTATATTTTTTACGAAAACAAATTTATCAAAAGCTCCGATTCAAACCTCCGATTAAAAAATGTCGGAGCCGGAGTTGGAACCGAAAGTATAATAGCAATCGGAAGTTCCGACTTAACGGAACCGGAACCTAAGCTCCGTAACATCCCTACCCGGTAATCAGGTTGAGGATCCTGTGACGCATACAATTTGCCATAGAAATCCTTGATCTCAGATAAGATATCAGACTTAGAAGAAACAATCGAACCAGAACAATTCCTAAGCTTCGACAGATGGATTCTCCCGAGCTTCTCCACAAAAACCTTCGACCCTCTACTCTGCTCAATCGCTTCAGTAATTCCGTTGCGTATTTGAGCAGCGAAGGTCTCGGCGTATCAATTTGCGGATCCGCTTCGAAAGAAGTTTCACATCTGTCGAAGTGGTGTCCTCATAGTTTCGACGTTCCTCCATAAGAGCAAGCGTCTCATCGGAGAGTTTGGATTTCCTCCCAGTACGCTTACTCCTGTAAAACCCTTTACCCACGTCACGTATTTAGTCCACTACGGCATCGAGTGCCTCGTCAACTGCCATTGCGGTTTCCGATGTATTAAGGGCATCTAATCGGTTTTAGAGCCCATCGTTTTTCTGAAGTTAGGTCGGAGAGTAGACTTCATCAGGCGGGCCCGCTCTCGATGGAAACCCATATTCACGGTGCCTCTTAACAATCGCTACCGGTTTTAAACCTATTGATCACAGAGACATCCCAGAATATGTGTTTCCGGTCCGTCATGATGAAATCTATCTTATTCCTTGTCACAGTATCGGGACTTTGCCATGTCCATTTTCTGTAGGGCTTCTTCTTAAAGTATGAGTTCATTAAGAAGAGCTTTTCATTTACCAGGAAATTGACTAGCATTTGTTCCTGGATTTCAACTACCGACACGTGAGGGCTCTAACACGATTCGATGCCAGTTCGATACACCCACTTTGGCCTCTTCTTTTTTCACTAAAATATAGATAGTCATAAGTATTAAAAAAACCATTAAAAATTCTCATAATAAGTTGATTTTAGGAAATTACAGTGATCATAAAGGATTTTGTTATGATTAATTAAATATTGATCTCTATCATAATTAAATATTGATTATAATTTTTGGGCTATTTGCGACTATAGTCGTTCTTTTGGAGGTACGAAAGGTATTTGGCGGAAAAATTCCTTTCGTTGGCGTTGATCTTAATTAAAGATCAGCTAGATCGCAGGAGATATAAGAGTGCATAATTGCATGCGCAAACACGGATGCACTCCCTATTCCTTCACTATTGTAGACCTCCCTATAACACATGACCGGAGAAAAGTTAGGCGCAGGACTGACATTTTACGTATCATCTAAAGCATGGAATTTTTTTATGGACAATCGAGTAATAAAACCACTTTGCTTATCAACGATAAGCTATTCCCGCGGAATGGCCACCGATGACCACCGGTTTCTGTGGCTTTTTAAGTGCGCAAGCCCTTAGTACTTGGTAAAGAGCCCATTTAAAAAATATATCCATTCTATCTGACGTTTATCTATGTTTGGTTCTCTTTTTCTCTTGCCTTTGTATAATCTTAGTAACAAACTAATTTTTCAAACTCTTATTTATTATTGTAAATCGTGATAAGCAAATGCAAGATCTTGAAAAGTATTATAGTTTACATGTATCTAATGGTCACATGTAAACATTATTGCAAACATTAATATTGTAAATCATTTCTGCCTAGTGCTTTTATAAAAAGCAAAGGTTATTACTACTTGTGGTAGGTCCCATTTTTACAGGGGTTCGTCTGGGTTGGTACCACCGCGTTGCCTATTTCTGCCGCAAAGTGTGAAAACGCTACTGTGTTCCGGTTTGAAGGGCACCGTAGCCAGCGCATTTATTGGGTAAACGAGACTTAACATCCTGTGTCTCACGGTAGGCAGCGCGTTGATCATACCATTAGTATTGCCGATGACCATCCGGCCGTCAGTGAACACTTTTCATAGGTGGCCTGAATTTCGACTGCCTGCAGTCCATAAAAAGTTATAAATTTATGAAAAGAAATATTTTAGTAAAAAGAAGGTATCATAGTAATGACCTAACTTATATAGCGTAAAATCGCGACACACATTTAACCACTTGTTTATGTTTATACCGGTTTTATGAAAAGTCAAATTTTTATAAATATCTCCTATAATATATAAATAACCCCCAACACCCTATCGACTCTGCTCTCTAGATGATGTTTTAAAAATTTACTTTGTGGGTACGAAATAAACCTGTAAAGTCTTACATTCATATTCATTCCTAAAGAAAATTATCGAAATCGACCGCTTCCGTTATATTATAGCATAATCTTTTGCGTTACGAACTTTAAGACATGTAGGTACATGGTTTTTGATTAGTATGTTATGAGCTTTAGACTGAATCTTATATTGACAATAAAGTATAATTTATACATATACACGCACGTTACTTATATTTATATAAAATTAAGCTAGCTACGGTTAAAAATTGATGATAAAGCTTTTACATCTTCATAGCCGAAACATTGTCCTTTATTTTTATTTGTAATAATTTTGAATACTTGGAGATTAAATTTAGGGAATACAAATTACTTAACTAAATTAACAGGAGCATGAATTTGACCCCACTTAATATTGTTGAAGATGTTTTTAACAGAAGTAATTTATTGCAGTTTAACTTATGCTAAATACCGCACGATAACTCCTTTGTTATTTATTGCTTGAAACTTAATCCGTTCCAAAATTTAACATTAAACTCAAGAAGACAGTTACAAAACAAGATGCGTAATAAATGCTATTACTTATGAGAATATTATAAAAATTTCAAATAATAAGGTTTCACGATTTTTTTTGCATTTAATTAATTCATAACTGTTTAAAACTGTACCCTACGCTTGTTAGCTCCCTTACGTCTTTAATAGTAAAGTAATTAAACGCAATGAAATCCGAAAAACGTGTAACATTTATCAATATGGATAATTTCTCATTTAATACTATTTTACAAACAAGTAATAGCAGTCTATATACAACTTGAATATATAAATATATTTAGCAAGTAATAACATAAAACACAAATATTTAATAGTTGCATGTAGTCTAGAATAGGTAATTTTTTTTATGCCTTAAAGTGATAAGTTTTGCCTAATCAATTGTATCGCAAACATTTTGAGCAATAACGAAAAATTAAAAAGAAAATATATTTGAGTGTCATACTCAAATCTTTTACAAGTTATAGCGGTTCCATAGTTTTGCTGGTCAAAGAAGCTGACGTTTGTTCTTTTGAATAGAAGCTTCAGTGTATAATGTTAAAACTATTCAAAGATTAAAAATTGTTATTTAACCGACAAAAAAAAAACATTCATACACATACAGGCTACATAGAGAGAAAGAGAGAGCATAAGAGTAGAATTAATAATTGAACAAAAAATTAAATAAATAAACAGTCCCAAAAAATACATACAATTCATAAAACGTGTGACAGGCGACATTTTGATATAAATGAATAGCTTAAGAGTTATAAGAGATTTGAAATAAGGTGGCAGAAAACGCGACGCAATTTCGTACAGAGAGCACGTTGCTAGCTGCTTAAATTACATATAATAGTTATACGCTATTGTACGTCAGTCATATTTTTGCTCAAATTTAACTTGTTACATTTGGGATCAAATACTGTTTCTTCTTTAAATGTTTTTAAGTTTTTTTCTTTTACATTAAACTCTTAAAATCGAGAACCTAAAATATAAGATTGCTTAAACGTTTATTTAAATCAACTTATATTCTTTAAAGCGAAGAATTGTTTTAAGATTTTAGGCCTACTAGATATAGCCGAAATAGCTCAGTTGGGAGAGCGTTAGACTGAAGATCTAAAGGTCCCTGGTTCGATCCCGGGTTTCGGCAACTACATTTTTTCTCAGTTCTACATGAAAGAAATCTTCAAAGGAATTTAAAAATTATTCTGCTAAGGAAGAACATCACAATATTATTATAAAAGACGTGTTTCTGCGGTTAATTGTTTGAAGTAATTTGGTGTTAACTTAAAAAGTAAATAATTTATTATAACTTGAAAAAATATATTTTAGATTTCATCCGGATTTCTGTCTGCATTTTTCATAATGTTTTTTAAGTTTTTGAATTAGGTTATTAAAAATTACATTAAAAACTAACCTCTAATTGTGCGAAACTTACATACATACTTTGACTTTTAAATTATTTGTTACCTCCCGTATGGTACCTAACTTTCACCCAGGAGGCTCGGGTTCGATTCCCGGTACGGAAATAATGTTTTGTGCTTAATGATGACATTTTTATTTTTAATATGCGTAAGCTGTGTATTTTACTTGTACATTTAATAATTACATGAATTAACGTGAGAATCTGTTATTGTAATTAGCTTTTGAAATCTCATCTCATCAGCCTGTAATAGTCCACTGCTGGACATAGGCCTCCCTAATACACCCTATCCATTAGGGGTTTGAAATACTCAAGTGAATCGATTTTGTACCAAGTGTTACTTGGTGTAGTAAGACTTACTTTCCATTTTTTCTTAAATTGTTTAAGAATATAACTTGTTAAAGAGACAGAGATGGCAGCAGATCTACGCCTCTTTCCCGTCCGCTGCACACTCCTGTCGCATCCGAAGCTCACTTGTCCAGCCAGCTAAGAGCATACTCAACCTTGGCCGGAATTACTCCTTAGGCCGGATAGATTCCTCTTAGCTTCCCCATGGCTGAGCACACCACTACAACAAAGCAAGAACCTGTTCAGGAAATTCTTATTTCAACCAATAAAAGTAGCAATATTTTTTTTCATTCAAAACAGGAAAGAAGGCCTATCGAGAATTCTTTTAGAGTCATCCACTTCTCTTATTTCTGCGGCCAATAAGCTGCTTAACTTAAGATGAGTCACAGGCATGATTGCTTTAATGTGGAAGAAAATCATATTTGTTACCAACTCAAAATATAAGTCAGCTTCTTTGATCATGAAATCTTCAAATACAGGGTGGCCTATAAGTCCTTTGAAAAGTAAAATTTGAATAAAACGAACAGGGCGCGCGTGAGCAGTGCAGGGAAGCGGGGAAGTAACTTGCGTTTCTGGGAATTAAATGTACGCCGGCAACCGTTGCAGCGGCGTACATTTCGAGAACACAAAGGTTTACACAACTTTGACGACCTCAACTCTTCAAACGATTAAGAACTGGATTGCTAAGTTCGAGGAGACCGGTTCAACGTTAGATAAACCGCGGTTGGGTTGCCCAAGGACGTCACGTACGGAACAAAACATGTGACACAGTCTATTCGCGAAAATACCAAGTCAACTCGTAAGCGCGCCAGAGCATTAAACGTATCCAGGACATCGTTACAACGGATTTTGAAGAAAGATTTACATATGCACCCTTACAAAATTCACTTGGTTCAAGAATGGTTGAAACTGACGGTATTCAAAGACAAAATTATGCGAATAAAATGTTAAATCGGTTTACTTCCTTCAATAACATAATGTTCTCTGACGAGGCTCATTTCCATCTTATCGGGCATGTTAGTAAACAAAATTGCCGCTATTAGAGCCCCATCAATCTAAAACTTAAGCATCAGAAGCCCTTACATAGTCCGAAAGTGACTGTTTGGGCCGCTGTTGTCAGCCCATGGTATCCTAGGGCCTTACTTTGAGGATGGCAGAGGGCGCGCAGTTACTGTTACGTCGGAGCGATATGTGGCTATGATCGAAGAGTTTTTCATACCAGGATGGCAAAACTTTTCAGGCTTTAATGCCAGGCCGTGGTTTCAACAGGATGGGGCCACTTCCACACCTCTAACACTGCTATGCCCGTTATCCGTCAACATTTTCCTAGCAAAGTGATCTCTAAGAGAGGGACATTTCCTGGCGTCCACGTAGTCCAGATCTGACCAGATGGGTTTTTTGTGGGGCTACCTTAAGGCTAAAGTAAACGACACAAAGCCGCGGTCAATTGAGGCCCTAAAGAAAACATCCGCAGAGAAATGACAAGCATTTCAGCAGTAACGACAATTTTAGACGTCGTTTGCAAGAGCTCCTAGATCGCAACGGATTACATTTAGATGTTATTTTCAAAAATAATTCCCGTTTTTAAGCTTTTTGTAAATAAAAATTTAATTCATAATGTAATTAGTTTTATTTTAATAATTTTTTTCATATCAAAGGACTTATGGGCCACCCTGTAAAATATCGTGCCTATATAACCTGAAACGCCGAGAATATATTTTAAACATTATATATTACCATAATTTTCCATATTAGTAGATATGAAAATGTCAATCATTTAATATGATCATTCATTGACTGTTCGGTTGTCATCGTAATCCGATAACAATACGAGTATTCCCGAAGGAAAATCACTATTCACTACATACGTGTAAGAATATAGAGTAAAGCATCATGTTATTATCTTAATAGGTCGCAATTAGGATTATACTACTTGTAACTATAATTAAACTTGTACTTTTCATACCTCTATTTTGCTGACGAAAATGTCATATTGGTCGCCACGTTAGAGGGCTTGCAGGAAATGTTGCACAGTTAGAAAGAACCCTCCCGACAAGGCTGAGCCTGAGGACATTTGGTATGGTGTTGTCAATCTCTCCTTCTTCTACTGCCGAAATGGAGCTAGCGGTGGAGCTAATCATCGTGGCCGCCGCTGGGGGCTGGAAGTCTCGTCCACGCGTTGGCTTGGAACTCCTGGCTCCCATGGCCCCTGAGTAACAGACTCGGGGGAGTCTGTTACCTAACTACAGGGGCCATACGAAGAGCGCGTTAGTTCCGAAGCGCCCAGAAGGAGGGAGGAAGATGGCCTCAGGGCCGAGATGGGGCTGCTTCAGCGGCCTACGCTGGTGGGGTTGCAGATGAGTGTAAGCACGTTCCTGTGACCCCTGTGGTGGTTTTAGTCGGTGCAAGTCCGACATAACTTGTCTTTGCCCCGCGAGGACGGGTATGCGTAGGCATTTCCCAACAGTAAGGCAGCATTTAGCAAGCATCAACCACATTCTCACGTCACTGATACGGCAGAGATAAAAGACAAAAGAAGAGGATAACACTTGAACTGTCTTTAAATAAACAAAAAAAAAATTCAGATACTAAGTCTTTATAATCTACCCTAAATTGAAAAGCAGCAATATTTTAGTACTAAATCTTTTTAATTTGAAAATGCCTATCCATAAACAGTCGATTATTTAGGTCAAACATCGAAGGCATGTTTACCAGTCGTAACGTTCTTAACAACTCTTTTGAAACTTTAATAACGTCTGAGCTCGTTCTGCATTCTTTGCTTTATAAACAGTCCCAATCAATTTCCCTTTAACAAGAGTATTACATCTATACCGGTTATTATTATGGGTATAAGCAAATAATACTGGAAAGTGTAACTAAAAATTGGATAGAAAGATCCATGACTTAATTCTAAGACTGTAAATGTAGGACCAAATAGACAATATGTGTATACTTGCTAACAAACCGAAAGTAGTATAAGCTGCCGTACGTTCACCATCCACTAGATAAAATATATTTTTAATTTAATTAACAACCATCAATTAAAAATGATTGGTTGAAATCGAATCTATTTGTTGTTAAATTTTTAGTATCAACGAAATTTCGGTTACTAATTTATTCGCAGGAGTTTTGATGACTACTACCAAAAATTTAGATTTATGTATTGCTGAAAGAGCAGTATTATTACTAAGAAAAAAAGAAAACATGTTTTGACAACATAACTTACACAGAGGCTTCATACGAGTAGCTCTCTGAAACTTTAATAACGTCTGAAATTGCTCCGCATTCTTCACTTTATAGTTTCGATAAATTCCTATGTAACTGACAGCTTTGTAACTAGTTTGAAAATGTATATGTTTAAAAATTGTGTAGACATGCAAAGTCTTAAAATATATTTAAGGATTGAAATTGTGTTCTTAATGTTTATATAATAAATAAACATTTACTCTCATCACTAATGCGCCAAAATTATGTAAACTGAAACGGTATCATCTTAAATCGATTTGAATGTGCCTGACTGGAATCTTTCAAAATGTTTAAATTAAAGTGCGTTCTGTGCGTTATTTTCGAAACATATATATATGCTATGGCAAACATTAGTAATACAATTATGTTAAATATATTTTAGGTCTATCTTTTACGATTTTGGTATCGTTACTTATTTAATCGCACGGGGTTGTCAACTTTGATGCTGTAATTTCAATTTAATGTTTTTTAGCAAATATAGATCTATTAAACAACTTATACTAAAATTATTAAAAAATGATCCAATGGGAAGCTAATATCTACCATTTAAAAGTAAATGAATACCTTAAGGGTCTTCCTATGTGATGGGTTGAAAAAATCGATTTTTTTTTCATAAATTGCTCCCTTAACATGTCTAGAATACGGTAGTAAAGCGATTTTAGAAAATTCGAAGTCGTTTTAAAGATACAGCAGGTAAAAGAAAGAGCGGTTCGGAGCGCTGAGTTGGCAGTTAGAGCCCGGGCCTATTGTGTACCGTCGGCTTTATACGTGGCCTCCCTTTTATTCATATATCTGTTCTATGGTTTTATTTCTATTTATATATTCTTATACGTTCTATTGTTATAATATTTTACCGAAGTTATTTTAGTCTTGGTTGAACTTCGAAGAGAGCAACAGCTACAAATTATTTTTTTTCATAATGAGTGGACGGAAAGGAAGTACGAGTGGAAATGTTCATCCTGGTCGTAGTAAAAAAAGAAAGTTTAGTGGAAACCGTTTTACCCACCAAAATGATACGGTATTTACATCAGCTTCGGCCAAAAAACTTAAAAATAACATGAACATGGAGGTTCCCATCGCTTCGAATTTCGCATATTGCATTTTGGAGTTTGTTTCTGTATTTGCTGCAATCTCTGAAATAGTTATATGTAAAACTTGTAAAAGTGACGTGTCTATTTCGCGATCAAGTTTTCGAGGCCTAGGCTTTAAAATTTTGTTATCGTGTGAGTGTGAAAAACAGACAGTTATAAACTCAGGCCCGTTTATCGGAAATGCATTTGAGGTTAATCGTCGGTTTGTATTTGCGATGCGATTATTGGGAGTTGGTCAAGAAGGAGTAAATCTTTTCTGTAGCTTTATGGACATGTGTTCGGCTGTTGCAAATTCTACTTATACTGCACTACTGGAAAACATTCATATTGCTACATCTTCACTATGTTATACTTTATTGGCATTCGCTGTTACGCAAGAAAAAACTATGAATGAAGAATCAGGAAAACCACAGGATGAATTGATTGTGTCAGGTGACGGTACTTGGAAGAAAAGAGGCTTTTCATCTCTGCTCGGCGTATCTACGTTGATCGGCAAGTACACTGGGAAAGTTTTAGATGTCATGGTCATGAGTAGTTTTTGTGGTGGATGTAATTTGTGGAAAATAAAAAAACAAATCTTTAGAATACGAAATGTGGTATGAAACGCATGTAGATGAATGCACCATACACCATTCCGGAAGTTCCGGTAAAATGGAAATAAGTGCCATCACGAAAATGTTTCTGAGGTCTGTAGAAAAATATGGCGTAAAGTATCTAACATACATTGGCGACGGTGACAGCAAAACTTTCAAGGGGATCCTAGATACTAAACCGTATGGAGATACTGCGGTAACAAAAAAAGAATGTGTGGGTCACGTAGAAAAGAGGATGGGAACACGACTTCGGGCTGTTAAAAAGGATAAAACCAATAAAGGAATAGGAGGAAAAGGAGCAGGTAAACTTACTGATAAAGTTATCCAAGAAATTACAAAATTCTACGGATTAGCAATTCGACGCCATCCAGATTCGCTTGAAGATATGAGAAAGGAAGTTTGGGCAACGTACTATCACAAATGTTCTTCTGATCAAAACCCTCAGCATCAATTTTGTCCAGAAGGCGAAGACAGTTGGTGTAAATGGCGTAAGGCTGAAGCTAATAATGAACTGGACCAATTTCATCACGATAAACCACCTCTAATTCCGCAAGTCCAAGAAGCTATCAAACCGGTTTTCGAAGATTTATCGAAAGACGAATTATTAATTCGTTGTTTAGGAGCAGAGACACAAAACAATAACGAATCTTTGAATTCCTTTATTTGGACTTTCGCTCCTAAACATCTTCATTCTGGTCCCAAAATTGTTGAAATTGCTAGCTACTTAGCAGTTATTATCTTTAATGAAGGTTTTCAAGGTATTTTAAAAGTTATGTCGATTATGGGATGCCCTGTTGGTCGTGAAGCCCAAGCGTATGTTGAGAAACGGGATGAAAAGCGAATCTTACGTTCTGAGCGGCGCGTAAGTGATGTCGTTAAACAAGCCAGGATTGACTCAAGAGCTGAACAATCTGCTTTAAAAGAGTTTCACGAGGAAGAGGAAGGAATACTCTATGGACCAGGCATCGCCGATTGAGAGTAAGTTGATATTTTAATAGTTTTTAACGGACTTGAAACTTTAAACGCGTTTTTCTCAAAACTGTGTTTTTCAAACTTTCCTCCATTGTATCTCAGAAACGGCTGGACCGAATTACTTGAAATTTACAGGGCACACTCAATATATGTAAACGCATGGAATGAACTATTATCAATCGAAAATTTTCAAAACTTCGATTTTTTTATAGCAAAAAAAAAAAAAAACGCCTAATTTGCAACTTTTATTTCAAATGTCTATCAAAAATCCATTTTTTTATATTAATTTGATTATAGGTCATTCCGTGTCTTTAAGCCTACAAATTAAGACGCCGTTTATTTTTTTTTTCAGATAAGCCGATCAGCCGGAATCGTGGAGGAAGTGGGAGCTCTTTTTTTCGAGGCGGGGGTGTTCAGAGCGCTGTAACTCTAGTTTGACTGAATATTTTTAGCTGAATTTTTTTATTTATACTGTGCAAATATGTGTTAATAAATGATAAAAAACTTGAAGCTCTAAATATTTACTGGTCGTAGAAAAAAAATCCTAAAATATCCCTAAAAACAGGCAAGGCGACGCAATTTCGTAAGGAGAGCACATTGTTACCTGCTTAAATTGCGTAAAATTGTTATACGCTGTTAGAAGTCGGTCACATTTTTGTTAAAATTTAACTTGTTACTTTTGGGATCAAAAACTTATTCTTCATTGCTTGGACGTTTATTTAAATCAACTTATATTCTTTAAAGTGAAGAATAAATAGTTTTAGTTGTAAGCACTAACATAAATGGGACGCCGTTTAAGAGTTATGTCATGAGATGATCTTGTCATTTGATAAAGGTAACAACGCCGTTACATAAGATTTAAATAATGCGATGTTCGACAGATGTAGAACGTTACGCCTCTTCTTACTTATAATGACATTACTATTTACTTTTAGCTATACTATGTTAATGTTTGTCCACAAGTGGTTTAACATTTTAGGCACGCTGCATATAGCCGAAATAGCTCAGTTGGGAGAGCGTTAGACTGAAGATCTAAAGGTCCCTGGTTCGATCCGGTTTCTGGCATCAAATTTTTGTCTCAGTTCTACATCAAAGAAATGTACAAAGAAAATTACAAATTAATCTCTAAACATAAAAATGAGAGCAGTTTCTGATTAATTGCTTGTGGTAAATTGTTGTTAACTAAAAAGTAAGTAATTTATTAATAGTGTTTATTATGACATGAAAATATTTTTTTTTCATTTTATACGGATTTAGTCTGGCTCTTTCATAATGTTTTTAGGTTTTTAATTATGTAATTACAAAATACACTAAAACTCGCATCTGATTATGCGAACCTTACAAAGATTGCTTACTACTTTAAACGAATTGTTATCTCCGTATGGGCTATATTATTTTAATGACTAAAGGAGAGCTTTACCGCCTATGACATTGCTACTACTTTTAACTATACTATGGTAATGTTTGTCAATAACTGGTTTAAGGTTTTAGGCCTTATACATACAGCCGAAATAGCTCAGTTGGGAGAGCGTTAGACTGAAGATCTAAAGGTCCCTGGTTCGATCCCGGGTTTCGGCAACTACGTTTTTGTCTTACTTCTACATTAAAGAAATATAAAAATTGATCTGCTGAGAAGAATATCAGAATAATATTATAAAAGAGTTGGTTCTGCGGTTAATTGTTTGAAATAATTCGGTGTTAACTTAAAAAGTAAATTTATTATGAGTGTTTTTATTATAACGTAATTTTTTTTCATCCGGATTTTGGTCTGCATCTTTCATAATGTTTTTAGTTCTTCTATTATGTTATTAAAAAATATACATTAAAACTTACCTCTGATTGTGCGAAACTTACATAGGTTGCTTAATACTTTCACTTTTAAATGAACTATTATCTCCTGTATGGTCTAGTGGCTACGATACCTGGCTTTCACCCAGAAGGCTCGGTCGATTTCGTAGGAATTAATTTTGTGCTTGTTAATGACATTTTATTTTTAATGTGAGTAAGCTGTGTCTTTTACCTATATATTTTATGATATATTTTTTTAAATACTCAAGCTAATCATTTTTTACCAAGTATATTACTTGATTTATTGCAGACTTATTTCCCATTTTATCTTAGCTCGGTAGAGAACTTTTATAATTTGTCGTTCAGGAGTCCTGCTTAAAAGTAATGAGGAATGTTTTGAGTTGAAGCGGCCTACGGAATACCAACACTCCTCTTCCCCACGATTCCACCTTGGCTACAGAGGATAGAGATGGCAGCATTTCTACTGCCTCTTCCCGGTCAGCTGTACCTTCCAGGGCGCATCCGAAGCTGGCTGCTACAGCCACCCGAAACAAAACTTCTACATAGCTGGCCTTATTTCTAAGGCCGGCTAGGTTCCTCCTCCGTTAGCTTTTTTTTTTAATTTAAAAGAGAAAAAGAAACACAAATTTTCTTCAAAAATTTTGCAAATATAGATATGCCGTATATCACAAACTTAAATGAGTAACCACAGTATTAAACATTACTATAGAGTATTCATTAAGCTAGAATTCGTTTAGTGTCATCCACGTCTCTTCTTTGTGTGGCCAAGACGGGGTAGCTACTCTATTTCAGTAGTCTTAGGCATTATTGATTTAATGCTTAAGTAAATCAGATTTGTAGTAAACTCAAAAGATTAGTCAACTATACTGATGGGTCTAGTTGATTAATCTTTTGAGTCATCAATCAATCAATCTGGAACTGCTTCTGGAAAACCAAAAAGTACACTAGCTGGACTGTGAATGGCCCTTACATAGGCCAGAAAAGGTGACCTATTAAAACTCGGATTAGATAAACATAAAACTAATGACAAACACTAACGGTTAAAGGTCACTAATCGTGATCGACGCCTTTACAAACCATAATGAAGTCACCACAGTCATGTGCTTCCCTTTTTGGCGTTGGAAGTCTTATGAAGACCGAAATTCAAGGGCCAAAAGTGCTCGGATATTTGACCAGACCTACGTGGACTACGTCTCCTGTTCCATCTTGAGGCTACAGAAATTTAAAAAAATAATTTAATCCTAAACTAGAGATGGTGGGCCACAGATACCAGCTTGTGATCCAGCTATTTCAAAAATAAAACCAGGCGTACCGATACTGATACCTAAAATACTGTCAGCTCGGTACGTACACTGAGTATCGTGTCTCTGCCCTCCGTCCCTTAAACTTTGAAGGGGTATGAAAGGTGGGTATAATCTTAAAGTAATAAAACAGGATAATATTCCTGAAATATTAAATTTTTTTATCGCGTACAGCATTCTGTATCAATGCCTGTATAAATAACTAATGTAAGCAACTGACTGTATTGTTATCGATCAATATCTTTATAAATTTATAATCATACTGTTTACGGCTAAACCAGTAAATCTTCTATCCAACATTGCTTTTAAATCAACCAATATCGTTCAGTTTAATGAGAGCTCGTAAACTCTTTGAAGCGGAAAATAACTGCTCTACACAGAAGGTACGAAAACGAACTCTTTAATCACTAGATCGATCCTATCGGTCTGTTTTAAATATAATAAAGACGTCATGCGTCTATACAAAAATTATCATCTACGAGCTATTTATTGTGTACCTTATAATCTTTTGGTATATTCTATAACGTTTTAATGTGCAAAAAGTTTACAGTTACGATTACAAATTACCACTACCTCAGGGCTAATATCGCGGCAAAGCTGGTTATGTCAATAAGAATGAAAATTGACAAAACGATAGAAAAATAAGGTCGATTAAGATTTTCGTATCATCTTTTACCTTTTTCCTTAAGTACTAAGATTTACCTTATTATTGAACTTTTAATGTGAGAGTTTCTCTTGTACTATAAAATTTACTTTTAAATAGTAAGCAGGTCGAGCAAGCCAAGTCTTGAGGTTTAAGGTCCAAGCCTGTATGCTTGTTCCTATTGACATAAAATGCAAAATTTGTCGAAAAGCAGGATCTAACAGTTCAAAAAAAAAGTTTACATTGAAACCGTATCGACGCCAATTTTAATGACAAAGGCAATATTCGCGTTTTCTCGTTTTAACTAGGTTTAAAATTGTGCTATTAACAAACAAGTAATGAAGGATACATTGTTTGTTTGACAAAAGCCTTATTTGTATGTCGATAAACAAGCGATACACGTATAAGTTTGTTCCAAAATCCAGCTCGTTCAAATTCTGAACAAGTCGAGGTATTAGTGTAAAACTAGAGGCTGAAAGCTTTCACATAACCATAAAGAATAGTAAGTTGCTTCTATTAACATTATATTTGTTGCAAAAGTTTGATGCGCAGAAGTACGTGTAACTTTCGATATAAAAAAATGTAAAGCAATAAGTCTAGTATAAAGCATTCCACTTCACTGAAAAGGCTGGCTTTTAGCTTTTTTACATATTTATTTAATAAGTTTAGGCTTAAATAATTTTAATATGTTGAGTAATAATTTTATTATTGGTATTATTCTGTTTAAAAGTATGTTGCTACGTGTACACATCGTAAGACATACCTAAATGAAAACTGTAATAAGGAATTATTCTTAAAATTTTTTTGCACTGAGGCATGAGGTTTTTATCAAAGTTCTGTAGGTCTTGGGTATTGAACAATGTTGAGGACTCTTTTAAAGATATTTTTAAAAACGATCTTTAATATTCATAGGTACTTTGATATGTGAAAGGTTTTTTGACTTACTTAGGTTTTTCTAAAAAAAGTTAAGTTAAAGTTTTAAAGAAAATTAACATGTTTCGGAGTTCCACATTTTATAATCAACTAAGTTTCCTGTTTTAATAATACGTAATAATAATTTTGTATTATAGTTCCTTGTTACTGGTAACGAGACAACAACATTGACCCATAAAAGTCAATAGTTCTTACTATTGACTTTTATTAACTAAAATTCTATTGAAAGAATTTACGGCCCTGTTACCCTCTAATAAGAATAATAAGAATGTTCTTGGACAAGACGAAAGTCTTGTTCTTCAAACAATGTCTATAGTGTTACCCTCGAAGTTAATCCTGGATAGGTCTACCTCGGACACATATTGCAGTTGGGAAGACTCAATATGGAGAGGAAAGCCGTTTAGGAGTCTTTAGTTGGGCTAGGCAGCATTCAGGAAGCATCAACCACATTCTCACGTCACCGATACCACAGATTAAAGACAAAAGTCTTAAATTGTCTATAAATGACCAAAAAAATTTTCAGATACTGTGTTCTTTATAATCTATCCTAAATTCTAAAGCAGCAATTTTTTATTACATTCTCGTTTTAATTTAAAAATACATTTGCTTAAATAGTCGATTTTTAAGGTCAAATATCGAAGGCATGTTTAGCCTTCGTAACTCGTCGGGGAGAATTCTTAACTACTCTTTTGAAATTTTAATAACGTCTGAGCTCATTCTGCTCTCTATAAACAGCACTTTACTCTATAAACAGTCCAGATCCATTTCCTTTAACAAAGTATTACATCTATAACGATTATTATTATGGGTATAAGAAAATAATATTGATAAGTGCAACTTTAATTTGGATAGAAAGTTCCATGACTTAATTGTAAGACTGTAAATGTAGGACCGAATAGAAAATTAATTAACAACCATCAATTTAAAATGTTTGGTTTAAATCGAATATATTTGTTGGTAATTTTTAGTATCAACAAAATTTCGAATACTAATTTATTCGTACGAGTTTTGATAACTACTACTATAAATTTAGATTTATGTATTGCTGAAACAGCAGTATTATTACTAAGAAAAAGAAGATTTTAAAATGATGTGCAGTTATTGCCAGTGCTGCCATTGCTATGGCTATTTGAGCATGCTGGCTATTTGAGGCGGTGGCGGGCCGCTGTGCGCTCGGAGTGGGTTCCGTTGCTTACTGTTGCCATGCGGGGCGGAATTGCTAAGCGTTGGAAGAACGGAGGGTTTTAAGAATATTTTTGGTAGTTAATCGACATAGGTATATTAAAAATAAACACAACTCTATAAGATTAAATTTTCTTCCTGTTGATTTCGATTGAAAATGAATAACATGTTTGTTCTTTTCTCGATGCGGAAAATGTTTTACTACGCTTTTCGAAACTTTAATAAATAATAATATTCTGGACAAATAACACGACATCATCTAGTCCTAAACTAAGCAAAGCTTCTGCTTTGGCAACTAGATGATTGATAAATATATAAACTTACTTTTATTTTGTAAATGAATACATATATATTAATACAAACACCCAGACACGAGAAAAACAATGTTCATAGCACAATATTTTTCCCGGCTGGGAATCGAACACACACCCTTTGACGCAACAGTCACTAGTGTTAACCACTGCGTGAAGCGGGTCGGGATAAAGCCTGAGCATTCGTTACTTCATAAACTATCCGGTTTATTTATAATGTAACATCACTCGTTACATTTTAACAGGAGAATCATCATCATAGTCAGCCTCTATCAGTCCACTGCTGGACATAGGCCTTTAATGAACGCCAAAACGGCCGATGCCCCGCTACTCGCTGCCAACTTAAACCGGCTACTGCACGGAGATCGCCATCCCACCTGGTCGGTGGTCGACCAACACTCGTTTCCCTAAACGTGGTCTCCAGTCCAGAACCTTATAGGCTCATCAGCCATCCGTTCTTGGACCAGTGACCGGCCCACATGCCATTTCAACGAGCTAATCCTCTGCGCTATGTCGGTAACTTTCGTTCTCTGTCGGATGAATTCATTACGAATCTTATACGATAGAGAGACCTCGATAGCGCGTTCCATAGCAGGTTGAGCTACGGCAAACTTGTGGACCAGTCCGATAGTCAGAGCCCACGTTACTGCCCGTAAGTCATCACGGGAGTACGCATTTGTTAAAGACTTTGTCTCTAACTCTGCGAGATCAGCCACGTGAGAATGTGGTTTAGCTACCTAAATGCTGCCCAGCCCAACTAAATCCTCCTATCGGCTTCCTTCTCGAAGCTGTGTCTTCCGACCTGCAATATGTGCCCGAGGTAGACATATTCATAGACAACTTCGAGAGTAACACCATCGACATTAACCGGACTCGGGAGACTTCGTTGAACACGACTTTCGTCTTCTCCAAGTTCATCCTTAGTCCGATACGTCGGGAAGATTCATTTAAGCCGTGAAACATTTCCTGCAAGCACTCCTACGACTCGGCCAATATGATAATATCGTCAGCGAAACGGAGGTGTGAAGGGTACGCGCCGTTAATGTTTATGCCTCGTCCAGTCCAATCTAGGGTCTTAAAGACGTCTTCCAATGCATTAGTGAACAGTTTCGGGTATATTACATTCCCCTGTCTCACTTCTCGATGCAATGGGATTGGTTGCGTTTGACCCCCGGAATCAGAACGGACATAAACGAGCGCTATACAGACCTTTCAACACGTCGACGTATCGATAATAGACCTGAGATCGTTGAAGACCTTCCAAAACAGCCCAGGTTTCTACAGAGTCAAAAGCTTTTCATAGTCCACAAAGGCAAAGCACAGTGGCTGATTGTACTCATAGGTCTTTGTACAACTTGTCTTATGGTGACGATGTTGTCTATTGTGCTAAATCCTCTGCGAAACCCAGCCTGCTCCGGTGGCTGGAATCCATCAAGCTTGTTGGTGAGGCGATACGTCATGACTCTCGAGAACAGCTTCTATATGTGGCTTAAAATTACCGACGATCTCACGATCGGCGTTAATTTTAAGCAGGGTATTGTCACCCTTCATTAAAAACAGAACGACCTCACTTTCAAGCTACGCTTGGTAGAATTACCCTGTTGAAGAACGGAGTTGAATAACTCGTGAACACCTAAAGCAGGTTACCCCCTGCTTAAGGAGCTCGGTAGTAACTCCATCCATTCCAGGGACTCTTCCCCTTGAGCTGCTTAAGAGCCAGACTAACCTTATCGATGCTGACAGTAGGATGCTCACCGGAGAGATGCCAAATCAGACAGGCACGTGGATCGTTACCCGGTAATCAGGTTGAGAAGCCTGTGACGCGTAAAATTTTCCATAGAAATCCTCGATCTCAGATAAGATCTCAGATTTAGCAGAAACAATCGAACCAGAACAATTCCTAAGCTTCGACAGACGGTTTCTCCCGAGCTTCCACAAAACCTTCGACCTCTACCTGCTCAATCACTTCAGTTATCCGTTGCGTATTTGAGCAGCGAAGGTCTCGGCGTATCAATTTGCGGATCCGCTTCGAAAGAAGTTTCACATCTGTCGAAGTGGTGTCCTCATAGTTTCGACGTTCCTCCATAAGACCAAGCGTCTCATCGGAGAGTTTGATTCTCCCAGTACGCTTACTCCTGTAAAACCCTTTACCCACGTCACGTATGCAGTGCACTACGGCATCGAGTGCCTTGTCAACTGACATTGCGGTTTCCGATGCGTTAAGGGCATCAAATCGGTTTTTTAATTCCAGTTGGAATTTTTTAGAGCCCATCACATTTTTTCTGAAGTTAGGTCGGAAAGTAGACTTCATCAGGCGGGCCGCCTCGCTGGAAACAAACATTCACGGTGGCTCTCAACAATCGCTACCGGTTGTAAACCTATTGATCACAGAGACATCCCAGAATATGTCTTTCCGGTCCGTCATGATGAAATCATCTCATTCCTTGTCACAGTATCGGGACTTTGCCATGTCCATTTCTGTAGGGCTTCTTCTTAAAGTATGAGTTCATTAAGAAGAGCTTTTCATTTACCAGGAAATTGACTAGCATTTGTCCCCTGCGATTTCAACTACCGATACCGTGAGGGCCTTAACACGATTCGATGCCAGTTCGTACACCCAATTTGGCATTGAAATCCCCCACAACAACATTATAGTGGGTCTTATAGGTGGTATGCAAGACAATACAGATATGTATAGGAACTGAAGCTATTTAAGAGAGCACGATAAGTACGGTATTTTTCGAAGAAGTATGAAGGGTAATGTTTTCTTGCTATATCCATACAAAATTCATCCATAAGTTTAAAGTCAATTCAGATAATGTTGACTGTTTAACAAGATACTTAAGTAAATATATCACCTAAAACAACAAAAAAGAAACAAAAAATAATTGACTTGTAACTGTGTTGTAACTTTGCAAATATGTACGCCTACCTTTTGTTCTCTTAACGATCCAAACGTTGGACTGAAATGCCGTCGGAATAATCGCCTTTGTACTATTTATTTGAGTACATAAAGTGTTAATAAATCAATAAATAACAAACAGAGAGATCTATAGTTTACTTTAGAACAGACAAGGTCATTCCTTGTGCCATATTTGTGCGAACAACGAAACACTGCAGATATCCTTGCTAACAAAGGGTAAGTATAAAATGCCACTCAGCCTTCCGCTCGATAGTAATGTTTGAGGTTTTTAAGGCGGAATTTGCGACTAAATTTTTTTAAGTTGTACTTTTGGCCTTAGGGAAAAGTGATGAGAGTAAATTCTTACGGTATTAAGTTCTTATGGGTTACACTGTTACGAAAAACCAACCACCTATAGCTATAGTCAACATTTGAACTTTGCTCCGTTATTTTGTGATATTAAAATAAACGATTTATCTTAAAACTAAAATACACTTATATAAAATCGTCTATTTTATGATCCCATATACGCAAATTTATATCAACAGGAAACTAGTTTTTTTTGTACAGATACTCCTATTCTGATATACCATATAGGTTAGGTTTGTACAAGCTATGTATAATGTAATATTTCCTCATTCTTACCTTTAGCTACTTTGAAAATAAAATTACATTATAGATGTTCGTATTATCCAAATTTATTATAGCACTTAACACATATAATAAAACTCTGAGAGGGTATTCCACTCTTTTTACCGAAAATCTTACTTAAAATACTTTGCAAATAAACTATTGAAATTACCCTTTCTTTGAGACCAGGGCTTTGAAGAAAAATAATCTTTTTTTGGATTTCGAAACTTGAGTAAAATTAAGTTAAACTAAATTAGATGTTAATTCTACGTTTTATGTGAAAATATAATATTAGACCGAATTTGTATTTTGCGAAAATTTTATTCAAAATGTCCTCCTCGTCGATTCTGACCTACTCATTCTCAATAGCCACTCTTACATTAGAGATCCTCCAACTGCGTAGTAGATATAGCGCACAGTTGTACCTACTCGCAAAAATATGTGTACTTACTCTCTAGTGATAACTTAAAAGTGCAAAATAGCCACACATACTTATCCAATAGCTTATCTTAAAAGTTTCCTTCGTGCGTACGAAATAATGACTGTAAAGTTTTTGATTCATTTTCAGTCCTAAAAAATTACTAGACTGATATCACTGCTTCTGTGAATATAATAATGATTTTCTCTTTCATTGCTCCAAACTTAATCCGTTTCATAATTTACAAATTAACTCAAGAATACAATTAAATAAATTAACAAAATAATATGACAGACTTCTAATGCATAGCTATTTTCACGTATAACAGGTAACAACCTCTCCGTACGAAAAGTGATGCGTTTTCTGCCACCGCATTTTAAAACTCTGCTGACTTTTAAGGTATTCATTTTATCACACGTTTATGTACATAAAATTATTTTTTTTATGTAATGATTTTTATGTGAACTTAAACTGGGTTATCTTAAATAAGCTTTATAAATCTATTATTTAAAATGTTTACATTAAATTCTTATTGTACGTTATTTTTAAAACATAAATATATGCTGTTGCGAGTTTTATAGATCAATTAAAAATTAGACCAATTCAAGTAAAACAATTACGTTAAACATACTTTTAGTTTTAAAATAAACTAACAGTAGCATAAGAGTACAATTAATAATTAAAAACAAATGAAAAATTAAAGAATCCCAAAAAATACATACAATATATAAAACGTGTGATAGACGACATTTTAATGAAATGAATACCTTAAGAGTTATCAGAGATTTAAAATGCGGTGGCAGAAAACGCGACGCAATTTCGTACGGAAAGCACGTTGCTACTTGCTTATATTGCGTAAAATAATTATACTCTGTTAGAAGTCAGTCACATTTTTGTAAAGATTTGTTTTATACTTTTTATCATAATAAGTTGTTAAACATTAAAACTCTTAAAATCGAGAACTTAAAATATAAGATATTCTACTTATATTCTTTAAAGATAAAATAATTAGTTTTTGTTGTAAGCATTAACATAAATGGAACGCCGTTTAAGAGTTTTGTAATGAGACAATTTTGTTATTTGGTAAAGTAACAAGGCCATTACCCAAGACTTAAATAATGCGATGTTATCGAAGGCCTAAAGGAAAAACATTGAAATACCTGTACTGTAAACAAGGTGATACGCTCTGACTGTGTAACTAAAGGAGAGATGTATGACCTACGACATTACTACTACTTTTAACTATACTATGGTAATGTTCGTCCACAACTGCTTTACGATTTTAGGTCTGTTCGCATATAGCCGAAATAGCTCAGTTGGGAGAGCGTTAGACTGAAGATCTAAAGGTCCCTGGTTCGATCCCGGGTTTCGGCAACTTAATTTTTGGCTCAGTTCTACATCAAGGAAATTTTGTATTGGTGTTTTATATAACTTGTTTTTTTTTTATTTCATTCAGATTTCGTCTGCACCTTTCGTAATGTTTTTTGGATGAATGCAGACCTTAGGGTTGTTTGATACTGATTTTTAAACAAATTTTATCCCGTATGGTCTAGTGGCTAGGATACCCTTTCCTGGGAGGCTCGGGTTCGATTCCCGGTACGGGAATTACTTTTTGTGCTTATTGATGACATTTTTATTTTCAATGTGAATAAGCTGTGTCTTTTACACTACCAAGGATGGTAAATTTGAAGTGATAATGAATGGGGAGGCGTTAGACGTGGTTGAATCAACTGTATTTCTAAGAATAAATGTAGATGCAAAACTACAATAAGGTCCCCATATTGATAGGTCCCCATCGCCCAGAGAAGGGCTGAAGAGGGGGTGCCGTGCTGTTTGGTCCATCTTAGTCCGGGGAGCCCCACATATCCCTCCTGCCCCCTCACTCTAGCGGGCTGGATTATTCCAACGGCAAAAAGAAAAAAGCAAAGGACTTTGTGCATTGTTAAATTTCGTAAATGGCAATTTAATTTTTTTAGTTCATTGCAATGCCGTAACCTACAAATTTAGCAATTATCTAATTCAATTTGCATTAACTATTAAAAAAGTAACTTTAAACAACTTAAAATAGACATTCATGGCTATGGGTTGATACATTTTCAATCGTTTTAAAAACACCTTAATTTGGACGATTCAAAGTAGCAGTAGAAGTTCCATTTAGAAGAATTTTATTAATTAGAATATTGGATATTGGCAATTAAAATTGCAGAATACTTAATTGTGCAATTAACTTGCTTCATAGTTCATAAAAATCAGAAACAAATGTTATTTTCTTTACTTTCGCCATAATGAAACAGCTTGTTACATCAGTTACAATAATCAAAATATTTAATTTGTTTGCATAGCACAAGCTCGTTATAAAAAAAATCTAAAATATTACACAAATAGTGAAGAATTTACTATGCATAAACTCTGTCAAGCAGTCACACAATTATATGAATTAAAATAGCGACATTATTCGAGATATGAATAGTTTTCTGCTGTCTAGCTGTAAACGGTATAACTAGTATACCATTTTCTAATTTCGAACTAGTCTATTATTTTTTTATTATCTTAAAGCTTCGGGATATCAGGTAATATTCCTAATTAAAACTTTTTTTTAATAAAGTGATTGATAGAAAGATAACTATAATAATATTCCTCATTCATCTCATCATAGGCCTGTGTTAGTTCTGCTGGAACATAGCTCCCCAATGCACGCCTTCTTATTAGGAATATTTCGCAAACCCACCACCTAGTCTAATGCGTTGGTGGGTAACCATTTTACTTCCTTATATTATATATGCAATGTATTTTACAATATTTCTGCAATCATTTTTATAATAGCATACCTTTTCAGATGCCTGATTAATTATATATTAGTATTAATAAGTTTAGATTCTTACATTGCAGAGAGCATAGTATTATTACTAAGAAAAAGGAAGAAAATATGTTTTGATAACTGAGAGCAGAGAATTATAGCTCTCTCTGAAACTTTAATAACGTCTGAAATTGCTTCGCATTCCTAGCTTTATAAACAGTTCCGATAAATTCCTATGTAACTGAATGCTTTGTTACTAGTTTAAAAATGTATTTATTTAAAAAATTGTATATATATGCACTCTTAAAATATATTCATGGGTTGAAAGGTGTTTTAAATTTTTTATAAGAAATGAAAAACAAACATTGTATACGTTGCTTTTAATACAATGTCCCTTCTGCCTAATGATACAATTTTAAAATTAAATTATAATATATGCCATTAATACCAATTTATTAATAATTAAAGCTAAGATAATTTATTTTTGCAGTTAGTAATTTCAAGTATTTTAAGCGTGGTGGGATACGGTCCAAAACACTCCCTAATGGATAGAGGTGTTTTAGGGGAGGCCTATTCCAGCAGTGGACTATCACATGCTGATATGATGATGATGTATAGGTACTGAAGCTATTTAAGATAACACCACAAATACGGTATTTTTCCGAACAAGTATGAAGGGAAATCTATACTTGCTATATTAATACAAAAATCATTCATAGCAAAATGTAATGTCTAAAGTCAATTCAGATAATGATGTCTGTTTAACAAGATACTTAGGTTATTATGACACCTTAAACAAGGAAATAATGAATGATTAACCAATATTACTTTTTACGTTTATGATGAACAGATCGATAGCTTACTTTAGAATAGACAAAGTAGGTCATTTCTAGGATTGTTTGTACGAACAAAGAAACATTGCAAGCATCCTTGCTAACAAAGGGTAAGTATGAAATGCCGCAGAGTCATCTTCGTTCTATAGTAAAAACTCTACCTTTTTTAACAGCGGAGGTATGCGGCTCAAATTAGTATTTGAAGTTATACTTCTTATGGCGTGTTGTGGAAAAATTATGAGTTAATTTTTTCGACATTCGCAAAGTGGCTGGTGTTGGCTGGATGAGAATAGGCGGAAACGGGGTGCATAAGAGGGAGACCTATGTCCAGCAGTGGATTGACAGAGGCTGATGATGATGATTTTTTTTATGTGTGGGCACAGCGTTACGAGTAACCGCAGCTTGAAGTTAGCTTTAGTCAACATTTCGGCTTTGCTTAGCTTTTTTAACTGCCTCCGTAGCCTAGTGGTGTGTGCATATGCTTTAGAAACCGGAAGTTGTGGGTGCGAATCCTGCTAGGACTCAACAAATTTTCATTGTTGTTTCCTAGTAGGGTAGGGTAATTTGGGCCGATCACCCAATTGTCTGAAAAGTAAGATGATCCATGCGTCGGATGAGCATGTAAAAATTCGGTACACCCACCAAACCGCGTTGGCTCAGCGTAGTGGGATACGTACAAAATATCCTATAGTATATTTTCCCAGCTAAACTAAAACCATACTATGGCTCCTTGGTATCTCCTTATCCTTCCTAAGTCGGATGCAATGTAATATAAGGAAGATTTCGTTTAGCATCATCGACTTCTCTCCTTCGTGAGGCCAAGACGGGGCGAGTTGCTCTGTTTAAGTGTAGTCTCAGGTATTGTTGCTTTAATGCTAAAGCAAATCATATTTGTTGCCATAGCAAAAGATGTGTTAGTAGACCCATCGGTCAAGTGCAATATGCATCTGAAAAAACCAAGAGTACAAGCTGGACTGTGAGTGGCCCTAACATAGGCCACAAAAGGTGACCTTTCAAGACACGGATTAGAAAACACAAAACTAATGTCAAACACCAACGGTGAAAGAAGTCCACAGATTGTGATCAATTCATGGCGATGGAAGTCTCATGAAGAGCGAAATTCAAGATCCCAAAGTGCTCGGAAATTTGACCAGTCCTACTCGGACTACGTCTATCGTCTAATCTCGAGGCTATAGAAATTAAAAACATTTCAATCCTATATAGGAGATGGCGGGCGACTGATACCTGCTTGTGATCCAATTATTTCAAAATGTAAAACCAACCACAACGATACTGCAAGTTCTAAAGATACTTCCATTCCCGAGCCTCTGTCCTCTGAAACTTGACCTTGAATCCTGGATTGGGTCTAAAAGTTGGAGTATAATTTTAAAGTAATAAAACACGAAAATATTTTTTTCTAAAACGCAGTATTGTACTGCGTTATTCATCGCTACAACATTTGTGTATAAAGGCTCATTGCGTAAGGCCAAAATTATGACAATATAAACAATTTACCAAGTATGACTACTAATTCATAAACAGTATAACTAGACCAGTAAATCATTTATCAATCTCTGCTTTTTAACCAACCAATATTGTTTAGTTTAATGGAAGCTCTTGGACTCTTCGAAACGGAAAATAACTGCCTCTTTTTATGACGTATCTTTTGAATTCTATCTACTCTATCTTGTTTGCAGCAGATAATGACCAATATATCCGTTTCAATATCCATTTTCTAAATAAGATATATAATATTTTTTAATTTTTTAAAGGGAACACGTAATACAATAATATGATATTTTAAAAAGATGTAATTTTTTCATTTAAAACATTATAATGAACTTTAAACTATGATAATTTATAACATATTTGTTAAGGTTAAAATATCGTTATATAATTGTTATTCCTTTTGAAGTATAGAAATAAAAAGCCTAAGCTAAATAAAAAATTCGCATGTCTAAACATTATCATTCATATTCATATATATCAGTCTGTTATGATATTATTTCACAAAATAGTTCGAAAATTAAGAACTACGTTAAGTTTAAAAGTTACATATGTTATGTAATGCTTTCTTATTAATTTAATTTATATATTATTCGCGTAGTCTCGTTTCCGTTGCTTTTAAAAGTATTTAATATTACCAACTCGTCAAGGACGCAATATATGTGATAAATAAGTAATACACGGATAAGTTTATTAAATTCTGAACAAGTCGAGGCATCGGTGTGAAACTCGACGATGAAAACTTTCGCATTACCAAAAACGATAGGTTGCTCCTATTGACATTATATGGTACAAGTTGCAAAAATTTCACTCGCAGAATGTTCTTAGTGTTTACATAAACTATATAATAATAGTGTGACAATAAGTGTAGTATAGAGAATTCCACAATAACCTTGAAAAGGCTGGCTTGAAAGCACTATGAGCTTTTTAGCGTATCTCTTTTTTTTTAAGAAATGTAATTGTTGATATATATATCAAAATTAAAGAATTTTTTATTTATATACATTTTTTTCATATTGATATTCTTGTAGTATATATAAATATATACATAGTTTAACCGCCTTTGACGTTTGCCGAAACCGAAACTCACGTGGTCCAGTGTAAAAAGTTCTTAAAATACTGAAATTTTGTTCTTTAAAAGAAGACAAACTATATTATTTCAGTAGGTAATATTTTTTTATATAACTAAATATCTAAATATATAACTATATAACTAAATATAAAGATTTTTGTTGTTGCATAAAATACTAATTATTGTTACTTTGAGATGTATTTGTAGTTTCGAGGATAGAATATAATGACTATTGTTAGTTAGCTTCAATCCTCTTAAAAAGGTTTTCTTGCTCCCTTTCCTTGTTATAGTCTTCAAACATCTTTCCTCTTATGTAATGTTTCAATTTGGAAATTAGCTAAAAACATTTAGGCGCCAGATTTGGTGAATAATTGGATGCTCAACCAATTGAAAGCCAGCTTGCTGAATGGCTGCCCTCGCTACATCGTATATTGCGGTTATCAAGATGAATCATATTAGCACGCCCCTTCGACGTCAAAAGAGGAATTCCTCACTTTGGATAGTAAAGCTGCACCATAACCGCAATCATCATCATCAGCCCGTGATAGTCCACTGTTGGAATAGGCCTCCTAATACACTCCATCCATTAGATTTGGACCGTATCCCACCACGCTGGTCCAATGCGGGTTGGGGTGGACTGTCTTTTACAGCCCATCCGACGCATGCCGATAACCTGCAATGGTGGGTTCATGTTCCAGCTCCATAAATATTACTTCTGGGTCCCAAAATATTAAGGCTTGCCTGCCGATGCCACAGTATGAAAATTATTCGGGGTCGACGAGGATAGCCGTTTCAATTGCGAAGATTGCTGTTTTGTGAAAATTATGAACCCATGCTCCGTCCACTGTTCCAAAACGAAACAAAAAATTATTAGAATCTTCCTAAAACATGTCTAAATTTTTTTGGAAAAATCACGTCGATGGATAGCTGCAATGTTCGCCTTTCGTGCTCTTTATCCCTACTCGAAATTGAGAAGCCCACCTTGCAAAAATGGAATACGCTAGAGCCAAGACTCTTCTAATGTTGCGTCCAAATCGTAATCGTATAAACTGAGTTTTTATAAACCTGTACTTGGTGTTTTTCCAATTTTAAGAAAACGTTCCGCGCCACACATATGTCTCCTTCAGAAAATAGTAAAGAGAATCTAAGATTTTTTTAATAATTAAACAAACATCTGAGTTTCGCCTCGCAGTATTATTTTCTCACCAAAGAGTGTATTTGTTATTTCACTACTTTTTATCGCTCCTCATCGTTCTTGAAGAATTTTAAATCTCTTTTAGCTAAGGTGAAATGGTTATGTGAACTAAAATCGACTGATCTGAGCTCGATTATAGCAATGATACGTTTAACTTTCGCTACAATATTGCTTTTGTTTTAAAATCGTTTAACCTCGATAGCACGGCAACTTCTGAAAAATTTGGCTAAATTGGGCCAAAACCGAAACTTGATTTTTGACCGAAACCGAATTTCGGTCAGACACCAATTATTTTATATTTTATATATATATATATATATATTTCTAGCATTCATGACCTATAAGAGTCCGCCACGTAATGTATAAAATATGTACAAATTTCCACATATTTTATTCCCTTTTTCTTCTTTTTCTGCGGCTTTCTTTTTAGGAAAATACTAACGCAGTGCCGATTTCTGCTGCATACCAGTAGTGTATAGACATTATAGTCTTTCGGTTTCTAGCCACCGTAATTAATATGTATACGAGACGTAACCTTTCATGTTCTTATACTTCCAAGTTCTATTTTTGACACACCAAATATTCAAACATTTTAAGCGTTACGAAGTTTTCTTCCGAAGATAAATCTAGAACATTTAAAACAACAAGTAGGAAAACAGTATTAAACTCTAGAACTTTCGTATTTTCTTATAATATGAAATGGCTGGTGAAAATTCGTTTTAAAATTCTCAGATTCTTGGCTTATTAGCAGACTTTTGATCAAAAACAAGTAACTTATTCCAACTGATATATAACTATAGAATACTAGCACGCAAGTCCACTTACAAGTGTTTAGTAAATTGCCGTGAGGTATTATTTATAAAAATAATAAATTTTAATAAAATGTCCAAGAAATTTAACATCAACATTTGTAAAAAAAAAATAATTTATTTTCTATTTAAAACAATGTATACAAGTGTAAATGCCCTGCGTTTCTTGCCATCGCATTTTTATCCTTTAATATCATTGAAGTATTAATTCAATCAAAATGTGGTGTTTGACATGTTTTATGCACATTGAATGAAGATTTTTTACACTATAACTTACACTGTATCTCTTTAAATGAGCTTTTAAGCTCTTTTATTTTTGTTATTGTGGGTTATTCTTTATACATAGAAATATGTTTCAGCTGATTCTTGTGCAGACCAATTCAAGAAGTACGATTATGTAGAACATAATTCAGCTCTATATTTTGAGTTTAAGCCAGTGTTAGCAATTTAATCGCACGGAGTTGTAATTTTTGGCGGTGTTATCTTTTTAAATTCTTAAATATCTATTAAACTACTTAATACAATAACATAATTAAATAGTATAACTACCATTATATAAAAAAAAAATATCATACTTTTTCTTCATTGGAACACAAGAGAGGTCGAGAACAGACAAAATAGGTCATTGCAGGAATGTTGGTGCGAACAAAGAAATATTGCAGGCATCCTTGCTAACAAAGGGTAAGTATGAAATTCCGTATCGTTGCCTTCATTCGATAATAAACACTCTAGGTTTTTTTATACGTAAATATACGATTAGAATAAGTTCATGAAGTTATACTTCTTTTGGCGTGTTAGACAAAAGTGATGAGAGTAAATTATTACGCTGTGCGCACATCGTCACAAAAACCGACCCCCTGAAATTAGCTACAGTCAACATTTTAGCTTTGTTTAGCTTTTTGTAACAATCGCTGATTAATAAAACTTTTATATAATTAGAATACTATTCTAATAATGAAAGTTTATGTCAACTGACAATTATTTCTTTCTGTATACTTAATGCTACAGATAAACATTAAGTAAATAAAAAAAATAGTATATACCAAATTTTATATAACATATAGGTTAGGTTTATACAAGTAGTTAGAATGTAATAGTTCTTTATTATTATATATTATTATTATAGAATAGCTAAACTATCCTGAAAATAAAGTTTTATTGTGGATGTTCGTATTATCCAAATTTATTATAGCACTTAATACGTATAGTATCTAAGAGGGTATTATACGCTTTTTGCCGAAAATTTTACTTAAAGTGCTCTGCTTGGTTTCACTAAGAGGTCGGATAGTCGTGATTATCAGAATAAACTATTGAAATTACGAGGGCTTACTAAAAGTATCGGGAATGGAGTATTTCCACTATTCCTGTCAAATTAAAATATTTTTAATTCCAGACTCCTTGGTTTTGAAAATTGAACACAATTTGTTTATAACAAAAAATCTCGGTGTTGTCAAACTTTTTTAAAATGGAATTGACTCGAGAAAATTCAAGAGCGATGATTTATTATGACTTTCGAAGTGGTTTAACACAAAACAGTGTGTTGACCGGATGATTTCTGCATTTGGTGATGAAGCCCCATTCAAAACCACAATTTATCGCTGGTTTTCTGAATTTTAACGTGGACTCGTCAAGCTCAGTGATGAACCCGTCAAGGTCATCCATAAACTGCTGTCACACAAGAAAACGTTGAGCGTAAGCTGATTGAGGAAGATCGACATGTTACATACCGCGAAATTCAGGCAGCTTAAGACATTAGCATGAGTCAAATACAACGTTCATGATCTTGCATGAACGTTAGTGTTAAAAAACGGTCTACCCACCAACCCGCATTGGACCAGCGTGGTGGCATACGGTCCAAACCCTCTAATGGATAGGGGTGTGTTAGGGGAGGTCTATGTCCAGCAGTGGACTATCACAGGCTGATGATGATGATGATGATGATAAGAAAGGTGCAAGATTTCGAAAGTAAAGTTTTTTAAATTATTATTACTAATTGAAAAGAAACCTTCTTTTTTATCTTCTTGACGAAAATATTGTCCTTTATTTTTATAATAGATATGGAGAATTAATTTAGGGTATGCAAATTACTTAACTAAATTTACAGGAGCATGATGTTGACCCCACTTAATAACGTCCAAGATGTTTTCAGCGGAAGTAATTTATTGCTGTTTGGATTAAGCTATCGCACGAGAAGTCATTTGTTATTTATTGATAAAAATTTTATCCGTTTTAGAATTTACCATTAAATTAAATTTAAATTCAAATATCTTTATTCCATATAGAAGTGTAACACTCGCTTATTGATTGTCAAGGACGCTGCCACCGGTTCGGATTCAATAGGACGCCTCTGACCTGACAAGGGTCGGCGAAAGAAATTCAGCGGGCATTTTTTGTCATTTTTAAAATAATTAAATATACAATCATATGAGCTACATACAGTCCAATCATACATATATTAAATTTTAAAAAGCTTATAAGGACTTTTTACGGATTTTGTGTTATTTGCGTAAACATAAGAATTAATTATATTTGTCAAAGTTAAAATTTCATCTAAATAAAGGCTATAACTACATAAGAACAGAACGGAAGAAGAGAACAGTGTGTCCTCACTAATTAATATGACAAACGCATTATTTGTCTTGATTTTAAAAGCTTCTAATATTACTATCTTGTGAATAACGCAATATATGTCGATAAACAAGCAATACACGCATAAGTTTTCTCCAAAATCGAGCTCGTTTAAAGGTTTGAGAACAAGTCGAGGCATCAGTGTGAAATTCGACGCTGAAAACTTTTACATTACCAAAGATGATAGTAAGTTGCTCTATTGACATTATATGGTACATGTCGCAAAAGTTTCACTCGCAGAAGGCGTGTAACTTTTTATATAAAGTATATTAAAATTAGTATAACGATAAGTCTAGTGTAAAGCATTCCAGAATAACTTTTAAAAGGCTGGCTTGTAAGCATTAGTAACTTTATTACGTATCTTTTTTTTCGTTATCTGACTGGTAAAGTATAGGAAAATAACTGGAAAGATATAGAAGAAAATGATTTACTTTTACTATTTATTGAGACTTTTTGATTTTGATATTCTTTTGTATTGTGTTTTCGGCATTTTTACGTTTATTTTATACTCTTTTTTGTACTCATGTTCGTTATTTGCCATATGACTAAGGAAAGTCTGCTGTGTAAGGTATTTAATATGTATATGAATCCCATAAAGTAACGAAATCAATATTTTTAACCTGACAGCATCTATATTTAGCCTAAACGTTTTATTGATTTATAAATAAGAACTAGAATTAAATAAAGTGTCAATAATATATATTAATAACACTAAAATTACAAGGCGTCAAGAAATTTAAAAAGGACTATGTCTCAGTTGTATTTGATAATTTATCATGTAAATCGTTAAGAACGCAAACCTTTCCTGTATTAAATGATGTATTTGACTAGACCACTATTTTTTTTTATTTGCAAACGACCTGTTGGGCCACCGGTTGGAAAATGGTCTACAACGGCCATTGACGTTGGCAATACTAGGGGTATCCTACGAGCTGCCTACCGCGAGACATAAAACGTTGCGTCCGCAGATTTCCACAATACAAACAAAAACCCAAAAAAAGGAAGTTTTTATTTTTTATTCTTATTCATAGTCATAATATATAGTTACCCATCGTAGCTATAGTATACAACTGCATCGCAAACATTTTGACCCATAACTATGACACTCAAATCTTTTACAAGTTATCAGTTTTACAAGTTTACAAGTAAGCGGTTGCATAGTTTTGCTGATAGAATACGTTTGTTCTTTTAAATATGTGCTACAGTGTATAGTGTTAAAACTATTCAAAGATTAAAATTGTTATTTAACAGACAAAAAAATTATTTATATACATAGAAACTACATAGAGAGATACAGAGAGCATAAGAGAAGAATTAATAATTAAAAAAAAAATAAAAAATAAAAAATCCCAAAAAACCATACAATACATAAAACGTGTGACAGGTGACATTTTGATGAAATGAATACCTTCAGAGTTATAAGAGACTTGAAATACGGTGGTCGAAAACGCGACGCAATTTCCTACGGAGAGCACGTTGCTTCCTGCTTAAATTGCGTAAAAATAGTAATACGCTATCGTAAGTCGATCATATTTTTGCTCAAATTTCACTTGTTACATTTGGGATCAAATACTTTTTCTTCTTAAATTGTTTTTACAATAAACTCTTAAAAATATATAAGATTGCTTAAACGTTTATTTAAATCGACGTATATTGATAAAGCGAAAAATAACTGCTTTTTACTATACTATGGCAATGTTCGTCGATAATTGTTTTAAGATTTTAGGCGTTCTACATATAGCCGAAATAGCTCAGTTGGGAGAGCGTTAGACTGAAGATCTAAAGGTCTCTGGTTCGATCCCGGGTTTCGGCAACTACATTTTTGTCTTAGGTCTACATGAAAGAAACGTACAAAGAAATTTTAAAATTAATCTGCTGAGAAGAACATCAGAATATTATTATAAAAGAGTTGTTTCTGCGGTCAATTGGTTAAAATTATTTGGTGTTACCTTAAAAAGTAAATAATTCATTATAACATGAAAAAAAATGTTTTTGATTTCATCCGGATTTTTGACTGAATTTTTCAAAGTGTGTTTTAAGATTTCAAATTACGTTATTAAAAAATACATTAAAAACTTACTTTTGATCGTGCGAAATTTAAATAGGTTGCTTAATACTTTGACTTTTAAATGAATTGCTACCTCCCGTATGGTCTAGTGGCTAGGATACCTGGCTTTCACCCAGGAGGCTTGGGAATTATTTTTTGTGCTCATTGATGTCATTTTTATTTTAATGTGTCTGTGTTTACTTGTACATTTGTTATTATATGAACTAACGCGAGATCTGTTATCGTAGCTTATGAAATACTCAAGTGAATCTATTTTGTACCAAGTGTTACTTGGTGTAGTAAAGACTTACTTTCCATTTTCTCTTAAATCGTTTAAGAATATAATTTGTTAAGGAGACAGAGATGGTAGCATGTCTACTGCCTTTTCCCTCCGCTGCACCCTCCTTGGCGCATCCAAAGCTGACTTCTCCAGCCAGCTACTCATTCACGGCCGGACTTACTCCTTAAGCCGGATAGGTTCCTCATAGCTTCCCCGCCGCTGACCAAACCGCAGGCACTGAGCCACACCGCTACAGCAAAAAGCGAGAACCTGTTCGGGAAATACGTTGTTTCAACCAATAAAAGTATTAATATATTTTTTTAGATTCAAAACTGGAAAAGAAATATATTTTATGAAATTATAAGGTTTAGTTTGTCTTCAAAAATTTTACGACTGGAAATATGTGGCACAACAAACTTCAATAAGCAACCACAGTATTAAACATAATTATAAGATATTTTCCAAGCTAAACTAATCCCATACTATGGCCGTATACTTATCCTTTGTGAGTCGGATGCGGTTTAATAGAAGGGGGAATTTTTTCAGTGTTCTTCACTTCTCTTCCTTCTGCGGCCAAGACGAGGTAAGCTGCTCTACTTTAGACGAGTCTCAAGCATGAGTGCTTTAATGCTGAAGAAAATCATATTTGTAGCCACCTCAAAATGTAAGTCAGTTTAACAATATGCTTCTGGAAAAACGTTGAGTATAGAAACTGAAATGCAATTTGGGACTCTTTTACATAGACCTGAAAAGGGGACCTATCAAGACTCGGATTAAAGGACACATAGCTGATGTTTGACATGAACCATCAATGATGAGAAAAGTTTGCAGTAGGTGGTCAAATTTCGAAGCTCTTGCAAACCAGAAAATACTTGCAAAAGAACATTCCACAAATTCTTTTTCTCCCATTCTTGACGATGGAAGTCTTATGAAGAGTGGCATTGAAGGTACCGAAGTTCTTGGATATCTAACCAGCCCTACTGGACTACATCTCTTGTCCTATATCCTGTTTACTCTATACGCCTACAGCATTCGCATAATTACCAATCCATTAAGAATACGACTACACCAGTAAATCTTTTATCCAACACTGCTTTTTAAGCAACAATACACATTTAAGCAACAATACACAACAAATTAAAATAAAGACTACGCTAAATTAGAACAAAACGGAAGAGAACAGTGTGTCAACGCTAATTAAAATGACAAAGGCATTATTCGCGTAGTTTCGTATTTGCTGCTTTTAAAAGCTTCTAATATTACTTACTTGTCAATGACGCAATATATGTCGATAAACATGAAATACACGGATAGGTTTACTCCAAAATCGAGGTTGTTTAAATTCTGAACAAGTCGAGCCATCAGTGTGAACCTCGACGATGTAAACTTTCGCCTTACCAAAGAGAATAGTAAGTTGCTCTTATTGACATTATACGGTACATTTTGCGAAAGTTGCACTCGCGCAGGGCGTAACCATATTATGTTAATTATATAAAAAATATTGTAACAAAAAGCCTAAAGCATGCCAGAATATGCTTGAAAAGGGCTAGCTTGAAAGCGTTAGTAGCTTATTTAAATATTTCCTTTTTTATGTATCTAACTGGTAAGATATATAAAAAAATTATATACTTTTACTATTTATTTAAATTATATGATATTGATATTCAGTTTTTGGGCCTTTTCAAGTAAAAATAAAACTTCAGACTAACATCAGTCGACCAGTCACTGCACGAATAAAGGATTTTTCCAATGCATTAACTTTTATGTGAACTTAAACTGTATTATCATAAATGAAGTATAAATGCAATGCATTGCAATTTTAAAAATCTTTACATTACTATTTTTCTTCTTATTGACGGTTATTTTTATTTTTGACGCTACAATTTTCTTAATTTTTTAAATATCTATAAAACTACTTACCATGAAATTATTTAAATCAATAGGAACAAATGACAGCTGAACCCTAAAGAAACATACGCTCAGAATTGAGTACCTCCTTCTTTTGTGAAGTCAGTCAAAAATATTGACGCCCTTAAACTAAAACATGTGGTTATTTATTATTATGTGTAACATTTTTGTTACGGAAGTTTTTCAATACCAGAAACATTTTACGCTTCGAATATTGAAAGGAAAGAAAGTGATATAACATTAACAAAATGTTCATCTAAAATCACTAGATGATTACCGATATCCAAAGTTGTTACCGTCTAATTTGATAAAATCTAGCTTTAATCGAATCAAACGAACCGAGAGTAACGAACAAACTGGAAAGTCAAATAACAGCAGAACATTTCCAATGTACAGTTACAGCGGTGAGTGTGAGCACCTGCTTGCATTTCAAAACTACGACGAACGTGTTGTGTTCGTAGTGGAGCGTTCATCAAGATTTCATCTCTAATAGATAATTTGATACAAACATGTTTTGCTTAACGTTTCCATTTAACAACTTGTTTTCCACCGGTGGTAGGTCCCCTTTTTACAGGAGACCGTCTGGTTGGTTACCACCGCGGTGCCTATTTCTGCCACGACTGTGTTCCGGTTTGAAGGGCACCGTAGCCAGCGTATTTACTGGGTAAACGAGACCTAACACACTATGCCTCACGTTAGGCAGCACGTTGGCGATACCACTGGTATTGCCAATGTCTATGGTCGTCAGTGACCACTTCCCATCAGGTGGCCATATTACTTTTGGCTGTAACATATTTTCTTTGCCATAATAACGTCACAGGTGACTGTACCGCTACGGAATCATTTTAATTTGACTAAAGCTTACCCATTAAATTACATTTATTTTAAATTTTTGTTATAACTTTCACGGTGTCGTGTTACTCAATGCCTTATACAAGATTTAAATATTTCAAGTTAATAATATTGTGAGAAGTTTCTGCACAATCTTTCCCCCAATTTATTCCAATACCTAGATATTGTATTGGAGAAGATCTGAAAGTATGAAATAAATCTCAAAAAAAAATATATATATATCTCTATTTTGGAAAAAGATTTAACACGATTTATCGCTAGGGAACACCGATTCCTACCAAGGATGATCCGTGAGGCTATTGAGATGAGAAAACATCCCCAACCTTACTAAATAAATATTTCTATATAGAATATGTTTGGGTTATATCATCTGCTTGGGACCCTATAATTAATAAATTAAAAACAAAGCATAATACCACTGCCGACTGTAATTATAAAATAAGTTCATTTTGCATAGAATTAGGTATTAATACATTAAAATTATTTAATTACAATTGAGATCTAGTAATTCTGCTTCAGCACTGGCAACAAGATGCATGACATCTCAGTCTACCCCATGACCAGGGCCGCTGAAAAGTGTTAGAAAAGTCGGGAATTTTAAATGTAAAATAAACGCGATAAAATCCGTAAAAAGTCCTTTTATTCAATAATAATTATTACCTAAAATACTGCCCCCGTGGTCTGGCGGTATTGGCCCTAGCTTTATAAACCGGAGTTTGTTGTTGGTTGGTTCCTGGTTAGTAAGGACAATTTGGTCCGATCACCCAATTGCCTGAAAAGATAATCCATGCGTCGAATGGGCATGTAAAAAGTTGGCCCAACCACCAGACCGCATTGGACCGTCGTGCTGGGATACGGTCCAAAAGCCTAAGTGGTGTTAATACGACAGAGTACATAGCGTAAATATTCTTCATTTTAACCAGATATCATTAATATAGAAAGTTATTATAACTACTAATTTAAATAAATTATTTAAGTTTTAATGAATGTGTATATGCTACAAATGAATGTTAATGTCTGTCCGTAGTATTAATAAAATAATTAATAATTGTTTTGTTGTTAAACGTTAAATTAAGTCCAATTAACCACGTTATTTATTTAGGTATTGAAATCCAAGAAATTAGCTTTATTCATACTTTAATAAACACTAAAATATTAAAGCTTCAATTTAATAACATTTTACTAACAACAGCGTTTCACCACGGAACTTTATAAAGGCATACTTTTCACAGAATCGGAGTTTAATAAAAATTCTTTTCCACTGAACTTCTGGTATTCGGTTAATTAAAAAGTTTTCAAGTTTCATGTGGTGTGAGATTTAACCCGTGCAAGTAAACTTCGTCAGGCGGCGGTTTTAGGTTTTCTGTTTTCTTCTAAAAAGTAACACTCGAGTAAAAACAGATTTTAAAAATGTATGTCTTACTCGCATAAGTAAGTGTAGTTTTAGCATAATGCCTTTTTTGAAATTTTTTAAACAATTTAATTATAATATAATAATTTTATCGATTAAATTATCCTAGAAGCAATGTCAGATTGATAAAATATAAACAACGTAATTTGCACCAATTGAAGATTAACGTTTGTTTAAATAAAGGCAAAAGATTATGATTGCAGAACTACTTATTTTTACAACCAGCTGTAAACGATAGGAAACTCATATTATTGAAGTACTTATTTCAAAGTGCTTTTAAATTTTTCAAGTTTCATGTGGTATGAGACTTAACCTGTGCAAATTAAACTTCGTCAGGCATTGCCGCTTTTAGGTTTTTTCTTTTAAAAGTAACAACTCAGAGTAGATAAATGTATTTAAAATATATATCTTTTTCAAAAGTATTCGCCGTGTGGCTGCGGCATAGAATTCAGCTTCATTTCCTCCGCAGGTGTCGTAAGAGGCGACTAAGGGAAAGTCACTCCACAATACCATACTATGACGGCGACAGATGGCGGTATAACCATCTCCACCTTCAGATCCCAAAATACCGAAACCCTCAACGGCAGCAGCGTTCGAGGTGTAAAGGATCTGAAGGGACTGCGAGTATGCCAACCGCACGCCAAGCGTGGCAACTATGGCAAAACCCCTCGCGAAGATGACAACGACGTGCGGCCCTGAGTCCCCGCAGCCCCACTATTCCTGGCTACGGTAGCGGCCTAGAATAACGGTGGGGCGGGGTGCTAAATCCCCGGGTGGGATTCGGCTACCACCAACGACGACTGGACCTGGCAACTTTAACGCACGGACATTGAGGACCGACGAGAGGATGACAGAGCTGGAAGAAGGGTAAACGAGGCTGCGTTGGGATATCTGGGTTTATCTGAAGTCCGAAGAGAGGAGGAGGACACGATAATCCTTGAATCCAGGCAACCTGTTTTCCACCGGGAGGGTGACCATACCTTATACTCAAAATATCCAAACGATATTCGTTGAAGGTCATACAGGTATATGCACCGACATCGACACACTCTGATGAGGAGGTCGAGGCAATGTATGAGGATATTTCACGCGCCATACATTCCTCCAAAACTCAATACATGGTGTTGATGGGAGACTTTAATCAAAACTAGGGAAAAGGAAAGACGATGAGCTGAGGTAGGCAATTTTGGAGTAGGACAACGGAACCCAAGAGGGCAACAGTTGGCTGACTTTATGGAGAGGAAGAAGGAGTTCATCATATGGACTATATGATGAACTCCTTCTTCAAGAAGCAACCCACGAAAGTGGACCTGGATAAGCCCCAATGGTTCCGTAAAAAGAGATTGACTTTATCATCACGACCAAACGCCAAATATTCAATGATGTCTCTGTGATTGCAAGGTTTAAAACCGGCAGCGATCATAAGGCGATAGTAAGAGGCACATTGAATCTTAACATTAAGCTTGAAAGATCTCGTTTGATAAAGTCCACGCTTCGTCCGTCTCGTGCCCATATTCAAAATGCCCATGCTTTCAGCTCGAACTAGCAATCGCTTCCAAACCCTAGAACAAGTGCAACACTGTGGACGATATTAACACTAAGCTCGTGGAAACTGTTTATGGTGTGGGTTCTAGGTTTTATAAAACACACCGCAAAACTGGAACCCAAAAACTCTCTGATGCCACTCTTTCCCTTCTGGATACAAGACGGAAGATGCGGCTACAGTCTTCTTCTGATAAGTCAGATTATAAGCAGCTTAATAGACAGATCTCCGAAGTATATGCGGCGGGATTTGCGTAACTTTAATACATCTCGTATTAAAGAAACAATAGAACGGAACAAGGTTCTAAAAGTCCTCGCCAGAGATCTGTCTATCGGCAAAGTCAGTTGACTAAGTTGAAGACCGATAATGGGGCCGTCATCTCCAGTAGGCCGGAGGTTTGAGTGAGATTAGAGGTTCTGGACAGTTGTCACATCGTCGTCGGAGCCGCTTACTGAAGCAGTGACGACCGAAAGCAAAGCTCACCCGGCACAACTCGAAGATATCCCGGACGTCAGTCTGAGCGAAATACGGATGGCTTTCGACCAACTTAAGAACGGCAAAGCGCCTGGTGAGGACGGAATTACAGCAGAGCTTCTGAAAACGGGTGGAGAACCGGTACTTGTGGTCCTTCAGAGGCTCTTTAATTTCGTCCTACAGGCTGGTATTACGCCAGAAGCGTGGAGCAGAAGCTTAGTGGTATTGTTTTCAAGAAAGGCGATAAGAGCCTCTTGAAAACTATAGACCGATTCCTTCTGAGCCGTGTTTATATTCTGTTCTCGAGAGTCATCTTGAGATCGTCTCGCTTCCAGACTAGACGACTTCCAGCCACCGAACAAGCTGGATTCCGAAAGGCTTTGAGTACCATAGACCACATATTTACGCTGCGGCAGATTATACAGAAGACTGAGGAGTATAATTTGCCTTTATGCTTGGCGTTTGTGGACTATGAAAACCTTGATTCTGTCGAAATTTGGGCTGTGCTGGGTCCTTTAGCGTTGCCAAATTGACGGTCAGTATATCGAGGTGCTGAAGTGTTTATACACTAAAGCAACGATGTCCATCCGAGTACAATCCAGTTGTATGAAATCTATTCAATTGCAGGGAGGTGTAGGACAGGGTGATGTATATGCTCGAAACTCTTTACCGCTGCATTGGAAGACGCATTCAAACTTTTGCATTGGAAAGGACGAGGTATAAACATCGATGGCAACTGCATCACCCACCTTAGATTTGCCGACGACATAGTCATAATAGCGGAGTCGCTGGAGGACCTCAACGTTATGCTCATTGACTTCAACAGTATTTCCAAACACGTGGACCTTAGGATGAACATGGAGAAGACGAAAGTCATGTCTAACGCTCATGTTATGCCCACGCCGGTGGTTATTGGGGACGCTGTGCTCGAAGTTGTTGACCAATATATATACCTGGGAGAAGTAGTCCGGCTAGGTAAGTCCAACTTCGACGCAGAGGTCAATCGACGAATCCAACTCGGATGGGCAGCTTTCGGAAGCTTAGACGCTATCCTCTTGTCCGATATCCCTCAATGCCCAAAACTAAGGTCTTCAACCAGTGCGTGTTGCCAGTGATGACCTACGGAACTGAGACGTGGTCCTTCACTGGTGTCCGTATGAGGAAGCTCCAAGTTACTCAGCGAGCTATGGAGCGGGCTAAGCTCAGAATTTCTCTGCGTGATAGATTGCGTAATACAGACATCGGCAGCAGAACGATGGTGACCGACATAGCATGCAAAGTTAGCAAACTAAAGTGGTAATGGACCGGCCATTTAGCTCGTAGAGCCGATAACCGATGGGGAAAAAGGTTCTCCGAGTGGCAGCCTCATGCGCCATCGCAGAGTGGGACGACCCCACGCGATGGAGTGACGACCTGCGCAAGTGTGCGGGAAGTCGGTGGATGCAGGTGGCGCAGGATCGTACTTCTTGGCGGCTCATGGGGAGGCCTATGTCCAGCAGTGGACTTTCATAGGCTGATATGATGATGATGTTCGCAAAGTAGAGTGTATTTGTTAGGCAACGCGTGTTTGGGAAAGAAAAACAAAACATGCCATTCTCTCACAAAATTTACTTTTAAGACAATATTGTCGATAAAGTTATTTTGCTGTAAACAATATAAGATTTAAATACAAACAAATGATACGAAGTAAACTGCAGCGATTACAGTTATACCGTTCATTTGAAGAAATCATCTCGAACAGATAATTTAATACAAACATGTTTTACTCAGCATTTCGATTTTATTACTCGAGACAGCTAAGGCGCATTGTTTACATAAGCTTAAGTGTAATAGTTATGTGTTTATTTTAAGGACGCAGTAGTTTTATCAGAAATGTCACAATTACATGTAAAATAGTATGACAAACTTATTTTAGTAAAAAAGGTCGATAAAAAAGTTTACTTTTCAATGTTGACGTTATAATTTGAGCGTGAGCGTTAAGTATTAGATAATTATCAACTGATAATTAATTAATCCTAATTATGAAAAAATAATAGGCGCACTGAATTAATTATAATAATTTCATACAATCTATATGTTCTTTAATAAATGTGAAACCGATTTTATTGTGCTTATTTGCGTTAAATACGGTTTAAGTTTTTTTTAGGAATCCGGGAGGTATTGAGATAAGAAAACACCCCAAATAAATAAATAAATATTTCAAATTGAAAGATGTTTGGGTTATATCTTTGCTTGGGACCCCATAATTAATAATTAAAAACCGAAAACCACTGCCGACTGTAATTATAAAATAAGTTCATTTTGGATAGGATTAGGTATTAATACATTAAAATTATTGGTTAACAATTGAGATCTAGTAATCCTGCTTAGCACGAAGATGCATGACATCTCAGTCTACCTGTACTGAAAGTGTTAGAAACGTCGGAATTTTAAATGTAAAATAAACGGATAAAATCCGTAAAAGTCCTTTTATTCAATAATAATTATTTACCTAAAATACTGCTCGTGGTCTGGCGCTACTGGCCCTAGCTTTATAAACCGGAGTTTGTTGTTGTTGAGGTTCAAATCCGGCGGAAACAACTCTGAGTTGGTTCTGGTTGGTAAGGACAATTTTGTCCGATCACCCAATTGCCTGAAAAGATAATCCATGCGTCGGATGGGCATGTAAAAGTTAGTCCAACCACAGACCGCATTGGACCGTCTTGGTGGATACGGTCCAAAAGCCTAATGTGTGTTAATACGATAGAGTACATAACGTAAATATTCCTCATTTTAACCAGATATCATTAATATAGAAAGTTATTATAACTACTAATTTAAATAAATTATTTAAGTTTTAATGAATGTGTATATGCTACAAATGAATGTTAATGTCTGCCCGTAGTATTAATAAAAAATAATAATTGTTTTGTTGTTAAACGTTAAATTAAGTCCAGATAACCAAGTTATTTATTTAGGTATTGAAATCCAAGAAATTAGCTTTATTTATACTTCTAATTAAACAGTAAAATATTAACGAAGGCTTCCAATTTAATAACATTTTACTAACAACAGCGTTTCACCACGGAACTTTATAAAGGCATACTTTTCACAGAATCGGAGTTTAATAAAAATTCTTTTCCACTGAACTTCTGGTATTCGGTTAATTAAAAAGTTTTCAAGTTTCATGTGGTGTGAGATTTAACCCGTGCGAAGTGAATTTCGTCAAGCGGCGGTTTTAGGTTTTCTGTTTTCTTCTAAAAGTAACACCTCGAGTAAACGACAGAATTTTAAAAATGTATGTCTTTCTCGCAAAGTACGTATAGTTTTAGCATAATGCCTTTTTTGAAATTTTTTAAATAATTTAATTATAATGTTAATTACGAATAATATTATCGATGCAATTATCCCAGAAGCAATGTTAGACTGATAAAATATAAATAACGTAATTTGCACCAATTGAAGATTAACGTTTGTTAAAATAAAGGCAAAGATTATGATCGCAGAACTACTTATTTTTATAACCAGCTGTAAACGATAGGAAACTCATATTAATGAAGTACTTATTTCACAGTGCTTTTAAATTTTTCAAGATTCATGTGGTAAGAGACTTAACCTGTGCAAATTAAACTTTGTCAGGCATTGCCGCTTTTAGGATTTTTTTTTTCTTTTAAAAGTAACACCTCGAGTAGATAAATGTATTTAAAAATATATATCTTTTTCGCAAAGTAAGTGTATTTGTTCGGCAACGCGTGTTTGGGAAAGGAAAACAAAACATAACCATGCTCTCACAAAATTTACTTTTAAGACATTATTATCGATAAAGTTATTTTGATGTAAACAATATAAGATTTAAATGATACAAAGTAAACTGCAACGATTACTGTTATACCGTTCATTTGAAGAAATCATCTCGAATAGATAAATTGATACAAACATGTTTTACTCAGCATTTCGATTTTATTACTCGAGACAGCTAAGGCGCATTGTTTTCCGAAGCTTAAGTGTAATAGTTATGTGTTTATTTTAAGGACGCAGTAGTTTTATCAGAAATGTCACAATTACATGTAAAATAGTATGACAAACTTATGTTAGTAAAAAAGGTCGATAAAAAAGTTTACTTTTCAATTTTGACGTTATAATTTACGGCGTGAGCGTTCAGTATTAGATAATAATCAACTGATAATTAATAAATCCTAATTAATAAAAAATAATAGGCAAATGAATTAATTTTAATAATTTCATAAAATCCATATGATCTTTAATAAATGTGAAACCGATTTTATGGTGTTTATTTGCGTTAAATACGGTTTAAGTTTTTTTTATTTAATAATATGCAGTATAACTTTCAATAAGAACAATAAATCATACTTTTGATTAAATAAACCATGAAGCATTTTGGGAAAAATTACTTTGTTTTGTTAATTTATTACTTTTGCCTGTAACAAATTTTCTTTGTCATAAATAACGTCACACGTGTCTTTACTGCCCGGAATAATTTAAATTTAAATAAAGCTACCAATTTAATTTAAATTGTAATATCATTTTCACGGTGTCATGTTACACAATGACAGTTATGTATGTGATTTTAATACTTTCAGTTAATAACTTCTACCTGTATTAAAACTCAGTTATTGTATAGGACGAGTACTAAAAAGTTATTTTATATTTAAAGAATTCACAGCACTTTAGTAAAAGGCCCGTAATTTCCGCAATTATCGAAGTGGCGTGTCACTGAATAGATATTTAGATTATCAGAACAGAATAGAAAATCGTTAATTAATAATGAAGACAGTAGACAACTTCTCCAAAAATATAACACTTTGCAAAGAGGTAGCAGAGCAAGACGGATAGATGACACACTCATCTGAAAAAACGTGATAAGATCAAGAGAAAGTATGAATTTGACCTGATATATTTGCTTCTGCAGTTACTAGGTTTTATTATCGCATGCTGGGGATATGAACGCCCATGTTTCCCCAATTAAAAAAACCAATGACATCACAAACTTAACCTTCCATTAGTTATAAATGTGACTAGGACCTACTGGTGGTTTTCTAAAAGTAGTACGTAGCAAAGTCCCAATATTTTTATTCAAAATTAAAACTAACTCAGTGAACTTTACTGATATTCCAATATAATAATTAAATATACATAAAACAATGCAATACGCCGCACAGTATAACCAAAGTTGCAGAAGATTGACTTAAGTTACCTTAAGTATTGATTACATGTAAATAACACCATAGAAGTGGCGCTATGATCAAAAACTACAGTGATTTTTGCGGTAAAATACAAAAAATAATAAGTTGACTTCAAATAACGAATTAACATTTATATGACATAATTAAATTTATAATCTTTACAGTACTGCCAACTAAGTTGTTACAAAATGTCGATTTAACGCTTTTTATTTGAATCGTGATGAATCACATAAATATTTACCATAAAATAATTTTGTATTCAATATTTTTTATTTTCAACACCAAATTAGCCTACCATTTGTGTCTTTAGCAACAGTACTCATTATTGCAGTTGGTAAAGATATTATATTCTAAACTATCACGCCCTGGCAATTTTCGTACTTAATTAATAGACGTAGGGGAACGGTAATTAAGGAAAGGAATGTCGGTCTCGCGAATTATTTTGTTACAGAACAACTAGGTGTTTGCATCTATAATATATGTATTTATTTACAAAAAAAGTAGTAAGTCATTGGATAACGTAGTACAAGCTTGGCTTAGTTTGGTACTAGATGATGTGTTAAATGTCCGGAAATATTACATTATATAAACATTGAAATGTAAAGCATTCTCAACAGGTAAATATTGTAAAATACGTGTCATTATTGTAACAATGTAGTTCAATGCAAAATTTCCTGCACGCAAGGGTCCATCCATAAATTACGTCACACGAATCTCCTCATTTTTGGACCCTTCCCCGTCCTTGTAACAAATATACTGTATATGAACAAAAAAAATTAGCTTATTCCATTTTACTTATGTCTTTCTATCTTATCTATTGATATAATGATACGCTCAAGTTACAAAACTATTAAACCATTTTGTTTTAACACGTAGGTTTTAAAAATAATACGTCACAAATAAAATAAAACAAAACAAAACAAACATTTTAAAAAAAACAAAACCATTACCCCTGACCACGGCCAAAGTGTTCAAAGTCGGGAATTTAAATAAAAAAAGGAAAAATCCAAAGCTTTTTATTTAATAATGGAAATTCCAAAAAAAGAAAAATTACGTCACAAAAAACTTAAATCCTCCTCCCCATTTTTAACCCCTTCCATCCAAAGGTTATTTATGTATGATCCCTAATTATTTTTTTTTCGTTTAGGACTTAAAAATTAAATATATTTAAGTTCCTAAACATTAACAGCACAAAACTCATGTATATTATATGTTACTAGATAAATAGTATACAAACGAGTATAAATTTACTTTTTTTAATAGGAGTAATCAAGAAGCCTTGTATGTTTATTAGTACATAAATTTTGCATCTTTACAAATATTTACAAGACCATCCCAAGAAACAGATTGCATTTAGATATATGACATTTTTTTTCTAGCTTTGTTATCGTAAAACTCATTATTATAGAATTGTTGGGGCCCAAAAAAGTTTTTTACCTGCAACTGGTTTATTTTCTTTTAGGAAAAGAAAAGCTTTTAAGAATTTTGTACTCAGGGACTTCCGAACAAATCCTTAATGGTTAACAAGCTTTTGGAGTACAAAAATCCTGAGTTTTAAAAAAAATATCTAAGGCGAATAGAAATATCCCTAATTTTAAAATATAGAATAAAGGATGTTTTTTATTTAATTTATTTAAAGTTTTCTTTAACTTAAAATTTTAAAAATACTTGGTCAAAACAAGAAAGGTTTACGTCAGAATTACTTAAAGGGAACTGAATAAAAGTATGTATCGTATTTTAAGGGAACACTAAGTGACTTTGATATAATTTACTAAAAATTTTAAGGAAAAAAAACCACCATAGTTATTCGATTTTTTCTCTTGAATCAAACTGTTGAGGATAGGACGGTGCTTTTAAAGTAGTGAGGTATTTTAAGGTTTTGATCGTTGAAAATATGACTTGGTCAAAAATACCGTCAAAATACCTTTTTAATCCCGGGCTGATATTTCTATTCCAAATTCTTTCCTCAACTATTCCCGAATCATTTGGATGTTCCAAGTTATCAGGAGCCCAAATAGGGCCAATCGTTTTATACCTTTACGTCTTTTATTTTTTGGAAAGGAGGAGAGTCCCATATGGGAAGTGGTCACCGACGCCCATGACATTGGCAATACCAGTGGTACGCCAACGTTGCCTACCGTAATAACATATATGTTAACCGTTTACCCAGTAACATAAAGGCCACTGCCCTTCAAATTAGAACACACAGGCCAAATTGTTGTTTCCGGGGCAGAAAAGGCACCCAAAAACGGTCTCCTGGGCCAAAGGGGAACCCTTTTACAAAGATCATTGTTTTGGAAATTGTAACAAACCCATACTTTAATAGGTTTGTTGTATATTTTAGGAATAAAGCTAGCCAAAATATATTTAACGAAATCACAAAATCTCATCGGCTTATAAATGTTTAAAAGAGTTTTTAGTTAATAAAATCTCAAGTGATCTTGCACTCAAGCATTTGCAACTGCAATTTACGGACGATTGGCTTGCTGATTCACAATTAGACTAGCCGGACTTAATATATTGTACTACCGTCCAAATCCCCTGTCGTTTGCAAAGCGTTTAAGTTAGTAGGTAATTTCAGAATAATAAGAAATTTGGGTTATAATAATTATTTACCGGCAATGAAACAATCTTACCTAGGGTTTTTGACAATATTGACTTTAGAAACAAATTGGAAATTTCTAAGATTTTAAATCTAATATAAATTATATTTAGCACTGAGAGGTGATAATGTAATAATAACAGTGAGTATGTCTACTACAGAGAAACAATTGATTATTACACATGATTAAGACTCAAAGTTTATATTTAGTATTATCGGTACACTTATGTCAGCATTATTTTTGTTACATACATATTTAAGTTTAAAAAGTCGCAACGAAATTTTCAACATGCTTAGAATTAAGAAAGTACAAGTTTAGTTTTTACTAAAAATATTTTGGGACGTTATATGCACCTGTTAATAGATGTAAAGGGCATTGACTTAAAAAAATAAAGTTTATGATACTACTGATCAGCGACCGCCAATATGCCTTCCGCAAAGGCCGATCAGTTGATGATCCTCCCCTGGCATTATTAACCCACCGTTGGGGCAGGCGGGGGTGAGTAGGGTGAGGCACCAGGGCGTTAGTTTGACAAGGGGCCTTGATCGGGTTTTGGCAAAAGCCCTTATCGAAGCCTTCCCATGGGGCTTCCTGAGAACTTTGTAAGATCAGCAGTTTTTTGTGGAACGAAGACTTAAAGTGTCGAGATTTGGCTCATGCTCGGACCTCCGGACCCAAACGCTGGTGTTCCCAAGGCGGTGTTATCCCCCGAAATTTTAACCCTGCATAAGGATTTGTTGATAAAGGGGATTCATTGCTATGGTGTGGATGACGGTCCTGAGCACCGTATTTCGGCCGCAGCAATATTCCTTGGTGATCACGTCGATTAAAATGAACAAACTTTGTTGGAAACGAATCTTCCCTTGGAGATTTGATTGGTGGGTAAAAGATAAATTTATCCAGTTTAACCTTTTAAGATTTAAGTTTGGCGTCCGCCAAAAAGCCCTTTTGTCGGCATTGCCACCTTTTCGGATACACTACCTTTGTTCCAAGCCAAAATTGGCATTCTGGGCGTCGACATTTGAGTGTTGTTCAGTCGGAAGCCAAGAGGAACAAAATGGCTCAAAAACTTTTTACTCCAATAGGGCCAAACAGTACTTCGCCGGTCATCCGTTGGGATCATCGGAATTTGGAATAAGAACTTAATAATTTTTAAAATTTTTGAGTATCGACGGTGATTCAATTGCTCATCAGTTTTTTAACAAACCGTTCCCCTTTTGCACAGTTTTGGTTGGTTGAAACCAACATGATGACCACCGAGCCAAACCTTTAAGTTTCGGAGAAACCTCAAGATAGACGGCTCAATGCAACTCTATATTTACAAAAGCCTTTTACATACCGATGAGTTTTGGGCAAGCTTTTTATTTTCCGGGCAGTGTGATCTTTTAATGAATGGGGTTTATCGGAAATCGCCAGAAATAAAACCTGGACCAAAACATTCCGAGTTTATTGGCAAATCTTTTAATGTTCGGTTCAGTGTCGGGTCTTCGGTTGTTCAAAGTAGTTTAAGGTTTAATGGGCAATTTTTAACGTTGGAGTGAGCCGTTGGGAAATTCCATCTAACAATGAGCTGCTTATTCCAGAAGGGCTTATTGCTACCGCAATTTTGGTTCCTGGGAAGACAGGGCGTAAAATCAAGGACATGAGGAATGGTTTCCTCAAGTTCCATCGGGGGAATCCAAAAAGCCCATTTCCATCCCATTTTTTAACGTGTATTGTGGGACTTCCTGCTTAGGGATTCAAAAAGATACATTTGTTTGACCGATTGGATTGGGTTCATAAGGATCATATTTACGTTCACGTTCCAATTTTCCCTATTAAAATGCGCCATTCTTGCACATGAGGGAACAAACAAATTCAAAGTCTATTGGTTATGATTCTACCTATTCACCCAAGATCAGGAACCCTTGAGCTGAAGGAAATTGATGTAAAACATATTTAGACATGGTTTCATTGATTTGTCTATAGGTCACGGGGTTTGAAGGGAAGTAAGGTCAAACGATGATAGGAAATAATGTGCGTATCTTTACTTAAAGATTAAGAATTTTTCCAGTGATGGTCATGTCCCAAATAGTATCGTTTTCAACAAATTCAGGTCTTTACATTGGCCAAAATGTTTAATTAACACTATACCAATTAACAGTTCGGTAGTGATTAAATGATGCCCCTTTGAACACAACCAGCAACAACAAAAATAAAAACATTAACCATTCTTCGTATGAACTGTAAATAAAGACTATAAATGAATTAATAACCAGGAACTGCATCGACGGCCTTGAAGTTGAAATTTTCAATGTAAAGGTTCCCAAGTGAAAGTCGCATATTGAGTAAACCGTTTGCGGAACGACGGCTTGAAAAACGAAAAAAATTGGCCAGTGTTGTCGCCTGGGGTTTTGGCACGTTGAGCTGCATTCGACGCTGTGGTAACCTTCTGACGGTTCTCAGATGCCCCCCCAAATGTACAAACAGTGGGACGTTCGGAATAGGGAATGGTATACGCCAAATTGTTTATTGGCAGTTCCACATATTACCGATAGCGGGTGATTTAATCATTGATATTGGATGATCCGATACCAAAAAACCGCCATGTCGCCCCTTTTCGTGACATATTTGCAAAATGTATTTATCGATTTGAAAATTTGAAAACTCAACATTAAATGTGCCGTGAATGTTTTGGAAAGAAGTGGGCAAATATGGCAAAACTGCCGTCAACTAGTTTGTTTCCCAAAGGTCGTGATGGTCCCACCATTATCATCGGGTGATCAACGCCGGTACAATGGATAAACCAATGTTGCCGTAAAGTCCCCCGGTCAATTTTCGTGGATATCGTTTGGAGCACTTGCCGTCGACCATGCACGGTGATTGGCGGTTGATAGTGACACACGGTTCATGAACTATATTCGTGATTACAACATCATGTAGGTCTAAATCGGTTTTAGGAACAGGAATCTCCGCACATATGATGTCACTATTTATCTGGGTCGAATTCTTTTCGATAAACCAAATTAATTGTAGCCGCGGTAGGGCCTTTTTGCCATTCGATTGAATACATCCAGCATCGAGTATTCCCAAAGACGTGTTTCTTAATAATGTAATTCATTAGTATGACCGAATTTTTTGCCTGAAAACACGTGCGGTGATGTCGAGACGATCACTTGATATTTGTCCTGGAAGCAGCAATTGAATAATTTTACTATTTCAATTATAAAATGTAATAAAAGATCTGGCTGACCATAAGACAAGGGTTTTTTGCATCTTGCGCATATTCATGCAAAACCGGGCCACCTGCAAGGTCGCCGGAAAATAGTCAATCGACCAACATTTTCTAAATTCACCCCAATTTGCATCGGTAAATGAATATAGTCTTCCGAACAAAAACATCAATATTGATCTTATCGTTCAATGGATTAATCATTTTGATTTTAAAGTGATATCCATCGTCTCCTTGCCAAACAATAGGCGGCTATTGCAACGCGTCATCTGAACGGTGCGTTTAATATATTCGCCCACTATCGTTGTACAATATCACGTGGTTCCAAGTTTTTACCAACAATCAGGATTGCCACTTCATCTATTGATGGAGCATTACATGTGCGTTCGTGTGTTCCAGCTGGTCTTTTATCTGCTCTGATCACAACTTTATAGTCATAACTTGGCATGCGTCAATGGTACTGTATTTGGAAAAATTTTAAGACTACCTATAAAAAGGAATTTATACCTTTTGTTCATTGTAACAGTAGGTATTATTTTCGGAAATTAAAAATAAAATAATTTACTCAAATTATTATCTAAAAGAAACAAGTATAACAGTACCTGAACTTTCAAGACATTTTATAAAAAAAAAATTTCTGAACGCACACATGAATAGTTATTACAGTAGTTGACAGGATTGGACAACAAATGTTTGATATGCATTAAACAAATAAGCATTTATTGAAATGATTATGTATTCATTACACATATCAAGTTTTCATTGTTTTTAAGATTTAATATGTTATTCAGGGCGGAGACAAATCCAACGAATCAATAACCATGAATATTGGTACAGCAGATCTCGAGTTATAAATGTTGTAACAAACCCGTCTTTGTTTTATATATATAGATATTGTAAAAATTCATGATTTTTTTCAATGCCTATTAGCTTGAGTAGTGACAGTTTTAAATAGTAAAACTTTGTTTATGGACCACTGAGTTGCTCTCTGAATTACAGTACTCATTCCAAATACATCTTAAACTAGGTCTAGCATGCGTTTACGTCCAGAAGAATTAGTAGTTTAGGGCTTATCGTACTTCTACACACTTAGCTTTTACATTTTAGGCTTCCTTTAAAATGTAATGTTTGATTAAACGTACGTAAAAATATTTGGTCAGTAATATGGCTATCATGTAGATACGATGAAATCTTTGGTTTAAAATGTTGAAGGTTTTAAATAGTCTATATTTGTTTTGCATCTAAATATTTTTCTTAGTCGATGATCTTGATGAACAATGCACTACCTGGTGGATTGATCGTTTATATTCGGACATTTTTACTGCTTTTATGGGAATATATATTCTCAAAGTTGCACAGAATTATTGCATTAATAATATACTATTATTCATTTTGTTCTGAATACACACGAAAAACATAACGCTATCATCACGTGTACGTGATGTTTATTATCATTTTTTTACATTTATCAGTTACCGATTTCGTTTCAACGGTCAAAAGGTCACCTAATTACATAGATTTGAAGCGACAGCTTAAACAATAAGCTATTTAAAATGTTTTTTTGTCATATAAGAGTCCAATATCCCTTTAAAATTAATTACATATTATTATATAAGTTTCAGATGGCATTAAAGATATGTTAGTTGCCTGAATTATCAATTTCAAAATTCATCAGTTGAAAAACGTTCTTTAGTAGAAAATGAGCTTAGATCTTCTTTGTTTAATACGTTCTTCGAAGATAACTTCTTATAGACGAATAACGATATCTACAGGCGGCAGATATGCGCTTCCATTTTCTGTTGAATTGGATAAAGTAAAAGTTTTTGCTAATATGTGAGTTGTTTCACTTTTCGATGACCAAATTAAATTTTTAAGTCGCATGGAACCCTATCTATTCAAAATTTGATTCCTCTTTTTTTATTTATCAGAGTATATAAATATTTAGCTCAGAAAGGGAAGAACTGAAAAGTCGGTGAATTTCTGCACTTTTGTTGAAAGTTTTGATTATGTTCAGTCTCGAATATTTTAAATTATAAGTTGGAAAGAGAATAACATATCCAAACTTTGGTACATTCTTATGGTGAGTATACTGGTAAGAAATCTGCTATGTCACAATTTATTCCCTAAAACTTTCCAGATTTTGGCTCAGGCATTGATCAACAACCTAGTTACCGAAAAATATTTTATAGTACACTGTGGCATATTCAAATGATGGTTTTATTTTTCAGTGAATTCTTATGATATCGATACATACAGTGTATATTAAATTTATTAAGCTGTCTTTTGTAAAATTTACGGAAATACGTTTTACTAGCGTACGTTTGCAAGTAAAATGAAATAAGGTGTTGATTACGTCTATTAACAATAAGTTTTAAATTTTTATTTCAGTTAAGTTTTATAAATAAGTTCTCCTAATTCTCAATTAGTTATTTATGAAAAGAAATCTTTAAAAACTTGGAATTATGCGTATAAAAAAACAAAACGTGATGCACTGCCCGGGAATCGAACCCAGTTCGCAAGAATGGAGCTCTTGCATAATACCACTACACCAGCAGTGCTAGCGGTACTCTGGTATAATTGTTGACAAATTATTTTGTCTATTTTTGAACTTTGAAATCAAGTTATTAACATCCCGCGCTTTCCTTCCCCCTGTAGTAAATTGTAATAATGAACATAATACATTACATACTTTGATGCCGAAAGGTTTTTGTAGCGAACGCTAGAATAACTCACAGTGGCATTTGTTTACATAAATAATGATAACTACTTTAAGTTATATATTTACTGCTTCGGCGTAAGAATTCTGCCCCTTAGTGGGTGTCGGAAACAAATGGAAACGCTTCAACTACATGTTCACCCAGTGGCAGCCAACAGATGACTGGATAGCCATCTCCGCTTTAGATCCCAAAGTGCTATGGCCACTAAGTTGAAGGTATGAAGAATCTGGAAATAACTGCAGTTGCAAACCCGCTCACAATGCGTGGCAACTATGGCAGATTATTAAACTTAAAAATTTAAATATTAACTGACAAAAAATATGATCATTCATCATCAATATCAGCCGGTGCCAGTTCACTGCTGGTCGTGGCCTCCCCTAATGCATGACTCCTCTTCCTATCTTCGGCTTTTCTCATTCAGCTCACACCAAAAATATTATAATATAGGAATTAATTAACCAATTTCCTTTGCAATAAATGACGTGTGTTCCAAATAAGGGATTATCTCTATTCTTTCGCTTATAAAAACTATATGGTTGTACTATTTTATTGATACGCTTTTATTAGCTTAAAACGTATATTAGTTTGTAGCGGAATCTCTCAATATGATTTTGACCCCCTTCACGACGTCAGATTACTTAATTAAAACTTGGCATCCTTTTTAAGGACCGATCAAAATTCTATATTCTTTTTTTCTATGAATATTTAATACAAAAAAGACTTACACTTTTTAGTTAAATTTTCTATAAAACGTATTTTTTAAGCTATTATTTATAAATATTTAGATAAATATTAAGAGCTCACGCATTATCTTTCACAAATCAGTCAAACGTTATTGTGGTTTTACGTGTTCCGAGTATAGGAAACTACTTGTCTCGGTCAATGGGAAATGGCATCATTTCCTTGGATAGAATAGATTCCGGAACAAACGTTATAGAAAATGTGTTTTTATGCACATTTTCTATAACGGGTTGGTGATATAACTCTAAGCTTTCACGATAATTGTCTAATCTCTACAATATTTTAATGTTTTGTCCATTTTATTAATTTATTTTCTCCTTTTGTCAGATATTGAATTTTTTATGTAAAGATAAAGCTGAAGTTTTAATTTATTTTATATTTTCATAACTTATTTTTTACTACCGACTTTTTACGATCGTCTCCGTGGTCTAGTGGTATTTGCCCTTGCTTTATAAATCGGAGGTCATGAGTTCGAATCCCGCGGTAAAACATCTATGTTGAGCTATCGTTGTTTTCTGGTTGGTTAGGATAATTTGGGCTGATCACTCAATTGTTTGAAAAGTAAGATTATGCATGCGTCGGATTGGCATGTAAAACGTCAGTCTACCCACCAACCTGCATTGGACCGGCGTGGTGGGATGCGAACCGAAAACCCCCTAATGGAGAATGCGTGAATAAGTGGGGATCTACGTCCACCAGTGACTTATACTTGAATAATACGTTTGTAAGAAATCGGGATGGCAGTTACAATATTATAACTATGAAATAAAGGAGAAAAATGTAAAAAGTATAACCATTTTAGTACATATTTTCAAAGTGATTTAAAATTATAAATTAATAAATTATCAGCATCGTGACTGCACGGCGAGAATAAATCCGAATAAGAATCTTTCCTCACACCACATTCACTTTATTGAAATGCTAGGCTGATCTCTCTTAATATCACGAAAGCTCTTTTATCGATTTGAGTCACGTCCTAAATGTCCTAAAAAATTGGGACCTTGTAGTATATATGAAGGAGTTTTCGGGCGGATGAAATGGGCCATTTGACCGAAGATGCAGTTTATTTGAGGATTGGGTTTGACAAAAACCCCTTGTAGCTTTATTAAAAACTCCGTACAAGTGTAAAGTAATCAAAACATTTCTGAAATGCATGGTAACGGCATATAATTGTTATTGTTTTATTAGAAGCAATACTTTTATATATTGTATACAAGATTTCCTTTACGTATTCTATCAGCACTTGTCTGCCGGCAAGTTAATTTAAGTAAACGCTGGTAGGTTAGGTAAAATGGGGAAAAGTTTAATGCGAAATAACAGTACGGGTGCAGTCTTTCTAATTGTACTGTCTCGTAGTGTTTCTCCATTTATGTTCAAATTACTATAAAAGCAGATTATTAGAAGCTGCGTTACTAAAGGTTACTTCGTCACAATTGTGTAAATGTTTATTAACTTACTTAATTAATAGTTTATTTAACTTTTACATTTCGTTAAATGGTTGTAAAAGAATATTACCTTATTAAGTTTAACGTTTCCCTTTTAAATACATATATAATTTTAAAATTGGCATCAAGTCTGCTACGTTTAGCTTGTAATAATTTGCGTTTTGTTTCCGTTAAAATAGTTTTAGGGCGCAATAAAACTAACATCATCGACTCACCTTAACATGAATAATTTATCGTTCATAGAGCTCTGACTCTCTAAAATAATCTTAATGCTTTAAGTGATCCAGGTGCTAATTTTTAATTTTTATTTTTATCATCATCGAATGATGATGATAAAGAAATGATAAACAGCTAACGGCTAATATGACAATACGTTTGGCCTTCACTTTTAGCAAAAAGTGTCGGCTACCTAGTTCGCAGAGACGGTAGCTTCCTGCGAACTCTATGTTAGATGAAGCTTATGAAAGACGTGAGTCTGAAAGCATATCGTCAAGAATGAAAAAAATTTGGCTTTCATGTAAAAATAAAGTTCTTGCGATAACTTGCCACGTTATTTTTTAGTTCTAAAACGGTACTTAAAAAAACTTGCCTCCTTGAATTATTACCTGTAGGATAGAGAAGAAGAGAGAGGCAGTGGAAGGATATCCACTGTCACGCTTATACCACAAGTAACATTTTAACAACAATTGTTCATAAATTTAGTTATCCGAATTTTTGTACAAGGTGCCATACAAGGTATGGTATTAAAGTTAATAATAAAGTTATTATAATACATCATCAGCCTGTAATAGTCCTCTGCTGGACATGAGGCCTCCGCTAATACACCCCTATCCATTAGAGGGTTTTTGGACCGTATCCCACCACGCTGATCCAATGCGGGTTGGTGGGTAGACGACTTTATACATGCCCATCCGACGCATGGATCATCTTACTTTTCAGACAATTGGGTGATCGGCCCAAATTGTCCTAACCGACAGGAAACAACAATGAAAATTTGTTGAGTCCACGCAGTATTCGAACCACGACCTCCGGTTTCTAAGCCACGCGCCTATACCCACTAGGCTCAGAGGCAGTCAGTTAATTAAATTATTAAAGTTAAGTTATTATAATACTTTTAGCCAATTCTCCAGTGTAACTCTAAGCACCTACGTTTTAAGTGCAGCCAATCGATCTGTGTACGCTTCCATTAGTGTTCGACTAATCCACATTGAGAGATGGCCATAATAAATGTACAATAAGGTCGTTCAATAGTCATGATTGTCCCATTCTGATTGACGTAAACCTTCTACGGTTTAATTTTATAGATAATTTTCTAGTATTTCATACCATGACCTTTTATTCTCAGCCTGTGTTTCTACCTCCATTACCTTTGTATTGAAAACTAGTTGCAGTCAACTACGCCTATTTTGTATACCGCCCGATGTTCTAAATTAATAGATTTTTTAAATAAGTATATTATTACATACAAAAGCAGACGAGCAGTCAGGCCACCCAAAGGAGAGTGGACGAAACCGAAACCTAAGTTACCTCTACTTTACCCGTTAAATACGCTGGCTACGTTGCCTTTCAAACCGAAACACGGAAGTGTTTTAACACTGCTACATTAGGGGCATATATAGGCACCCGATGACATAGCCACATTTAAAAAGGGGGGAAGTAACTTTTTATTGATGTATCAAACGCCTCCTGTAATCGCAGTAACGTTTATCGAAAAGCACTTGGAATCTATATTAATCATTTCTTCATTAATATTTTCTTTTTACATACATAACATAGGTAATCGACCTACAGAAAAATTACATTCTTTGTTTGTGGCCTTTTTAAATGAAACATGATAAGCAAATAATATACAATTCGATTTCAAATTCAATTTTGCAACTGTCAAGTGTCATAACAGACAAGTTTACTGCAAACTTGATTTGTGATGTACGGAAATAGCTGTCATTTGTATTACGCGAAAAGCAAAAGTTGTGAAATAATTCATAGCATTCAAGCCTTTGATCTATATGAGCCAAACAATTAAAAATATAGTATCATTTCATAACGCAAGCGTTACCTCAGCTGTGGCACGGGATATGATTACCTAAAAATTTTTGTTGCTACAAGGCGTAATACATTAGAGTGCGAAAACACTACAGTTCCTGTTCTACTTTGCAACAGATACAGTCATTGCATTAGTTCTTTCCAAGATGTCTCCGCGTAAAAAATGCAGCAGGTTTCCTACAAATAATACTACAACATCTCTTCCAAGAGATATTTATATATCCAAATTTCCTAAAAATTATGGGAGTAATATTACTAAGTTCTTAATAAAATATGAATAAGTTACATAAAATAGGGTCAACGAATTTGCTGCAACCATAATAGTATAACGTACAAGTACAGAAGTAAAGTCAATATTAAGAAATTGTTCAACCGAAATTTTCAAGCATTATTTCGCTACGGACACACATTTGAATTATTTATACAAAGTAAACCTTTAAAAATAAAAATAAAATATTACTAAAATGTCAGAAGTATACGGATGGCAGCTTCCCACGAACTCTGTGTTAGATGAAGCTTACCACAGACAAAGAGTCTGGAAGCGTAAAATCCGTGTTAAAATAAACTGATTCGTTGATTGACATTAAATTGGTTATAAGATAAAGTATTATGTAACTCTATCGAGGAGGAGATGAACGAGATATTCACTTAATGGTAAGCAGTGCGTACTATACAAAAATAAAATATTATAAAACACAAATTTGCCCGTCTTACTAGGGGCCGTGTCATACAGTCTCGTTTGTCTTATAATTATACTAGCTAGGGTTCTTGTCACCCGGAAGATGGGTTGTGTTTCAATACAACTTCTTGGCAGCTAAAGAAGGCAACGTAGAGGAAGGTCCCTAATCAGTTTCTTTTAGAGGGATGGCCAATTCACGGTTGAAAAAGACAGTAGACCTTAAGAGTTAGATTCAAACTGGCTACTCAATTCCGTTTTGTACAATGAGATCAAAAATAACGGTTTAAGGAGGTAATCATTCATATTATTAGAATTTACGTTTATAACAAATAATTCGATACTCATGACATAATTTAACACTCTAGTGGATTAGAATCCCACGGGGTAACAACGTTACAAATAATTGAATGATATAATAATTGTATAATATAATTTTCTAATGTCGTTGTTTTCTAGTTGCTTAGGATGATGTGAGCTGATCACCCAATTATCTGAAAAGTAAAATGATTCAGGCATCGGATAGGCATGTAAAAAATAGGTCTCAGTTGTAAAGATCATCTTTGGCAATCGTTATCGGATGTTGGATCATTCCATTTACTAATAACTAATTAATCCTCACAATGCAGGTTACCCTTTTGGTTGCGGAGTTCAATTGCCAGTAACTGTGTGTAAAAACTGTTATTCAGGTAAAAGTCGAGCCTAGGGTAACTTAGAAAAATGGTTAGTTGAAAGAAAGATAATTTAGTACTTCTTTTGTTATAATTTTAAAAGTGACTAAGAGGTTATAACTACTCATTAACAGTAGTTATGCGGTTTTGTAACATAGAAGCATACAATAAGACAAATCTCATTCACTATATATTTCATCGACTTAAAACTATATAAATTACTACTAGTGCATTGATTTAAACTAACTTCTTAATTATTAAAATCCACGTTCAATAAATCTTTCTGTTTTGCAGTTGAAACCCACAATTTAACAGATAATATAATTAAAATTTTTTTTTTTTTATGGCATACGCGAACAGACGAGCAGTCGGGCCACCTGATGAAAAGTGGTCACCGACACCCATAGACGTTGACAATACCAGTGGTATCGCCGACGCGCTGCCTACCGTGAGACATAGGATGTTAAGTCTTGTTTCCCAGTAAATACGCTGGCTACGTGCCCTTCTAACCGGAACGCAGCAGTGTTTTCCACTACTGCTTCGCGGCAGAAATAGGCACCGTGGTGGTACCCACCAGACGGTCTCCTGTAAACAGGGACCTACCACCGGAAATTTGTTATATTCCAATTTACGAATGCTTTACGGTAAATATAGATTTTGGGGTAAAAAATTACTTAAATAAGGTGCAGTTTTATCGGAAACATATTCTGACTGCGTAAATTATTATTTGTTAATTTAAATTTCAATTAAGGGCAAACTAAGTATGGTATACTATGAAGATTCATCAAAACCTTATATCAATAAAATAATAAGATTGTCAGTATAATGAGAAAGAAACCATTTATTAGACTGAAGTATTAAGTAAAAATAAATGCATTTATATATTTTAAATTTTGTATAGTCGAACAGTGAATTACAAATAATAAATATAACAGTATATTCATTCAACAGAACAAACCTTTTGAGTAATTTTTCTTTTAAATCTATAAAAAACGATATATGTTCATTAAACTCTAACCTTTAAAATTCTTCAACTAATATCTTGTTTCTTGAAGCCCTGTTTTATATAAATAGATTACGTTCACTAAGCTATAATAGAATGTTCTTATTATAAACAGTAAATCAAATATTTTTTGTTATGATTATATAAACTCGAATTGTAAAAATTAACCTTTCGAAACGAAAATTAAGATTTTACGTAAATTGATACATATAAAAGCAATTTTGTTATGTAGTCTCAATTAATAATTAGGGATGTCAATGTCAAAATATACAAAATGTCGGCACACTGCACTGACACTCCTAGTGGCACGTTGCATAATTCATAAGTGTTTTGATTAAAAGCCAACATGCCCTGTAACTGATGCAGTCCCACATTCACGTACAAGTCATAAATATTCAAACTGACAGCACACTAACTAAAGAACCAAAATTAATTTAAAACTATTATTGAAATATCAATTCCAAAAGCGTTATACATTTCATGTATCTCTTTCTCCGAACAATTTTCTTATGGTATCATGCGATACGGCTTCTAATCCTTCATTTCGACCCGGTATAAAAATATATTTTATAAAGTTATAAATTATAACATAAGTTTTATAGCATTATTCGAAAAATAATTAAAAGCTCCCGCTCACTACGAAAACTCCTTTTATATTCATATGCTAACGCTAATAATAAACGCAGTCGAGGACGCCCTGCGGCAAGATGGAAGTAACGACTTCGTAAAGTGGCTGACGTGGGCTGGATGGCTATTATGACGATGATGATGAATAACTCCTTGGAGTCAATGTAATATGTCTACTTTTATTTTTCTGTTATTTGTACTTCTCTAAATACGAAAAACACCTTTCGTTTTAATTTTAGCAAACCACTTCGGTTTTACATACCGAAAATATTTCATGGCAAATCTAACTGTCGCCAATGTTCGTTAACTGACAAAACGAGCAAAAACTTTTAACCCGGTTTGAGATAAAATCTAAGCCTAAAAAAGCTTACACTTTTAAGCAAAATTTAAGTTTTACCGTTGACCTGATACAGATCGTATATGTATATGTTGACGAAAAACTGTTTGGAATTATACCGGGTGGTAAAGCTAAGGAGTATGTTATTTAACTAAATGTTGAAATGTTTAGTTAAATAGCTTCTCATAACTATTAAATAACCCATTTATAAAAAAGGTAGGACAACGCCAAGTTGTTTCTCCAGAGGTACGGACAATCTACGCAATCTACGGTTTATAAAAGCGTCAATTTCGCTAGGCCACGAAAGTCGTGATACTTAAATGTAGTAACTAAAGTAGTGAAGCTTAAAGGTAGTAACTAAATAATTTATATAATAAAAGGGCATAAAAAGCAATTAATATACATAGCAAAAAAAATACTACCGAAAAATGTATTTAACCGTTCAATTCGTACGGGCTATGGAGCGCACCATGCTTGGAGTTTCTTTGTCGGATAAAATTCGTAACGAATGTATCCGCCAAAGAACTAAGGTCACCGACATAGTGCATAGGATTAGCTCGTTGAAGTGGCAGTGGGCTGGCCATGTAGTAAGAAGAACCGATGGCCGATGGGCCAATAAGGTTCTGAAGTGGAGAGCCAGCGTTTGGAAAGACGGAGCGTTGGTCGACCACCGACCAGCTGGGATGCCGATCTCCGCGCAGTAACTGGTTCAAATTGGCGGCGAGTAGCAGAGGATCGGCCGTCTTGGCCTTCATTGAAAAAGGCCTATGTCCAGCAGTGGACGGAGAAGGGCTGCTAATGATGATGATGATGATGAATTCGTACATTTAAAAAAAATTATGAAATATCGGTTTACAGTACTTCACTAAAATATATCGCGACAATATTAACTGATTGATAAATTATATGCATTGTTCGCGTTGTAAAATGGGATTTCGTTGTAAATGGTAAGCCGTAAGTCCATTATCAATGGTATAATGAACTTTTTAACTATTAACGATAAATATTTTACGTTATCATACTCTGCAATGTCTCGAAAAATTGCTTAATATTAAATATTTTACTGTTTTAGTGTTTCCTGTCATAATAAGATATTTTTATACTATTGCCCTGTTTTAAAAATTTATTTGATGCATTATATGATTGACGCAATCACTAGACCATCTGCATCCCGGTTCGTACACCGATCGCCGACAATACGTTTGGCCTTCACTTTTAGCAAAAAGTGTCGGCTACCTAGTTCGCAGAGACGGTAGCTTCCTGCGAACTCTATAAAGCTTACGAAAGACATGAGTTTGAAAGCATATTGTCAAGAATGGATAAATTTGGCTTTCATGTAAAAATAAAATTCTTGCGATAACTTGACACGTTTTTTTTTAGTTCCAAAACGGTACTTAAAAAAACTTGCCTCGTTGAATTATTACCTATAGGATAGAGAAGGGAGAAATCCTTATCCACTATTACGCTTATACCACAAGTAACGTTTTAACAACAATTGTTCATAAAATTAGTCATCCGAATTTTTCATCAGGAAAATAATATTGACTTGTCTATGACCATTGTAAAAGGTGCCATACAAGGTATGGTATCAAACATTATTAAATAAAATTGCTTTACGGATTTTATCGCGTTTATTTTACATTTTAAATTCCCGACGTTTCGAACACTTTCCACTTTTCCGTGGTCACGGGGTAGACTGAGATGTCATGCGTCTTCTTGCCAGTGCTGAAGCCGGGTTTCCAGATCTTAATTTTATGTAATTATTTTTAACCTGTACTCCGACCTATGCAAAATGAACTGATTTTATCTTTACAGCCAGCAGTGGTATTATGCATGGGTTTAAATTTAATTTATTAATTATGGGATCCCAAGCAGGTGGTTGAACCCAACCATCTTCTCTATTGAAATTTGGATGTTTTTAATCTCAATAGCCTCACGGATCATCCTTGGTAGGAATCGATGTTCTTTAGCAGATTTGTAGTCGATCAAATCTGATGTAATGTTTTGGGTGATTTAAGGTGAGTCACACCCCGACGTGTTGGGTCTTCTATGTTTAATGTCAGCTATATGTTCCTTCACGCGGGTTCTTATTGCTCGCTTCGTTTGTCCAATATAGAGAGGCCAAGTCACAATCTAGCTTGTACACTCCTGGGTCTTGTAGAGGAATATTGCACTTGACAGGTGGTAGGAATTGACCAATCTTCTTCAGCGGCTTGAAATAAGTTTTGATTGAAGCCCCCTCAAAATGTAGCCAATCTTGTCAGTTACGCCTCTCCAAACGGTAGAACAGCGGTACTCGCTCCACTGTGGCTGCCTTCACTCGGTCACTGTGACGCTGCCGTGGCGCAGCGAGCTTGTTGTCTCGCAGTACTTGCTTAACATGGTGTAGCTCAGCCGCCAGGTGTTCATCATCACAGATCCCTCGTGCTCTCTGGAAACAAAGATTTGCCCATGGTAGCTAACTGGGATGGATGGTGGTGTGAATTGCCATTTAAATATTTATTTGTATGGGTTGGTTTCCTATACGCAGTATGGCTCAAGGTCAATAATTCAAACATCAAGAAAAGCTAAAGAATTATTATTTTCTAACTCCATAGTAAACTGTATTTTTGAATTAATGTAGTTAATGTGGTTTAAAATGCATTTATTTTACCATATGGTAAAATGGTAAATGTATCATACATATAGCGCTTATAAAATCTTGGATGAATGGGAGCAGTGAGTAGGGCCTTCTCCTCAAAGTCTTCCATAAAAATGTCAGCAACAATAGGAGACACTGGGCAACCATCGCTCACCATCCATCTGCATGTAGAACTCATCTTTCCACAATAAATAGCCAGATGTTAGGCAATGTTTTAGTAAAAATACATATTCTATTGGGATGTTATTTTCCTCAGACTTTCTTGTTACAATATTAATGCAATCTTCTATAGGTAAAGATGTAAACAAAGATTGAACATCAAAACTAACCATAGTTACACTGTCAGCAAGATGTAGATGTTTTACCTCCTAACAAATTGTATGAATCCTTTGTAAACGCGCTTGTTTGTCCTCTGAGTGGTGAGAGGATTATTACTAAATGTTGAGCCAATTTATAAGTAGGTGAGTCAATTTGGCTAACAATAGGGCGCAAGTCAATAGGGGTCGGAGTACAGATTAAAAATAATTAATAAAAATTAAGATCTGGAAACCCCGCTTCAGCACTGGCAAGAAGACGCATGACATCTCAGTCTACCCCGTGACCACGGCCGCTGGAAAGTGTTCGAAACGTCGGGAATTTTAAATGTAAAATAAACGCGATAAAATCCGTAAAGTAATTTTATTCAATAATGTATAATATTCGCGCAAGCAATAGAAATAATTATGGTATTAAAGTTATTAATAAAGTTTTTATAATACTTTTAGCTAATTCTCCAGTGTAACTCTAAGCACCTACATTTTAAGTGCAGCCAATCGATCTGTGTACGCTTCCATTAGTGTTCAACTAATCCACATTGAGAGATGGCCATAATAAATGTACAATTAGGTCGTTCAATAGTCATGATTGTCCCATTCTGATTGACATTACCTTCTATGGTTTAATTTTATAGATAAATTTCTAGTATTTCATACCATGACCTTTTATTCTCAACCTCTATTACCTTTGTATTGAATACTAGTTGCAGTCAACTATGCCTATTTTGTATACCGCCCGATGTTCTAAATTAATAGATTTTTTAAATAAGTGTATTATTACATACAAAAGCAGACGAGCAGTCAGGCCACCCAAAGGAAAGTGGACGAAACCGAAACCTAAGTTACCTCTACTTTACCCGTTAAATACGCTGGCTACGTTGCCCTTCAAACCGAAACACGCCAGTGTTTTAACACTGCTACATTAGGGCATACATAGGCACCACGATGACACTGCCACATTTAAAAAGGGGGGGAGGGGACTTTTTATTGATGTATCAAACACCTCCTGTAATCGCAGTTACGTTTATCGAAAAGCACTTAGAATCTATGTTAATCATTTCTACATTAATATTTTCTTTTTACATAAATAACATACATAATCAACCTACAGAAAATTTACATTATTTGTTTGTGGCCTTTTTAAATAGAACATGATAAGAAAATAATATACAATTCGATTCCAAATTCAATTTTGCAACTGTCACGACAAATTTACTCAAACTTGATTTTGATGTACGGAAATAACTGTCATTTGTATTACGCGAAAAGCAAAGTTGTAAAATGCGGAATTTATATAAAGCATTCAAGCCTTTGATCTATTTAAACCAAACAAGTAAATTTATAGTATCATTTCATAACGCGAGCGTTACCTCAGCTGTGGGACAGGATTTGATTACCTAAAAATTTTAGTTGCTACAAAGCGTAGTACATTAGAGTGGGAAAACACTACAGTTCCTGTTCTACTCTGTTCTTCTGTTTAGTTTTTTCCAAGGCGTCTCCGCGTAAAAAATGCAGCAGGTTTCCTACAAATAATACTACAACATCTCTTCCAAGAGATATTTATATATCCAAATTTCCTAAAAATGATGAAAGTAATAATACTAAGTACTTAATAAAATATGAAGATTCCATTTAAAATTTATTTGTGACGCAATCCTTTCCGTTTCTGTTTGTCCCTGTTACATAACAGTGTAACGTACAAGTACAGAAGTGAAGTCCAATATTAAAGGAAATTGTTCAACCGAAATTTTCAAGCATTAATTCGCTACGGACACACATTTGAATTATTTATACAAAGAAAAACTTTAAAAATTAAAATAAAATATTTCTAAAATGTCAGATGGGAGCTTCCCACGAACTCTGTGTTAGATGAAGCTTACCACAGACAAGAGTGTGGAAGCGTAAAATCCGTGTTAAAATAAGCTGATTCGTTGATTGAAATTAAATTGGTTATAAGATAAAGTATTATATAACTCTATCGAGGGAGGAGATGAACGAGATATTCACTTAATGGTAAGCAGTGCGTACTATACACAAACAAAATATTATAAAACACAAATTTGTTCGACCCACTAGGGGCCGTGTGATGCAGCGTCTCGTTTGTCTTATAATTATACTAGCTAGGGTTCTTGTCACCCGGAAGATGGGTTTTGTTTCCATACAACTTTTTGGCAGCTGAAGAAGGCAACGTAGAGGAAGGTCCCTAATCAGTTTCTTTTAAAGATATGGCCAATTCACGTTTGAAAAAGACAGTAGACCTTAAGAGTTAGATTCAAACAGGCTACTCAATTCCGTTTTGTACAATGATATCAAAAATAACGGTTTAAGGAGGTAATCATTCATTTTTATTAGAATTTACTTTTATAACAAATAATTCGATACTCATGACATAATTTAACACTCTAGTGGATTAGAATCCCACGGAGTAACAACGTTACAAATATTTGAATGATATAATAATTATGTAATATATTATATATAATATATTTTCTAATGTCGTTGTTTTCTGGTTGGTTAGGATGATGTGAGCTGATCACCCTATTATCTGAAAAGTAAAATGATTCAGGCATCGGATGGGCATGTAAAAAATAGGTCTCAGTTGTAAAGATCATCTTTGGCAATCGTTATCGGATGTTGGATCATTCCATTTACTAATAACTAATTAATCCTCACAATGCAGGTTACCCTTTGGGTTGCGGAGTTCAGTTGCCAGTCACTCTGTGTAAAAACTGTTATTCAGGTAAATGTGGATGTATTAAAAGTCGAGCCTAGGGTAACTTAGGAAAATGGTTAATTGAAAGAAAGATATAATTTAGTACTTCTTTTGTAATAATTTTAAAAGTGACTAAGAGATTATAACTTACTCATTAACAGTAGTTATGCGGTTTTGTAACATGAAGGATACAATAAGACAAATCTCATTCACTATTAGCATTTCATCGACTTAAAAGCTTATACAAATGACTACTAGTGAATTGATTGAAACCAACTTTAATTATTAAAATCCACGTGCAATAAATCTTTCTGTTCTGCAGTTGAAACCCACAAAAAACAAATTATATTCGAATTTACGAATGCTTTACGGTACCGAATTAAATTGGATTTTTGAGATTAAAAAATTCTTATATAAGATGCAATTTTATCTGAGACATATTCTGACTGCGTAAATTATTATTTGTTAACTTAAATTTCAATTAAAAAACAAAAAAAACAAACTAAGAATGGTATACTATGAAGATTCATCAAAACCTTATATCAATAAAATAATAAGATTGTCAGTATAATGAGAAAGAAACCATTTATTAGACTAAGGTATTAAGTAAAATGCATTTATATATTTTTAATTTTGTAAAGTCGAACAGTGAATTACAAATAATAAATATAACAGTATATTTATTTAACAAGAACAAATCTTTTGAGTAATTTTTCTTTTCAATCTAAAAAAACGATGTATGTTTACTTAAACTCTAATCTTTCAAATACTTCAACTAATATCTTGTTTCATGAAGCCCAAGGACAGTTGTAATAATCATTGCTACTATTTAACAAAATTTGTAAGACGTTTAGAGGGACAAAGAAAGAAAATACCGTCAAAGAGAAAACTTTACAGAGTTAAACATTTCAACGTTTTGTAAAGTTCGAGTTTAACGCGACAGTCAGTTTAATTTCCTGTACATCAAATAAAAAAAACTTAATTTAATCACTCTAGTACGGTAGTTTAAAGTTTCATATAATTAGTCCATTTAATTACCATTTTATCCGATCTTTTATTAATTTAGACAAAAATATATTTAAATAATTAATATATATTCAAATAATGTCACTATGATTAGGATGAACTTTTACGCTAAATAATTATTCTGCTAATAAGACAGAATTGTTTTATATAAATAGATTACGTTCACTAAGCTATAATAGAATGTTCTTATCATAAACAGTAAATCAAATATTTTTGTTATGATTATATAAACTCGGATTGTAAAATTTAACGTTTGAAAACGAAAATTAAGATTTTACGTAAATTGATACATATAAAAGCAGTTTTGTTATGTAATCTCAATTAATAATTAAGGATGTCAATGTCAAAATATACAAAATGTCAGCGCACTGCACTGACACTGCTAGTGGCACGTTGCATAATTCATAAACGTTTTGATTAAAAGCCAACATCCCCTGTAACTGATGCAGTCCCACATTCACGTACAAGTCATAAATATTCAAACTGACAGCACACTAACTAAAGGACCAAAATTAATTTTAAACTATTATTGAAATATCAATTCCAAAAGCGTTTCATGTACCTCTTTCTCCTAACAATTTTCTTATGGTATCATGCGATACGGCTCCTAATCCTTCATTCGACCCCTGTATAAAAAAATATTTTATAATGTTATAAATTGTAACATACGTTTTTACTTAGCATTATTCGAAAAATAATTAAAAAGCTCCCGCTCGCTTCGAAAACTCCTTTTATATTCATATGCTAACCCTAATAATAAACGCAATGTAGGACGCCCTGCGGCAAGATTTAGTAACGACATTCGTAAAGTGGCTGACGTGGGCTGGATGAGAATAGCCAAGGATTGAAAGCGGTGGCGTACATTAGGGGAGGGCTATGTACAGCAGTGAACTTTTACAGGCTATAATGACGATGATGATTAATAACTCCTTGGAGTCAATGCATTATGTCTACTTTTATATTTTCTGTTATTTGTATTTCTCAAGCAATACGAAAAACACTTTTTTTAATTTTTAGCAAACCACTTCGCTTTTACATACCGGAATATTTCGCGGCAAACCTAACTGTCGGCCAATGTTCGTTAACTGACAAAACGAGCAATAACTTTTAACCCCGGTTTGAGATAAAAGCTAAGCCTAAACAAAATTTTACTTTATACCGTGTGACCTGATACAGATCGTATATGTATATGTTGACGAAAGACAGTTTGGAATTATACCGGGTAGTAAAGCTAAGGAGTACGTTATTTAACTAAATGTTGAACTGTTTAGTTAAATAGCTTCTCTGTAACTAATAAATAACCCATTTATAAAAAAAGGTCTGTAAATAAAAAACGACAAGGCCAAGTTGTTTCCCCGCGGGGTTTTAACAATTTACACAATCTACGGTTTATAAAGAAAGTGTCAATTTCGCTAGGCCACGAACGTCGTGATACAATAGTGAAGCTTAAAGGTAGTAACTAAATAATCTTCTATATATATAAAAAGAAAGTCGTTTAGTTACTTCACTTATAACTCAAGAACAGCTGAACCAATTAATCTGAAAATTAGCAGGAGGTAGTTTAGAGCCAGGAAAGGACATAGGATACTTTTAATCCGTTCCTGTCGAACGGGATAAAAAGTTCCGTGTGATTTGACATGTAACGTTAGTCACTATAAAACGTGGTATAACAAAAAGAATCAGACTTGGAATAACAAAATTGACGTATAATGACAGCTATGTAATGACGTATGGATGACAATTTGATATTTGCCAGAAATCAATAATAAACAATTTCTATTGAATAAATAATTAACATTATTGCCCTATATTATTATAATTTTATAATTAACGTATTTACCCATTCGATAAATAGTGAAGTGGAAATTTAAGTTTTAGGTTAAGTGAAGTTTAATTAATAATGCCGCGACCAAGACGATAGAATCTTTCCCGACAAAGCCGTGATACAAGAAGAATAGGAAATACTGAAGAAGAACAAGAAATTGCACGTAAACAGCGCCGCGATGGTATGGCTCGACTTCGTGCTTCTCAACCACGAGAGCAAAGTGAAGCAGCCCGTGAAACAGCTCGGTTAGCAGTGCCGAATCGTCGAGCGAACAACAGAGGTCAACAAATAAATAATTTGCGACGCAGAACAAGATATTTATCAAGTGCTGATTTGAATCGAGCAGCGTTTCAATACGATTGCAGCAATGATTACAGCTTACATCCTAGCGTTTGCATTGGGCAAATGGACGTAGTTTGCGAGTGTTGTGGTGCATTAAAGTTTTCCGGAGAAACGCCTGGATTATGCTGCCTTAATGGTAAAGTGAAATTGCCATTGTTGACTCCGCCACCTGAGCCATTGTATTCATTGCTTTGTGGCGAAACACAAGAATCACGCCACTTTCTTGCAAATACTCAAAAATACAATGGTTGTTTCCAGATGACGTCATTTGGGGCAGATATTATCGAAGAACGGGGATTTAATCCAAAACATTTAAGGTATTTATTTTTGTACTTATATAGAATATAGTTAAAAAATAACTTACTTTATCTTTTGGTACCTATGTAGTATATTTGCTAATTCTGAACTCTACTCTCCCACCGAAAAAGTGTTTATAACCCAGTTAATACTGTCTGGTTTTTATTTTGTAGATACAAGGACAGATTCATCATCGAATTGGAACATTACTACCTTTCGAAGATACACAGAAAAAAAATTTACAAACATATTTCATGGGCAACATGGAAGAATAACTTGATCGACGCCTAGAGATCAATTCAGGAATGAAGCGAGCAATTCTTCAAGACTTGCAGTGTCTGCTTCATGAACATCATGCGTTGGTCAGGTTGTTTAAGAGTGCTTTAGAGCGCATGCCAAGTGATGACTATAAAGTTGTCATCAAAGCAGATAAACGACCATCTGGAACACACGAAAGGTCATTTAATGCTCCAACAGTAGACGAAGTTGCCATCCTGATTGTTGGTGAACAATTGGAAAAACGCGATATTGTGCTTACACGTCGTGATACTGGGCAACTGCAACAAATATCTGAAACTCATAGATCATATGACACATTGCAATACCCGCTAATGTTTTGGCAAGGAGAAGATGAATATTATTTTAATAATAAAATGAAAAATCCATTGAATGGTGAGTATCAGTATCATAATTTATTTCATTTATTTGTGAACGACACTGATTTAAAATAATGCTTATTAAAAAAATGGTTAATGTCTGTATTGTTTGCCTTTAAAATTTGCCTTTGAAATGATTAATTATCAAATTTTTAATTTCAGGTGAAGAAACTACAAAGAAAGTTAACTCAATGAATTATCACGTATAACGTTTGATGATTCGTCAAAATGCTGACAACTATTTGCTGCGGTTTCGCCGATTGTTTTAGCAGTATTGCGTTGACATGTATGTAAAAATAAAAACAGAACGTTTAACATTCATTAGGTTGAACCAAGCCAAACTGCGTTCTGGGGAGTACATCCATTGACGTGATGCAGTTAGTACTGAAAGGAAATGCAGCTAATATTGATCGATTAACTATTCTGCCGGCGACATACATTGGTAGTCCACGTCATATACATGAATATGCACAAGATGCAATGACATATGTTCGTCATTACGGTCGGCCCGATCTCTTTATTACTTTAACCTGTAATCCAAAATGGATAGAAATTACTCAATTGCTGCTTCCCGGACAAACATCAAGTGATAGACACATCCCAGCACGTATTTTCAGGCAAAAAATTCGGTCTCTGATGAACTTTATTGTTAAACAACGCGTCTTCGGAGATACTCGATGCTGGATGTATTCAATCGAATGGCAAAAGCGAGGCCTGCCTCACGCACACATTCTTATTTTGTTAGTGAAAAGAATTCAGCCTGACAAAATAGATGATATCATATGTGCTGAGATTCCTGATTATGAAGTCGATCCAGACCTACATGATGTTGTTACTACTAATATGATTCATGGACCGTGTGTTGCCATCAATCCCCAATCACCTTGCATGGTCAATGGAAAGTGCTCTTAACGATATCCACGGAAATTAACGGCGGAGACTGTCACTGGCAATGATCGTCGATCACAAGATGACAACGGTCGAACTGTCACAACGAAAGTGAAAAGAATGGATTTCGTTGTCGACAACAGTTGGATTGTTCCATATTCGCCACTTATTTCTAAATCGTTCAAGACACATTGCAACGTTGAATACTGCAATTCAGTTAAGTCCATACCATATTCAGTCCAGTCCATATTTTGCAAATATGTCACGAAAGGCTTGGCAATTATATTGAAATATATGGTGGTTTTTGGATTGCAATCCTCGAATACCAACGATGAAATTTCACGCTATCAAGTTGGTCGTTATGTGAACTGTAATTAAGCGATTTGGCGTATATTCGCATTTCCCATTCACGAACGTCATCCTACTGTTACGCATTTGGTGGTGCATCTGGAGAACGGTCAACGAGTATATTTCACGGCTTCGAATGCTACGCAACGTGCTGAAACACCTCCAGCAACTACATTGGCCAGTTTTTTTGCAATCGGCCAAAACGATCAGTTTGCACGAACTTTGCTTTACTCGGAGATGCCACGTCATTATACTTGGAATGCTTCATCGAAGAATTTTCAAAGACGGAAGCAAGGCGATGCGAGTCCTGGGTATCCAGGTGTGCGTTCTACTGATGCTATTGGTCGTATGTATACAATTCATCCAAAGAATAATGAATGTGTCTATTTGCGGTTGTTGCTGATAAATGTGCGTGGGCCAACGTCATTTGAGTCACTATGAACTGTTAATGGTGTAATATTCCCAACATATCGTGCTGCATGTGATGAATTGAAGTTATTATAAAACGATAGTCATTGGGATACGACAATCGCTGAAGCCATTATCTCTGCATCTCCAAGTCAGATACGCACATTATTCGCTATCATAATTTCGACATGTTTTCCATCAAACCCATGTAACCTGTGGCACAAATACAAGGATAATATGTGAAGATATTTTACATCAAATTCGTGTCAGTTCCAGAAATCACGATATTGAGATGAATGAGGACATACATAATCGTGCTTTACTGTTGATCAAAGATATTTGTTACCTCATTTGCGGTAATTTATTAATCAGTTTAGGAATGCCAGCACCATATCGTGAAATGAATGACGCATTTAATCGAGAATTGGAACGGGAACGTGAATATGATCACCAGGAATTAGATTTGATAGTTCAAACGAAAGTACCGATGTTGAATTACCAACAAAAGGAAGTTTATGATACTTTAATGTAGGCAATCGATGATGAAAATGGTGGTTCATATTTTCTAGATGCCCCTGGTGGAACTGGCAAGACATTCCTCATGTCATTAGTTTTAGCAACTGTTCGGGCGAGATCCAACATAGCGGTTGCAGTTGCTTCTTCTGGAATAGCAGCCACATTGTTAGAAGGATGCCGTACGGCTCATTCAGCATTAAAATTTCCGTTAAATCTTCAAACTATTTAAGAACCAACGTGTAATATTGCAAAACACTCGGCAATAACCAAAGTTTTAGCGGTTTTGAAAATCATCATCTGGGACGAATGCACAATGGCGCATAAACGTGCATTAAAACCATTTAACCAAACATTAAAAGATTTACGGAATGACTCGAGATGTTTTGGAGGAGCAATGAATTTACTTTCTGGCGATTTCCGCCAAATACTGCCAGTTATTCCAAGAGCTACGGCTGCCGACGAAATAAACGCTTTCCTCAAATCGTCAAATCTATGGCGCCATGTGAAGAAACTGCAACTGACAACAAACATGAGAGTTACATTGCTTAATGATACATCTGCCAGATTTCTCGGGAGCAATTGCTGACTATCGGTAATAGTCGATGAATCGAGCGGATTAATATAATTTCCAAATAATTTCTGTAATTTTGTCTCATCGAAAGACGAACTTATCAACAATGTATTTCCAGAAATTATTTCTAACTACAAAAGTAATGAATGGTTAAGTGAGCGAGTAATTTTAGCACCTAAGAATAAAGATGTAGATGACCTAAACTACATAATTCAAAATAAGATCATTGGAACAATGCATTCATTCAAATCTATTGACTGCGTCACAAATGTAGATGAAGCCACCAACTATCCAATTGAATTTTTAAACTCTTTGGATGTTTCGGCTTACCACCGCACAATTTAAGCCTAAAGGTTGGCTCCTTAGTAATCATGCTTCGAAACATAAACCAACCAAAACAGTGCAACGGTACGCGTGTGGTGGTTAGAAAATTGATGAACAATGTAATTTACGCTACAATAATGATAGAAAAATTCAATGGTGAGGAAGTTCTCATTCCGAGGATACCGATGATCCCAACCGATATGCCGTTTGAATTTAAAAGACTTCAAATTCCGATACGTCTTGCATTTGCCATGACCATCAACAAATCACAAGGCCCATCCTTAAAAGTTTGTGGTTTAAATCTAGAACAATCATGTTTTTCCCATGGTCAATTATACGTGGCATGTTCACGTGGTCGGAAGACCATCTGCGTTGTTTGTTTTTGCGCCTGATAATAAAACAAAAATGTCGTGTATCTGAGTACTTAAATAAATAGCAATCTATGTACTAAAATACAGAAATAATTATGAATGATTAATGTAGAAATTTTTTTTATTTTTTCTAATAAAAAACTGCTTATTTATTGACATTAAGGCGGAACAAAGTTCGCCGGGTCAGCCAGTTTATATAATAAAAGGGCAGTAAAAGCAATTAATATACATAACAAAAAAATACTACCGAAAAATGTATTTAACCGTTCAATTGTACGGGCTATGGAGCGCACTCATGCTTGGAGTTTCTTTGTCGGATAAAATTCCTAACGAATGTATCCGCCAAAGAACTAAGGTCACCGACATAGTGCATAGGATTAGCTCGTTGAAGTGGCAGTGGGCCGGCCATGTACTAAAAAGAACCGATGGCCGATGGGCCAATAAGGTTCTGGAGTGGAGGCCGCGTTTGGGAAGACGGAGCGTTGGTCGACCCCCGACCAGGTGGGATGCCGATCTCCGCGCAGTAGCTGGTTCAAATTGGCAGCGAGTAGCAGGGGATCGGCCGTCTTGGCGTTCATTGAAAAAGGCCTATGTCCAGCAGTGGACGGAGAAGGGCAGCTAATGATGATGATGATGAGGAATTCGTACATTTAAAAAAAAATTATGAAATATCGGTATACAGTACTTCACTAAAATATATCGCGACAATATTAACTGATTGATAAATTTTATATGCATTGTTCGCGTTGCAAAATGAGAATTCGTTGTAAATGGTAAGCCGTTAGTCCATTATCAATGGTATAATGAACTTTTTTACTATTAACGATAAATATTTTACGTTATCTCTACTCTGCAATGACATGAGACTTTGATTTAATACAGGCAATATCCCTGCATGAATTCACCGGTGGTAGGTCCCCTGTTTACAGGAGACCGTCTGGATGGGTACCACCGCGGTGCCTATTTATGCCGCGAAGCAGTAGTGTGAAAACACTACTGTGTTCCGGTTTGAAGGGCACCGTAGCCAGCGTATTTACCGGGTAAACGAGACTTAACACCCTATGTCTCACGGTAGGCAGCGCGTTGGCGATACCACTGATATTGCTAATGTCTATGGGCGTCGGTGATCACTTCCCATCAGGTGGCCCGACTGCTCGTCTGCCTGCGTATGCCATAAAAAAAAAAATGAAAGCTTCTCGTCTTTACGCAACAATATATCCAATTTTTATCTATGGACATATTTAAAAAGGAATAAGTATCATAATTTCTTTTGTTTGAATTAGGTAACAAGGCGAAAAGGATATTCAGACAATAATAAGTTAAAGGCTCCGCCTTTTTGAAATCGACGTTAAATATTACAAATGCATTTGCAAATTTGCATTTTACTTCTCGTTTGCCAGTTGCGCTGGCTACAGCAAAAACACAGTAGACCAATTATTATAGTCTTGATACACTCCCGTTTTGTGGAAAAATATTTAACTGTCAGTCTGTTATAAAGCAGAAATACACTTAAATTATTTTGTAAAAACAAATTGCCAAATACTCTTAAATAAAAAATTTAGGAAAACAACGTACAACATATATTGTAACGGACAATATATAACTTAAATAAAAAAAATGTGTGAGCTGGATGAGAATTGCCGAAGTTTAAAGCGGTGGCTTGCATTAGGGGAGGTCTATGTCCAGGAATGGACTGACACAGGCTGATGATGATGATAATGAAATGTAAAAATTCGTAGATGGAGTTGCAAATACTACAAAAAATATTATAAAAACAAAAAGGTTCCCATTCCAGGAATCGAACCAGAGTCTCTTGGGTAAAAGCTATCCTAACCACTAGACCATACGGGAGATAAAAAAATAATTAAAACTTACGTTCGAAAAACCTTTACAAAAACAAAAGACATGTTGCAAAGTTACCGTTATAAAGGTGTTTTGGTAGACGTCAGAATCTATAATATAAAAATTCAGACTTGCAAAACGCTATTAAATAGCCAGCATTGAACTGAAACATTAAAAAATACTTTTATATGTTATATATAAGGTACGGATGTACACGTGATAAAAATTATAAATGCAAATTTCAGCTTATTAAATAATACTGCACTGGTATTGATGCTAACATTTTAATGTGGAAAATTGGAGAATGAAATATATTTAATTGTTATTCCGTCGCTTCATTGACGCAAGGGCTGAAGCGGTAAATTATGTACGTAGAAATAAAGATTCATTTCTATTTATATTATCGATATCGACGTTGTATATTACAAAATTAATTTAATGAAGAGCAAAAACACATAGAAGATATAGCCTAAATATGGAAAACTTCATCATTTTACGTACAATGTACAAAATAATGACATGAATAATTTATATTTTTTTATTCTAATAAAATATATGGAAAAACTCCTCTTGTTATAAATATATCTATATATCACCTTCGTAACCCAGCAGTATTAGCCCTTGATTTGGAAACTGGGGGTCGTTGGTTCGGATCCCGCGAGAAAACAAAGTTATTTTATAGTTGTTTTTGGTTAATTAGGAAAAAACGGGCTGATTATAATAAAATGATCCATTCGTCGCATGTGCATATAAAAAGGCGATCTTGGTTGACAAAACCATCTTTGGCAGTCGTTAAAGGATGTTCAAATTTACTTGCAACCAGATTCTCCATTGAAAGCAGTTTACTGTTTGGGTCATGGATGTCAGAAGCTAGTCACTCTGCGTAAATCAGGGTAATCTGGAAAGATTAGAAGCCCTTGATAACTTTGGAAAATGGCTAGGTTAAAGAAGTCTGGTCTTCCTCCCAACGAGTAAACTGAGTCGTGAATGATACAGAGGCGGTTGTGACGATCGAAATCGACTTTTAACATGCCCACCCAATTGGCTGATTGTTCCAAATTATGAAATTAACGACGACTGAAAGATACTTCTCCGCAGTATTCGAACCCACGATCACGGGCCTGTAATGCAAGGGTCAATACGACTAGCCCACGTAGGTGTTTTTGTTTTGTTAATTCGTCTTTTATCTATACTTCAGATAATTTAAATAATATTTGCTTTTTTAAAATTTTGTGGAACCAATGACAGCTCATTACTTTGAAACGTTCTCTGTAACCGTTAAGGGCCCCTCGAATGAGACCCTGAATATAAAACATAAAATTTAATTAAAAAAGGAAAAACTTAGTTACAAACCTCTATGCGGAAATAATTTAACTTAACAAAAATATAATTCTGATATTCATTTAAGACCTCCTCCTGATTGTTTTGTAAAGTTTTTAACCTATCGACTGCTAGATGCGAGATGTATCGTAGTGCGTGCAATTTTAGATTAATTACAAATGGCCGTTTGAGTTAAAAAAATGTTAATAGGGTGAACGATCAATTTATATGGTGTAAAAAAACATTTAAGATTAAATATTGTGTGTAACTTTCATGTATTCTTTAAAATAAAACTTTGGCATCCAAGGCAAGACTATCTAAATAAATATGGCACGATACGACTATAAATGGCCCATATTTCTTAAAATATTGTTTAAAGTAGATTTACAATTGCTGTTAAGTTTGATGAACATTTAAGAATGGCAACTGAATTAAGAATCTTCATAATTTAATAAAAATTGGTCAGTAATATGATAAAAATCAAAAACAAGTGACGTTTAAACGCAATCATAATTTTTTTTCAGTTTTTAACTATAGTGAAAATATTTATTCTATTTATATACTTACTAAGCACAGTCATCTTACAGATGTATTGAAAATAATCCGTCATTGTATTCTCTTGTTGAATTCTTAGGCATTTGAAACAAAATCTATTCCTAGAAGTGAACTACTGATCAATATGCAAGAATATAATCTAAAAGGATTAAAAGTTTTTTTTTTCTCTATCCTCGTTTCCAACTTCGATACTAATTTATAGGAATTAATGAAACATATATATTTATTATTTTAAATCCTTAAAAGATATTTAATGTGGAAACGATTGCCTACACAATTTTTTTAATAAAATATTCTCCAATAAAATAGCATATTTTGCTGTACTGTTATTTTTATCTATTTTTTGGTACAATATCGGTATCGTATCTTGGATAAGACGTTAGTGTATATTGGTAACGTTTCAATCTTGCTTCAATAAATATGTTGCATATTGAGTGCATATTCGGAATACCGTAGGATTTTGGTACCGAGTTTGAGGACGATACCGCACGTCGTTCAGAATTCAAAGGAGCCCCATTATAGGCAAACTTATCCACACACCGCCTCAGAACGACACGAATATTACGTTATCGAGTTCTGAATTCACAGCACTGAAATGTGGTAATACATTTTAAAGCTTTACTGTTATATTCATTTGAAAACGTTATTGCTACATTAAATAAAATATTCGTCAAAGTTTTAATGAACATATTTTTATCTCTATTTCTAGTCGCGGGTTACAATCCAGCGGGGAAAACAACTTTATGTTATCGTTGTTTTGTGGTTGGTTAGGAGAATTTGAGCCAATTCCCAATTGTCTGAAAAGTAAGATGATCCAGGCGTCGGACGGGCATGTAAAAGTCGGTCATTCCACCAAACCGCAGTGGACCATCGTGGTGGGCTAAGGCCCAAAAACCCCCTAATGATGTAGGCTTGCTTTTGGGGTGGACTATGATCAGCAGTAGACTATCACAGGCTGATGATGACGAGGTTACTAGGATATTCTATCACATTAACAAGAATCTACCAAGAGTTCCACTATACATTTAAATATTAAATTGTTTTAAATATATACCATATTATTTACTTGTCATTTAATTTAAACGATAATTGTTTTACAGAATGATATTAATAACGTTCAGACGAGTACCCGAGACTTAAGCTGCTTATTATACTTCGAAACGGGGTCTATAACCTCGAAGGGTCCCCAAAGTAAGTACTTGATTATAAAGCATCGTTGTTGGGATACCAGAAAATTGACATTTAGAAATAAGTTTATTATAAACATCTCTCGATACATAAAAATTGTTTTTTTTTTCCAAGACAAGATTTAAGGTACTCCTTCTAGTTTGTTGTGTTTTTTATGTTATCATTCACTACTAGCTGTTATTTGCCACTGTGTCCGCGTGGAATAGGAGGCATTTTCGCGAAGTGTATTCGAATATACTTTATATTATTGTTATGATGGTAATTAAACAAGAAGTTTAATTGATTTATCTTCGAAAATAATCAAAGTCCAGTCAAAGTCAAATATCTTTATTCCATATGGAAGCATTACACTTTCTTATTGATTGTCAACATATCTACCACCGGTTCGGAAATGGAAGCTCTGACCTGAGAAGAACCGGCGTAAGAAACTCAGCGGACTTTTTCTTTTCCTTTTTCTTCAATAAATTTTACAAACTTTTACATAAAACCTTACATTTTACTACTTTGAAATAGCCTGGAGCGAACAGTTCATTACCAGGATGTGTTATCTATCAAGTAGTCATTACAACAATAATATCCTTTAACAAAACGTTCCTTTAGCTGAACGTTTTCGGTATTTGTGAAGATTTCATTGTCCCTGAAAAGGTTTTCATTGTTCTTGGAGCCTGGTTTTGGAAGAACATAATTATGCTTATTCCTAGTTTTATATTATGTGTCTGAGACTGCCTCCATAGCCTAGTGGTATAGGTGTGGCAAAAGGAGGTCGTGGGTTCGAATCCTGCGGGGACCAACAATCATTGTAGTTTCCCTGTTGGTTGGGGCAATTTGGGCCGATCACCCAATTGTATCTGAAAGTAAGATGATCCATGCACGTCGGATGGGCAGAACAAAGTCAGTCACCACTAGCCGCATTGGACCAGCGTGGTGGGATCGGTCCAAACCCTTGGATAGAAGTTTGGAGGCTAGCCCAGCAGTGACTAACAAGGCTGATGATGTAATGTGATGCGATATTATGTTCACAATTTTTACAAATCATTTTATATTTTATGAACATACATAATATTTTCAATAGTATTAAGAAAAAACAGTCTTACATTAATTTCTGTAAACTATTTTCTCAGCGATTCTTTGGGCCAGTTATAGCTGCTCAGAATCTCTTTTAATACAATTACTTGCAGCTTTTATCCCATTTCAACTCCTATTAAATCAGTCGTTAACCACTACAAACCGAGTTCATATCTGACACAAAATTTCATAGTTTATTTCATGCTTTTCTGGACTATTCTAAATATGTGCCAAATTTCATTGAAATCAATTTCGTGGTTTTAGTCGGTAAAGACGGACAGACAGACAGAGTTACTATCCATTTATAATATTAGTATGGATTAATAGTCATATTATACCGCCATAGTTTATATTTTGAACAGGTTTTTCTCCTTTACATATGTTAAAAGAATTAATAACTATCACTCAGCAGATAAATTAAATGTTAACAAAATAAGGTATGTAATTAAAGTAATCGAAGTGAAATATCAAAGTCTATTAGCGGTCCAGCAACAGAACGCGTTCACTGCTTGTGCCGATGGTGTTAGAATAGCTTTTTTTACATTTATTTTGTGTTTTAATTATCTTAACCATTAGTGACTAATGGATAGACAAAATTATTTAGTAGTTGTAGAGCAAAGGATACTCTATTTACAAGTCCTTACATCAGTCTCCAACGTGAATAAAGAAGAAAGAAGAAGTAATGTTTATTTGGTACATTAAGCCAATAAAAACAAATATTGTGGAAAACAAATACAATATTTATTAATTAAACACAATAAACAAATTAATACTAATATAATTAACAAATAACCAAAGATTTCCACACGCGTTGGATCATAAGTTTTTACCCAGAATGCAGGTTTCTAGTGGAACCTAATATAAACACAGGCGGCTAATACTTAGACAATTATTTAGCAAATATACCTATATTTTGCAAGTACAACTGGTGTAGTGGTATCATGCTAGGTCTTGCGACACGGGTTCGATTCCCGCTGTGCAAGTACTGTTTTTTTCGTGAGAGATACATTTTATCACCCATTAACAATAAGAATATTTTTTATTTTAAAGCTCTATTTGTTCATTTTTTAATTAATAGAATTTTATTAATCGTCTTTTTAAATTGTTTAAATAAATTTGATGTTCCATAAAGTGAATTTTAACAAAAAGATATAAATGACAAAAGCGTATAACTATTTTTATACAATATAAGCAGGTAACAACAGCTGCACTCCGTACAAATTGCGTCGACATTTCAAATCTCTTATAACTTTTAAGGTATTCATTTCAAATGTGTAATTTTCAAAAATATTTACATTAAAATGCTTAATGTGCATTATTCTGAAAACATAAATACACTGTAACGCGGACTTTATTGTAGACCTTTTCAAGTAGAACAATTATGTAAAAGATACTTTATGTCTATCATTTACGAGTTTTTACGTTTGTAAGTTAATCCTTTTGAGTTGTGATTTTCGTGTCGTAATCTGTTTTATTTCTCAAACATCAATAAAGTACTAATGACAAAATTGTAAACAAAAATGGAACCAAATAAAAAAATAATGAAAATATATCAGAGCGGTGCAACAGGGTAACGTATTTAAAAAGAACATACGCTCCGAATTGAGTTTCACCTTCTTTCCTATTTTTAGTATATTTTAACCTTAGCATAAAAAGTTCAGATATGCTTTGAAATACTATTAGCGGGTACAAAAAATATTTTGAATGATAGAAAAATATTTATAACTTAATGCTTAAACAAAATTGTCATTGCTGTTAAACAGAAGTCAATATACAAGCCCAGACCCAATGTGGAAAGTTCAAAAGTTTGGAATTGCAATCAGCGATTCGCCAGCCATTTCATATTATAGGAAAACACAAAAGTTACAGAGTTTAGTGCTGTTTCAAAATTCTAATTTAAAAATATTCTACATTCATCATCAAATAACGTTTCCCTTTATTATATTTTAACCAGAGTATTACATCTGTATTAAATAAGAAAGAAAAATATCACCATAATAAACGATATTTTCATTGCGTGTTCTTTTATTTGCTCAAGTTTATATTATTGAATAAAATTACTCCAACAAGTCTGGTTAAATTAGAGCTAAAATAAGAGTAAAGTTACTTTAATTCCCCCCAAGCTGAAAATCGGTAAGATTGTCAAAAATATCATTAAAATAAAATTTTGAAGTTTTCCATATTCATCGTGCAAAGAAAAAAAAAAATCAAGATCAAAGGTCAAAAATGAGTTTTATATACGAATTAATACGGGGTAAATTAAAACTTTCATGATACATTTAAATTTAATAACTATATTATTTTTTTTAAATAAAATTGTAAAACATACAATATCGCCTAACTCGTCATTAATGAAGTTAACATGTCGATAAACAGGCGATATAAAGAAAGTTTGTCCCAAATTCGTGCTTGTTTAAATTCTGAACAAATTGAGGCATCGTCGTGATACTCAACTTCAAAACTTTCAGATTTATAAAATAGATCAAATTTATAAGTTTCATTTATATTAATAGCGAAAGTTATTATTTATTGGGCATAAGACTTTTATGTCAAATAACAAATGGGGCCAGAAGCAATCTCAATCAGCCGAAATCCTCCACGAGTCATTTAACCAATATGATATACATAATCACAATTGAGGTCATAGTAGTATATAAATACATATATATATATATATATATATAGACAACAATATTTCATGATTGTTTTCTAGTTGGTTAGGAAATTTGGGCCGATCCCAATTGTCTAAATGTCCTCCAATGTCCAGCAGTGGACTAGCACAGGCTGTGATAATATATATCTCCGATTAACTTCCTAGTGGTAAGGGCGAGTGTTAAGAAACTGAAGGTCGGGTTCGAACCTACGGGGACTCAACAAATTTGGTTGGAGCAATGCTAATCACCCGATTTCACATAACCATGCGTTGGATGGGTAAACTAAAAATGGGAAAAAGCCGCACTACGGAAGTACCAAGTGTTGGCAGGACGGAGGGGTGGGAATGCGGTGCTAGAGGATGGGTTGGCAGGTGGTAGCCTGGAAGAGGCTTCCCTGGGTTCACAGCAACTCTGGATTATGCGCTTTAGGGCCGCCAAGGTAGAATAAGGCCATGTGCCAACTCCTCTAACTAAATCCGTGAGCTGGGACTTTTCCAACGGCAAAAGAAAAGGCCGTGTGGCCAGGATTGCAGTAGAGGGCGTACGCATGGGCCTGAAATGTAGTTAATTCGCTACGGACACAGTTTCGTTTATTTATAAATAGTATATAACTTTAAACTTAAAATATGACGTCAGTAAACTGTAAGAAGTTTAAATTCTTTTTGTAATTAAAATAAAAACCGTACAGAGTTCTACCAATTATTCGGTAATCCACATAGTTCGTGAGGACAAAGCTTCCCGCGAACTCTGTGTTGAAAAGCTACCATAGACGATAAAAAACGTTGATTTACGTTGAATAGGTTTTAAGTTGTTATGAGATCAAGTATCAATTAAGTTTATGGAGGGAGGAGATGAACGAGATCATCACTTAATGATAAGCATTACGTACTACCCATAAGAAACAAAGTTTTATACGACAGGCGTCTTATTTGTCTAATAATTATACTAGCTAAGGTTCTTGTAAACCGGAAGGCGGGTATTGTTTTCTCACTACTACTAGGCGGGCAAAATGTGTTGTGGTGGAACCTCCCTAATCAGTTTCATTTTAAAAAATGGCCTATTTATGGTTGCAGGAAACAGTACACCTAAAGAGTTTGATTGAAACTGGCTATTTAATTCTGCTTTGTACAATGTGATCAGAAATAACGGTTTAAGGAGGTAATCATACCTGTATCATAAGTTTTGTTCACTTTTACTAATACTTTTACTATATAATGTATAATTTAGTCCTTGGGTTTAGTTCTGAACTGTCCATACGAAGGTCAAGGATGTAAAAAGTTTAAAGCCATAACAGTGATCCAGCGTATTTTCAAACTCTGTGTTTCAGGAAAACTCGAAACTCTCAAAGTGTAATGTTATGTCCAACTGACAATTTAAACATATCCGATATTCAACTCTCTTACAACCTTTTCTTATTTGGAACCATAGAAATGTCTTTCTTACTTCCGTTCAAAGCTTTTTTTTCTAGTATAATAGTAGATTTGATATGAAGTATAATAGTGTTTTATATCATTGCAACTAGAATTTACATTTATAATAAACAATTACATCCCACGGGGAAACAACGTTAGAAGTATTTGGATTATATAATATTTATATAACTTAAATACTTAATGTTGTTATTTTCTAGTTGGTAAGTGATTACCCAATTTTGCTAAGTGTGATTGAGTTGATCACTCAATCATCTGAAAAGTGAAATGATTCATGCGTAGGATGCGCTTGTAAAAATTCAATCAGATCACTTAATGTACTAAGAACGAATTAATTCTTACAACGCAGTTTACCCTTTGGGTTGCGGAGTTCAGATGTCAGTCGCTATGCATAAAAACTGCTATTCAGGTAAATCTGGAAGTATGGGAAGCTGACCTTAGATAAAGATGTAATTTAGCACTTTTTTAGTAATAACTTCGAAAGTGACTTGGAGATTATTACTCATTCGTCAACAGAAGTAATGCGCCTTCATAACATGAAGGATACAAAAAGATAAATCTCATGCAGTATTCATTTTTCATCGACTTAATAGTTTATCCTAAATAACTACTAAGGCATTGATTTAATGTAACTTCTTAATTATTTATATTAACGTACAATAAAATAATATCTTTCTGTTCTGCTATTCAAACCCGTAATGTAACGGATAACAAATTATATTCGAACTTGCAAATGCTTTACAGGACCGAATTTAATTGTTTTTTGCGATTAGAATTTATTTTCAAAAGATGAAATTTTATTAGACTTGCGTAAATTATTATTTTTTAATTTAAATTTCAATTAAGAATAATATATGATGAAGATTCATAAAAGCCGTACAGAAATAAGATTCTATGTATGATGAGAAAAAAAAATTTATTAAGTAAAAATAACTTCAGTTATATAGTTTGAATTTTGTAAAGCCGAACAGTGCATTATAAATATAGCAATATATTTAGTCACTGAGAATTAACCTTTTGAGTAATGTTTCTTTTTAATCTACAAAAAACATATTTACTTGAACTCTAACTTTTTAAATTCTTTTAATTAATATCTAAGCCCAAGGCCAGTTGCAATAATCATTGCTACCATTTAGCGAAATTTGTGCGAAGTTACAGAGACACGGGAACAAAATACCGTCAAGAGAAACTTTCACGCTGAAAATTTAAATGTTTCCTAAATTGGTCTTACATGGCCTTTACTTTAAGATTGCTTTGCATCAGATTGGAAGACTTAATTATAGTTTTAGCACCTTGATACGTTTTTTTAAAGATTTTATATCATTAGTCAATTTAATTATCATTCAATCCGACCTTTTCAATTCATGTTTTTATTAAAGTAAACTTGAATTATACATATTAATTAACAATAAACAAATATTTTTATTATTTTATAAACTATTACATATATAGGCAAATTTTACCGGTGGTAGGTCCCCTTTTTACAGGAGACCATCTGGGTGGGTACGCGCTCTGTTTCTGCGCAGAAGCAGTATGTGAAACATGCTGCTGTTCCGCTAAAGGGCACCAGTAGTAGCTTACTGGAGAGCGGACTTAACACCTGTATGTCTCCGCTAGGCAGCGCGTTGGCGATACCACTGGTATTGCTATGTCTATGAGCGTCGGTGACCACTTCTCTCAGGTGGCCCGACTGCTCGTCTGCCTGCGTATGCCATAAAATTAAAAAAAATTTATAGAATGTAATTAACTATATAGGATATCAATGTCAATGTTTACAAAATGTGGACACTGCTAGTGACATGTTGCATAATTCATAAACGTTTTGATTAAAAGCCAACATCCCCTGTAACTGATGCACTCCTACGTTCACGTACAAGTCATAAATATTCAAACACTAACTAGAGGACTAAATTAAATTTTAAAGTATTATTGAAATATCAATTCCAAAAGCGTTAAACAATTTACTTCTTTCTCCGAACAATTTTCTTATTGTATTATAGAATACGGTTTCTCATCAAGATTTCTTGAATAACAACTTTTATAAATATAAAATGTCATTCGACCCCTAAACGAAAATATATTTTAAATGTTATAAATTGTAACATAAGTTTTTACTCCGAATTTCTAACTCATATGTCAAGTGGCCTCAGCATCATCTAAAAAAAAATCAGAGACACAACGGATCATATATTACTTCTCTATTTGTTAACCTATTTTTTTCCGCAAAGGAAATTTTGGCAAACAATTGATACCAATGTTAACAATAGAGTTCTTAGAAGCTTTAAAAACTTAGATTGTTTAATTAGTAGTGGTTATAATAAAGATTACCTGCAAATTGTCAACAGTGAATGAATAATACGTAAAGGAAGGCCTTAAAGAGATTTATATTCAATATTTGTTATTATTCAAATAATAAAAATATACCAAAGATAACCCTTTACATATATAAGTGTGCGTGTTTTTGTATATGTATATACTTTTGTTTATGATATGTATGTATTTTTATTCGAAATAAGTTGATTTTGAATCAAATTATTTCATTTAATCAAATTCATAACAACAGAGAATGCTTATGGCATTAAGCCTTTTTGTGCGAAAAGAATAAAAAAATAAACGGGATATATTCTACATTATATAAGTAAAAAGCTCTCAACATTTGCTTGCGTTTTATATCAATGATTCGTAATATGTTAAAATTTCGAATAAATATGCTGTATTATCTGAACGGAGGCATTTTTCTTTAAGAAGAGCACTTAATGCGATGTAAATGTTCCCAGTTATTTAGCGCTTTTGAAACAATTCAAACGCAAGCTTTCTGCATTTGCCCTACTTTTCAATTTTCAAGCCGTCAAGTGTCCTAATATACGTGACAGCCTGTTCCAGAATTACGGAAGAATATGCTAATGAACTGCTAAGAGTGCTAGGGATTACGAAGCTTAAATTTTAAAAGAATAACTAAACGTTATTTCAAAAGCTTATTTCACAACTCTACAATATGAGTAAATAATAAATAGGAATACGTTGAATATATTTATATGTGTTTGTAGATCGTATTATAAATAAATACTCTGCTAATGTATTTTATAAATATATACTTACACTGTTTAGCGATTTCTTAAGTAAAATGTAATTTGTGTATGTGAATGTGCCTGTGACCTCACCTTTCAGAGGGCAGAAAGCAACACCACCACGTTGTTGCTTTTTTAGTCAGTGCGAGTCCGTTGTAATCCGTCCTTGTATTAGGCGGATAGGCGTAGGCATTGCCTCAAACAAAAAAAATACCTTACCAGTAAATACACTGTACTATGTTACCTGTCTCATCCTACTTAAAATTTACAAGACACAAACACAAACGAGCGCATATTAGGAGTACCCAATGTTTTGTGCAATATAACTTAAACACATGTTTACGTAGGGACCATTTTTACAAAGCATACAGTTTTTATCGCGGCCTTCATAAAAACGAAACGTATGGACATCATTACCCGTAAAATACAGGGGTCATGCTAAAACTTTTTGTTCTGATAATATCAAGTTAGGAACTGCTTTGATTTTTATGTGAAAATTACAACTCAGCTCTTAGTTGTATTTCAGTAGATAAGTGTAATAACTATATATATATCTATATATGTGCTTCTAGAGCGATAGCCCAGTAAACGTCACAACAAAACCATAATTAATGAACAAGTGCAAAAGTATTTACAACGTTAGTGAATTTTGAAACGATTATGCAACCTGGCCATGTAATGATCCCACCCGTTCTATTTTTAGTTGACAAAGAAAATGCTATCTGTTTTTTTCTAAATGTCTAAATGTTTTAATAATTTTGTCTAAATGTTTTGGCGGATTCTTCTCAATACCAAGGCGTTTTACTCCAAAAGTAAGGATAGTAAAACGTATCATTTATATAAGGATATTTAAGAGCAGGAGAATATCCTGATACTTGTGGAGGAATACATTTGACAAATCAACTGAGCCTTTTTTTTGTGGCTGATAATATGGGGAATAGAAGCTTGCTTCAAGATTTTCTTCTGGGAAATGTGGGGTATATTTATTTTATTACAGGACTTTTATTTGTATTTGTATTTGGTTTAATAATGAAACAATAAAACTAGATTATTTAAGATTTTTATTTTTTCATATATATAAAAATTACGTGACTTATCGAAATTTCGGATGCTAGTTCTTGTGAAACCATCATTTATAATTAGTTTAAATACAACACAAAATATTGTTACTTATTTGTCAAAAAATATAAATGATTCATTGGGACTTTATTTTACTGTATAACTTATTAAATGACAGCAACAGATGTCGACAATTGTACTAAGATGTCTATTAGAAGAATGAATATCTACAAAGATATCGCAGATTTAAAATGCATATGAAAAAATAATTGGAACAACATATATTAAAATTTAAAATGAATATTGTTTGACTAATCAGGATAAACTTTAAAAACTATAAATAAGACCATTAATAGTTATTTTAATAATATTTCAGAATAACTTTAAGAACGTTACTTTAACTATTTTTTTTTTATTTTGTAAGGTATTTAATTGTAATAGCTATAAATGTTATCCACATACCTGTATGTGGATAACATTTGTGATTGTTATTTGTCAATCTAATAAAAAGTTCTGACATTGACGTGACGTGTGAACGAAGGGCATATATGGTACACAATGTCCACTTTTGTGCGTAAGTTTGAAAGAAATTTTGCTTAGGCTAAGTGTAGAAAAAAGGTAAATGTGTAATGCCCTGAAAAAGCTGTTCGGGTGTTATTAATACTTATAAATATGGTCTGTGAAAATGGGGAATGAATTGCCTGCGACTCTCGTTTTAGTACTTGTTCATTTATCCTTTATTGTGCTGATCCTAATATGTTTGGTAATCACTAGTTAATTAACGATGTATTTGAGCATGTTTTACAAATGCATTAATCGTAATATATCTTGCATAAAATAAATCTGCTACTACAGTTTTTCACAGCCAGTATGCTCCTCATACATATTTTTACCTAAGTAAATGTTACTTCTTATTCAAATTCCATGTAATATAATCGTTTATGGTTAATTCCTTTACGGTGGTTCCAGGTGTGATCACATATTGCTGACCAATAGGGTCCTTCGTGAGTTGTGAAAACTTTCTGCTATTTCACGCGGTTTCTTACTGCTCGTTTTGTTTGTCGGATACAAAGAGGCCCTGTCAAAGCTTAGCTTAAACACTCAACGATCTTAAAGGGTGGTAAAAATTGTGTTATGACCTCAAGGGGCAAGCCCCTTTTTATTGACTCTCACCTCAAGATCTAGTCAGTTATAACCTTATCTGATGCATCACGTGAGGTAGGGCAAAGGATGCTGGTATCCGTGCGTCTGTCTTTAATTATTCTACTTGACGTTGCCGAGGCCCGCATGCTTATTGTCAAAAAGTCTTGCATGCTGTAGTAAGTATTTCCTGCAACTGCTGTGTAGAGTTTAATTTGCTTATCATGTTAAAGCTCAGTTACTACCTGTACCTACTTTGTCACGGATCACATGTGTGACAAATAGGATTCTAGCTGGAATAGACTGCAGTAAAGAAAGTGTAATATCCCAAAGGAAAGTATCTAATATTTTAGATATGTGTAAGTAAAAACATGTCGCTAAACTTTGTCGCTTATGCTTATTTTTTATATCGGACAGTTTTTTGTAAAATTGGTACCATTCTTATTTTTCTGACACATAATCTTCACATCACATCACATCATCAGCCTTTGTTAGTCCACTGCTGTGACTAGGTCTCCCCTAATACCTCCTATCCATTAGGGTTTGGACCGTATCCCACACGCTGGTCAATGCGGTTGGGGTGGACCGACTTTTACATGCCCATCCGACGCATGGATCATCTTACTTTTCAGACAATGGGTGATCGGCCCAATGCCTAACCAACTTAAAACAACAATGAAAATTTCTTGCGTCCCCGCAGGCTTCGAACCCGACCTCGGTTTCTAAAGCATACGCCCATACCACTAGGCTACGGAGGCAGTTACATAATCTTACCGTGGTTTATATTACATTTTCTCTCAAAATCAGATAGAAATTAATAAGAACTTTGTTTCATAAACGTTACATCATTAACATGTGTATGTAGGTCAGAATTAATAATTACAGTTAAAAAGTATGCTCATTTAAAATTTACACACAATATTCGTAGATAGAATAGAAGAATTTGTAAATTTAGCTCTCACCTACCCAGAGACACAACACAAAAAATACAGTAAGTAAGTCAGTAATTATAAATAATTATGGGCTGATTGTAGGGTAAAACTTCTTTGAACGGTAACGTTAGGTGGAGCCATCGATTAACGTCCATTGCCCTCAATGTTAGACTAATCCTTGATGAAAGATGAGCTTAATGAATGCCCCAACATTAAAAATCTAAGATCATAGTAATTAAATTTGTCTTTTGTTAAATGTTTGCAGAAAATAGACGTTTTTTTAAAACAATTTATGCGGTCGGATAAATAGTCCAAACAAAATTTGTAATAAAATTTGTGACAGCTACAATTTTTAACTAAGGAGATAACTGCTGATTTCAAGTTATAACGGGCAATACATTTTATTGTTTTTATATTAATTTAGACTTTTTAGGTCTTGAAATATCCTCGAAATACATCCAATGTAAAATAAAAATATAGATGCTGTCTAAGTTTTATTTAGCCTTATTTTGTTTTTTCCCCGACATGCGATAAGTTTTTCGTAGCTGTGTTCAAAAATAATCGATTAGAATCTTTTATTTATCATTTAAGTCCTTTTGCGTGAACTCTGGTATAGAGTTATCGGCTAGGAGACATTAAAAGAAAGTTAAAGTTTTTTTTTCTTGGTTGATGAAAAGGTTTTATTATCTTGACGTGTAAAAAAAAAATCTCGAAAAATATAAAGGAATATATAAAAAGTGTACTTTTATTAAAATTTTTAGTAACGTTACTTTCATTTCGAATAAATGTATAATTTAAGTAATAATTTTGCTCTAAGTTTTATTTCATATGAAAAATTGAAAAAAGCTTACAACTTTGATTTTTAGATCATCGTAAATCAGAATAAATAAATTAAAACACACTTTTAAGTAACTTTTGTATTTTTTATAATAAAAAAATTTTTACTCTTCTCTTTTATTTACATCTTCTCATTACATTTTTAATATCATTATTATGTAAAATTTTAATTTAAATATCCTTATAACTATAAGAACACTTTTTGACAAGACTACTTGTCAAAAAGTGTTCTAAAAACGTAACATACTATTATTATAAAAATTTATATTTTGGGCTACGACTATTTTGAGCATCCAAATTGTAATCGGTGAATCACAACTTTTGTCAAGGCTTTGAACTGGCTTTTTACGTACAAAATGAGCACAATTAAGCACATCAAACAGCGCTCTAATGCCTAAGAGGGCCAGCCTGTGGCATATCGAAAAACAACTTACAAACTTCTCTAATCAGCAGTCAGATGTTGCATGTCGCTTGGCACACGTGCTGATGAAAAACAAGTTATTGATATGCTGACAATAAATTATACAACTATGCTGTAATAAATTTTAGGAGCACTTTTATTGGGCAGTATGAGTAAAATTTAGAAATAAACACATAAACAAGAGCCTCGCCATCACAGTGTTAGATGACCCCCCACGAGCTGGAGTAACGACCTGTCTCAATGTGTAAAATTCGGTAGATGTAGGTAGCAAAGAACTGACTGAAATGACGATGATTTGAATTTAAAAAAATGTTATTAAATATATACTAATACAATATTGCATATGTTTATTTGTAGATGTAACAAATATATTTAGCTTTAATAGCAGGACTGAATTATTTAATTATAATTTCCTGTTTCATTTGGCTTACGTTTATTTTTAGTAATAGGCAGTACAAACGAAACTTTCGCTAATAAGTTATATAGTAAACTAAATAAGAAAGAAAGAAAGAAAAGGTTTATTTAGTACATAAGTTCATAAAACAACAATAAAAACATAAAAGCAATACAAAATATACAAATGCACCAGAAAAGGTGTCCACTCAGCGTAACATCACAATGTTTTGATAGCTTTTTACTGTTTGTTTGTAATAATTATTTTGATTTAGTTTATCTTTAAATATTTTAAATACAAATCAGAGCTAGCCTTTTGACCAAAGAAAATATTTTTTACAGTCAGAATAAGGTTATCGTCCTTAGTCACTTTTTTAGCTTAAATAGATAAAAATACTAAAAACTGTATACATACTACATAATTATACACAAAATATTGCTAATTGCTAAAAATTAAACTGCCGGAACCCGGGATCGAACCAGGGACCTTTAGATCTTCAGTCTAACGCTCTCCCAACTGAGCTATTTCGGCTATGGGTTTTATAAAGTAATTGTTAGTATTAGTTCTATCTATAATTATGTAAAGAAAAATAATCTAACTGCTGCGATTCATATCATCCATGTTCCTGGATATTACTCGTTCTCCCCTCATTTTTTTCGTAGGCAGTATTCACCAAAAATTTACATTATTTATGTTACTTTTTTAACGGCGTTCAGGCTATCTACATGAGATATATTAAACAGTAGTGGGATAATAATAATGTTTTATAGGATTACGCAAATGTTTATCAACTTTTCCCTTACGACATTATTTGTTGGGATTTAAAAAGGAGAGCGATTCTTGTTACTAGAAATAAACGTAAAATAAAATTGCTAGACAATCGGACTATAAATGAATTTAAACCAAGATTAATTTAATCACTGTCAGATAAATGTTTTGACAATAGATTTACGCAATTCTACCTTAAAGCATGGTGAATCTATTACGTCATACGTATCGGTATCATTATCACGGGCAGTAGCCTCTGTTCTAATCCGTTATCTTAGGGCTATGAGAGTAAGAAGATCCAGTTCCTGGGTGCATTCAGAGTGTAGTTATGCAGCCTGCTTAGAATTGCCCCCTTGGTCAGGCTTTGTCTTCAAATTGGTCTTTTTCAACAGCTGGTAACGGCTGAAGATACTAAAGCCCATCTCTACGACAAGGTGGGGATCAGAGGAAAAGAAGCAAAGCTATATGTCTATGTCAATGATTTAAGAAATTTAGTCTTTTAGTTACACATCATGTACTGTATATCCGTTTATAATTATTTTCACCTGATGCGTTTAACGTAGTTTTCAAATGACGAATTTCAATTTTAAAATTATTCTTTAAGTCGCACAGAATTATTGCATTAACAATATGTTATTCAATTTGTCCTCTATACTCACGAAGAACCTTACGCTAACATCGCGTGTACGTGATGTTTAATATCATTCTTTTTCAAAGCAGTCAACGTCAGAATATAAATATGGAATAAGTCACGATCCTCTTTCCCATTATGGGAGCAGGAAATTTGTTTGCAAAGAGGATATATAGCCGAAAATTTCGAATCGAGTAGCTTAGAGAATAATAAAATTAAGACACAAATTAGTTAAAAATTATAATTTATTCGACGAACTTTAACCTCAAACCGTGCATTATTGGACAATTAATAATCCTACATAAAATTCTTCTTAGTGTTAGAATGCTTTTAACACTAGGAAGGGTGTAAATTAAGGTCCCCTAGTTACAGAGTTTTGAAGTGATAGCTTAAACAATAGGCTTTACAAGATGATTTTATGTCATATATTCTTTTGAATACTAATAGTAGTAATAACTTGCTAAGATGTAAGTAGTTTCACTTTTCGACGACCACATTTAAAAAGTAATCTTTTTAGGTCGCATTGAACATAATCTATTCATATTACTTTTGATAACTATTTTTTTAAATGTCAGAATATATAAGTCTGTAGGTTACAAAGGGAAGTACTGAAAAGTCAGTGAGTTTTTACACTTCAAAATTGTTGAAAGTATTGTGTATGTTCTCTTCAGTTCCGAATATTTTAAATTATAACTTGGAAACAGAATAACATATCTAAAATTTTGTATATTCTTATGCTGAGTATACTGGTAAGAAATGTGCTACGTCACAATTTAAACTTTTCAGATTTTGGCTCAGGCATTGATCAACAACGTAGTTACCGTCAAATATGTTATATTTTATAGTTCATATTATTTTTCATATAATTTGATTGAGCTCTCTCTGAATAGGAAGGTGCCAGGTATACCAGAGTGTAAAATTTTTTGTTTAAGTCTCTGTAAAATTACTAAAATACGTTTGTTTTTGAGAGTACGTTTAGCGGTTAAAATAAAATGAGATGATGACGATGTCTTTAAGCAATAAGTTTTAAGTATTTATTTCAGTTTAAGTAAGTGAGTTCTCCTAAATATCAATTTATGATTTCTGAAATAAATCCTAAAATACTATGCGTTTAGAAACAAAATGTGACCCGGGTCGCAAGAATGGGAATCTTGCAGATACCACTACTCCAGCATTGTATGCGTGCTGTAGTATTTTTTATTGCATACGCGAGCAGACGAGCAGTCAGCCTCCTGATGGAAGTGGTCATCGACGCCCTGACTGGCAATACAGAATCACCAACGCTTGCCTACCGTGGGACAAAGGACGATTAAGTCTGATTGTCGCCAGCGTATTTACGGTAAATACGCTGGCATGTCCCTTCAAACCGAACACAGTAGTGTTTCAACTACTGTTTTTTAAATTTGTTGACAAATCCTTTCGTCTATGTTTAAGCATAAGCATAAAAAGTTATTAACTTCCCACGCTTTACCCTCATGGTAAATTGTAACAATGATAATAATACATTACATGCTTTTAAGCCCGAAGGTCTTTGCGGCGAATGCTGGGATGACTCGCAGTGGAAAACTTAACTTAAAATTATATAGCATATATGCAATCCTGCTAAGTCACGAGCATTTGAAAGGATTAGCTCGTGAACAGAAAGAAGTCAAAAAAAAAGGTTGGTAGTGGTAAGAAGCGATGTTGATGGACCAAAACGTTCTGGTGGAGGCCGCGTTAGGAAGACGAAACGTGGTCGACCCCGACAGGTGGGATGTCGATCTCGTGTAGTCGCTCAAGTTGGCAACAAGTGCTAGGGATCGACCGTCTTGGCGTTCATTGAAAGGCTATTTCAGCAGTGGCCGGTAGGACCTGCATGATTATTATGATATACAGCTGGCGTAAGACTACCTCTTTCTTTGTTATTCTTCGTAAAGGGATAAGCCACACACGTTCTTACGAAACGTGCTGCGGCCACTAACGGGCAGTTGAAGAATCCAAAAATAATTGCAGTTGCCAACCCGCTTGCAATACACGGCCACTATGGCAGATTATTAAAGTTAAAAATTATGAATATTAACTGACAAAAATATGTTCATTCATAATCAATATCAGCCGGTGTCAGTCCTCTGCTGGCCATGGCGCCCCCTAACGCCTCGATTCCTACCTTCGGCTTTTCTCTTTCAGTTCACATCTAAACTATTAACGGTTTTAAAATTAACTGACTAATTTCCTTTGCAATAAATGACGTGTGTTATAAATAATGAATTATCGCCATTGTTTCATTTTTAAAAACTATACGGTTGTAATATTTTATTGATACGTTTTGTCTAGTTTAGTATTGAAAGGAATTTTTGATTTGATGATATAGTCCTCTTTTATGAGGTCGGATTACTTAATTAAAATTTGGCATTCTTTTTAAGGACCGATGAATATTAAATACGCTTCTTTTTTAAAACAAAAAAATATTTACACTATTTTTAAACAAATTTATTAGATAGTTTTCAATTACGTTTTCTATAAAACTTTTTTTAACTTTTTAAATTTATATTTTTTTCACAAATCCGTCATTCGTTATTGTGGATTCACGTGTTCCGATAACAGGAAACTACTTGTCTCGATCAATAGGAAATGGCATCATTTCCTTCGATAGAATAGATTCCGGAATAAACGTTATGGAAAATGTGCTATTTTATGAGATCTTCAAACTTAAGGGTTGGTGATATAGCTCTAAGCTGATGAAGATAATTGTCTAATCTCTACTACATTTTAATGTTTTGTCTTTTGTTATTAATTTATCTCATCTTGTTTGGTGTTGAATTTTTTGTGTATAACAAGTCCACAGTAACGCTATAGATTTAATTTATTTTATATATTCGACTATTTTCTAATCCGATTTATTATGACCCTCCTGGTCTAGTGGTAATATTGCTTTGAACCAGAGGTCGTGGGTTGCTTCCGGGAAAATCTTTGTTTAGCTATCACCAATTGTCAGAATAGTTAGATGATTCTGATGTTGGATGGGCTAGTTTGTTCTACAACAAACGCGATTGGACCAGCTGGTGATTTATTTTACGATGACTCACGTGGTGGAGTTATCTACAACCTGGCGGGTTCAGGGCTGTGCACACTTTTAAGTGTGCGCAGACTTTCATCTCTCTTTTCTGTCGATTAGTCTCCGGACTGAAGGGGACCTCGCTCGTTCACTTTTTATCCTTAAGCGGAGCTTGAAGAGGCCTGAAGAGGCCGAGCCTCGCTCGATCAGTCGCTGGTCAGGTCGGATGCCTATGCCGTTGCAAATTTATCAGAGGCCTCGTGGGCCGAACCTCGGCTCGATAGGTTGCTATCACGACTTGTCAGAAAGTAAGTGACCCCTTTCTGGCTGGTGAGAATCGGCCACGAAGTGCAGATATCCGTATGGGCAGGTGGTATTTAGTTTTCCATGCTGACGGCGAGGACAAGATGCTTTGCGTCTTTGAGAGGTTAAACGTCTTGCAGATCGTAATCTCATCGTCCGGATCTTCTATCGCGTTTCGCCGTCGTTTGGTGGACTGTCGTCATTTTTAGCGGGTGATTCGGTTGGTTCGTGAACGGACGGCGCCCCGAAGCGAGTTGTCTTGCGATGTTAGCAGAAGCCGAGGTCGAAATATCGGATAGTGCTTGTTTAGGTACTTATTGTGAATAGGTTAGCAATCGCTATCAGTCAGGTGTGAAGGTCCAGTTCGCGTATGTATAGCGCGCACAGTTGGCCCTGCGCATGATATTGCAGGACTTGAAGCTTTTCAGTGATGTAACGCTTTGCATGTCAAGACAGGACTGGCATATGTTAAAAGGACGGCCTTGAGCTGTCTTGTATGTGGTCTTACGTGCGCAGAGATAACTGCTTTTTGGGTTGATTAATGCGAAAGAGTCGACATAGGACCAGGCTGGACAAGACGTTCATTAAATTTTCCGAAACCATTGAGGAAGGCTAATGGGACGATAGGAACTGGGAAGTGCAGGTGGTTTGCCGGTTTGAGGAACCCTATAACTTCAGCATCCTTCTAAGTGTTTGGGAAAATACCCTTGGAAAGACTGCGCTTATAAGTTAGGATTAGGATGTTATTATATGTTCCGGTAAGATTTTAATAACTGGGTTGTTTCATTCCGTCGGTGCCGGGGCTTTCCGAGGTTTGAGATTTTTGGTAATCGACTTGACTTCGTTTCGGTTACCGGTGAAGTTAAATCGCGAGGAGGAAGTTGGGTCAATCGCTCGACCTCGCTCTCCACCTTTGCGGTAAGCGGCGTCGATCAGGTTGAGTGCTTGGCGTGCATTGAGCATCGAGGCTGTCAGCTAGACATTCAGCTTTTTCTTCATCGAGAAAGCTAAAGGAGCATCAGGAAGGTTAGGATGGGATGAGCGGCATCGGAGGGTTCCAATTCCGCCCTTAGACTTTTAGGAAGTTGCCAGGCGGCCTGATGGGATGGGTGCAAATTGTTAGATCTGTATCCCACGATCGTTCCTGAATTCAGCTATGCGCTCTTGGACTGATGTTCATGGAGGCGCGTAGCTGCCTCAGTTCCACTCGGTTCGGATACCATCTGTAGGCACGAATCGCAGCCCTCTTGTGTCACAAGAGAGAAGAGGTCCTTTACGTCGTTTGGAAAGGCCCAGCGGGGATTTTCCTTCACCGGGATTTGCTTCGAGGATGCCTCGACGACACTTTGGACATGTCTTGTGAGCGCATGAGCAGCGAGATTCGCGTCATTAGCACTGTGCAGGACTTTAGGAATGGCATCTAGGAGTGGCGAGCTAGTGCAGTCTAGCTGCAATTTGAGTTTGCGCCAGTCAACTATGGTTTTGGATATGATATTTTAGGAATCAGGTGGTCCTAATTTGAGGATAACTGGGCGATGATCGGAGGTTAGATCTTCTATGACCTCTATACCTCTAAAAGCAATATTGACGTTTTTAAGGAGGGCAATATCAAGCACATCCGATCTGTGGCCTAGCATGTGCGGGTAGTGCGTATGCTTAAGCGGAGCAACGACACTGAAGTTAAGTAATTCTGATAGTGCATCTAGTGCTGCACGTCGCGAGTTGATTTTGTAGCTGTTCCATCGGGTGTGCTTGCTATTGAAGTCGCCTGCCAGAATGACGGCGCCTCCTAGGGAGAATAGCGTCTCGAAGTCGGATTCAATTATCTCGGATGAGCTTCTACATGTTAAGTAGACCGAGGCTATGGTAATTGGTGCGTGTCCTGTCATGGCTAAAAAGCAGCTTTGTGCGATAAAGTCCAAACACCCCCTAATGGAGAAGGCGTGAATTAGTGGAAGCCACTGACTTATTATTCCACCAGTGACTTATTTTTGCCTATTCCATTTTATCCAAAATTTGTCAGAAAAACATTTTTTTAAACAATTTAAATTAGTTTGAGGGTTATAATTTTATAACAATGAAACTATTGGTTATAAATGTAATGACCGGTGTAACCATTTTTAAAACACCTTTAAAAGTGAGTTACAATAATAAATTTAAAAAATTATTAGCATCACGAGTGCACGGTGGGAAAAAATCTGAAGAAGAATCTTCCCTTAGACCACATTCATTTTATTGAAATGCTAGGGCTGATCTCTTTTAATATTAGATCTTTTATCGAATTGAGTCACGTCCTTTATGTCCTTAAAATTGGACCCTTGTAGAACATATAAAGGAATTTTACGGGCGGACGAAATGGGCCGTTTGACCGAAGATGTAGTTTATTTGAGGATTGGGTTCAGCAAAAAGCCCTTACAGCTTTATTGAAAAATTAAAATAAACGGTGTGCTCAAATAATTAATTCATCATTAACGTAGGCAAAATGCTGGAAAAGTTTGATATCTTTAAATATTAAACAGTACGGGGGCTGTCCTTCTTAGTGTACTGTCTTGTAGTTTTTATCTATTTATGTTCAAATTACTATGATAAACAGATTCTTAATAATGCTGCATAACTAAATGTTACGCTCGTCAAAATTGTTATAATAATAGTGATATTAGTTAGCAAAAAATAAAGTATTAATTTAATATGTATATAAACAATATACATATTAAATTAATACTTTTATTCACTATTTACCTTTCGTTAAGTGGTTCAAAAAAGAATACTAGCTTATAAAGGTTAACGTTTCCCTTTTAAATACATATATAATTTTTAAATAGGCATTGAATCAGCTTAGTTTAGCTTGATTTATTGCGTTTTTCTTTCTGCTAAAAAGTTTTAGGGCGTAATAAAGGTAACATCATCGACTCACGTCAACGTTAAAAATTGATCGTTTATAGAGCTCTGACCCTCTAAAATAATCCTAATGCTTTAAATGATTCAGTAGCTTATTTTGTAATTGTTGTTTTTTATACACATTGAGAAAGTGCATGAAAATCAGGTTAAGACACCATATTATACAAATATATGACGAGTAGAATTAACTGATTATATCATATTTTATAACTGTACAATTATTACAAATGTATAAACCAAGATTTAGCCATTTTCCAACGTCTGTGCCCAAGGTGGAGAGCAGCCACGAGCAATCTCTAATTAAACAGGATAAAATCAGTAATACTGCAATTTTTATCATGTACAGCGTTCAAGTAAAAAGAAGTAAGTATTATATATCTTATATTTACAATAATTATGTAATTGTGATGTGTGGATGAGAGGAGTGAAATGAATCAAACAGGCGTGGAGTATACACTGAATTTATTTAGGAAAATTCATCCCTTTATATAATTATAACAATAGGTTAATAATGTGTCAGGTTACAATGTTTACATTAGGGTCTAGTTACTAATTAAAGATAATTAATATGATATTATTAAATATGACACTGTTTATACTTAAAGTCACTATAACCTAAATTCCTTAGTGATATCTCATTAAAGTACTTATACATACACTACATCTTCCCATATTTAAAAAAAATACACATGATATGGTATTGTTCTATTTTTATGAATTATATTTTCTTTTGTTATTTTGTAATATTTTTACATTAACATTCATATCACTCATTACCTTGTTTGGTCCCATATAAACTTGATCCAACTTCTCTCTATTTTAATTTTTAACAAGTAATAAATCTCCCTCTTTATATTTAATTAAATTTATTGTTTTATTATAGTGTCCTTTTTCTGCAATTTTGAATTTATCTATTAATATTTATCTATTAAATTAATATTTTGTTTTGCTTCTTCGCGATTTTTGTAATCTATATTTTAACTCAAAAGGATAGTCGTCAAAGTTATAAATTGGATCAATTTTATTTACAAGATTACTCGGTATACCACAATTTTCCAAATACAAGTTCATAGGGTGTATATTGTGTTTCAGTATGCACAGTTGTATTATATCCAAAACACCAGTATTATAACCAGAGCTCCAATTTTGAGCTTGGTTGTTGGTTTGTATCCTTAAGAAAGCTCACATGATTAGTGTGAGTTTTCTAAGGATCCTATACTTTCGTGGTGATATGCAGTGGATTGTATTTGTTTTTATGTCTAATAGTTTACAAACATCTTTCATTGTTGCTGAAATGAATTCTGTACCTCTATCAGTTGCAATTTCCTGCGGGATACCGAACGTAAATAAAATTATTTACAAGAGCACGGGCTACTGTTTCTGTTTCCTTATTCAACATTGGGTATGCTTCTACGTATTTAGTTAATTCACATTGTAAAGTTAGTATATACATACCCAGTTTAAACTCGTGTAAGAGGTCCGACTATATCTAGATAAATTTTCTCAAAAGCTGAGGATGCAGTTACTAGTAATACACATAGGTTTGCTTAACATGTATTTGAAACTTTTGCTTCTGACATTGTTCGCATCCCTTCACAAAGTTTTTATATCATTGTCTACCAGTCCAATAGTAACGTCTTTTATATTATTCGTCATCCTCCTAATACCAGCATGACCACTGCTTTGAACATGTGAAAATCATTCAATATGACCTTTTGGTCTTCTTTATGTTCTACCTTCGTTACACCTTTTATTATACAGATTCGTGGCCCTTGCCATTATTTCTACTTTTTTACTTCCAGCTAGCTCTTTAATTAACTTTTCATTTCTTTCACTTTTTATTATGCAGAGTTCTTTATTTTTTCTTTATTACAGAATTCTTCTACATTCTCTCTGCAGAAAAACTCGTTTCAACCATGATCTAGATAGATTATTGTAATTATCTGTTTAGAAGGTATATAAAAATGTTTTTTCTCTGCTGAAATATATTTAAACGTGCTATTCTTCATAAATTCAGTTAGGCGTCAAACGTAAATTTATAGAATCTTTAGCCTTTTAAACATTTCTACGACTCTTGGATGATCAGTCCAGTCGTTTAGTTTAGTTTCGTCGTCGTCATCTTTTGTCTTTTATTTCATCTATCATTTTCTTGTTTTCTAGTCATAACCATAAGGTAATTGACTTCTTTGTTCTTAGCCTTTATATCTTCCGATGTCAACACTATACGTATCTCGTATGTATACGCATAGTATACGCATATATACGCATCTGCAGCTACATTATCTTTTCCTCGCGTGTATTCTACTACATAATCGTATTCTTCTAAACATAGTCTAAATTTGGTCAGTCTGCTTGATGGGTTGTTCATATTAAATAAATATATTAGCGGCCTATGATCGGTACAGATTTTGAACTTTCGCCATAAAGATATGGTCGAAAATATTTGACAAGCCCACACAATTGTAAAGTTCTTTTCTATCACTGGATAGTTAAATTCTGCTTTGTTTAACGTGCGACTAGCATACGCCACGGGCCTTTTATCCTGATTTGATAAAACAGCTCCAATTGCTAAACCTGATGCATCAGTATGTAGTATAAACTCATTACTTTCTTCAAATTCGGATATTGCAACAATGGTGGGTTAATAATGCCTTTTCAGGGTATCAAAAGAAATTTGACAATCTGTATTCCATTGAAAGAAAATATTTTTCTAGTTAAATTATTTAAAGTTGCTGTAATATGTGCAAAATTTGGTATAAACCTCCTATAATAATTAGCAAATGCGACGAATCTTTTGACTTCATCTGCATTTTTCGGAGGTAGGATAATCTTGAATGGCTTAACTTTCTCAGGATCTGGTTTAATACCTTGTGGTGTCACAATGTGACCTAGATAAGAGTTCTTTTCTTAAAAGTTACACTTTAGTGGATTCAATTTCATATTTACTTTTCTTAATCGTGAGAATACATCAATAAGGTTTTTGTTGTGCTGATTCAGTTCGTCCATTACAATAATATCATCAAGATATACTATGCACTTTTCATAATTTAACCCTGATAATGCAATCGTCATAGCTCTACTAGAATGCACTAGGACTTGTTTTTAGACCCATTGGTAAGCGTTTCATTTGATAATGTTTATCGTTACAAATGCTTGTATTTTCGCTCTCCGCATCTAATTTTATTTGATAATAGCCTTGATTTAGATCCAAGTGGCTAAAATACATAGTCCCCGATAAAGAATCAATATTTCCGTTATGTTTGGTAATGGGAATTTATCATCTAGAATGCACTCATTTAGTTTCCTATAGTCAAGTACAACTCTCCATTTCCTTTTCACCATTCGCGTCAATTTTCTTAGGTACAATTAGTAATGGACTAGACCATTCAAATTGACCTCAATAATGTCATTGTCTATCATGTCCTGTATTTGTTTTCTTATTTCCGTTTTTTGCAGAATGTGGTAATCTATAAAGTTTAGAGTAAACTGGACTTGTATTTTCTTTTAGGTGTATTTTCTGTTCATATAAATTACAAGTGTTCAGCCTATCACCTAGTGAAGTTAAATATGTCTGCAAATTTAGCACAGATACTAGCTATATTTGTTTTTCTTCCGTATTTAAATTTTCTAGTTTTAATAAATCAAACAACTTTCTAACTCTTTCTCCATTGTTTGTTACTTCTTTAAATTTTAAACAATCAAATGCATCTAAAGTGATTATTTCAGGTGTAAAACAATATAAAACTACTTCAGTTTCCCTAGTATTCATAATACGTACTGATATTTTCCCGTTTTTACTTTTACTTATACTGTTAGAAGAAATACTCCATCACACACTTCCTTCGAAGTAATTAGCAGTTGTTAGTTGATTAGTATTAATTTCAATAACTTTTTCACATCTAGCTGGCAATTTTATGCTTGTAGAGTTATATTTGTTCTTAAAACATATGTATTTGTATTGTCGTACAATTAGAATCTTTTGAAGGGTTAATGTTTAATTTTCAAAATCTAGTAATGCCTTATATCTTAACAAAAATCTTGTCCAAGTATACCATCAATATTTAATGTAGTGATTGAAATATATGAAATTCATGTTTAAATGTTGAGTTTCTATATTGCAGTGCTAATTCTATGTATTCTATGTATGTGAAGTAATTTTACCACCAATGCCTTTAATGTATGTTGTTTTTGGGTAATTTATCAGTAATATAGTTGTATAGCAGTATATTTTATTAAAGATAATGTTGCGCCTGTGTCTAAGTAAAATGTATATTTTTGTTATTTATGTAAAATTTAACTGAATTCATATTATTATAGCTCATTACATATTCATTAGTTTCCAGAAAAACCAATTTGGTATCGGTATTATCATGTTCTTCCTTTTCGTTTGACGAATTCTGTGCCAAATTCACTTGCTGTTGGTTTCTACTATTATGATTATTCGGTTGGAGTATTACGCGTATACGATCTATCCATCGGTTTAATCTACCTCTACTTTTTGAAAACCCCTGATTTCGACCTCGTGAATAAATTGTGTTCTGAATACATTCTTCTTATACTGCTGTTGGGTTTCCGTATTGGTTTTAAACGTAGCTTCCCGATGCCTGTATACCTGGAATCCCCTGATAGGGTCTTCCTTTTGCAAATAATACTCGATTAGTTGATGAGAAGTAATTGTTACTTCTTCGTCCTTTGCCATTTATCGCGTCTTTCAATGAATTGTAATCTCGCGCAGCTATGACAGTTTTCAATCTATCATTTTGCAGACCATTAGCAAATTTATGTATTGCCTGTTTTTCATTTATGGACTTCAGAATGCTGAAAGGCATCTGATTTTCCTTTAGCTTGTGAGATAGTAGGTCAACAAACAGTTGCTCGACCTCTGAACCGAATTTATCAATCGATTTATTACCTTGGTAAAAATCTAGTAGCTTCCTTTGTAACGCGGTTTCTGATTTACTAGTCAGGAGGTGCTTTCTCATATCGTTAACCATTTCTTCCACATTGCTGTAGGTATTATTTAATCTTAACTTCGCATTTCGTGACAATCGTGTCTTCAATACAAAATTAATAAAATTTCATTTTCTTTCTTTAGCTAATCATTGTTGTATATAATTCAATTGCATCTATTAACTGCAAGGTAACATTTTCTGTGTCGTCCATTACGGGCAACAGAGAAACTGCTGTTTTAAATCAAACTCTTGTTTCATTGACATGATTGTCTCTTTCATAAGGTTGATTATTTCGTCAAAAGTTTATCTATTTCTAATGTTATATCTTAATCTCCTACACTAGTTTTTATACTTTTTATATATTGGTTATACTTTTTGTATACTTCCTTAGCTACCTCGTATTTTCTTTTTGATGTTTCACTTCTAAGGCGCTTTATTCCAAATTTAATTAAATATTGTCTTATTTCTATAAATTATTAAAATATTCTTGTATTATATCTGACATTTATAATTTAAAATATTGATAAGAAATTATATCCATGTCTAATATAAATTTGATTAATACATTGATTATATTAAATCTTTATACAACATAAATTTGATTCAAATAAGTAGTTATGTCACTTACATTATATATTCCTAGACCGACGATCTACGTGACCGCAGCGCTATCTCGGTGGCTTGTCGCTGTATCTTCTTTGTCAGCGTCTTGTGAGCTTCTTGTATATTGAATACGCCAGTATCATACCGCAGATCACCACTATTGAAATGATTAAATTGTACATGTTGTCTGCATTTCCCAGGGTCGATGCTGTTTGGTGCATAATTATTTTGACCGCTTTGAGTGATGATTGCTTCTTCTTTTGTCTTCTTTGACTGTTGCTTGCCATTCTATTGTTATTTATTGTATTTGTTATTTACCACTCAGCAAACGTCGAGTCCCGTTCCATATGATCTTCCATATAAATAAAAGATTGCCCTTGAAAATGACTTCTATTTGCGCTGATGCTCTTGTTCCATCTGGAAAGTCTATGTCGAAACCATTCTCCAGTAAAATCTTCTGTTTCACAGCTAACTTGATGGGCACAAATAATGACCATTATGACCTTCTATATATGCCACAATTACTTGCGTTCCTGTTCCTTTGTGTTGAACGGCTTTGAATTTAACTTCATTCTTCTCACAGAAAATAAGAAGTTGATTTTTATTAATGATGATGAAGCGAATTCGAAAAGAATGTTTTCGAATTTTTATTCCCCATCGTACTTAACTTTAACTATAAATTATAAACAACTATTTTGGCTCACTGATACGGGATCAAATTCAGAACTTAGGTGCCAAATACGGCAGGCAACTTAGACGCTTGATACTCGACGCGAGTGCACTGGCAGGATCGCCATGTGATGGGTGGATGGAGGAGTGAAATGAATCAAACGGGCGTGGAGTATACACTGAATTTATTTAGGAAAATTCATCCCTTTATATAATTATAACAATAGGTTAATAATGTGTCAGGTTACAATGTTTACATTAGGGTCTAGTTACTAATTAAAGATAATTAATATGATATTATTAAATATGACACTGTTTATACTTAAAGTCACGTATAACCTAAATTCCTTAGTGATATCTCATTAAAGTACTTTACATACACTACATAATTTTGCATAGATTTCTGCATGTCCAACGCAGTTTTGAAGCAAAATGACTGAGAATGCATACATTGGCACTGCGGTAAGTGCCAATGTGTGCAGTCTTGTGTTTGAATGTATGTCTCAAACAGATGGGTATATTTATAGGGTTTTGTGTTTTAATTTTATTATTAGAGCTATTCTCATCATTTGACCTGATTCTTTATATATTTTAGCTAATTCTTAGCCTCAATGTGTCTTATCGTTGGCAATTTACGAGGAAATTGCGTTGTTATAGGCCGTTTATATCTTAATTTCTCTGTATTCACTAAACTGCAAATAATTTGATGTTGGGCAGAGATAAGGAAGATGTATGTTGTGTCCCCCCGAACAGGTTCTCGCTCGTCGTAGTGGAGGGGCTCAGTACTTGCGGTCTGCTCATCCGCGGGGAAGCTAAGATGAATTTGGTCAGCCCAAGGTGTAAGGCTGGCTTAGGAAGAGGCTGCTCTAAGTTGACTACATAAGTCAGCTTTGGATGCACCCTGAGGGTGAGCGGGACATGTTGCAGAAGGTAGGTGTGCCGCCCTTCCTGTCCTTCGCAACCAGGGCAGAGTTACGGGGGTAGAAGATTTTAAATATCAGCGGTGTGGATGGGCCGTGGGAGGATGGAACATTCGGCATGGTTCGTCGATCTCTCCTTCTGCGGTCGAACGGTGCTAGCGCCTAACACCAAGGCCGCCGCTAGGTCTTGTCCCTGCGTGGGTTGGGGTTTCCTGGCTCACATGTTCGCTGAGTGAGAGACTCGGGGAAGCCCCTGTATCTAGGTAACAGATAACCTGTGTACAGGGGCCGCAACAAAGGACGCTTTATTTCCTATGCGACCAGAGGCAGGCAGATGGCCGTAGGGCCGAGATAATACTTCTTTTGTGGCCAGCGCTGCGGTCTGAAAAAGGGGGCTGACAGGTTCAAAAAAGGAAAATAAATCCTTATTTGGCAGTGGAAGGGTGTCCATAGTTATTGTTATACCACAAGTAATTTTTTAACAATAAATGTTTATAAATTTACTTATGGTAAGTGATATTGACCTGTTTATAAGCACCTTACCATACAAAGTAGGGGATAAAAATTATTTTAATACTTTTAGATCATTGTCGAGTGTAATTCTAGGCAACTACGTTTTAAGTGCAGCCAATCGATCGGTATACGCTTCCATTATTACGCAATGAGACATGGCCACAATAAATGTGCAATTAGGTCGTTCATTAGTATATTATAGTCATGATTGTCCAAGTTTCCATTCTGATTGAGGTATACCTTCTATGGTTTATTTCTATAGATAACGTCATGCTAGGAAAAACTAGTTTCGTACCGTTACCTTTTATTCTTAGCCTTTGTACCTGTCTCTATTACCTCTGTATTGCACAATAGTTAACTGAGACAAAATGTCGTTTTTTTATAACGCCCGTTATTTCTGTAAATTAATAAAATTTTATGAATGAATACATTGTTGCATACGGGCAGTCGGGCCATCCGAAGAAAAGTGGGCGAGCTGCCTACCGAGACTTAACTGAAAAATAGGAAGTAACCTTAATTTTTAACCCATTAAATACACTGGCTACGGAGCCCTTTTGGATCAACTTATGATCGTGTCAAACACTATACTGTTTGTATTTTTTTTGTTACCAGTAATAAACACTTCTTACATTTTACTACTATTATATTTTATCTTTAATAATTTGCATATCTAATGCAAATCTGTGTCCGTAGCGGATCAATGCTCGAAAATTTCAGCTGAGCAATTGCACCTATTATTGGACTTTGTTACTGTTCTGTTATTGCCGATGTCCTTGGTCGTTCACTTTCTTCAGGGTGGCCCGACTGCTTGTCTGTCTTCATATGCAATAAAAAAACTAGATTTCCTGCCTTTCTAACTGTAATATAATACTTATATAATAATACTATAAACACGTAGTATTTCTATTGCTTACGCGAATATTATACATTAATTATAATATTCGCGTAAGCAAAAATATTACTGTTTATAGTGTTATATATTACATTAAGCTAAAAATTATATTAGAAACAACAACAAGCTTGCTGCGCCACGGCAGCGTCACAGTGACCGAGTGAAGGCAGCCACAGTGGAGCGAGTACCTGCTGTTCTACCTGTTGTGAGAGGCGTAACTGACAAGATTGAGCTACATTTTGAGGCGGGCTTCAATCAAAACTTCTCCTTCTTTAGTTCTCTAGCAATACCTAAACGAAAAACTATTTTTATGTCATCTTTAACAAACCAATTCGGTTTTATATACCGGAATATTTCGGCGCAGATCTAACTGTCGGCCAATGTTAGTTAACCGACAAAACGCGCAAAAACTTCTAACCCGAGTTCGAGATAAAACCTAAGCCTAAACAAAGTTTGCAATTTTAAGGAAAATTTAACTATATATCGTGTGACCTGATATAGATCGTATATGGAATAATACCGTGTGGTAAAGCTAGGGAGTTTATTATTTAACTAAATGGTTCAAGCTTCTCTGTGAGTATTGAACAACCCATTTATAGAGAAAGAGAAGGCCAAGATTAGAAAAGCAAAGGCTGTGTAAGCTTTTGAAGAATTTTTATACATTTTTCAAAAGAGAACATTTTATATTCTTTACAACTTAGAAAAAAAATTGTAAAAAATGGAAACCACTTAACAAACAATGCTTTTTTTTATTGCTTACGTAGGCAGACGAGCAGTCAGGCCACCTGATGGAAAGTGGTCATCGATGCCCGTATACATCGGCAATACTAGTCGTATCACCAACGCGCTGCCTACCGTGAGACATAGGGTGTCAAGTCTCGTTTACCCAGTAAATAAGCTGGCTACGGTGCCCGTCAAACTGGTACTGTGTTGTTAGTGAGCATTTTGATATTTCTAGGACCGAATACCTTTCTTTTAATACTGGAATTGCAGTTATATTTGTGTCACTATGCGATATAAATAACATTCGGAGTTCATTGGCTTGGGCTTCATATTATTTTAAAATAGGCTCTGATTGTGAAGGGTCCCTTTAAGAGATCCGGATTTCAAAACGTCGCCGGCGGGATACATCAAAACATAATTTAAAAGTTACTGTATTGAGTAACATAGAACTCTTTGCCGTAATAATAATTTATATTAAACTTTTTTATTTAGTTTATTTGAAGTTATTACAAAGTTGGCCTTTTCAAGAATTTTTTGAGACCATATACTTCTTTATTTCTTGATTTATTTCAAGAAAGGTTTATTTGTTTTTAAAGTATAAGCCTTTACGAATTTTACGATTAACAATAGGTTAAGAAGTAAAATCGTAATTATTAAAAAAGCCAATATAATATTATACGGATGGTTTTACTTTCTGTAAGTTGAATATAAAATTAAAATTAATTATTTTAATAATTTAATCAATAAGTGAAATTTTAAAATGGCTAATATTTTATACTATAATGGATAATATTATGGAAATTGACTTGTCAGTTCTCCATGTCGAGTAGTTTTAAAATCAACGCTGAAAGTATTATCAAGCATTACAATCTTCTTTTACCAAGCCATTTTCCTAAGTTATCTTGAGGTTGGTTCTAATATATTCAGATTTACTTGAATAACAGTTTTTACGCAAAGAGACTGGCATCTACCCTCCAAAGAGTAAACTGCATTGTAAGGATGAATTAGTTTTCAATAATTTTAAAGGCACTTCCCATTACTTCTGCCAAAGATGATCTTGACTACTTTACTTGACTACTAATTACTTGACTTGACTTTTTACATGTCCATCCGGCGCATGAATTATCTTACTATTCAGACAATTGGTTGAACAGATGAGCCGTTCTATTTATTGTCCTAACCAACCAGGACCCACGGGAATTAAACCCACAACATCTGGTTTGTAAAGCAAGGGCCAATACCGCTAGGCCACAAAAGTCGTGATAAAATAACAAACCATTTAGGTAGAAAACTAGATAGCATAGAAAAAATTTACTACCCAGAAATGTATTTAACCGTTTAATTTGTAAATATTAAATACGATATTAAATATTTTAACTGAATGATAAGTTTTATATGCTTTGTTCGCGTTGCAAAATGCGAAATTGTATTTAAATGGGAAGCCGTTATTCCATTATCAATGGAATAATGAACTTTTTAACTATTACAGTTAAATTAAAAAGTTATTAATTTCTGCAATGTTTCGAAAAATTGCCTAATATAAAATAATTTACTGTTATAGTGTTATCTGTCATAACAAGGTATTTTAATATTATTGTTCTGATTATGTTTTAAACCATCACGAGTTAAATTATCAAATTTTATTCTTTATCCATTTGTGTCCCACAGCTGGGCAAAGGATTCTCTTCGCTGTGACTATTCATCTTTTTGCTTGCCATTGAAAGCTAGCTATCATAAAGATCTTCGGAGAGGTCTATTTTTCCATATCAAAAAGATTTAAAGACCTCTTTTTCTTCTTTGTTACTTCACTTTGATTTTTACCCACAAGAGTTATGTGGTGAATATGCAGTGCACCAATTTCAACGTTAAGAGTTTCTGACACATTTTTTTAAGATTTTTTATAATGATAGGTCTTTTACAAGGGAACCATCTGGGAGAGTAACACCCTGGAGCCTATTTCAACCGCAGATCTGTAACGTGCGTTGATCCATTTGGGTTATATATACTTATTTGGAATATCTAAAGATTACAACTTTAAGTTTCTCTACAATGCCGCACCTGATTATTAGTTTTAAGTGTAAGTTCTTATAGCTTTAGCTGTCCTGTTCAATACCTTTACACTAAATTCCATCATTCGATAAAAAATACAATCTTTCTGAATAACTAACTAATAATATCTTATATTTTTAGCTCCTATTATTTGATTACATGCATACATACATCTGCGATATGGAGTACAATTTTTCATTGCTTGTTATTAAAATACACGTGAGATTTTTGCGGTGATTAATAACAGGTAAAACATTCACTGAGCATACAAATTTACGACATTAGCTGTTATGTCAGCTTTAAGAAAAAATAACATGAAGCTTTGATTTTATACAGGCTATATCCCTGCTTGAAAGCTACTGGTAAAGCTACTGGTACGCAACATATTATGTCCGATTTTTTATATATGAAATAGATATCCTGATTTTTTATGGCATTAGAAAACAAGACAAGAAGGACATTAACCGAAAAATTACAGAAAGGGTCTACGTATATCAAATGCTATGTCACAAGTCCATTTGCTAATTTAAGACTTTGCATGTTACTTCTCGTTTGCCAGTAATTGCGCTAGCTACAGTTAAAACCACACTATGGTCAACACACTGTAGTCTTGATACATTTCCATTTTGTAAAAAAAAACGGTCTAAAGGCAGTCTTGTATAAAAGAGAAATATATTTAAAATATTTTAAATGTATTTCTGACTATAAAATTTTATAGATAATAATTGTCGGGAAACAACGTTAAATTCAATACTATTGCAATGATTTTATGATAAGTTTTCGTTATCACAGGTTTTGTTTTTTCTAAAGTAAAATGAATGATTCAACTTTTTACTTCTGCTCCTCCAGTTATAAGTGAAACTGTCAACAGGGCGCACATTTTTTTTTGAGCGGTCAATTGGTCGGACGGGACGGCATAATGATGGAGTTAGAAGTTAAAAATATAAATACTGTGAAATTTATAGGAGTCCGTTATTAAAACATATTTTAATAATTATTTTGTTTGTGCTTCTGCCGTGAAAACCTTAAGATACAAACCGGTCGGGTTGTTAAAAAAGGAAGATAAATCATAAGCGCTTTGATGGAGTTATAAAGATTGCAAAAAAATATATAAATATCAAGAAGCTCGGTATGTTTCCTGTAACGGAATCGAACGACCACCCAAGTTTCCTGAGCACAGTATGTTAACTCTCGTTTATCCAGTAAATACGCTGGCTGCGGTGCCCTTCTTACCGGAACACAGTAGGGTTTTCATACTACTGCTTTGCTGTAGAAATAGGCATCGTGGTGGTACCGCTCCAGACTGTCCCCTGAAAAAGATTTTAGTTGTCAAAACCATCATAGATGGTTGTTATAGAACAGAGGACAGTTGTTATAGAATGTTCAAATTTACTGACTTACCATTTATACATTGAAAGCAATTCAATATTACCTTTGGGTTATGGATGTCGGATGCCAGTCGTCCTGCGTAAAAACTGTTATTCAGGTAAAGCTGGAAAGATTAGAAGCCCCATAATACCTTTAGAAATTGGCCAAGTTAAGGATGTTTAGATAAAAATTAACGGAAAGTAAGCTATAACTAGTATCGCAGCATTTATTATAAATAAAGTAGACTATCCTTGTTAACTAATATTATTATTCCTAACCTAATGAGAAAACTGTGTCATAAATAAGACAGAGACGGTGGTGAAAATAGAAATAGACTTTTTACATGCCTATCCGATTAAAGATATTATTTTTAGAAAATTAATAACATAACAAATTAATAACTAACAATAACCAATATAACTAGCCCACGGCTGAGAACTTTTCATTTTATTATTTCATCTTTAATTTATGCTTAACATAATTTAAATAATGATTGCTTTTACTGTGCGTTCTTAATATTTTAGGACTCCAGTGGCAGCTGCTTATTACTCTGAAACGGTCTCTGTAACCGTTAAGGGTCTCTCAAGTGAGACCCTGGTTATAAAATACAAGAAAATAAGAAACAACTTAGTTAAAAATCGCTTAGCAGAAATATTTTTACTTAATAAATTTGTCTTGAAAATAACTTAGGGCCTTCTTCTGATTTTTTTGTAATGTGTCCACTAGCAGTAATACTACGAAGTAAGACTATTAAAACAGTAGAATACAGACATTCGGGAATTACTATTAATTTTTTTTAACTACTGTCTACATAAATTGATTCACAATTGCTGTTAGGTTTTATATTATATATAGGCGACTGATTTAAGAATCTTAATAATTAATTAAAAGATGAGTAAGAAAAAATAAAAATTAAAAACAGTCGACGTTTAATCACAATCTTATTAATATTACAGTTTTTAATTATTCTGTAACAAATTTCAGTCTGTTTATGTACTTATTAAGCACAGTCATCTTAAAGATGTATTGAAAATACTCTATCAGTGTATTCCCTTGTTAAAATGCTTGGCCATTTGAAAATAAAACCAATCCTATAAGTAAACTACTGGACAACATGCGAGAGTAAAATCTAAGAGGTAAGGTTTTAAAGTTGTATTGTTCTTGTGACTATTCACGCTGAATTTACAAAACATATATTTTTATTATTTTAAATTGTTAAAAGATATTTCATGTGGTGAAAGCCTATAAAGTTTTTTAAATAAAATATGGTGCAATAAAAAGTATTTGCTGTACTGTTATGCTTGTCTATTTTTTGGTACAGTGTCGGTAATGAATATCTATGTTTGTATATATTAGTGACGTTTCAATCTTGCTCCAATAAATATGTTGCATATTGAATGTATATTCTGAACACCGTAGGATATTGGTACAGAGTTTGGGGACGATACCGCACGTCGTTTAGAATATAAACAAGCCCCATTATAGGCAAACTTATCCACACACCGCGTCAGAACGACACGAATACTATGTTACCAAGTTCTGGATTCACAGCACCGAAATGTGGAAATACATTACAAAGCTTTACCCTTATATTCATTTAATAACGTGATGTTATTTAATTTCTTTTTACTATAATTATAAATGCTATATAAATGAAAAATTTCGTCTAATTTTTCATGAATATATTTTTATTTAACTAAGCGTAAGCACTTTTACATTACATAAGGTATGTATTTGTTTAATAAAATGTTTATTTCCGTGGGTAAAATAACGGTAGCCATAAAATAAGAGAATATAGGTTAAATTTACGATGTTTTTACAAGTTTCTAGTGCTATGGTCACTAGATGTGCTAATGATGCAATTTATTTCTTGTAAGGGTGGCCACTTCGTTTAGATTTTCAACTAAGTTTTAGGACAATAGTTAATCTAGTTTTAAATCAGTTGAGTGGAATATGTTACAGATTCAGAACTAATTACTTTCCGGTTTGCACTTAACAAAAAATCACGTCGCTTAAACAAAATCCTACACTCCGAATCGGGTACCTGCTTCTTTCGGGAAGCCGTTTAATTGAAAGAAGTTACGCTCCGAATTCGGAACCTTCCTATGTGTTCAATAATCATACTAGCAAAAATACACCTCGTAACTTATATTAAACAAGTAAAATTTTAACAATAAAATATGACCGACTTCAAACAGCATATATTTAACTATTATACCTGCACATACCTCCTAAGATTGCGTAAAAATAGGTAACAAGGGTCTCTGTAAGAAATTGTCTCGCGAATTCTGTCTCTAAATTTTAAATCTCTGATATCTTAAGTATTAATTTAATCAAAATAGTGCCTATAACAAGTATAACGTCTGATAAATATGATGATCCATGCGTCGGATGGGCATGTAAAAAGTCGGTCCATCCACAAACCCGCATTGGATAAGCGTGGTGAGATACGGTCCAAAACATAGTTAGCCTTCTCTATGGATAGGTGCAAATGCACCTATCCATAGAAGGAGCTCATATAGCTGTTTATTAGGGCACTACAGAACTTTGAAGTTTCCACCTATCTGCTAAATCCACAGTTCACTTATATTATGAAATAAAAGGGTGCAATTTTACGTCGAATAGTTTACTAAAATAACTGCCTCCGTAGCCTAGTGGTAAGAGCGAGAACCTTAGAAACCGGAGGACGCGGGTTAGAATCCCGCGGGGAAAACAACTTTATATTATCGAATATTCTATCATATTAACAAGAATCTACCAAGAGTTCCACTAAACATTTTAATATTAAATTGTTCAAAATATAAACCGTATTATTTATTTGTCACATAACGTAAACGATAATTGTTTTGCAGAATGATATTAATAACGTTCGGGCACCGAGACTTAAGCTGCTTATTATTTCGAAACGGGGTCTATAACCTAGAAGGGTCCCCAGAGTAAGTCCTTGATTATAAAGCATCGTTGTCGGGATACCAGAAAATTGACATTTAGAAATAAGTTTTTTATAAACCTCTCTGGATACAATTTTTTTTTCTAAGACATGATTTAACCTTTCTAGTTTGTTGTTTTTTATGTTCTTATTCACTACTAGCTGTTATTTGCCGCTGCGTTCGTGTGGAATAGGAGGCATGTTCGCGAAGTGTATTCGAATATATTTTATATTATTGTTATGATGGTAATTAGACACGAGGTTTTTATCTTCTAAAATAATGAATTACCTTACTGACTTTTATCCCCATTTCAACTCCTATTTAAATCAGTACAGTTTAAAAGTAAACCACCTATGGCTCGGTTCAAGTATCTAGACACAAAATTTCATAGTTTTATGTTCAACAATAATGAATTTCCGCATAATCTTTCACCTCCTATTTAAACCTTTTATTTTAATTTTAATAGTCTCATCATGCTAGGTCTTGCGACACGGGTTCGATTCCCGGGCTGCGCAAGTACTGTTTTGTTTCGTGCCAGGATACATCAATCATTAACAATAACAATATCATTTTTTTTATTTTGAGCTCTATTTGTTCATTTTTTTAATTCATAGAATTTTATTATAGTCGTCTTTTAAATTGTTATAAATATAATTTGATGTTCAACAAGTGAATTTTTAACAAAAAGATATAAATGACTTCTAACAGCGTATAACTATTTTACACAATATAAGCAGGTAACAACGTGCTCTCCGTACGAAATTGCGTCGCGTTTTCTGCCACCGCATTTTAAATCTCTGATAACTTTTAAGGTATTCATTTCATTAAAATGTCGTCTATGACAGGTTTTATTTACATGGAATAAAGAATTTTTCTTAATGCAATACCTTTTATATGAACTTAAACTAAATTATTTTAAATAACCTTTGAAAGAGCCTTGTGTAATTTTCAAAAATATTTACATTAAAATGCTTATTGTGCATTATTCTGAAACAAAAAATACACGCTAACGCGGACTCTATTGTCAGACCTATTCAAGTAGTACAATTATGTGAAAGATACTTTATGTCTATCATTTACGGTTTTGGCAGCGTTTGTAAGTTAATCGCACGAGATTGTGATTTATCGTGCTGTAATCTGTTTTATTTCTCAAACATAGTACTAATGACAAAATAATGGACAAAAATGCAACTAAATAGGATGCAAATATCTATCATTAAAAAAATTAATGAATAAATATATAATAAAGTAACGTTTTTAAAGTCCGAATTGAGTTCTCCTTCTATTGGGAAGTCGGTCAAATAGTTATAACTTTATATCAACTGTCATGGTGAGCTCTACACTAAAATAAAAAAATGGAAGTTTATTTCCTTTATTCGATAAATCTGTTCTTCCCTCATTGGTAAATAAATTAGGTGCCTAATAATGACATCACTTTTGGACAATAACTACGTTTTTATTTCTTTTATAATGGTTTATAAATCAAATGACGTTATTTAGAAGTTGCATAAATAATCAAATGCGCCTTTGCACAAGTGGATCATTTATTCGCAATTTTTCTTGAAGTATCCATTTAAATATTAAAAATCAAGAAAAAATTGAATTATTACATATAAATATATATATATATTATTATACATTTATTAGTATTTTTTAACCTCGGCATAAACAGTTTAGATATGCTTTGAAATACTCTTAGCGGGTAAAAAAAAATATTTTGAATTTAAGAAAAATATTTACAACTTAATACTTAAACATGATTGTCAATGCAGTTAAAGTCAATATAAGTCAATATACGAGCCCAGAATCTAGAAAGTTCAAAAGTTTGGAATTGCAGTCAGCGATTCGCCATTTCATATTATGGGTAAACACAAAAGTTCCAGAGTTCAGTGCTGTTTTAAACTTCTAATTTAAAAATATTCTACATTCATCCTCAAATAGAAAACTTTGCAAAACGAATCCGTTGGAAACTAAACTTTTCCCTTTATTATAATTTAACCAGAGCATTACATCTGTGTTTAACAGGAAAGAAAAATAACACCATAATAAACGATATTTTCATTGCGTGTTCTGTTATTTGGTCAAGTTCATATTATTGAATAAATTTATTACTAAATAGTCCGGTAAAATTAGACGAAAAAATAGATTAATGTTACCTATTCAATATTACCGGTTAAATTCCCACCAGTAACCGGTAATATTGTTTAAAATATCATTAAAAACAAAATTTGAAAGTTCCCCATCTTTCCCCCGTAAGGAAAATAAACTATTCAAGGTCAAAAGTAAAAAAAAAAGTTATGTACACGAAATCTTACAGGGTAGATTAAAAATTTAATGATACATTCTTGATATGCAAAGTATAAAAGTAAATATTTTTTTATTAAATTATGAAACATACAGAACTTTTGATGTTTGGGGTTTTAAAAATTAGGAAGTTATACGAAAAAAACTTGGAATTTATATCTCTTCTCGTCTGCGGGCGAACTGTTATTTTTGTTAGATTGATTAAGGACATGTGTCCGAAGAACAAATTGAAACATATGACTTATAATGGAAAATTAGTCAAAAGAATCCCTGCTCTTGAAAATGTTTTTACAAATCATTGCCGATATCATGTTCAGGATTTACAGTACAGAAAATGAGTTCTTTGAATGAAGTTATATAAAGAAACAAATTTTATTGTTTTATTAAACCTTATTAAAGTGTTATTAAAGTTTACACCCTTAATTTAACCGACATTTTTAAACATCTTATATTTTGTACGAAACTAAAAAAAATACATTAATTTTGTGTGTTATGAAATTTTAGATATATAAAATTACCCTGTTAGCTATTGACATTCATTATTACGAATAGAGAAAAGCGGAAGCGTGCCGTGAGCGTGTCAGTCGAGAATAATAGTTTGTATCAAAATACATTTTTACTTTTTTACCATCGCCTTAAAAGTAGAAAGTAAAAAACTTTAACTTAATTTAATAAAACTATTTTGTAACGATAATCTAGTTATTATTCACGTTATACCGCTCGTTTTGAAAGCGTAATGTTCTACTAACTCATCAATAACGCAGTTTACATGTCGATAAACAGGCGATATGAGGAAAGTTTGTCCCAAACTCGGGCTCATTTAAATTCTAAACAAGTTACGGCAACGTCGTGATACTCAACTTCAAAAAGTTTCAGTTTAATAAAATGGATAGAATGCTGCTTTGATCAGATTTATAAGTTATAACAGCGAAAGTTATCATTTTTGGGCATATGTTTAATATATACAAAAATAAGCGTTAAAAGACTTTTATGTCAAATAATAATGGCGCCAGAAGCAAACTCAATCAATCGAAATCAAACTCCATCGACCTTTAACCAATAAAACATTGGAATCCCGACAAAAGCCACGACGTCTCGTACGGACGAGTCGATTCGTAACAACACCTCGAACCACACAACACACTAACACTTTCGCAGATGCACAACACTTATCACACACGAGGTGAGTTTCGTTCCGGGCAGCAGCTTTTACGAAGTCGTCTCCCTATATTTCAGACTTGCCTTTTATACACGATTGCAGAAAGACAAAATGTCAATATTGAGAGTACTTTTCTCAAAGTACCTGCAATAGAAGTAGTATTCAGAATTATTTTTTTTTAATTAATATTAACTGCCTCCGTAGCTTAGTAGTAAAGGCATGTGTTTTAGAATCTGGAGGTTGTGGGTTTTCTATACAGTAAGATGATTAATCCTCCGAACAGGCATCTAAAAAGGTCGGTGATGCGCCTGATCTCACTCCGGTCGTGTCGGTTATCCGTCCCGTTGAACTATGAGAGTCGAGGATGAGTGAGTGCACCTGTGTGTGCGCGTACTCCTGCGCAGTTGGCTGAACTAAATCTCTAAGTATATTACGGCCACCGTAGTCGGAATCGACTAGGAGGATATAATATAAATATATCATGACTGACAATAAATACATGTTCTGAATCATGTATGTGTCACTAATTTTAGACAACAGGCCTAGAGAAAACAACTACCTGTGACATGACTCAACGTGAATATCGCTTAGAAGACATATTATCTACCTACTATCTTACCTAATATCTCATAGAATAGCTCTGAACCTCATGCTGTCATGTTTTAGCGGCACATTTACTGAGTATGAAAGTAAATTGATGATATATGCCAATCACAGAGTAATAATCGACTGATAGCAACACCATATTATATAGTGTTACGTCAGTTTGTGACTATAATTTTAAATCCTTATAAGGTTTTCTACTTTTTTATATAACAACTACAAAGAGAAATGTACAAAAAATTAAGAGATTTTCATATGTAAGGTTATTATAGAATTTGAATTACAATAATCAATTTCTGTTTTGATCTCTAAGATGTTTCATAGAGCGACCCTATAACTATTTAGACTTTCTTAAGCCCCAATTATCAAACGTCTTTGCCTTAAGTTAATGCATAGGTTTAATATCCATAAATTTTTTTCAAAGTATATTACTTATGTTGAACAAAGATCATAAATTGGTTGCGATATCCACCGGATAGTATAATATTAAACTGCAGTAATCCTGAACCACTGCGCCCATGTCACGTCTGCTTTTGCAAACAACTAATAGTACACATCGATGTGTTTGCAGCTTTATAATGTAACGGAAAACAATATTGATTTTTCTTCTTGAAATACGCTGTTGCCTAGAAGGAGATAAAACAGAATTGATGTATAAACTTTTACGCATAGGAGTGTGCTCTGAAGAAATCCCTTTCACCTGCATTCACTGCATTCTAAAATGAATTAGTTGTCAGTAAATTTCAAGGCACTTACTTTCTTTGACAACTGCCAAAGATGGTCTTGACACCCGGGACTGACATTTTACATACCCATCTAAGGCATGAATCATTTTACTTTCCAGACTAATGGGTGATCGACCTCGAATGTTGTCCTATCTACCAGAAAACAACGATAATAACCATATTAAACAATTTAAACGTTTCTATCGTTGGATCGTTCTAACGTCGTCGAATGTTTTAATCCCGTGGTCAATCCACGGGATTCGAACATTCGACCTCTAGTGTATAAGATAAATACCTATACCGCTAAGCCACAGAGGCGGTGGTCTTACTCCCACTGTAAGGCAGATCTGCCGTCAAGTGTCATACGTCGAAGTGATCTCATTTTATAATTCATTAAGTTTCCTGTCCTTATTGTAGTATAATTACTTGTTACTGGTAACTAGACAAACTAAATACTATTAAACTTTGTGGACAAAAATCCTGTCTAAAGAATTTACGCCTGTGTTATCCTGTATTTTAAATAAAATATCACCATTATCATTAGCTTGTGTTAGCCCACTCCTGGACATACGCATGTCTTCTACATTTGGGGGTTTTTCCCAACACGCTGATCCAATGCGAGTTAGTAGGTGCACCGACTTTTTACATGCCCATCCGATGCACAGATCATGTTCAACCCGAAATTTTCTAATTCAATCCAACCAACCAGAAAACGACGAAAACAAAAAGCGTCACCCCGAGGGATTCGAACTCAAGAAATCCGTTTTATACCGCTAGCGCAAATACCGCTAGGCCAAGACAGTGGTCATTATATACACGGAATTAAAATGTGCACTAGTTGGAATTAAAAAATATTATTCAAGATATTAGATGTATAATAAGTTACAATTTGAATTTATAGTAATAAATCAAAATTAAAACTTATGTGACTGACTTTCCAAAAGAAGGAGGTACTCAATTCGGAGCGTATGTTTATTTAATACTTTATACTTCCGTCTGTTCAATAGTCTCTATAACATATAAGACTATTTTTGTTCCTGGGGACGTGAGCTTGCATGAACTCAGTGCTAGATGAATCTTACAAGAAAAAGAAGGGTGAAAGGCTGAAGTCTGGAAGCATAACATTTGTGATAAAAACCATTATCATAGTTTACTTTCCAATGCAGGCATGTACAATTGTCGACATCGTAGGGAGGTAAGCCCAAAACGGGTAGCCTGCCTAAAGCGGTAGGCTTGTTAGTATGCGATTACAGCCATTAGTGAGAATGTGTGAGTGCCGCGCGGTGGCGTGACTGTCGCCCAATCACAGGCAGTCAGCTCGCCATTGTGACACAAGCGCTTGCAAGGTAAGACAACAAACATTTTTTTTGCCGTTTTTACTAAAAAATATTGATATTTAGTAGCTTGGAATACCTACTCAAATATAGTGTGGAATATGTTTATGTAAGTTTTGTGTCATGAATTGCAAAGAATGCACGTTCTAAATTACGATAACTCGTGCCTTTCCTGCTTTTTGTTTTGAGGTTATGGCGGTTGAAAATAACAACGTACTTTTGGGCATATCGGGTAAGGGTAAATCGGGTAAGTACCCGATTTGCCCTGGTATATTCGCGTAGGTAATGTGTGTGATTTAGATGAAGTTTTAATTATTAAATAAAATTACTTTACGGATTTTATCGCGTTTGTTTTACATTTTAAATTCCCGACGTCTCGAACACTTTCCAGCGGCCGTGGTCTACCCCGTGACCGTAAAATAAACGCGATAAAATCCGTAAAGTAATTTTATTTAATAATGTATAATATTCGCGCAAGCAATAGAAATAATTATGAAGTTTTAATCTTTTTTTTTGTATAATTCTAGATGGTTAACAAATATAAAAGAAAAACTACAAATGCATCATGGGACGAGAAAGTAATGAAACTTGCTATGGAAGAAGCTAGTAAAGGATCAGTGAATGGTGCGGCTAAGAAGTATGGTATTAACTTATCTACGTTGCAGCGACATATTAAAAAAGGATGTCCGAAGAAAAAACTCGGGAGGTACACAACTATATTTACGGACATTCAGGAACTCGAGCTTCTCGAATATGTGTTCCAAATGGATAATTTGTTTTTTGGACTTACGAAGAAAGAATTCTTAGAGCTCGTTTACCAATATGCTGAATCCAACAATATCCTACACCCATTCAAAAATGGAGCGGCAGGTGAAGATTGGTACAGTGGGTTTAAAACACGACATCCTGATATAACTCTACGCCATCCAGAACCGACGTCTTTAGCCCGCGCCAGAGGTTTTAATAAACCACAAGTACAAAGATTTTTTGACCTGCTAGAAGGAGAGATCGACAAACATAAAATCGACGCGACGCGCATTTACAATGTCGACGAAACTGGTATTCAGACTAATAGCAACAAGCCGCCTAGAATTCTCTAGTAGATCAGGAAAAACAGGTTGGTGTGATATCCAGTGAGAGCGTGGCAAACTTACAACAGTGGTTTGCTGTTGCACGCAGCAGGTGCATTTATACCCCATTTTTAATTTTTGGGAGAAAGCGAATGGTGCCTAGGTTCTAGATGGTGCTCCACCTGGATCAGTCGCTAGCTGCACAGACAATGGCTGGATTAATGGGCCAACCTTCTTAGATTGGTTTAGACATTTTGTGGCTATGACTAGGCCAACTAATGAGAACAAAATAATTTTAGTCATGGACAATCACGTGTCACATAAATATTTGGATGTCCTGGAGTATGCTTCAAAGAACAATGTAATTTTGTGTCTCTACCACCACACAACACACTGTTTACAGCCCTTGGACACGTGTGTTCTACGCACCATTTAAAAATTATTTCGAACAAGCTGTTTCGGTGTTCCAGCGAACTCATGTTGGGCGTATCATTTCACAATATGACGTTGCAAGATTGTTTGGTGAAGCTTTATGAAAGCGCTAGTGCCCATAACGCAATTAAAGGGTTCTCTTCCACTGGCATTTGGCCAACCAATCGGCATATATTTAACGATAGTGATTATATGCCATCTACTTTAACGGACAGGCCAGAACAAGTAAATGTGGAGGAGTTAACAACTATTGTGACCACATCACCAGTTGAAGAAGCACCAGAGCAAATTGATAATTTGTCACCACCAGTAGTCGAAACAGAACTGGATTTGCAAAGACCAATTGAAGAAACAGCACCAGGAAAATCTGACAGTATTCCACCTCAAGTGGCTGACCTAGAACTGGAGTTGCAAGTTAATGACATCTAAGGGCTTGACTCCAGAAATTACTAGGACAAATGACCGTATAGAGCCGTCACCACCAATTCCACCTAAAAAACAGCATAAGACTCACTCAGATATCAGGCCACTACCTCAACTGACACCGAATGTATCTACACGAAAACGTAAAGCCCAAAAGCTGAAATACTAACAAGCACACCGGTAAAAGAGGAACAAAGAGCAAAGAAAATAAGAAGAAGAAGGAACCACTCACACTAAGCTTAAGGACAGAAAAAAAATTAAAGATCTGAGACTTATAAGAAGTGCGCCAAAAGAAGAAGAAATCGAAGGAATTAAAACCTTCTAGAGTAGTACCAATAAAAGACAGGTAAGACCCAAACGTGGTCCAAAAAATGATCAAAAGGACGAATGTGAATGCGCTTGTTAGTCTGTTCTGAATTATATGTTCATCCACCTCTAAAAGATTGGATCAGGTGTGATGATTGTAAAATGGGCTCATGAAGCATGTACTTTTATTCTGGCAGAGGCAATTATTACTGTGATGTGTCAATAACAATTGAGTTTTTTAATATTTTTATTTTGTAGTTTATTCCAAAGATGATTAAAAGTTGGAATAAAATGAATATAGTATGAGACTTATTAAACATTTTAGAAGACTTAATTACCTCAGTACATGTGATATTAAGAATGTTTAAAGCAAGTTGTAAAACTTTAATAATATGTTGTTTTTGTTGATTGATCTCAATTTTAACCTTTACCTGTTATGCTCCAGATGCCTTACTCCGATATAGGCCCCTATAAGGCAAAACGGTATTTGGAAAGGTGTTCTGTTTTGTGTTTTTAAGATTATTGAAGAGAATGACTATGTTTGTTTTTATTTTTCATACTTTATTAGATTAATGTTTCTTCTATTAAAAATAAAGTGCTCATTTACGTTTTAAAGTATTTTTATTTCACATCTCCCTTAGTTTACCGTTTTAGAGCTTACCTCCCTATCATATCATTTTCCGTGATATCAAGATTAATGCTTCAGTAGTCAACAATTCCAACTACACTTAGAATCAAAAATCACACCTTCAAGCAACTATAAACCCTATGTTATCTACGGTAAGGTATAAGGGTGGGCCTCATTTTAAAAGATATTGAATCTTTAAATTATATACTGTGATAGTGATTACTAAGCATATAAAAGACATTTTTCATAAAAAAGAAAAACATTTATTCACGCTAAAGTTATTTAATTTAATTAATCTAAAAACATAACAAATTTAAAAATAGTTAAGAATTTCAAAACTAAACTTTAGAACCCAGTGTTAACTCATAGTTGCTAATCACAGCCTCCATGGATCCTTCATTGACTTCACCAACGTCGCGATGCGTTCTTGAGGAATGTCACCCACCCTCGATGACGGTGTCCCGAAGCCGTTCAAGTTCGTCAGGGAGTATCCAAGACCACACCAGCGTTTTGGATCATCCTAAAGGTGCTCTATGGGATTCAGGTCAGGACTTCGCTGGCCACTGCATCACGGGGATCCCCACCTGATTCAGGTAGTCCGAACAATGATTGCCGTATAAGAGCGGGCGTTGTCGTGCATGAAAGGTGATTCAGGCCTGATAAAACCAGCATACGGGACCACATGGTCCTCCATTATCTCTGTGATGTACCGATGACTAGTTAGGGACCCCTGGCCACGTGCACCTACCATTGCAGAAAAGGCTACCCTAGTCTCGTCGGAGAAGAGGACAGACTTTCATTGGTCGAACGTCCAATCCACGTGGTCTCGGGCAAACTGAAGTCTGACTCGCCTATGCTCTGCTGTCAATTTGAGGCCAGTAGCAGCCCTACGGGCCTGGATTTTCTTCTCTCGCAGCCTTCTTCTTATTGTGGAGACGCTCACCGACGTCCTCCGAGCTGTTCGGAGCTGCTGTTGCAGCTCAACAGCGTTGGAGAATCGGTTACGCAAAGACGTCGACACAATATAGCCGTCACTGCGCAATATGTCTCTGTCGGAAGTGCAACATCGTCTTCCGGATCCATGCTTCCTGATGTAGCCTCCAGTCTCCTGGAACCTCTGGGATACTCGCTTCACCCGGAAACGGCGTATGTTGATTTGTCAAGCAATATCAAGTTATAGCCCTGATTGCAGTAGTGCTACCACTTGAGCTGCTTCTTCTGCCGTGGTATCCATTTTTCAGGGTTTTTACTGGAGCTGTTCAAGTGTGACTTTTGTGATAGCTTTCGTGTCCAAGGTGGCACAAGTAGTGAGTCCTCTAATGAGCTTTCCAGCACTTCTTTATTGAAGACCCTAACGTTTCGTGATTATTGTTTTAACAGAAAAGAACGATAGACGTTTTTAAAGTGTATTTATTGTGCTTTAAAATTATATTAATTTTGCTAGGGTACAATAAATAAGTTAAGAGTATATTTGCTTAAAGTCAAAATTTCAAAAGGTGCGATTTTTGACATCGAGTGTATAAAAATTCAGCTGAAACTATTTTTAGTGTGAATTTTGGATTACTTGAAAACGTAAGGTATAGTCCAAATATCGTCCCTTTTGTAAAAATCTAAAAATTTAAAATGTATATACAATAATAAATGAAACGTCAAAGAATAGCATCAACATTCCTTTATTCTTAAAAATAATCAAAAATGTGTTATCATAGTTAGAAAAGGTTTAAAAATAGCTTTAACAAAAACACTCAAATTATGAAAAATTTTTTTGGGCTCCTAATTGTCCCTGGGGACGATATTGAGATCACAATAATCAGTACTTAAGCTGGAGTTATACTCCAATAATATTATATAAAACTAACATAACTATGTTATTAATGTCTAATCACTTCTTTTCTTAATTATTTTCTTTCAAATTTTGGTCCTGGATTTTCAACGTAATCTTCGTGCATCCACTGGAAACATTGTATGCATCTTATCCATTTTTCTCCTTTTTTATCTTGAGAATAGGTATTATGACAAATTGGGCATTCGGCGTCATCATTCTCGCTATCTTCATCGTCAGTAGACACCAAAACTGGGTCATTATCATCAGATGATTCTTCTTCAGAAGACTGTGTTTTTCGTCGCTTTTTGGTTCTATTTTTATTGCTTCTAGCTGGTTTTGTTTTTTTTTGCATTTTCAACTTTTCTTTTTTCTGCTACTCTTTCATCTTTCTCTGTCTGCTTCTTTTTTGCTTCCATTATGTCTTCCTTATGTGGTGAGGCTGTGACTATCAACGCTTTCCCTCGTCTTGTTGAAGTTGAAGGAGGTTCAATTACCAGAATAGGATGCAAATCAGCTGGAACTACAAATGGAGAAGAAGGAACTGAATCCTGTTGTGATAATGGAGTTGTTGGTCTTTCCATGATTGTAGAATGTGAAGGTGAAGAGACAGCATTTACTAATGGTGTTGTGATGTTTGCATCAGTCGAAGAAGGAGCATGTGGAGAGTCATCAAAAATATTTTCGTTAAATGGAAATATTCCCGTTTTTCGAAATCCGTTTACTGCTGTATCGATTTTACATGCTTTTGAATAGGCTTTCCCAAATATTTCTCCAATCTGGTAGTGAGTAACAACTCGCCCTGGGTGATTATTCAACCAATTTCTATTTCTTGAGCATAGTATGTCTTCAAAGGAAACATAAATGAGACATCTAATGTTTGCATATGATCAGTTGAATGAGTGGAAGGCAGATTATTGATACTCCATTGTCACGTGCGATGTCTATCACATCCAAATTCCTTGTATGGCTGTAATGCCCATCTTAACCAGCAAAATAGGATCTTCTTTTGATGGTTTAACGATAGACACAAAATGTCTCAGCCATTTTGTAAACAGTTCAGGCTGGATCCAACCAGATGGATGGCATCCAGCAATGGTCCCTGGAGGAGTTCCATCAAGCAACTCAGCTTTCATATTTTTTCTAGGGAAGACCATTAACGGAGAATAAATTCCAGTAGCTGACATACAAGTAACAATAGTTACTAAGGCACCTCTTTCAGCAGATGATAATTTGTGAACTTCTTTTTTGCCTTTCACAGTTAGGATTTTTCTGACTTTATGTTGAACAGTGCTAATCCCTGTTTCATCAACATTAAAAATTTTGTTAGGTTGAAGTTAATCTTTTGCATCTCTGGTTTAATAAGTCAAGAAAGTCTTTACATTTTCTGCAGTAAAACCTTGAACACGAGCTCGTGATAATGACTTGGTTGGAAATGATAACTCAGGATGACGAGACATAAACAATTTCATCCATTTCTTGCCGGCTTTCTTCTTGGTTTGTGAAAATGATGTGGAATATTGTTTCTTATTGCCAATTGAAATGCCATTCTTTTTAAATCAGAACGGTGACACCATAATAATTTTTGTCCATTTGTAAGCAATACTTTACTAGTTCTTCTTCCAATTTATCAGAGCACTGGTTTTCTTCCCATTTTCCCTAATACCAAAGTTTCTACAGATTTTTCAGTTTTTTACGTAATCTTTCAAAGTAGCTCTGGGAACATCAAAAATTCGCAGCCTTTTATAACCCATTTCATTTGCTCGTACAGCTTCAACAGCTTTTTGTCATCGATCTAGCATCCCACTGTTTCCTTTTCGGCATCACACAAAATCACATAGCATTGAATTCACCATACGAGATCCTAATACGGACGAAATAAAGTTCACGTAAGGGGACGATATTAAGAAATTTTATAATCATTTTGTCACATCCATTTAAGTAAATAACGTGAATAACGTTGAATTCACCATACGAGATCCTAATACGGACGAAATAAAGTTCACGTAAGGGGACGATATTAAGAAATTTTATAATCATTTTGTCACATCCATTTAAGTAAATAAAATAAACCTCAAAATTTAACCTAATCAATTAGCATCTGAGGTAAACAATAGTTTGACAAAAAAAATGCATCAATAAGTCAGGTATTTCAATATTTTATGGTATCCGAGCATATTTTAATAAAAAACTTACCTTGAACACTTTTTTTGATTTTTAATTTCTTTTTGTACGATCGTCGTTACGCCCTCACTTTTACACGGTGGCCGACTGATGCAAGTAGCTTTCGGTTCGGGTCAATAATAATAGATGGCGCCTTTTAATCTAGTAGATATTGGACGAAATTTGGACTGTACACTTATATTACCAAAGAAGTAAAATGTTTTAATATATAGTGCTTTGGCTTTTAAATTTTTGTAAATAAATATATAACTGCCTCCGTAGCCTAGTGGTATAGGCGTGCTTTAGAAACCGGAGGTCGGAGTTCGAATCCTGCGGGACTAAACAAATTTTCATTGTTGTTTCCTAGTTGGTTAGGGGCAATTTGGGATGATCACCCAATTGTCTGAAAAGTAAGATGATCCATGCGTCGGATGGGCATGTAAAAGTCGGCCCACCCACCAACCCGCATTGGATCAGCGTGGTGGTGTACGGTCCAAAACCCCTAATGGATGCGCGTGTATTAGGGGATGCCTATATCCAGCAGTGGACTAACACAGGCTGATGATGATTAAATAAACATATTTATTTTGTATTTCTATATAGAGTTTCCAAGACAAAAGTCTCAGCATTATACATGCAGTTGTAAAGTAACATTGCTGTAAATATAAAAAAATATTTTTGCACAAACACTGATTTTACATTTATTGACATTTTATTAACAATTATGTTATTACAAGAATTTTATTCAATTAACAAAGGGAAAAAGAAAAAAATACTTAGGACAACTTAATCAAGGCTTGTAAATATACCTACTTGCTTGCTCGTATTCCACAGTTAAATTTCAGTTGGAATAAGTTACTTGTTTTGATATAGTCTGGACATTAGCCAAGAATCTGGAAATTTAAAAGTTTAATAAATTTATGTCCAACGATTCACTAGCCTAAAAGTTATAGGAGAATGCCAAAGTTCTAGATTTTAATGCGGTTTCATACTTGTTACTTTAAAATGTTCTAGATTTATCTTCAGACAGTAAAACTTCGTAATGCTTAAAATATTGGAAACCGTGATGTTGTCAAAAATCTATTTGCCATAAAAGAATGAGTGTAATTACGGTGGCTCCGACGCCCTTGAAATCGGGAGACAATAATGTTTGTTCACTACTTGCATTGCAGCAGTAATAGGCACTGCTTTGGTATTTAATAAAAACATATCCGCAGACCGCCTCCGTGGCCTAGCGGTATTTGGTCTTGTTCTATAAACCGAAAACGTTCGAATTCCACGGGAAACAACTTTGGGTTATCTTTTTTTATTGTTCCAACAATTTGGGCAATTACCCAATCGTCTAAAAAGTAAGATTATCCAGGTGTCGGATGGGCATATAAAAAGTTGGTCCACCCACCAACCAGGACTAGCGTTGTGGGATACTGTCCTAAACTAAAAATTCTGCTAACGCGTCATACAAAAGTGTTTTAAAACATATCACCAAATTACTTATATCACCAATATATCTCCCTTTACCCTATATATTAAATTTAAAAAGGGCAAAAAAAACTAAATATCAATATCATATAATTTTAATAAATAGTAACAGTATATCATTTTCTTATTTAGATACATACAAAAGGAGATATGTAAGCTAGTATTGCTTTCAAGTTAGCCTTTTAAAGGTTATTCTGGAATGCTTTAGGCTTTTTGTTACAATATTTTTTATATAATTAACATAATAAGGTTACGCCCTCCGCGAGTGAAACTTTCGCAACATGTACCGTATAATGTCAATAGGAGCAACTTACTATCCACTTTGGTAAGGCGAAAATTTACATAGTCGAGTTTCACATTGATGCCTCGACTTGTTCAGAATTTAAACGAGCTCGATTTTGTAGTAAACTTATCCGTGCATTGCTCGTTTATCGACATATATTGCGTCATTGACAACTTAGTCATATTAGAAGCTTTTTAAACCAAAACGCGACTACGCGAATAATGCCTTTGTCATTTTATTTATGGTTGACACACTGTTCTCTTCTTCCGTTCTGTTCCTATTTAGCATCGCCTTTATTTTAATAACTTCAAAAGGAATAATAATTACATTAAGATATTTTAACTTTGATAAATTTTATTTATTCTTATGTTTACGCGAATAACACAAAATCCGTAAAAAGCCATTATAGTAAATAATTTAATAAATATGTTTTATAATCATAGTTTAGAACTAATTATATTGTTTAAGGTAAAAGCCTTGCAAAAATATTGTATTTAGATTTATGTATTACTTCGTTTATAATTCCTTACAAATATATATATATATATACATGTTCTTTGTGTCTTCAAAGAAAAAGAGTAAAGGATAAGAAACGGATATATTAGTCATTATCTGCTACGAAATGGATATACAATTCAAAGAAAGCTTCACTAACTTGCCAATAACATAAAGCAAGTCATCCGGATATTTATTGCCCTTTATTACGATACGTCATAAAATAGGGCAGTTATTTTCCGTTTTGAAGAGTCTAAGAGCTTACATTAAACTGAACGGTATTGGTTGGTTTAAAAAGCAGTGTTGGATAAAAGATTTACTGGTTTAGCCGTATTCTTTATGGATCGGTAACTATACGAATGCTGTTAGGACTGGTCAGAAATCCAAGCACTTTGGGACCTTGAATACCTCTCTTTACAAGACTTTCATCGCCAAGAATAGGAGAAAAAGAATCTGTGGGAATGTTCTTTTGCAAGCATTTGTTATTTACAAAGGCTTCGAAATTTAACCACATACTACAAACTTTTTTATCTTTGGAGTTTGATACCACCACTTTTCAGGTCTATGTAAAGGAGTCCCAAATAACACTCCAGCTTATATATTGGTGACACTGACTTATATTTTGAGGTGGCTACAAATATGATTTTCTTTAGCATTAAAGCAATCATGCCTAAAACTCCTCTAAAGTTGAGCAGCTCACCCCGTCTTGGCCGCAGAAGAAAGAGAAGTGGATGAGACTAAGATAATTTTCTCTTCTATTAAACCGCATTCGACTCGCTAAGGATAAGGCCATACTATGGCCATGTCCCTACATGGCCATAGTATAGATTTAGTTTAGCTTAGTAAATATCTTATAATAATGTTTAATACTGTGTTTGCTTGTTGAAGTTTGTTGTGCAACATATTTACAATCGCAAAATTTTTGAAAACAAACTGAACCTTATAATTTCGTTAAATATATTCTTTTCCTGTTTTCAATAAAATAAAATTGATACTTTTATTGGTTGAAACAAGTAATTTTCAAACAGGTTCTCGATTTGCTATAGCGTTGTGGTTCAATACCTGCAGTATGGTCAGCCCCAGGAAGCTACTGAGGAACCTATCCGGCCTAAGGAAGTTAAGAGTCCGGCCGAGGATGAGTATACTCTAGCTGGCTGGACAAGTTAGCTTCAGATGCGCCAAGGACGGTGCAGCGGACGGGAGAAAGGCGGTAGATATGCTGCTATATCTGTCTTCTTAACCAATCATATTTTTAAACGAGCTAAGAGAACATGGAAAATAGGTCTCTACTAAACCATGTGACGCTTGGTACAAAATTCACTTGAGTATTACAAAATTATAAAGGATATAGTATCACAAAAGCTAATTACGATAACAGATTCTCACGTTAATTCAAGTAATTATAAAATGTACATTTAAAAGACACAGCTTACTCACATTAAAAATAAAAATGTCATCAATAAGCACAAAAATAATTCCCGTACCGGGAATCGAACCCGAGCCTCCTGGGTGAAAGCCAGGTATCCTAGCCACTAGACCATACGGGAGATATTAGTTCATTTAAAAGTGAAAGTATTAAGGAACCTATGTAAGTTTCGCACAATCAGAGGTAATTTTTTAATGTATATTTTTAATAGCATAATAGAAGAACTAAAAAATCATTATGAAAGATGCAGACAAAAATCCGGATGGAATTAAAAAAAAAATCACGTTATAATAAACACTAATAATAAATTATTTACTTTTTAAGTTAACACCGAATTATTTCAAACAATTAACCGCAGAACCAACTCTTTTATTCTGATGTTCTCCTCAGCAGATTAATTTTAAAATTACTTTGTACGTTTCTTTCAATGTAGAAATGAGACAAAAATGTAGTTGCCGAAACCCGGGATCGAACCAGGGACCTTTAGATCTTCAGTCTAACGCTCTCCCAACTGAGCTATTTCGGCTGTATGTATAAGGCCTAAAACCCTAAACCAGTTGTTGACAAACATTACCATAGTATAGTTAAAAGTAGTAGCAATGTCAAAGACTCTCCTTTAGTCATTAAAATTACGTCTCTATGTAACTTTCTACATCTGTCAGAGCTTATCATACTCTGCTTTTATAGTACAAAGTATTTTATAACAAGTTTTGTCCGTTCAGGCTTTCGTAAAATCGCATTATTTAAATCTAGTCTAACGGCCTTGTTACCTTTACCGAATGACATGACCATCTTATTAAATAACTCTAAAACGGCGTCCAATTTATGTTAATGTTTGAATGAAAACTAATTATTCTTCACTTTATACACTACAAGAATATAAGTTGATTAAAATAAACGTCCAAGGAATCTTATATTTTAGGTTCTCGATTTTTAGAGTTTTAATGTTCTACTGCCTCCTTGTTTAATGTTTAACTGCCTCCGTAGCCTAGTGGTATGGGCGTGTGCTTTAGAAACTGGAGGACGTAGGTTCGAATCTACGGAGACTTAACAAACTTTAATTGTGGTTTCCTAGTTGGTTAGGGCAATTTGGGTCGATCATCAAATTTTTGAAAAGTAAGATGATCCATGCGTCGGATGGGCATGTAAAAATTCGGTCCACCCACCAACCCGCATTGGATCAGCGTGGTGGGATATGGTCCAAAACCCCCCAATGGATAGATGTGTATTAGGGGAGGTCCATGTCCAGCAGTGGACTACCACAGGCTGATGATGATGATGATAAATGTTCTACTATTGATTATGATAAAAAGAATAAGAAAAAAAATAAACGTTTGAAGAAGAAAAAGTATGTTGTGTATTGTAATTTTGGTCCAAAAAGTGAAATTTTACCAAAAATATGATCGACTTCTAACAGCGCATAACTATTTTACGCAATTGAAGCAGGTAACAACGTGCTCTCCTTACGAAATTGCGTCGCGTTGTCAGCCACCGCATTTTAAATCTCTGATAACTCTTAAGGTATTCATTTCATTAAAATGTCGTCTATTCCTTCATAATGTTGTCTATCACACGTTTTATGTATTGTACGTATTTTTTTGGGATTCTTCATTTTTTTTTTGTTTTTAATTATTAACTTTATTCTTTTACTACTGTTAGTTGGTTTTAAATCGTATTTTGTTTCATTTTATATATTTTTGTTACTTTTTAATTTAAAGGGAAACTGGTTTTTGATACTCAGCTCACTCTTTTCCAGAAATCAGTTGCACTGTTCTATGTACAAATGTTTTTTTGTGTGTTAAATAAAAATCTGTAATCCTTGAATAATTTTTAGTTTACTCACTGAAGCACCTACTCAGAAGAAAAAACATATTCCATTATCAAAACTATAGAACCGCTATAACTTGCTAGGATTTAAGTGTCATAGTTATTGGTCAAAATTTTGGATACAGCTGTGTAGGCAAAACTTATCACTTTAGAGCCTCAAAAATTACGTATAGTATTCCTGCAACTATTAAATACTTGTGCGCCATTACTTGCAAAATATATTGATATATTCAATAATTATATATGTAAATAAATTTCTTTACAAGTGGCTGCTATTACTTGTTTTTAGAATAGTATTACATAGAAATAATTTATCGTGATAAATTATACATGTTTTACAGATTTCATTAAGTTTAATTAGTTTGCAATTATTTGAAATCATTTATAATTATAACGTAAGCGACTAATAAAATTATGGCTAGACCCTACTTCCAAACAAGTTTAAAGTAATTAAACGCAATAAAATTAGTAAAAGCGCGTACTTAATATTCGCGTAAGCGAAAGAATTATACATCTTGTTTTTTAATTGTATTCTTGAGTTTAATGTTAAATTCTGAAACGGATTAGGTTTTAAGCAATAAATAACAAAGGATTTTTCGTACGATATTCACAATAAGCCAAATAACAATAAATTACTTCATTTGAAACCATCTTGAACGTTATCTTTTATTTTATTACGTTATCAAAACCATGTTGTTGTAAATTAAGTTAAGTAATTTGTATACCGTAAATTGAATCTCCAAGTATTCAAAATTGTTAAATATAAAAATAAAGAACATTTTTGTTAATGAAGATAAAAACTAAGGTTTTGTTTTCAATTAGTAACACGAGCCCGTAAGCGGGCTTGATCGAGGGTGCCCAAGAGGGCCGAGCCTCGGCTCGATCAGCTGCTGGTTTGGTCCGTGCCTATACCCGTTAGCAACACTTATCGAGGGAGCCCCGGTGGGCCGAACCTCGGCTCGATAGGTTGCTTTAGGACTTATTAGTGAGAAGTTAATAACCGCCCTATCTGGCTGGTGAGAATCGGCCAGTTACGTGCCGATATCTATTGTACGGTGTATTTGTTTGCCCTCGATGGTGAGGACAAGATGTGTTGCGTCTCTGCGAGTTAAAACGTGCTTGCACGATAGTTATCTCATCGTCTGGATCTGTAATCGTGTTTCGCGCTCTTCGGTGGATGTCGTTTTCAGCGAGTGAAATTGTTGGTTCGTAAGCGGCGGCGCTCCGAACTAGTTCGTTTGGGTGTTGCGAAGCCGAGTCGAAGTATCAGATAGATGCTAGGCAACTTTCAGATCCAGGTGCAGGTCCATGTTGCGGTAATCGGCGCAACAGTGGCCCTGCGCATGAATCTGTTTAGCAGGACTTGAAGCTTGAGTTATCATAGAGAGAGATTTTCTTTAGTTTGACTTCTCATGAAACAGAGATAAGCAACTGGCTAAGTATTTGTGGCTATTTTGCAATTTTTAAGTTATCACTATGAGGATAAAGGAATAGTAAGTACTCATGTTTTTGCGCGTAGGAACATGTTTGCGCTATAATATCTACGCAAATGGATAATCTCTAATATAGATAGGCTGCCGTAGTTCGTAGAAATCGACTAAGACGATATTATCAATTTTTTTTGCAAAATAGTAGTTAAATTAATATCTCATTTAGTTTAACTTTATAATTTTACTCAAATGGGCAGTATTAATATAAAACCTTAATACGAACGAAACCGTTAATTTCGATAGTTTATTTTGGTGCTTACGACTATCCAATCTCTTAGTGACACCGAGCAGAGTACTTTAAGGCAGATTTTCGGTAAAAAGCGTATAATACCCTCTTTAGAGCTGTATTATACGTGTTAAGTGCTATAATAAATTTGGATAACACGGACATCTAAAATGTAACTTTATTTTCAGAATAGCTAAAGATAACAATGAGGAATTATTACCTTCGAAATTACTCGTGTAAACCTATCCTAGATAGTATATAATATGGTATATTAGATAAGCAGTGTACAAGCAAAAAAAAATGTTTTGTGTTACATACATTTGCGTAAAAAATTGACGATTTTAAAATAGCAGTTTAAATGTTATATAAAAGTTTTATTATGAGTCATTATTTAGTTCAATAAAGTTAATTGAAATACCACAAAAAAGCTAAGCAAAGCTAAAATGCTAACTAAATCTAAATGTCAGTGGGGTATGTTTTTGGTGCTGACGCATTAAAAATATTACCTATAATTTTTCCCAAAAGCGCTGAAGAACTATAACTTTAAAACCTTGTTTCTCCGCTGTTGAAAAAACCTGTATTTATTATTATCGAACAAACACGACTATGCGGAATTTCATACTTACCCTTTGTTAGCAAGGATGTCTGCATTCCTAGGAATGACCTACTTTGTCTGTTCTAAAGTAAGCTATTGATCTCTCTGTTCAAAATAAACACAAAAATAGTTTAGCTTAGTAAATATCTTATAATAATGTTTAATACTGTGTTTGCTTGTTGAAGTTTGTTGTGCAACATATTTACAGTCGCAAAATTTTTTGAAGACAAACTAAATCTTATAATTTCGTTAAATATATTTCTTTTCCTGTTTTCAATAAAATAAAATTGATACTTTTATTGGTTGAAACAAGTAATTTTCCCAACAGGTTCTTGCTTTACTATAGCGGTGTGGTTCAATACCTGCGGTTTGGTCAGCCCCAGGGAAGCTACGAGGAACCTATCCGGCCTAAGGAGTAAGTCCGTCCGAGGATGAGTATGTTCCTTGCTGGCTGGACAAGTTAGCTTCAGATGCGCCAAGGAGGGTGCAGCGGACGGGAGAAAGGCGGTAGACATGCTGCCATCTCAGTCTTCTTAACCAATCATATTTTTAAACGAGCTAAGAGGACATGGAAAATAGGTCTCTACTAAACCATGTGACGCTTGGTACAAAATCGATTCACTTGAGTATTACAAAATTGTAAAGTATATAGTATCACAAAAGCTAATTACGATAACAGATTCTCACGTTAATTCAAGTAATTATAAAATGTACATATAAAAGACACAGCTTACTCACATTAAAAATAAAAATGTCATCAATAAGCACAAAAATAATTCCCGTACCGGGAATCGAACCCGAGCCTCCTGGGTGAAAGCCAGGTATCCTAGCCACTAGACCATACGGGAGATATTAGTTCATTGAAAAGTGAAAGTATTAAGGAACCTATTAAGTTTCCACTTTAATCAGGGTAAGTTTTTAATGTATATTTTTAATAGCATAATAGAAAGAACTAAAAATCATTATGAAAGATGCGACAAAATCCGGATGGAATTAAAAAAAATCGCGTTATAATAAATAATATAATAATTTATTTACTTTTTAAGGTAACACCAAATAATTTTAACCAATTGACCGCAGAAACAACTCTTTTATAATAATATTCTGATGTTCTCCTCAGCAGATTAAAATTTAAAATTTCTTTGTACGTCTTTCATGTAGAACTGAGACAAAAATGTAGTTGCCGAAACCCGGGATCGAACCAGGGACCTTTAGATCTTCAGTCTAACGCTCTCCCAACTGAGCTATTTCGGCTGTATGTATAAGGCCTAAAACCTTAAACCAGTTATTGACAAACATTACCATAGTATAGTTAAAAGTAGTAGCAATGTCATAGGCGGTAAAGCTCTCCTTTAGTCATTAACATTACATCTATATGTAACTTTCTACATCTGTCAGAGCTTATTATACTCTGCTTTTATAGTACAAAGTATTTTATAACAAGTTTTTGTCCTTTCAGGCCTTCGGTAAAATCGCATTATTTAAATCTTGTGTAACGGCCATGTTACCTTTACCGAATGACATGACCATCTTATTATATAACTCTAAATCGGCGTCCCATTTATGTTAATGTTTACAATGAAAACTAATTATTTTTCACTTTAAAGAATATAAGTTGATTTAAATAAACGTCCAAGGAATCTTATATTTTAGGTTCTCGATTTTTAGTTTTAATGTTCTACTGTCTCCTTCTTTAATGTTTAATTGCCTCCGTAGCTTAGTGGTATGGGCGTGTGTTTTAGAAACCGGAGGTCGTAGGTTCGAATCCTACGGAGACTCTACAAGTTTTAATTGTTGTTTTCTAGTTGGTTAGGGCAATTTGGGCCGATCACCCAATTGTCTGAAAAGTAAGATGATCCATGCGTCGGATGGGCATGTAAAAATTCAGTCCACCCACCAACCCGCATTGGACCAGCGTGGTGGGATATGGTCAAAAACCCCCCAATGGATAGAGGTGTATTAGGGGAAGCCCATGTCCAGCAGTGGACTATTACAGGCTGATGTTGATGATGATGATGAATGTATTATACTATTTATTATGATAAAAAGAATAAGAAAAAAAATTAAACGTTTGAAGAAGAAAAAGTTTTTTTTTGTATTGCAATTTGGTCCAAAAGTACTCAGTGAAATTTTACCAAACATATGATCGACTTCTAACAGGATATAACTATTTTACGCAATATAAGCAAGTGACAACGTGCTTTCCATACGAAATTGCGTCGCGTTTTCTGCCACCGCATTTTAAATCTCTGATAACTCTTAAGGTATTCATTTCATTAAAATGTCGTCAATCATACGTTTTATATATTGTATGTATTTTTTGGGATTCTTTAATTTTTTATTTGTTTTTAATTATTAATTTTATTCTTTGACTACTGTTAGTTTTTTTTTTAAATCGCAATTTGTTTCATTTTATATATTTTGTAACTTTTATAATTTAAATTTAAAGGGGAATGATATTGTAATTTAAAGGGAAACTGGTTTTTGATACTCAGCTCACTCTTTTCCAGAAATCAGAGTTGCACTGTTCTATGTATAAATGTTTTCTTTGTGTGTTAAATAAAACTCTGTAATCCTTGAATAATTTTTAATTTACTTACTGAAGCACCTACTCAAAGGAAAAAACGTATTCCATTATCAAAACTATGGAACCGCTATAACTTGCTAGGATTTGAGTGTCATAGTTATTGGTCAAAAATTTTGCGATACAGCTGGGTAGGCAAAACTTATCACTTTAGAGCCTCAAAAAATTACGTATAGTATTCCTGCAACTATTAAATACTTGTGTTATTACGATGTTACTTGCAAAATATATTGATATATTCAATAATTACATGTAAATAACTTTCTTTACAAGTGGCTGCTATTACTTGTTTTTAGAATAGTATTATATAAGAAATAATTTATCTTGATAAATGATACATGTTTTATAGATTTCATTAAGTTTAATTAGTTTACAATTATTTGAAATCATTTATAATTAAAACGTAAGGGACTAATAAAAGTAGGGTCTAGTTCCATACAATTTTAAAGTAATTAAACGCAATAAAATTAGCAAAAGCACGTACTTAATATACGCGTAAGCGAAAGAATTATACGTCTTGTTTTTTAAATGCATTCTTGAGTTTAATGTTAAATTCTGAAACGGATTAAGGTTTAAGCAGTAAATAACAAAGGACTTTTCAGTGCGATTTTACCATAACCCAAATAGCAAAAAATTACTTCCGTTGAAACCATCTTGAACGTTATTAAGAGGGGTCATAACCATGCTGTTGTAAATTAAGTTAAGTAATTTGTATACTGTAAATTGAATCTCCAAGTATTCAAAATTGTTAAATATAAAAATAAAGGACAATTTTTGCGTAATGAAGAAGAATACAAACTAAGGTTTTGTTTTCAATTAGTAACAATGATTTAAAATACTTTACTTTTGAAATTTAGCATCTTATTATATTATACTCTGTTAACGTGTTTATAACTTGTACTAAATGTAAACATTATTAATGGTCCGCTGCATTGTGAATCTGACCTAAACAGTATTATACTTTATAATCAATATTAGAACTACGCTATTTAGCTCACACAATATTAATTAAAAGTACTGCGCTCAAACGTTCCCTCTTGCTAGTATTAAAGTTTGTAATCTGTCACAGAAGCGGTCAGTTCCAATATATTATTTTGGAAACATAGGAATGTATATAAATTAAAGAGCTTACATGTAATATTTTGTACCTACATAGAAAAAAACATTATCTAGAGGGCAGAATCGATAAGGCGCTAGGGGTTATCATATTTTTTTTTAACGGATGACTCACGTTGGTGGAGTTAACCGCTACAACCCGGCGGGTTCGAGGGGCTGTGCAACTTTAAATGTGCACAGACTTCACCTCTATTCTGTGGCTTAGCTCCGTGGGACCCTGAAGGGAACCTCGGCTCGAGCCTCGGCCGGCTTGCAGCCCGAACAAGTTCAAGTAACGCGAAAAATCCGTTAATAAGTGGATTTGATATGTATAATCAGCTAAATAAAAGAAATAATTAACTATTACCTTCTAAATTACTCGTATAAATCTATCCTAGATAGTATATAATATGGTATATTAGATAAGCAGTGTAAAAGCAAAAAAAAAATAGTTTTGTGTTACATACTTCTGCGTAAAAAATTGACGATTTTAAAATAGCAGTTTAAATATTATATAAAAGTTTTATTATGAGTCATTATTTAGTTCAATAAAGTTAATTGAAATACCACAAAAAAGCTAAGCAAAGCTAAAATGTTAACTAAATCTGACTTTTTGGGTCAGTTTTTGGTGCCGACGCATTAAAAAAATTTACTTATAAATTTTCCCAAAAGCGCCGAAGAACTATAACTTCAAAAACTTATTCCTCCGCTGTTGAAAAAAACCTATATTTTATTATTATCGAACAAACACGATTATGCGGCATTTCATACTTACCCTTTGTTAGCAAGGATTCCTGCAATGTTTCTTTGTTCGCACAAACATTCCTAGGAATGACCTACTTTGTCTGTTCTAAAGTAAGCTATCGATCTCTCTGTTCATAATAAACACAAAAATAATATGAGTTAAATAATTTTTATTTTCTTTTGGTTATGTTTACATGTCGTATTAACTGAAGTATTTTGTAAAAAGACAACATCTTCTGAGTTGGCTTTAGAACTTACATTTTGCTTAAAATTATTTTTGTATACATATAGCAAGAAAAGATTTCCATTCATACCTCTTCGGAAAATACTGTATTCATCGTGTTCTCTCAAATAGTTGCCGTACCTATACATATCTAAAATGTATAGTGACATAATTAATTTTGACATTTGACACTATCTCAACTCTCACTATCACACAATATCTTAATATATATAAATCTCGTGTCACGATGTTTGTCCGCGACGGACTCCTTAAACACTTAACCGATTTTAAAATATAGTCGCCCATCATGTGCAGTTTCATCCAACTTAAAAAAAGAATAGTTTACTTTTCAATTTAAAATCGCAATAATGTTTTATAGCAATTTATGTTTCTATTATTATTTGATGCAAAAAGTTAGCTACAAAAAGATTGTGACAGTTGGCGATTGATTCTCTTTCCGTTTATCTTAAGTCCTAAAATTGTTTGTTAAAACAAGTAAAACCTAGCCGCAGCAACGCGAGGCAGGCTTTACTAGTTGTTTACATAGTTATAACAGATGAAAATGTCACGTATTTAATACGATCATTCAATGACAGTTGTCATCGTATTCGATAAAGGTCTAAGTTTTCTCGAAGAAAAATAATTTCTCACTACATCTATAATATAATTGATTCTTTACAAAATGTACACATTAGCTTAGTTTTTAATATCCGCAATATTCTTGTTAAAATGTAATAGTGATGTTACAGAAAATTAACTGATGTTACAGAAGAAGTAAACATTGCAGAGAATGCTCAGACTTTATTAAAGTTTGAAAAAGCATAGTTGAGCATGTTCCGCATAAAATGCAGGACAAAACTTGTTATTAATTTTTCAATAGGGACGGAAACTTTAATCTTATAGAGTTGTGTTGATTTTTTTGCCTAGGTCAATCAACCAACCGAAAATATAGCTTGAAATTATCTTTTGGGAAAATGTTTTTTTAAAATACTTGAAATTACTAACTGAAGAAATAAATTATCTTAGCATAAATTATTAATAAATTGGTATCGATGGTAAATATTAATAAATTGATTTAAAAATTATAGCATTAGGCAGAAGTGGCATTGTAATACTAGCAACGTACATAGTAAGGTGAGTTTTTTAATTCTCATAAAAAATTTAAAACAAATTTCAACCCTTGAAAATGTTTTAAGACCATGCATGTATACACAATTTTTAAACAAGGGCATATTTAAAGCAGTCATTTACATTGGAATTTATCGAAACCGTCTATAAAGTAAAGAAAATTTCAGAAATAGCTATGAATTTTCTGCTCTAAGTTATGTCGTCAAAACATGTTTTCTTCTTTTTTCTTAGTAATAATACCGCTCTTCCATCATACATAAATCTAAATATACTACTTATTACTTTCTCTTTATTGGCAAGTATACATATACTGTCTATTTGGTCCTATATTTACAATCGCAGAATTAAGTCATCGATCTTTCTATTTAATTTTAAGTTACACATATCAGTATATTTGTTTAGACACATTATAAAAGCCGGTATAGATGTAATACTGTTATAAAAGGGAAATTGATTGCGACTGTTTATAGAGTAAAGAATGCAGAACGAGCTCAGATGTTTCTAAAGTTTCAAAAGAGTAATTAAGAATTCTACCCAATGAGTTACGAAGGCTAAACATGTCTTCGATATTGACCTAAAAAATCGACTGTTTAAGCATTGCATTTTCAAATTAACCTCAAATCCTCCTAACGGCTTCCCTTTCCATGCATTGTCTTCCCAACTGCAAAATGTGTCCGAGGTAGTCCTAACCATCGTCAACTTCGAGAGTAACACTATCAACATTGAACGGTCTCGGGGAAGGTGTCTGTTGAACAAGAATTTCGTCTTATCCAAGTACATCCTGAGGTAAACGGGTCGGGAAGATTCATTGTAACTGTGCGACATCTCCTGCAAGCCCTCCAACGTCTTAGTTAATATGACAATATCGTCAGTAAAACGGATCGAGAAAAGTACTCACTGTCTATGTTTGTGCCACATGCACCCCAGTTTAGGGTATGGAAGACGTCCTCCATTGCATTAGTGAACAGTTTTGAGGATATTGCTTCTCCCTGTTTCACTTCTCGATGCAATGGAACTGCTTAATAAAATGCATACACAGAGTCATTACTTATTTGTATAACGTTTATTATTATTATTCTTTAAAGCTGCTTGTTATTTTTCTCTGCCCATAACTTCCTTTTCCATTCCCTAAAGACCCAATTGTAAAATTCTGTTACCAAGCAACGGTAATCGATAATGTCTTATTATTCTTCACGGAATCCTTCCTGTCTTTGTTATTATTTAATGCCGTAATAACATTGTGATATATATTTCTTAGTTCATATATAAATATGTCATATATATATTACATATTTCCGGAGAGCTCGCATCAGATTAAGTTATTAAACATTAATATTAAAATAAATTCTTTATGAGGGAACCAACTACTTTAAAATGTTTTGTATAGGAATTTCATTACTCGATTTTGTTAACAAATAGTTGAGAAAACGTTACATGGTTTATTTAAATTGTTTAATAATTTTTATATCATCATCAGTTTGTGTCAGTCCACTGCTGGAACTAGGCCTCCCCTAATAAACGCTACCGCTTCTGATCACTGCATCTTCCCACAGGGCGTCCATCACTACGTGTGCCGATTATCGGCATATATTGAATGGTTACAAATTTGTCAAATTTCGCGGAGATTACTACGAAAAGCAATAAACATAATAATGTCGTGTCACTTGCTTGATTCCCGAAATTTTCATGGCCCTACTCATAAGTGCAAAAAAATCTTATACATATTTAGGTACCTATGCAAATTAAAGACTGTGAATTTTGAAAACATAATATAAAATAAAGGGATTTTAACGGCGTTATATGTTATTTTAAATTTTCTTGACCTCAACATTGTTGAAAAATCAAGATCTTGTTACTCTACTGACCCTTAAGGGCTATAATAGACCCCGCCCAAAAATAATTACAAGCTTATGCTTGTTGCCTGAAATTATTCCCTACAACAGTTTTTATTTATGTCTTACGACGCGTACATAAAGTGGTAGATTTTTAAACAGAATAATACTATTATTTAATATGCCATACAAACTTAAATTCAAGGTAGTTTTCCGTTACATTATAAAGCTGCAAACACATTGGCGGTATTATTAGTTATTGGCAGAAGCAGACGTGACTTGGGCGCAGTGGTTCAGGATTACTGCAGTTCAAGATTATACTGTGCGTTGGATATCGCAACTATTATATGATTATTGTTTTATTTACGGAATATACTTTAAGCAGTCCCAAAATGATAAAAAATTGTATGCATAAATAATTTTAGTGTCTAAGGTATAAAATAATATACTATCTTGATTTTTAAATGTAAAAAACCATAAAATTGACGAACACTTTACTTCTTTTTATTTTTGTTTGAAACTTCTCCTATTTTTCATATTTTTGTGGCTGCGTTTTTTTGTATCAAGATATCTAACGGTATGCCATGCCTAACGTGGACGCGTCCATTAATAACTGAATTATGCTAAGACCACAACTTCATCACCTAAATAAAAGAAGAACACGTTTTGCTTTTGTACTGACGCGCCTGTAAGTAGAGTAGACTATAGGATGCAGACGGAGATGCTTCGGTGGAAGGCGCTGGTAGGGTCGCAGAAGACTGATGACAGGAACGCTTCGGTTCCTATGATCCCTTTTTAGGCACCAGGAACGAATAATGTCATGATTTTATACGATGGTTTTATAAATACTTAAGTAAAAATAATAATTCTGACTAAAATACTAAATCAATCATATCTAAAAATTAAAACAAAAATGAGAGAAAGTTGTACAACAATAAATATCGCTGCTATGTTAGTAGCCAAATATTAATCAAGAATAAATCATTTTTGAAACGGATCGCTGTGATTTAGCCGAACCTTATTGTCAATCTTCTCCTAGATCGGCAAAAACGCTTTATTATTGAGGCTTAAGAAAGCCTAAATGGTTATAAGGAACGCTCTTAAAAGCATCTTAGAGATCAAAACAGAAATTGATTATTATACTTCAAATTCAGAAATAGCTTGACATATGGAAATCTCGCAACTTTTTGTAAATTTATATATGTAGTTGTTAAATAATATTGTAAAAACCTCATTAGGATATAATTAAATCCACGCGCTGACGTAACATCAATACATGTATTGTATGTATTGCATGTTGCGATCAGTCGATTATTGCTCAGTGATAAGCATATATCATTAATTTACATACAAATTACGGCATGTTATTGGTTAAAGGATTCATGGAGGATTCATTTCGATTGATTGAGATAGCCTCTGACGCTATTATTAATTGACAAAAAAAGTCTTTAAATCTAAAATCAGTTGCTTATTTTTCAATATATTAAATATATGCGGAAAAACTTATGACTTTCGGTGTTATACCTTTTAAATTTGTTTAAAGCAGCATCCTATCTATTTTATTAATCTGAAACTTTTCGAAGTTGAGTATCACGACGATGCCTCAACTTGATCAGAATTTAAACGAGCCCGAATTTGCGACAAACTTTCCTTATATCGCCTGTTTATCGACATGTAAACTGCGTTATTGACGAGTTAATAGAACATTACGCTTTTAAAACAAGCGGTATAACTCGAATAATAACTTTATTATTGTTACAAAATAACTTTATTTGATTTATGTTATATTCTTTTACTTTCTACTTGTAAGGCAACTAGCTTTACATAAATATCGTGCGATGGTAAAAAAGCAAAAATGTATTTTGATTCAAACAATTGTTCTCAATTGACACGCTCACGCCACACTTGCGATATTTTCTATTTGTAATGATGAGTGAGAATCGCTTACAGGGACATTTTTTTATTTATATATAAAGTGTATATATAAGATGTCAGTGAAATTAAGGGTGTAAACTTTAGTAACAATATAATAAAGTTTAATAAAACCATAAAATTTGTTTCTTTATATAATTTCATATAATGCAATTAAACAATGTATTTGAAACCAAGACATGGAAAGAACTCATTTTCTTTACTGGAAAGTCCCTAACATGATATCAGCAATGATTTGTAAAGACATTTTCAAAAGCAGGGATTCTTGTAACAATTTTTCCAAACATGTCCGATTTTGGGACGAATGTATTTGCCCATAAGACACATTATTCAATTTAATCTCCGGACACATGTCGTTAATCAATCTAACAAAAATAACAATAATATTCTCTCGCAGGCGAGAAAAGATACAAATTCCTAACAGGTGTTCTGCGAATAAGTTCCTAATTTGAAACCTCAAACATCAAAACATTTTGTACGTTTTACAATTCTATTAAAAAATATTAATACTTTCATTTTTTGAATATATGATGAAAGCTCTAATCTCTACCCTGTAAGATTTCGTGTATATAACTAATTATTTTCATCTTTGACCTTGAATATTTTTACCTTACAGGGTAAAGACGGGGAACTTTCAAATTTTGTTTTTGTCGTTATTATAAACAATCATACCGATTTTCAGCTTAGTGGGTTTCAATTTAGGTAACTTTACTCCTATTTTTCGATCTAATTTGACCGGACTACTATATATAGTAATTTTATTCAATAATATAAACTTGACCAAATAAAAGAACACCCGTTGTGTTATTTTTCTTTCTTATTTAACACAGGTGTAAAGTATTTAAATAGGTGTAAGTAACAAGGTTAACCAGAACGGTTAAAATATAATAAATGAAATGAAATGACTGGCGAATCGCTGAATGCGATTCCAAACTTTTGAACTTCCCAGATTCTTGGCTCGTGTACTCACTTCTGTTTAACAGCATTGACGATTTAGTTTGAGTATTAAGTTATATATATTTTTCTTATATTTGAAATATTTTATACCCCTCAGGTTTCGTCCTAAGGTTAAAATGTAGTATAAATAATCAAGCATTAAATGCATAATTCACAAAAAGATGATTTTTTGCAGCATTGCATTGTAGAGACAATTTTATCTACAATGATTGCGAAAATTGATCTACTTGTGCAAATGCGTATATTATATTAACATTGATTATTATATTCACTCAACTTCTCAAAAACGTCATTATATCTATCAACAATTTTCTTAAAGTGAAAAAAATTAAAGTATGCGTTTTATCCCATTTTCTGATCATTCTGTTAGATTAGTATACGATGATGTTGTTCATTATCAACAGATATATTAATTAACTAGATGTTGAACAAATAGTGTGCCTACGCTTCTTGAGCTATAATTAGTATTGAGAACATTAAAGTTTGTTAAAATTTAATATCCATCTTACTTATTTGAATTTATATTTAGTATCTGGCTGTCGTGAGCTATTACATATTCTTAAACATTAACTTTAGATATAAAATAATAATCCTGGTATACAAGTCGCCTTATAGGGATACATAAAATATGATCAAATAGAGCGTATCATAAAACTATCATTGATTAATTAAGAGTCACGAGAGCATCACAACTAGACTCAGGACCATTATATTCTATAAACATTGTATGTAGACGCAGAGGTCTTTAATAAACTTATTTGTAATTTTCAATTTTGTAGTTTGGTGTCCGAACGTTATTAATATCATTCTGTGAAACAATTATCGTTTAAATTATGAGACAAGTAAATAATATGGTATATATTTTAAACACTGCCTCCGTAGCCTAGTGGTATAGGCTAATAAAAGATAAAATAGAAGAGGGAAAGAATACCTGCCTTGTGGGATGCCAGTTTAGTGGCAAGCCAACTTGATGAGGTTCATCAACAACTACAGACTGTTGGCGCCCCGGAGATAAGAAGAAAACCAGTCCAGCACTTCTGCCGAAACCATGAAATAAGACAGGACAGCTAGAAAGACGTCATGACTGACGGTATTAAAGGCATTAGAAAATCAATAATACCAATACTGTGATTTTGGTATTCTCCCTAACAGCTCTAATATCGTCAGTCACTTTAAGGAGGGCTGTGGTAGTACTGTGGCCAGGTCTGAAGCCGGATTGAAAAGGACTTAGTAAGTTATTACTAAGTACAAAATGAGAAATTTGCTTTAATACACATGATTCAAGAACCTTGGAGAGAAATGGTAAAATTGAGATAGGTCTATAATGATCGAGAAGTGTTGGATTGGAGCATTTTGGTAGGGGCCGAATAAAAGCTTTTCGCCATGAGGAAGGAAAGGATTTTGTGTCTAAGGAAAAATTTATAATATGAGTGATAGCAGGAAGTAGAAAATCTAGGAGAGGCACTATCATTCTTCGCCTTATTTCATATTTTTTGAATTCATCAGAAGAAACTGGAGAAAAACAAACCTTATTCGTGCATGGACGGGACGTAGAGATTTAAAATTCAAAGGCAGAAATCTCGAGACAATTTCGTACAGAGAGTTCATTATTACTTGCAACGATTGAGTAAAAATAGTTATACGCTGGTTGAAGTCGGTCATATTTCTTTTTTGTTTTTTTTTAAGCAACGCGATTTTTCGTTCTGTGCAAACCTGAAAGTTAGTTCAGAATCACTAACATATTCCACTGAACTGATTTCAAAATAGGTTGCTTTTTGTTCTAAAACTCAGTTGAAATTTAAACGAAATGGTCACCACCATTATCAGAAATAAATTGCACCATTAGCACGTCTAGTGAACATAGCACTAAAAACTTCAAAAAACATCGCAATCTTTATAATTTAACCAAAGTTTTCTAATTTTATTGCTTCATATATTGTGGCCTCAAATATATATTTTTTTAAACATAAGCATCATCACCATCATCATCAGCCTGTGCTAGTCCACTGTTTGACATAGGCCTCCTCTACTGCACGCCTTCTCCATTAGGGGTTCCTGGACCGTATCCTACTACGCTGGTCCAATGCGGGTTGGTGTGTGGACCGACTTTTTTGTACCCATCCGACGCAGGGATCATCTTACTTTTTAGTCAACTGGCCCGGTCAATGATCGGCCCAAATTGCTTTAACCAACTGGGAAACAACAAGAAAAGTATGTTGAGTCTCGCAGGATTCGCACCCACGACCTCCTGTTTTTAAAGCACACGTCCTTACCACTTGAATACGGAGGTAGTTATATAATGCAAACATCAAGTAATGTTGAAATTCGTACGATATAAATATGTTTATTCTAATTTTGACAAATAGTTTATTTTATATAGCAATTATAATTATTGTTAGAAGAAATTAAATAATATAACGTTATTAAATGAATAAAAGGGAAAAGCATCAAAATGTATTTCTACATTTCGGTGCTGAAAATCCAGAACTCAGTAACATAATATTCGTGTCGTTCTGAGGCGGTGTGTGGATAAGTTTGCCTATAATGGAGGTCGTTTGAAATCTGAACGACGTGCGGTATCGTCCCCAAACTCGGTACCAGTATCCTACGGTATTCGAAATATAAACTCAATATACAACATATTTATCGGAGCAAGATTGAGACGTTACTAATATACACAAATGCCTTATACTAGATACGATACCACTATTGTATTGCAGCAAACTTTATAAAAAAATTTAGGCTTACAATGCCACATTAAATATTATTTTTGTATTATAAATAATAAATATATATGTTTCATAAATTTAAATAAAATAGTAACGAAGTTGGAAACGAGAACAGAGACAAGAGCGATACAACGTTCATGCTCTCGCATGTTGACCTGTAGCTTACCAATAGGAATATCTATTGTTTTGCATATTTTATCAAGAGAATACAAATAACCGTATATATAGTCGATGACTGTGCCTACTAAGAACTTAAATAGAAAAATATTTGTCACAGCATAGTTAAAAACTGGATAATTTATAAGATTGCGTTTAAACGTCAACTGTTTTTGATTTTTATTATTTTTCATATAGTAAATGTTGATTAAGACATACAGCAATTATAAATCTACTTTAGACAGTAATTTAAAATATACATGCCATCTACAATCGTATCGCGCCATATTTAGAGAGCCTTGGATGCTAAAGTTTTATTAACTATCTATTATAAAAAAACTACAGGATAACTTGCAGCTGGCGTCACAAAATAAAATTTCTGTGCGGAAATGATATTACGAGTTAGCTTGTAGCATTCTTTTAAGTTATAATCCAATATTCTAAGTTATAATTTTTATAATAAAAACTGAAAATTACTACGTTATTTTAAGCCATGTAAATTTATTTTTCACCTTATTAAATATTTTAAACTCAAACGGCCATTTGGTATTAATCTAAAATTGCACGCACTACAATATGCGCACGCAATATAATAACGCAGGTTAAAAATTTTAAAAACAATCAGGAGGAGGTCCTAAAATGATTATCAGAATTATAATTTTATTAAGTAAAAATATTTGCGCAAAGAGGTTTGTAAACAAGTTATTCGTTTTGTCAATTTTCTTGTATCTCACCAACGATATTTTATAATCAGGGTCTCACTCGAGGGGCCTCTAACGGTTATAGAGGCCGTTTCAAAGTAATGTGCAGCTGCCATTGGTTCACCAAAATATTAAAAAGCACAGTAAAAGAAATTACTATTTAAATTATGTGCGTGTGTGTGTAGGAATGTCGTATTCATAATTTATTGTAAGAATATATATCTATATATTAATGTATTTATGTAGGTATATTTATATATTTATGTGTGTTTATATAAATGTAATGTACATATAATTTATCAAGCATAATATTTTAAGAGTAAATATAAATGCATTTAGCTACCTTTAAGATTTATTGTACCCTCAGTAATTTTCCACCACACCCCGGGTTGACTGGTAGAGAATGCCTTATGGCATAAGTCCGCTTCTTGTGAAACTTATTGTAAGGTTTTCAATAAAAAATAAATAAATAAATAAATAAGTAAATTTATCTGAAGTATAAATGAAAGACGAATTAACTTAACAAAAACACCTCCGTGGGCTAGTCGTAATGACCCTTGCTTTACATTTTTATCTTTATGTCGTCGTTAATTTCATAATTTGAACCGATCAGCCAATCGGGTGGGCATGTTAAAAGTCGATTTCGATCATCACGACCGCCTCTGTATCATTCATGACTCATGGGAGAAAGACCAGACTTCTTTAACCTAGCCATTTTCCGAAGTTATTATGGGGCTTCTCATCCTTCCAGATTACCCTGATTTAAGCAGGGTGACTGGCATCCGACATCCATGACCCAAACGGTAATAACTGCTTTCAATGGAGAATCTGGTTGCAAGTAAATTTGAACATCCTATAACGACTGCCAAAGATAGTTTTGACTACCGAAATCGCCTTTTTACATGCCCATCCGACGCATGGATCATTTTACTTTTCAGACAATCAGATAATCAGCCCATATTGTCCTAATTAATCAAAGCATAACAATAAAAAAACTTTATTTTCTCGGGGGATCCGAACCGACGAGAAATCAATGGCTTATACTGCTGGGTTACGAAGGTGATACATAGATATATTTATAACAAGAGAAGCTTTTCATATGTTCTTCTGTTCCTATTATTTTTTATGTTATAGTTTAATCCTGGCTATTTAATAGAGTATTGCAAATCTGAATTTTGATATTATAGATTCTGGCGTCTACCGAAACACCCTTATTACTGGTCACTTTGCAAACATGTCTTTTGTTTTCATAAGGCTTTTAAGTACGTTAGTTTCAATTGGCTGGCTTTCACCTAGGAGGCCCGGTTCGATTCCCGGTATGGGAAGCTTTTTTTTTATAATATTTTTTGTAGTTTTTGTAACTCCATCTACGCATGTTTTTATTTCATTATCATCATCATCAGCCTGTGTTAGTCCACTGCTGGACATAGAACTCATTTAATGCAAGCCACCGCTTCCGAACATTGGCAATTCTCATCTAGCCCACACATTTTTTTGTATTTAAGTTATATATTATTCGTTACAATATATAAAGATTTAAGAGGTTTCCATTTCTTACATTACCCTACAATTTTTGTTTTGATTTATTTAAATTAAAGAATATAAAATATTCACTTTTGAAAAATGTATAAACATTCTTCAAAACTGAGGTTTATCCATTATCATAGCTGGGCTACCTAAATTACTTTAATGACTATTTGTCATTGATTGATCATGAGATTGTTTACCCCATAAAGTTTATGTGTCTTATTGTTATAAAGTTTATATACCTTGGCTTACACAGCCTTTGCCTTTCTGGTCTTGGCCATGGCCCTGTCTTTCTCTATAAATCTGTTATTCAATACTCTCAGAGAACTTGAACTATTTAGTTAAATAGCATACTCCTTAGCTTTATCACCCGGTATAATTCCAAACTGTCTGTCGTCAACATATACATATACTATCTGTATCAGGTCACACGGTATAAAGTAAAATTTTGTTTAGGCTTAGCTTTTATCTCGAACCCGGGTTAAAAGTTTTTGTACGTTTTGTCAGTTTACGAACATTGGCCGACAGTTAGATTCGCGCCGAAATATTCAGGTATATAAAACCGAACTGGTTTGTTAAAATTACAAAAAACTAGTTTTCGTTTAGGTATCGCTAGAGAAGTGCAGATTAGAGAAAATATAAAAGTAGACATATTACATTGCATTTACCGAGTGGTAGGTCCCCTGTTTACAGGAGACCGTCTGGGTGGAATACCACCGCGAGTGCCTATTTCTACCATGAAGCAGTAGAGTGAAAACACTGCTGTGTTCCGGTTTGAAGGGCATCGTAGCCAGCGTATTACTGGGTAAACGAGACTTAACATCCTGTCTCACAGTAGGCAGCGCGTTGGTTTAAAAAATTGACTCCAAGGAGTTATTCATCATCATCGTCATCATCGCCTGTAATAGTCCACTGCTGGACATAGGCCTCCCCTAATGTACACCACTGCTTTCCATCCTCGGCTATTCTCGTCCAGCCCACATCGGCTACTTTACGATTTTTGTTACTGCATCTTGCCGCAGGGCGGCCTACACTGCGTTTATTATTAGGGCTAGCATATTATTATAAAAGGAGTAAAAACATATTTTACAATTTATAACATTATAAAATATTTTTCTAGATAGGGGTCGAATGAAGAATTAGTAGGTATGGGAGTCCCCAGGATCTATTTTGGGGTCTTTTCTCTTCCTGGTCTATATGAGATGACCTACCACCCAGGTTGAGAACAATAACGAGATTGTATTATTTGCTGATGATACTTCTTTAATATTTAGAATAAAACGACGTAATTTGCAAAATGACGATGTAAATAATACCCACTCAAAAGTAAAATACTGGTTTAGTGCAAATAATTTATTGTTAAACAAAAATAAAACTAAATGTATAAGGTTTATAACTCCTAATGTTCCTCAAGCTGGGTGTGATGTGGTACATTGCACTGTATTCTCAGACATCACAATAGATTCTAAACTGCAATGGGGCCCTCATATTCATAGACTGGCGAGTAAACTTAGCTCAGCGGATTATGCAGTCAAAAATTAGACAATTAACCGATGTTGAGACAGCCCGTTTAGCATATTTTTAGTTATTTTTCACAGTATAATGTCTTATCGGCATTCTACTGTGGGGAAACGCTGATATTAATACTATTTTATAATTCAAAAAGAGCTGATTCGAGCAGTCTATAACCTGGGTCCCAAAGAATCGCTGAGAAAAATGTTTACAGAAATTAGTGTAATGACTGTTTTTCTCAATACATATTTGAAAATATTATGTAATGTTCATAAAATAAAATTATTTTGTAAAACATTGTGACATACATAATATAAATACTAGGAATAAGCATAATTATGTTCTTCCAAAACTAAGGCTCCGAAGAACGATGAAACTTCATGGGACAATGTATACTCTTCTACAATAAAATACCAGAAAACGTTCAGCATCTGTAAATAAATTTAAAAAGTTGTAAAGGAACGTTTGTGTGTTAAAGATATTATTGTTGTAATGACTACTGATAGATAACACACACTGGTAATGAACTGTTCGCTCCAGGCTATTTCAAAGTAGTAAAATGTATGGTTTTATGTAAAGTTTTGTAAAATTTATTGAAGAAAAAGGAAAAGAAAAAGTCCGCTGAGTTTTACGCCGGTTCTTCTTCAGGTCAGAGCTTCCATTTCCGAACCGTGGTAGATTATTTGACAATCAATAAGAAAGTGTAATGCTTCCATATTGAATAAAGATATTGACTTGGACTTTGACTTTGAGAAGCCGTATCGCATGATAATGTAAGAAAATTGTTAGGAGAAAGAGATATTTATTAATAGTTTTAAATTCAATTTAGCCCTTTAGTTAGTATGCTGTCAATTTGAATATTTATGACTTGTACGTGAGTGCAACTGCATCAGTTACAGGGGATGTTGGCTTTTAATCAAAATGTTGATGAATTATGCAACATGCCACTGTTTTAATGTCAGAACAGTGTTCCGACATTTTGTATATTATGACATTGACATCATAAATTATTAATTGAGCATCACATAACAAAATTGATTTTATTTGTATCAATTTACGTAAAATCATAATTTTCGATTATAAAAATAATTTGTACACTTCAAGTTTACATAATCAAAATAAACTATTTTTGATTTTACTGTTTATCATAATATCTAAAGTAACGTTCTGAAACATCAAATAAGGAAGTGTTCGTAATATTTCTTTATATAAAACAATTCTGTCTTATTAGCAGAATAATTACTTATGGTAAAAGTTCATCCTGCTCATAATGACGTAAGTTATTAAAATATTTTTTTTGTCCTGAATGAAAAGGTCGGATTGAATGGAAATTAAATCGACTAATTATAGTAGCTCATGATTATTTCTTTCTCACCATCCTGAAAATTTTATTTTTGATATACGGCTTTGATGACTTGGTTTGCCTTTTATTGAGAATAAAATTAAAAAATGTATATTAAGCAAAGTATCCATCTCCAATAAAATACATCTTACGTGACAAATTTCTAACCTCAAAATCAAATTTTAATCGGTACTGTTGTTTGCAAGTTCCTTTTATTTTTGTTTTCCGTTAAATTGCGGTTTTCGATATCAGAACACGAAAGACATAGTATTACTGTACGCTGATTTTAATAATTAAGAAGTTAGTTTAATTCAATGCACTAGTTGTAATTTATATAATCAATTAAGTCGAAGAGATATTAATAGCGCATGAGATTTGGTAAGCTGCGTTGTTAGGATGATTTAGTTATCAGTAAGTTTGAATGATCTGATCTCCGATCACGACTACCGAAGATGGTCTTGACAGCCGGGACCAACTTTTTACACGATCATCGGACGCATGAATCATCTTACTTTTCAGGCAATTGGGGGATCAGCATATTGTCCTAACCAACCAAAAATAACGGCATTAAATAATTATATTACATAAATATCAAATAATCCAAACTTTTGTAACCCCCGGGATTCAAACCCACGCATTAAATTGTATCATAAGTATCGAATAGTTTATTACACATGTAAATTTTAGTAGTAATAATTTATTATAATAAAAAGTAAACTCCAAGTGGAAGTAAAAAAAACATTTCTATGGTTTAAAATATGAAAAGGTTTGAAGGAGTTGGAAAATAAGATATTTTTCGTGTTTTTAAAAGTTTGCTTTTCCTAAAACATTCAGAGTTTGGCTTTCGTATGGACAGTTCATTACTAAAACCAAATACTAAAACATTTTTCGAAATTAATTAGCATTTAATTTTATGTATATTAGTAAAAAGAAACAAAACTTATTTTATATAAATTACCTCCTTAAACCGGGTTATTTTCCGGTCAATTGACAAAGCGGAATTGAATAGCCAGTTTGAACCCAAACTCTTTGGGCCACTCTTGTTTCTACAACCATGAATAAGGCCATCTCTTATAAAAGAAGGTTGTGATTCCTTCCACGTTCCTTCTCGCCATATAGTAAAAATTGAAACACAAGCCGTCTTCCGGTTAAGAAGAATCCATTAATATAATTCCTATATATTATGGTCCTTAGGGTTGGCCAAATTTGTTTTGACAATGTTTATTTCTTAAAGTTAAATACGTATTTTTTACCATTATGCCATATTATATGTTTGTAAAGGTCCTTCATTTCCTCCCTCGAAGGGTTTTTGTTATGAAATCAATTCAATACTTGATTTTATAACCAAAACCCCAACGTTTATTATCCGTTTCCTTTTAATAATCGGTAAGTTTCCATCCTAACACAAGGTTCGTGGGAAATTCGTCCCCAAAATCTAGGGGATTAACGAATGATTGTGTCAAACACTATGCTGTTTGTAATTTTTATTACTAATTATAAACCTTCACAAATTGCCAATTAGTTTTTTTTTTTTTTTGTTGTACTTTGTAAAATAAACAAATGTGTTCCGGGGAATAGATGCTCAAATTTCTGCTGAACAATTTTCCAATATTCAACCTTTTACTGTAATTTTGTATGTTATACTGTTATGGTTGCAGCAAAATGCTATGATCCCATTTAATGTAAAGGGACAAAAAAAAACGGAAACGGATTAAATACAAAAAATTTTAAATGGAATCTTCATATTTTATTAAGTACTTAGTAATATCACTCACTTAATTTTTAGGAATTATGGATTTATAAATATCGCAGTTATTGGAAGAATATTGTAGTTATTATGTGTAGGAAACCTGGTTTTTACGAGGGCCTGTTGAAAGAACCTTCTGTAATGACTGCAAATTTGTTGTAAAGAGAACAAAAACATAGTATTTTTTAACACTAATGACTTTCGCTTTCTAAATTAAAATTTATAGGTTATAAAAATCCTGTCCAACAAAGTGAGGGGGTTTTTCGTTTTGCAATTTACAAACATTATAATTGCAGTAACAACCAATAACTGTTTAGACAGTTAAACGTTCGGCTCATTCAATTAAATTATATTGGAGCATCTATGTTTCTAAAAATATCTTCATTAAAAATTAAATGCGTAATGATAAAACACACATTTGCCGTAGCCATATTGCGCCGCTGAAAAAATCCAGTTATTTAACTCATAAGATAATTATCATGAAGTTTATAAGATTTAGCTAGTTGTTTTCAGAAACTAACCAATACTTTATCAATAAAATTTTGTTTAATAAATTTATTGTTTTTAATAATAAAATTATAAAATTAATATGAAACTTTTATAATTCAATAACAAAACTTTAAAATACAATTTAAATCCCGAGTGACTTTGATTTGTAAAATTTCCCTAAAATTAATATATTTGAATAAATGAACGTCGTTATGAAATGATACTATAATTTTAATTATTTGGCTTATAAAGATCAAAGGTTTGAACGCTCTATATGAATTATTTCACAAATTTTGTTTTTCGCCTAATACAATTGACAGGTATTTCAGTAAATCAAAAATCAATTTTGCAGTAAATATGTGTGACACTTGACAGTTTGTGTGACACTTGACACTTGAAATTGAATTTGGAATCAAATTGTATACTATTTGCTTATCATGTTTCATTTAAAATGGCCACAAACAAAGAATGTCAAAGTTTCCTGTAGGTTGATTAACAAAATATTTATGTAGAATTGATTAATATGGATTCAAATTGTTTTTTCGATAAAAGTTACGCCGATTAAAAGGAAGTGTAGTTTGATACATCCATAAAAACGGTCACCACCCTGAGATGAGACGTATGTATCAATTAACTTGTCGTGACAAATGGTAGGTACCCTTTTTAAATGGGGCTGTCTGGGACAGTGTCAACGCGGTGTCTATGTATGCCGTAATGAGATGTTAAAACACTGCCGTGCGGGTTTGAAGGGAAAGGCCAGTGTTTTAAGGGAAAAGAAGAGGTAACAGGTTTCGGTTTCATCGACTTTCTTTTGATTCCCCCTGCTCGTCGGCTTTTGTATGAAATAATGATTTATTTAAAAAATATTTTATTTAGAAGAAACTGGGGCAACATAAAAGATGTTGGCTGCAACTATTGTTCCAAATACAGGGTTAGAACCCAAATTTAACGTTAAGAATAAAAAGGTCCCAGGAAATATAAAAATTTATCTATAGGAATTAAAAGCAATGGGGGTACATCTATCAGAATGGAAAACTTGGACAATCATGACTATTGAACGACCTAATTCCACATTTTTATCCCTCATTGAGGAATTATTCAAACGCTAATGGGAAAGGTAAAATTGATCGATTGGGTACTTACTAAAGTGGTAGTGGGGCTTAAGTCAAACTCGAGAATGAGCTAAAAGTATTTAAAATAACTTTATAAATAACTGTTATACCTTATTTGTATGGCACCTTGTTCGGTGTCCAAAAACATATTAATGTTATTTTCCCTTTGAAAAATTTGCATAAGTAAATTTATGAACATTTGTCGTTTAAAAGTTACTTGTGGTAAAAACATTACTATGGATACTCTTTCACTGTCAAATAAGAATTTATACCTTCTATAACCTATGTGTAATTGTATTGTAGCATACCGTATTTTAGTTTAAATTAGTTGTGCTTTTTTGCGGCAATCAAAACTAAAAGAAATCATTTTTCAATTAAAAAAAATAAGTGGATGATAATTCTTTCAAAACCAAAAAATATACTTATCAGTAAAGTTAATACATAGTTATGCTACTATGACGAAATTCTTAAATAAGATTTACTTAACACAACATACATCTTCCATTATCTGTGCCAACAGTAAATTATTTGCAGTTTGGTTAAAACAGAGTAATTAAGATGTAAACGGCTTCTATGGCAACGCAGTTTTCTCGTAAAGTGCGAACTTAGTGACAATCTAAGATACATTATGACTAAGAGTTATTAGCTGGAACACATCAAAAGCTTGTTTCTTTTTTCTTAACGCATGTCTTAAATCTTTTTATACGATTTAAACTGTTGTTCATCATTCATCATTTATCATCAGCCCGTGATAGTCCCACTGCTGGACATAGGGTTTCCCCTAATATACCCCTATCCATTGGGGGTTTGGACCATCCCACCACGCTGGTCCAATGCGGGTAGTGTGGGTGGACCCGACTTTTTACATGCCCATCCAGGATGGACCATCTTACTTTTGGGACAATTGGGTGATCGTGAGCAAAATATAATTAATATTAGAATAAAGTAGCTGTTTGTGACTTTCGTCCATGCGGTGATATTAAAAAATAAAAAGTGTTTAGTTTGTTTTTGCATCGACTGTCCGTCGCAGTTTCAAAAAGGCAGTCAGGGAGAAGCCATTTCAATGTTTTTGTATTAACATCCTCGGTTGTTTGGAACCCGACATAGCATCACGCATCGGCCGCATGCATGTCAATACCAAAAATGTCAAAACCACCAAACGCCGACCCTTTTCCATATAAACGACACTATGGAATCCGCTGACCCGGGTAAGACAGCGATCGATTTTTCCCAAACGAATGTCCCAAGGGAAAACGCCGATCCCCTTTTCCATATAACGGCACAATGGAATCCGCTGACACGCCAAGACAGCGATCCATTCCCTTCCCACCGACGAATATCCCAATAAGGGAAAGGCCGACTTCAGCACGGGAGAATTAAGAAAATCGCGAAACGGATGGACTTCCTTCTTTCCCCCTCAAAGTAGTCATTGTATTTTAGAATAAGTTAACCCAATAATTTAATTAAAAATTTGTTTTAAGTAAATCGGGAGTCCCTCCTGCTCGGTACCTCGTAATTGGCCAGTCGGTGGATTCCCGGGTCCACCCAAGAATATTTCGAGACCGCAAAAAATCGCATTCTCGCCGCTTCGATAAAACTTCGCACCCAGGGAAAATCCTGAACAACGTGACCCGCCGGAGATCCAAACTTCGATACCGCTCAACCAAAATGACCATGCCCATTAAGTACGGCTGAATTTTCCAGTGGTTTTACCCCCTTATATATGTAATTTTTTGTCCTTTTATAAAAATAATTTCCCAAGATTTTTTGATTGAAAAACTGAAAACCTAGAAGTTAATAAAAGACAGAAGATATAGACTAGACGTGGTTATATTATTAATAGTAATTTAAATTATCATGGCAAGATTTCGACAATATCTAAAGCCCCCCTTACTTCCGAATTTGATGGAAACCCGAACGTACTTTCCGTTTAAGGCTTTGTGACCAAAGTTAGTTTTACGGATGGGGAGAATCCGAAATTAATAATTTGGCACTTGTTAATGGGAATATTAAATAAAGTAACAGGACCTGCCGCCCGTTTGATTATTAATTAAAGGTATACCACGGATTGGTCTGGCCATTCGTAATGTTTATAAATAATTTGCTGGATCAAAAGAAACAAACCCACTTTATAACGATTTGTCTCTTTTAACGGCAAGGTTCTGGCACAACCACAAGGAATTTTATGAAAATGCCAAAAATCTTTTAGCATTATTATGACATACACGCTTTACCGATGTGAAAATAGACTTAATAACTGGACATTTTAACCTCGTGATCCGATAGACATCGACTTGTCCTCACCTATTACGGCCAGTATTCACGCGACCATAAGCATAGGATGGACAAGTTTTTGAACTAACTAAAGACATCTCTGCCTGACCAACAAAACCACCGATAATCGCAACAAAAGACAGAGAACCAAAAGGACTACACCCAACCACGAATTTTTTTATCCGCAACCCTTTTAGGAAAAGACAAAAAACTAGCCCCACGATACACCCGGAATAAGTTCTCACCGGACCTCCCAAATCTTTTAACCAAAAGGAAACGGGACCTATTGCTAAGTCACAAAAAGCGTAGCCCCGGATCCCCATCCACTGATGGATAATCCCTGGACGTTACTCCTGCGACTAACCCAGGACAAGATCGAACAATTGACCTCACTTGACGGGGGGACCTGGACTGCTTACCGTTCAAATTAGGACCGACAAAATAGGAAACTCCACCACTCCTTCCTAGAATACGTTGGGATTTGGAAACCAATCCAAAAAACCAAGTAGAATTAATTCCGAAATCAAATGTACACTTCGACCCAATTAAAAACCAAGACTTCTCTTGTTTGATCCTCATATTGAACATCTTTCAAAAACTCGATAGAATATCAAATCGTCTAAAATTCTTTTTCTTCAAGCCATAAAAAAGACGCCTCATTGACGGTCTGGATCTTTGTAAAAGCATTTACCGGTAACCTTGGACTATACAGACGCAATGAAGTACAGAACTATTCAAATCTTTAAAGGATAATCAAATAAAAGGATTCCAAAAAAATCGTCAATTGTCTTTAGCAGGGAACCAATGGACGAACACACTTCAAATTATTTCCAAAACCGCAAAAATTGATTCAATTAAATAGAACTATGCACATTTTACCTTTTGGACACCAATAAAAACCGCATACCTCTTTTTAAGGTTTACGAAATTTGCCCAAAACATTAATAATAATTGGCGATAATTTGGATAGTATATTAAGTGAATTAACTAAATTTAGAGAACGCATTAGCATTTTTTGATGAATCAAAACTCATCATTTCTATTTTAGTTTAAATATGATAAATAATAAATATTTAGGCTTAAAGGACTTTATATTCCTAAGGAACTAATTGGAATTTAAATTTTTAGAACCACTATAACATTATAAAACCAACGTCATAATTTCCAATGGGAATCGTATAACATTTGTATTTAAATTCCCAATGGTTTCACCCTTACATTCTCATATACAAATTTGATTGTTCCAAATAAAGTTTAATCAGGGGCAACCCCCCTTTTCCCCCGCAATCATCGATATTCATGTGTACGGAGGCAAGAATTCCGAAGATAGATGCTTGGTTTCTTTGCGAGAAAGAACTTAAACCAAAACTGAGGTTCATCACCGGATTGCATCTGCAACACCATCACGGGTCACCAACCCCGCCTGCAAAAACTACCATCAGTCTGACTAGACCAGCAGGAGAAAACTAGATGACCGCCACTATGCGGTTGTATTCCACGGAACCTCCCGAGTACAACTTACTCCCAACGGAGACGAGATCAGTTCTCATCAGGGAAGTTTCATATCATCCCGCATAATTGCATCCTGCGTACAAACGGAGTTCACCATCCGCCACAACGACAACCCCAAAAGGGACAGCCGATGAAGATAAAATAGTGAATCAATCGAGGCCGAAAAGGGAACAAGTTTAACAATTTGAAATTAACTCGGTAGATCTAAAAAGCTTTGTAATTCAAAGATAGGATAAGCTACAACAACCCATTCAAATACAAGAAACTTCAACCCTCTACCACACCACTATTTCCGATTTATAGCTTGCTACTTTTAACAATTATCGGGCCATACTCTGTCGACTTGTATCGTCGAATGAAGAGCAGCAGCGCCTACACTGAACCTGAGGCCCGGGAAAAGGGGCCGATCTCAAAAGCAGAGAGCCACCAGCGACATTTCTCTCAAATTATTGGAAATGGTCCGTTGCCTAAAAGGGGAAATTTTCATCCCCGGCTGTATGGAATCCGCTGACCTTAGCATCCACCATCAAGCCGCCATGTCATCATCAACAAATGTCCGCCAACCACCCGCCGACTCCTTTTCCATATAACGACACTATGGAATCCCTGACCCGCTGTAAGAAGCGATCCGGAACCCCACCGACGAATGTTCCCAATAAGAGGAACCCGGATCCTTTTCCATATAACGGCACAATGGAATCTGCCTTGCCGCTGGAAGACAGCGTCGCATTTCTTCCCACCGGAGAATATCGGGTTTGGGAAGGAACGCCACCTGCAGCACCGGGGAGAACATAAAAAATTGTGCGAACGGATGGTTTCCCTTCTTCCACCTCGGTAGTCACTTGTATTTAGAATAAGTTAACATAATTTATAAATTAATAAATTTATTTTAAGTAAAATGGTTTTTTTGATCCTCCTGGTTTGGACTGTAATTAGTATAAAGTTTGGTTTTTGGGTTATCATTTTTACTTTTTGGAATTCTCTTTGAGATTTTTAAAACTATATATAATTTTAGTGTTTTTTATCTTATGTTACTCCTAGTTATATCAGTCATCCCAGCTATCTTTTAGAGAAGCCTAGCAAAATCGGACCAGACATTTCAAAGATCCAGGACATACAGTTTTGTTATATGTATCGGTTATACATGACAATGTAGTTATTTTAAACCGGTCATTATGATTTAAGAAAAAGACACTCTAATTTAATTTTTTAAACAGATTGAGATATATATCGAACATATATCGTACAGTATTACGGATTATAGTGCGTTTGATTAAAAACCCGTGCGTGCTCTTCACCTCAACAACATAGAAGTTGGAAAGGTCTAAAACTTTGGTTATAATTTTTAAATAATCGTAAAGTTACTAAACGTGATAAAATCCGTAAAACATATTCACATATAAATTTATATATAAATTCTATTTTATTAATTTTCACTTAGAAAAGTTACTTGCAAAATATGCACCCTGATTTTTGTAGGTTTTTTTGAAGATGATGAAAAGTAGCTATTAAAGATCAACTGGATTACTATTATCATTGAAAATATTTAACAGAGTGAGAGCTAATTTAACGATCATTTTTTCAAGTTACAGCGAGGCAATGAGATCAACGCTTTTATAACGCCCTAAAAACCACGTAAACAAAAAGGACGTCAGATATTTCAAGCTGAACCGAGCCGATTCGATGCCAGAATTAAAATATAATTAATATTTATAAGGTTAACGTTAAATTTTACAAATAAGAATTCTTTTTTTAGGCTGTTAACAAAAATTAAAAAAAAAACTTATTATTATTCTTTTATCGGCTGTAGAGGCAGACGAGCAGTCGGCCCACCTGGTGGAATGTGGTCACCGACTACCATACCAGTGGCATCACCAACTGCCTACCGTGAGATGTAGGATGTTAAGTGTCGTTTACCTAAGTACGCGCAAACAGCTGCACTCCCTATACCTTTATACTATCTCAAAGCCCGTTGGGACGTATAACCGACACGACCGGAGAGAATAAGATGCAGAGGCCGACTTTTTACATTTCCATCCGACTGAGATGGATCATCTTACTTTACAGGGTGATCTTTAATCGGGTGATCAAGTATATTGGCAATAGCTTAATATTGCGATGGAAAACGGATGTCATCACTTCCTTGATTAATGTTGTAATTTTTTTTTGATTTAATCAAAATATTGTGTATGACGTGTTTTAAGCTAATAGAATGAGGTGTTTTTAAATATATTAACTTAGATTATATTATCTTAAATTAGCTTTAAACATGCAATTAAAAAAGATAGTTATTGTGCGTTATTTTTCAAAAATAGATATATGCACTTACGGAGTCTATTCTAGACCCGTTTCTGATAAAAAAATCATTACAAAATGGGAAGCAAATATCTATCACTTAAATTAAATGAACAAAATCGGACTACCAGAAGCGGAGCAACGAGGTAAAGCATATAAAAAAACAACGTACGCTCCGAATTGAGTACCTTTTAGAAGCCGGTCAAAAACAAAGAATCAAGTCAAAGGAATCACCAATTAATCAGACATGTTTTAATAATACTGCAAGCGATGCCGATTCATTAACCTCTTTCTAAAATATTCCACAACTCAGAAACATCTGTTTCCACCCACCTTGAATTCTTTTCTTTACTTTTTAGTAACTAGTTTATTTTTTTAATAGTTATGTTAGTTAACGGTAAGTAATGCCTAGTATGGTCACGTGCATTAGTTACTTTGGACTTATGCCAAGACCCACGACTTCAGTACCTAAATGAAAGAAGGGTACGCTTTGATTTTGTTCCGACGAGCCTCTAAGTAGAGTAGGCAATAGGATCAAGACAGAGCTGTAGAGTAGGCAATAGGATCAAGACAGAGCTGTTTCGGTGGCCAGCGCTGATGTAGTCGCAGAAAGATAATGACTGGAACGCTTTCGTTCCTGTGATCCCCCTTTTAGGCGCCAGGAACGAAGAACGTAGTGGTTTACTACGGTGGTTTTCGGAATACTTAAGTAAAAATAATAATTCTGACTAAAATACTAAGTCAATCATATCGAAAAATTAAAACAAAAATGGGAAAAAGATGTAAAATAATCAATATAGATGCTATTTTATTACCCAAATATTAGTCATGAATAAATAATTTTTGAAACGAATTGCTGTGATTTAGAACCTTATTGTCAACCTTCTCCTGGCTCGGCGAAGACGGGTCGCTCTTAGAAGCATCTTGGAGCTCAAAAACGAAATTGATTATTATACTTCAAATTCAGAAAGAGCTTAAATATGGAAATCTCGCAATGTTTTGTACATTTCTTCATGTAGTTGTTATATAATGTAGTAGAAAACCTTATTAAGATTTATAATTGACTAGCGACACGCTCCTGCTTCGCACCGAAGCTATACTGATAGAAAATATACCCAAAATATTAAGCATGTGTTATACATATAAACCTTTCTATGCGATCAGTCTATCTATTAAAAAACCGCATCGAAATCCGTTGCGTAGTTTAAAAGATTTAAGCATACATAGGGATATAGGGACAGAGAAAGCGACCATGTTTTATAGTATGTAAAGAAGCCACACACTACATGTATTGTATCTATGGTGTTGCTATCAGTCGATTATTATTGGTCGCACTCAGTGATTGGGATGTACTATCAAATTATTCAAAACTGACGGCAGTTAAAGGTTTCATGGATATTGATTTTGATTGATTGAGATTGCCTCTGACGCCATTATTATTTGAGATAAAAGTCTTTTAACCTTAAATCAGTTGCTTATTTTGGTTGAAACTAAATATATACCTAAAAAATTATACTTTCGCTGTTATAACTTACTAATTTGATCAAAGCAGCATCCTCTCTATTTTATTAATCTGAAACTTTTTGAAGTTGAGTATCACGACGATGCCTCAACTTGTTCAGAATTTAAACGAGCCCGAATTTGGGACAAACTTTCCTTATATCGCCTGTTTATCGACATGTTAACTGCGTTATTGACGAGTTAGTAAAACATTACGCTTTTAAAACACGCGGTATAACATAAATAATATCTGGATTGTTGTTACAAAATAACTTTATTAGAATTATGTTATAGTCTTTTACTTTCTACTTGTAAGGCAACTAACTTTACATAAATATCGTGCGATGGTAAAACTGCAAAAATGTATTTTGATTCAAACGGTTATTCTCAATTGACACGCTCACGCCACACCTGCGTTATTTTCTATTTGTAATAATGAGTGACAATCGCTAACAGGGTCATTTTATTATTTTTATATAAAATATAAGATGTATATAAAATGTCAGTGAAATAAAGGGATAAACTTTAATTAATCTATAATAAAGTTTATTGAAACCATACAATTTGTATCTTTAATAACTTCATATAATGCAACTAAACAATATATTTGAAACCAAGACATGGAAAGAACTGATTCTCTGTACTGGAAAGTCCCTAACATGATATCGGCAATAATTTGTTATAACATTTAAAGGGATTCTTGTGGCTTTCCAAGCTTGCCCGATTTTAGGAGTACGTTTGTGCCCATAAGACACATGTTTCAATTTGTTCTCCAGAAACATCTGTTTTATATTTTGAATATCAAGAATGTATCAAGAAAATTTTAATTAACTCCAATCTATGTCCTTGAATTGAAATTATTTCTTTACTGGGAAAAGATGAGCAACTTTAATTTTTTTAATATATTTTACAATATTACCGATTTTCAGCAGTGGACTTGATGGTAACACTCTTACCTTTGTCTAATTTGACAGGGACTAGTAAAGTAATTTTGTTCAATAATATAAAAATGACCTAATAAAAGTATACACAATATTACATATTATAATTTACTGGTTGCAGGTCCTTTACAGGAGACCGTCTGGATTGCAGTCCACTGCGTGTGCCTATTTCTGCCATGAGCAGTGTGCAACACTGCTGTTCCGGTTTGGAAGGTCCAGCCACTAGACAACACCTTTCTCACGGTAGAGCGCTGCGATACCACTGGTGCCAATGTCTATGGGCGTCGTGACCACTTCATCAGGTGCCCGACTGTCGTGCTGCCTGCATGCCATAAAAAACAATGAAATATACGTTTATTATTTGATTTGTCTTTTTATTGCTTAACACAGATGTAATGCTCTGGTTAAAATGTAATAAAGGGAAAAGCTCAAGTTCCAACGGGTTCTTATTGCAAGGTTTTCTATTTGAGAATGAATTTAGAATATTTTAATATAACAAGTTTAAGAAAACATTAAGTTCTGGAACTTTTGTGTTTTCCCATAATATGAAATGGCTGGCGAATCGCGGACTGCAATTCAAAACTTTTGAACTTCCCAGATTCTTGGCTCTTGTATTGGCTTCTGTTTAACAGCATTGACGATTTAGTTTGTGTATGAAGTTATAAATATTTTTCTTATACTCAAAAGTATTTTTACCTGCTAAGAGTATTTTATAGCCTATCTGAACTAGTAGTCCTAAGGTTAAAATGGTTTATAAATAATCGAGCATCAAATGCATAATTCACCAAAAAATGCAGACAAAAAGTTTTTTGCAGCATTGCATTGTAGAGACAGTTGTATCTACAATAACTGCAAATGTATTGATCCACTTGTGCAAATACGTATATTAGATTGAAAATGCTCATTATATTTATTTAACTTCTAAAAAACGTTATTATATTTATCAACAATTTTTTTTAAAACAAAAAAAGTCAAAGTATGCATTTATCCCATTTTGTGATATATTTAATAACTACCAGGATTTTTTATTACAAAACTTCTCTCTTTTGTAAAGATTTATCGGATAAAAATAAAATTGCCCATTTTTATACCGCTAAACCCGCCTCGATGTGAAAGTACAAATTTAAATAATAACAATTAAAATAAAACATTGTAATTTCTTAAAAAAAATATCATATTATCATCACAAGAAACAATAAAGTTTTCTGAACGTACATATAGATATAATGTATTTGAAAGAATAATGAATAAATAAATAAAACTCTAAAAAAAATATTATTAATAAAACAGTTAAAATGTATCCTGTTAGGAAACAAAAGAGGGCTTGCACTGCCCGGGAATCGAACCCGGGTCGCAAGAATGGGAATCTTGCATGATACCACTACACCAGCAGTGCTTGCTAAAAGGGTTTATATTTCCTTAGTTGTTCTTGTTTAAGTCTTATCTAAAGACTTCTAAATAGTGTATCCTTTGCTTTACAACTACTAAATAATTTTGTCCATCCACTGGGCACCATTGCTATAGTTATATATTTTAAAACTCGAAATAAATGCAAAAAAATCTAGTCAAACACCAAAGGCGCTAGATAAAAGAATTATCCCGTAACAAGCCGCCTTTGGAACAGTAAATATGTCAACTGACTATTACTTATAATTAACTATTGTTAACAAAGGTCAAAAACACAACTAACTATAAAGAATAATTTAACTTATATATAAGAACAAGTTATTTAAAAAAAATTATGTATGCAGAGAGGTCTTATAAAAGACCTCTTATTTGTAATTTTCAATTTTCTGGTATCCCGAAAACAATGTTTTATAATCAAGAACTTACTCGGGGGACCTTTCGAGGTTGTAGACCCCGTTTCAAAATAATAAGCAGCTTAAGGTTTGGTGTCCTAACGTTATTAATATCATTCTGTAATACAATTATCGTTCAATATTAAAATGTTTAATGGAGCTCTTGTTACATTCTTGTTAATATGATAAAATATTCTAGTAGCCTATTGCACGCGCACACGCACACGCAAAATGCAGCATGACATTTCATAAAAATATTACTGAACTGAGAATTTTACAGATGCTAAACTTCAAAGTATTGTATTACATATTAGACCAGCATTGTGTTTGAATAATAATTAAATCATATGTATTTATTCATGGTTTAAACTATTAGTGTCCGTGTTTTTGTTACGAAATTTATTTTATATAATATATATGGGTTATTTTTATTATATATCCTTTACTTTGTACGAGAGAGACGATTACAGAAGACAATTGAGGTAAATAAGTGAGGAAAGCCACTTTACCGTTATCAAAATTATTTCAAAATTATTCGTGGTTAGCATAAGAGTGGCAAATCGTGTGGCTGAACTGGCTCCATTAGTTTCTATCCGTTGTTTCTCTTATGAATACACAGTCATAAGAGGAAAAGGAAATCAGAGGATGATCAGTCTTTAACCTGGTCTATCCATGTTGCTGGTGCCCGTCAACGTGATCTTTTGCCTTCGATGTTGCAGTCAATTATAAGTTATTCTATATTTTCGTTTACTCGGCGCATGATGTGGCCAGTTTGGATTTGGAGCTTTTTCACTCATAGTACCAACATTTAATTTCATGTTCTATAAATTTCACAACCTTACTACGTCCTTACTACTCATACGGCAATTTTAATTTAAATTACGACTTCAAGTAAAGTTTGTGTATGCAGTGTATCTTTACCAGTTTCATTGACTGATATCAACGAAGAAGGTTTTAATTCAGAGCATAAGTTCTTTTCAAAATTGTAAACCCCTCGATCTGCACCTACAATTTAACCAATCTAGACTTGTAATTAATGTTAATAATAAATCATGGAACGACGTGGTTTCAATTGCGTCTAGCGTTCATGTCAATCAATTGTCACGAAGATGTGAATTACTTGCGTATCATACTGAGATGTGACAGCCTACATACAACAATACTATACGTACGATGCCGCTTTATTGCAATGGTTTACTTTATTAACGCCTATTTTGAGTCTAAATTTTCTAAACTAAAGTAGCTAAATTAATGTTGGTAACATATTTTTAAAAATTATAATCGGGTTAGTAAGTTCAGATTTAGGTATTTCTCCTATTTACGCATAACGGAGCAAAATTGAAATAAAACTTTTACGTATTTTATTACGACTAAATTACTTTACAGTATTTCCGATGTTTTAATATCTATGAAGCATGAAATAGAAGGTCATATAGTAGATGGGTTGTTATTTGTGTTGATATCAATGTTAATGTACAAAATACATATTGTAGTGAAATAGGGCTGAACTTATAAAAAAGATTAAAATTTAGAAACGAACGAGCTACAGTCAGGTAATAAGTAAACATATTGGGATCAACGTAACAAAGGATAACTTTTGTTAAAGCACAAGTACTTAGACAAGAGAAACTTGCTCCCCTTTTTCACAGCCCATATTCAGCGTAATAAATAACACCCGAACAACTTTTTCAGGACATTAAATTTTCTACCCTTTTTCTACACTTAGCCTTAGCAATATTTCTTTCAAACCTTCGCACAAAAAGTGGACATTGTACCATATATAGCTTTTGTTCACAAACGTCACCCGTCATAAGAATGTTAGGTTTTTTCATTTGCTCAACAAAGAAAAATTCTGTACTTGGTTATAATTTTAAGACTGTTCTTTAATATTATTAAAATGACTAATAATTTGAATTATAATATTTATCTTAGTGCTTGTTCTTGAAGTTTATACTTATTAGTCAAATAATATTAATTTCAATTATAATAGTCTATGATATCTTCGTAGATATTTATTCTTCTAATAGGCAGTAAAATAAGGTTCCAATAAATAATTTATATTTTTTGACCTAAATCAAGAATATTTTGTGTTGTATTCAAAGTAATTATAAATGGTGGTTTTATAAGAACTAAGAAAAACCTTTCGTTATACTATTTCGATGCATCACATAATTTTGATATATTTTTTTAATAAATAAAAATCTTAAATAATCTAGTTGTATTGTTTTATTATTAAACCAAATTTAAATACAAATATTAAATCCTTTAATAAAATAAATACACTCTACTACTCTATTTTTCAGGAGTATTTCGTGAAGCGAGCTTCGATTAAGCATATTATCAGTCTCAATAGAACATTGGTCAGTTGTAATAATTTATCTATCAAATGTTATAAATAACATAAATATACATAATTGCTCAGATTTACACTCTCGTTATTTGTGAAACACGTACGCCTCGTACCTGGGTGAGCATTTCTTTTTGTCATCCTTTTAAAATAATCTATCAAATGTACATATTTTAGCATTACAAATAAAACAAGTGGGAAAGTTCTATGGTCAGTTGTAATAATTTTTACACTTGTTAATTAAATATGGTTTTGTTGTAACGTTTACTAGGCTATCGTTCTAGAAGCATATACATATATAAACTTATTATATACTAATTTATCTATATACAACTAAGATCAGACGTGTAATATTTATTTAAGAATCAAATTAATCAAATAACTTGTTATTTACAGAACAAAAAGTTTCACGACCCCTGTACTTTACGGGTAATGATGTCCATACCTCACATTTTATGGAGGCCGCGATAAAAATTGTATGCTTTGTAAAAATGGGCCTTACGTAAACAAGTGTTTAAGTTATATTGCACAAAACATTGCGTAGACTTTAGCTCGTTTAATTTATGAATTTATAGTTTTTTGGCAAAGTAGCTTTAGTCTTGAATGTAAATTTTAAGTAGGATAAGACAGGAAAGATATTACAGTGTATTTACTGTTACGGTATTTTTTTTTGCTTGGGGCAGTGCTTACACATATTCGCCCAATAGAAAGACGGGTTCATCTACGAAAGTGTTAGTATGTTAAGCGGTGTTACGCATCGACTCGTCCGTATGAGACATCGCGGCTGTTGTCGGGGTCACGTGAGCCATTTCAATGTTTTTAAGTATAAGAAATGTTCAGTTGTTGTCGTCATTATTACTTTTTGGAATTCTCTTTGAGATTTCTACAACTAAATTTTTCTTTAGAGATCTCTTAACAGTGTAAGTATATACCATTAGCAGAGTATTTATTTATAAAACTATCTACAAACACATATGAATATTTTCAACGTAATAGCTCATATTGTTGAGTTGTGAAATAAGCGCTTTGAAATAACGTTTAGTTATTCATTTAAAATTTAAGCTTCGTAATCCCTACCACTTTAAGCAGTTCATTAGCATATGATTTTTTAAATCTGGAGCAGGCTATACTAGGACGCTAGACGGCTTGAAAATTGAAAAAAATGGAGCAAATGCAGAAAGCTTCGTTTGTATTGTTTCAAAAGCGCTACATAACTGAGAACATTCACATAGCATTTAGTACTATCAGAAACAGGGTTGAAATGAATATGGAAATTCTTCATTTTTGAAGATAAATCCATTAAAATTTGGTCTAATTATAGTCAGATACAATCATAGCAATCATAACAACATATATACAGTATAATAGAATACACTTCGCGAAAATGCCTCCTATTCCACGCGGACGCAGTCATAAGTGACAGTTAGTAGTGAATTTACATAAGAAACAGAACTAACTAGAAAAAGTGCCTTGAATAATGTCTTTGAAAAAAAAATTCAAAATATATGTAAGCAGAGAGGTTTAAAATAAACTAATTTCTAATTGTCAATTTTCTGGTATCCCGACAACGATGCTTTATAATCAAGGGCTTAATCTGGCGACCCTTCGAGATTATAGACGCCAGTTTTAAAATAATAATGCAGCTTAAGTCTCGGTGCCCGAACTTTATTAATATCATACTGTCAAACAAGTATCGTTTACGTCATGTGACAAGTAAATAATATAGTATATATTTGACAGTTTAATATTAAAATTTTTAATGGAACTCTTGTTAGATTCTTGTTAATATAAAATATTCTAGAAACTCCTATACATCATCATCATCATCAATCATCATCTCCATCTCACATCATCATATCATCACAGCCTGTGAAGTCCAGTGCTAGAAATAGGCCTCCTCAAATGAAATCCTTTTTCATTAGAGGGTTTCTGGACCGTATCCCATCACGCTGGTCCAATGCGGGTTGGTGGTCGGACCGACATTTTAAATGCCTATCCGACGCATGAATCTTATTTTCAGATAATTTGGTGATCAGCCCAAATTGTCTTAACCAACCAGAAAACAAAAAAGATAATGCAATGTTGTTTTCCCCGCGGGATTTGAACCTACAACTCTTATCAAATCCACTAATTTGACCGATTTTCGTTCTTAAAATATATTTATTCCCGACGTTTCGGATTTTTCCAGCATCCATGATCACGGGCAGACTGCTTGATCACATGATCATGGATGCTGGAAAGAATCGAAACGTCGGAATAAATATATTTAAGTAACGCAAAATCCTAAATTAGTGGATTTGATATATAATAATCGCGTAAATAAAAGAAATAATTATCTACAAACTCTTGTTTCTAAAGCACACGGATTTTATCGCGTTTATTTTCCGACGATTCGAATACTTTCCTGTGACCGTGGTTACAAGGTAGACTGAGATGTCATGCGTCTTGTTGCCTGTGCTGAAGCGGAATGCCCAAATCTTATTTGTAATTAAATTATTTTAGTCTTTACTCCACCCTGTGTAAAATGAACTTATTTTATCATTACAGCCGGTAATGCTTTGATGTTTTTAATCTCGATAGCCTCACGGATCATCCTTGGTAGGAATCCGTGTTCTTTAGCGAGGATTCGTGATCGATCAAATCTGATAAAGGTTTGGGTGATTAAAAGTCTGGTTACACACTGCCGACTTATTGGGTATTGTATGTTTAATGTCAGCTATATGTTACTTCACGTGGGTTCTTATCGCTCGCTTTGTTTGTCCAATATAAGGGAGGTCGCAGTCACAATCTAGCTTGAACACTCCTGGATCTTGTAGAGGAATATTGCACTTGACAGGTGACCACGGCTGCTCGTAAGTGTTCGAAACGACGGGAATTTAAAATTTGAAACGTGTGATCGGCACTATATAGATTAATATATTACTTTAGATGATATCAGAGATTTAAAAAGCAGAAGCAGAAATCGCGAGACAGTTTCGTACAGAGAGCCCATTGTTACTTGCTAAGATTACGTAAAAATAGTTACATGCTGATTTCAGTCGGTCTTTTTGTTATAATTTTACTTGTTCAATATAAATTACGACGTGTATTTTTACTAGTTTTATTGACCGATATCAAAGAGGAAGGTTTTGAATTCAAAGCGTAAGTTCTTTTAATTAACCGACTTCCCAAAAGAAGGAGGTACCCTATTAGGAGCATATTGTTTTAAACAACGTGATTTTTCGTTTAATGTAAACCTCAAAGTAGTAAGTTCAGAATCAGTAGCACATTCCATTGAACTGATTTGAAACCAGAATAACTATTGTTCTAAAACTCAGTTAAAATCTAAGCGAAATGGTCACAACCGTTACAACAAAATTGCATCATTAGCACGTCTAGTAAACATAGCACTAAAAACTTGTAAAATCATCGTAAATTTATTCAACTTTTTTATTTTATTAATCCACTTATTTTAGTGTAGCATTAAAATTTTATGCGTAGTTTATACGTAAGTAATGTTAAATTGCGTACAATACAAACATGTTCGTTAAAACTTTGGCGAAAATTTTATTTTATATAGCAATTACAATTTTAGTAAAAAGACGTTAAATAATATCATGTTATTAAATGAATGTAAGGGAAAAGTTTTAAAATGTATTCTTCATTTCTGTGCTGACAATCCAAAACTCAGTAACATAATATTCGTGTCGTTTTGAGGCGGTTTGTGGATAATATGATTATATAATATAGTTATGTGAAGTATAAATTAAAAACAAAGCAAAAAGTTCACCTCAGGAGGCTAGTCGTGACCCTTGCTTTACAGGCCCGAGATCGTTGGTTCGAATACTGTGGAGAAGTTCATGTCGTTGTCAATTTCGTAATATTATCCGATCAGCCAATCGGGTGGGCATGTTGAAAGTTGATTTCGATCGTCACGACCGTCCCTGTATCATGACTCAGTTTACTCATTAAGTTAGGAGAAAGACCAGACTTCTTTAATCTAGCCATTTTATAAAGTTAAGTAATGACCTCCGGTTTCCAAATCAAGGGATTAAGGTGGTATATAGATATATTTATTAAAAGAGGAGTTTTTGCGTAAATTTTATTACATAAAAATATGTTACCATAAATTATTCAGTCATTATATTGTCCGATTAATGTGTTATTTAAGAAATTGTAACTTGTAAATAAAATGATGCAGTTTTCCATATCTAGGTTATAACTACTACAACGGTATTTTTTGCTCTTCGTTGGATTAATTTTGTAATATACAACATCTACATCGATAATATAAATACAAACGAATTTTTATTTCTACGTAAATAATTTATCGCTTCAGCCCTTTTGCGACGATGAAGCGACAGAATAACAAATAAATGTATTTCACGCTCCAATTTTCCACATTAAAATGTTCGCTTCAATACCAGTGCAGTATTATTTAATAAGTTGAAATTGCCATTTCATATTTATATCACGTTTACATCCATACCTTATATAAAACGTTAAGTTACATGTAAAAGGATTTTTTAATGTTTCAGTTCAATGCTGGCTATTTTATAGCGTTTTGGAAATCTTTTTAAATGCTTTATACCTTTTAATTTAAAATTTTTATATTATAGGTTCCGATGTCTACCAAAAAACCTTTATAACTGGTAACTTTCTGTTTTTATAAAGGTTTTAAGAACGTAAGTTTCAAATATTTTTCTATCTCCCGTATGGTCTAGTGGCTAGGATACCTGGCTTTCACCCAGGAGGCTCGGGTTCGATTCCCGGTACGGGAAGCTTTTTATTTTTATAATATTTTTTGTAATATTTGCAACTCAATCTACGCAGTTTTTAATTTCATTATCATAATCGTCAGCCTGTGTCAGTATACTGCTGGACATAGACCTCTCCTTAACAACGCCACCACTTCCGAGCTTTTGTAATTCTCATCCAGCCCACACATTTTTTGTATTTAAGTAATATATTATCCGTAAAAAAACGTACAACATATGTGTGTAACAAATGTTGTACGTTGTTTTCCATCAGTTTTTATCTAAAAACTGTTGGCATTTTGTTATAACAAAATATTTTAAATGTATTTGTGATTTTTAACAGACTGACTATTGAATATTTTTCCACAAAACGAAAGTATATCAAGACTACAGTGTTTATACTACTGTGGGGTTTTTACAGTAGCTAGCGCAACTGGCAAACGAGAAGTATTTTACAAAGTCGCAAATTTGCAAATAGACTTGTAATATTTAACGCCGATTTCATATAGGCAGAGCCTTTAACTAATATTTGTCTGAATATCCTTCTTGACTTGTTACCTAATTCAGTCGGAAGAATTTATGATACCTATTTCTTTTTAAATATGTCTGTAGATAAAAAATTGGATACACTGTTTCGTAAAGATCAGAAGCTTTTACGAAGGGATATTGCCTGTATTAAATCAAACTTTCATGTTATTTTTTCTAAAAGCTTACATAAAAGATAATGTTGGCAAAAAAAAATGCAATAGGTCACGAACCTGTTTCCCTTTATGGAAGTCGAAAATGTGTATGCAATGTATCTTTAACCTGGGTCATTATTCATCGCAAAAATCTCGCGTGTATTTTATTATTTTGACGTCGCAGAGCACATATATTTATGCATGTGATGAAATAATAGAGATTTTTCACTACATTATCTTCAATCAGAGATTTTTATAACAATAAAAGATTGAAAAAGGCGCAGTCTGACCATGACGAAAATATAGTTTCCAAACATGGCACTTTTCTTTCGACCTGTTGTGAGTATCTATAACGCAGCAGTTATGTCCGTTTGTAGTATATAACTTAGATGGATCGTTGCACGTAATTAGCGGTTGAAATAGGCACCAGGGTGTTACTCTCCCAGATGGTTCCCTTGTATAAAAGACCTACTATTAAATAATACTTTAAAATAAATGTGTCACTAACTTTTAACGTCGAAATTGGTGCACTGCATATTCACAACATAACTCATACTTGAAAGTAAATACCAAAGTGAAATAACAAAGAAGAAAAAGAGGTCTCTAAATGATATTCAGTATAAATTTATAGAAAAATATATCTCTCCGAAGATCTTTATCCTAGCTAGCTCTCAATGGCGAGCAAAAGAGAAGGGTCACAGCGAATAGAGGGCTTTGCCCAGTAGTGGGACACAAATGGCAAAAAAACGTTATTATCACTCATGACAATTTTAAATCAGGATAAAAAAAAATATTATTATAACAGAAAAACCTACAACAGCAAAATATATTTATTTTATGCAATTATTTTTGACATTGCAGAGTATAATAACTTTAAAAATTAATCGATAATAGTTAAAAAGTTCGTTATACCATTGATAATAGAATAACGCTTTCCATTTAAATACATTGTCGCATTTCACAACGCGAACAATGCATATAAAATTTATCATTCAGTTAAAATTGTTGCGATATATTTTAATCAAGTACTGTATACCGATAATTAATAACACATTTAATATTTACAAATTGAACGGTTCAATATATTTTTGGGTAGTAATTTTTTTAATATCTTTATTAATTCCTCTATATGCACTTTTATTACATAAATTATTTAGTTACTACCTGTTCACGCGCATTTCTATGTCGCCTAATACAGCCGCAAATTGGTTACGCAATAATCTACCTTTCCATTCTTACTATACCGCTCCTTTTCGCCTGCCCTCACTTCTTTTCTTTAATTTTTCCTAACCTCGAGAAGAAAGTGGGTGGGAAAAATAAGAAGGAGAACACTTCGTGACTTGGTCGGCAGCCAGCGCCGCCGCAGCTTCAATCCAGCTTCATAACCACGTCGTCCGAGCCGGATTACACCCATGGTCCTTCGAACTGCATCCTCGCTTTTGGTCCTTAAATAGGATCTACCATATGGCCGTCACTCGAGCTAGTTGGTCCAATCAAATTGGCTGACGAGACTTGAGTGACCACGAGCCCGCGCATCCACTACCTGTTTATCTACTGTATCACGACTTTCGTGACCTAACGGTATAGGCGGTATTATTTAAAAACCGTATATTGTGGGTTCAAATCCAGTGCGGAAGCAACGTTAAAATGTTCAAACTATAATGAATAACTATTATAATTATCACCGCAGTTGTCTGGTTGGTTAAGACAATATGGGCGGTTTACCCAATTGTCCGAAAAGTAAAATAATTCATGCGTTGGATGGGAACGGTCGGTCCACCCACCAATCCATATGGACCAGCGTGATGGGATATGTAAAACACCCTATTATAGAAGGCGTGCATTAATGGAGGCCTATATCTAGCATTGGACTAACACAGGCTGATGATGATGATGATAATAAATTATTATAACGGCAAAGAACTCTATGTTACTCAGTACAGTTATTTCCGATTCTTATTTTGTTGTATCTGGCCAGCGACGTTTTGTAATCCGGGTCTTCCTTGGGGAAACCTTTACAATTGGAGCCTGTTTCAATATAATAAGCAGCCCAGGCGAAATATTTCCGAATTTTATTTATATAAACAGTACCTCAAACATTAATCCAATTCCAGTAAAAAGAAAGGTATTAGGTCCGTGAAAATATCAGGTTGAGCACTAATAACACAATATGGTAATATAGCATAAGAAAAAAAAGATTAAATCGACAAAAGTGTCCAATCAATAACATTGCTTGTTAAGAGGTTTTCTACCATTTTTGTTTTGATTAGTATAAATTCAAAAATATAAAATATTCACTTTTGAAGAATGTATGAACATTCTTCAAAACTGAGGTTTAACCATTATCATAACTACCTAAATTTATTAAATGACTATTAATCATTGATTGATTGTGAGATTGTTTACCCTATAAGGTTTACCTTGGCTTTCACAAGCTCTGCCTTTCTGGGCTTGGACTTGCCCGTATCTTTCTCTCATCATCATCATCATCAGCCTTTGATAGTCCACTGCTGGACATAGGCCTCCCCTAATACACTAGGGGGTTTTGGACCGTATTCCACCACGCTTTTTACATGCCCATCCGACGCATGGATCATCTTACTTTTCAGACAATTGGGTGATCGGCCCAAACTGTCCTAACCAACAAAGGAAACAACAACGGAAATTTGTTGAGTCCCGCAGGATTCGAATCCACGACCTCCGGTTTCTAAAGCAAACGTCAATACCACTAGGCTACGGAGGCAGTTAGGCTACGGAGGCATCTTTCTCTATAAATTGTTATTCAATATTCACAGAGAAGCTTGAACCATTTATTTAAATAACAAATAATAATTAAATTCCATAGCTTTACCATACGATATAATTCCAAACAGTCTTTCATCAACATATACATATACGATCTGTATCAGGTCACACGGTATATAGCAAAATTTAGCTTAAAAATGCAACGTTTGTTTAGACTTAGCTTTTATTTCGAACTCGGGTTAAAAGTTTTTGCTCGTTTTGTCAGTTAACGAACATTGGCCAAAAGTTACATTTGCGCCGAAATATTCCGCTGTATGAAACCGAATTGGTTTGTTGAAAATTACAAAAAAGTAGTCTTTCGTTTAGTTATTGCTAAAGAAGTGTGGCATAATGGATAAGAGTAAAATAATCTTTTAAAAAATAAGTGTAAACATAAAAATAGACATATAGCATTGACTCCAAGGAGTTATTCACTATCATCATTATCATAGCCGGTAGTAGTCCACTGTTGGACATAGGCTTCCCATAATGGACGCCACCGCTTCCTTATCTTCGGCTATTGTTATCCAGCCCACACCAGCCACTTTGCGAATGTCATTACTCCAACTGGCCGCAGGGCGTCCCACACTGCGTTTATTATTAGGGCTAGCATTTTAATAAAAAAGGTTTTTCGGCAAGCGGGAGCTATTTAATTTCTAATTTTTTCGAATAATGCTAAATAAAAATTTATGTTACAATTTATAACATTATGAAATATTTTTTCATATGGGTTCAAATTAAGAATTAGAAGCCGTATCCCATAGATAAGAACATTATTTATTATGAGATAGAAGAATTGTTAACGCTTTTGGCATTGATATCTCAATAAGAGTTTTAAATTCAATTTAGTCCTCTAGTTAGTGTGCTGTCCGTTTGAATATGTATGACTTGTACGTGAATGTAGGACTGCATCAGTTACAGGGGATGTTGGCTTTTAATCAAAACGTTGATGAATTATGTTACATGCCACTAGTAGTGTCAGTGCAGTGTGCCGACTTTTTGTATATTTTGACATTGATATACTAAATTATTAATTGAGCATTACATAACAAAATTACTTCATATGTATTAATTTATATAAAATCATAATTTTAGTTTATAAAAAATATTTGTACTATTCAAGTTTATATAATAATGACAAAACATATTCGATTTAATGTTTATGATAAGAACGTTCTATTTCTATCTTTTTTATATAAAACAATTCTGTCTTATTAGCAGAATAATTACTTATCGTAAAAGTTCATCCTGCTAATAATGGCGTAAATTATTTGAATATTTTTTTGATAGAAATTGAAAAGGTCGGATTGGATGGTAATTAGTTAATTAAATCGACGAATTACATAAAACTTTTAAATGCCGTACGAGGGTGATAAAACTTAAAATTAAAGTCTCTGTCGCGTTGAACTCGAACTTTACGGAACGTTTAAATGTTCAGCTCTGTAAAGTTTTTTCTTTAACGGTATTTTCTTCTTGTGTCCCTCTAAATATCGCACAAATTTTGATAAAAAGTAGCTATGATTATTGCAACTGGCCTTCGACTTTACGAAATAAGATATTAATTGAAATAATTTAAAAAGTCAGTGTTTAAGTGAACATGTTATATTTTTTATAGATTAAATAGAAACATTGCTTAAAAAGATGCGTTCTTATTAAATAATATATACTGTTATTATTCAGTGTTCGGGTTTAAAATATGCAGCCTATATAACTGCAGTTATTTTTGCTTAATACCTTAGTAAGTTGAAAATTCTTTCTTTCTCAACATTCTGAAAATTTTATTGCTTTATATTAAAATTAAAAAATATTTATTTACTCAGAGTCAGAATATATCTCCAATAAAATTGCATCTTACATGAGAAATTTCTAACCTCTAAAATCTAATTTTAATCGGTATTAAAAGCATTTGCAAATTCTTATTATTTTTGTTTGCCGTTAAATTGCGGTTTTCTGATTTTAATAATTCAAAAATTAGTTTAATTTAATGCACTACTTGTAATTTATATAAACAATTAAGTGGAACAAATATTAATAGCGCATGAGATTTATTATCTTTTTGTATCCTTTAACTTTTAAAGTCTCATAACTTTTGTTGACGACTGAGTTAATCCCTCGAGCTTTTGGCAGTTGAACTCCGCAACTCAAATGAAAAACTGCGTTGTTAGGATGAATTACGTCACTATGGTGTAAGAAATGCCGCACTCAATCTTCTGTCTTCGTACTTGAGCCACCGAACTCAGAGGGTTGACGTGAATGGCAAAAGATCTCCCGGGGCCCCGGTAAATATGCGTGTCCCAGTAAATAAGGGTCTATTCTTGGGCCTTTTCTCTTTCTCGTATATATAAATGATTAACTTGTAAATTACAGTATAACAGATTTTTTCTGTTTAATTAGAGATTGCTCGTCTCTCCTCCTTGGGAACATAGACGTTGGATAATATCTGAATCTTGGGGTATAATTTTGAAATATTTGTACAGTTATAAAATGCGATAGAATCCCTTAACAGTTCTATTCGCCATACATTTGCATAACACCATATATTATAAGCATAAAATACACCTAATTTTCATGCGTTTTATTAATGTAAAGTATAAAAATAACAATTAAAGATTAGCAACTGGATCACTTACAGCAATATAATTATTTTAGAGAGTTAGAGATCTTTAAACGATCAATTTTTCACGTTAACGTGAGTTAATGAGGTCAACGCTTTTAATGCGCCCTAAAAACTACTTTAACGAAATAAAACGTTAAATATTTGAAGCTGAACTGAACCAAGCTGATTCGATTCGAATATTCAAATATATTAAAAAGGGTAACGTTAAACTTTATAAGCTAGTACTCATTTCTCAACCAGTTCACGAAATGTAAATAGTTAAATAAAGTATTAATTGAATAAGTTAATGAACATTTAGGCTATCTAATGTCATTATGATTATAACAATTTTGATGAGCGTTACCTTTAGTAATGCAGCTTTCCTTTTAATCTGTTATCATAGTAATTTGAACATAAATGGAAAAACCTACGAGACAGTCCACTTAGAAGGTCAGCCCTGTACTGTTTAATGTTTAAAGGTCTTAAACTTTTCCACCATGTTACCTAAGCGAATTATTTATGAATTATCTAAGCACAGCGTTTACTTAAATTAACTTGCGACAAATGCTGATAGAAAACGTAAATTGAAAATATGCCTCCAATTAGCCTTCCGTTTAAAAAAGATGTCGAGCGAATCTTGTATGCAATATATAAAAATATGTTGCTACTTTATTAAAACATTATTTCAAGAACATTTAAATTACACTTGTGCGGAGTTTTCAATAAAGCTGCGAGTGCTTTTTGTCAAACCCAATCCTCAAATAAACTACATCTTAGGTCAAACGGCCCATTTCGTTCTCCCGTAAAATTCCTTTATATGTCCTAGAAGGGTCCAATTTTTAACGACATTAAGGACGTGACTCAATTCGATAAAAGATTTTTCATAATATTAAAAGAGATCTGCTTTATTTAAACAAGTGTCTAAAGATAAAACAAACCACCACACCAGAACTCACAAAGTGGTGGGGCTTTAAAGGTGATAAAGTTCATGAGTTTACTAAACATGTAGTAGATCTGGAAGTAGACACTGATAAAGACGTAAATGAAGTTTGGGAATGTTTACGCATGTCCATTATGACCGCTGCAAATATAGCTCTTGGTCGCACCAAAGGAGGAAGAAAAACTACCAAAGGAACCTGATGGTGGTCGGAAGAAGTTCGCACTGTAATTCAAAATAAAAAAATTGCACTTAAGAACTGGCAGACCACCCAGGCGCCGGAAAAAAGAGAAAAGTATAAGATCGTGAAAAAGGTCACCAAGAAAATAATAGCAGTACAACAAGTTAACTCTCAGAGGGACCTCTACAATAACTTAAACAACAAAAAAGGCCAAAACACGTGTACAAGCTTGCCAAGCAGCGATGTTGGAATTCAAAGGATTCCGCTAGGTGCATAACGATTCAAAGCTCCAACGGTGGCTTGTTATACAGAGACAGATATATTATAACGGCCTTGGAATCAGTATTACGAAAAACTACTGAGCCCCAGCCTAACTACTATTTACCTTCCAGAAATAGAAAGCAATGCGGGGCTCATACCTCTAATACATCCTAGTGAGGTTAAGAAGGCTCTACAAAAGATGTCTAACAAGAAAGCTGTAGGACCTGATGGCATCCCAGTGGAAGTTTGGAAATGCTTACGCGACCAAGGAATCATGCTGCTAACCAATCTCTTCAATCGTCTGATGAAATCCAATAAAATGCCAGATTCTTGGAGATTGAGCACTATGGTTCCAAGTTATGAGGAAAAGGTAGCATGTAGAATGCAACAGCTATCGCGGAATCAACCATAGCGATTGCAGAGGCTACGCAAGGGTCAGTACTAGCCCTTTTCTATTTTGCTTGCTGGTTGGATTCGCTCACAGAGCATGGCAGAACATTGCAAAGTGAACCTTTATCACGCACGACGTTGCAATTTCCACCGAGGTCGTTAGGAATTACAGGCGCACTTTTGCTCTGGAAATACCAGTTACAGATTGACATTGTTGACAGGTGGCCTTGTGTTGAGTATTGAAAGAGCCAGTTTATGTCTTGTAACAATCCTGACTCTGATGAGACTAGCCCGATTTCCATCGACGGACAGTCAGTATATTCATGCGATCAGTATAAATATCTAGGCAGCATGATGCATAATATTGGAACGTGGAACAAAATATTCAACACCGAAAAGCCGCAGCGTGGCTAAAATGGCGAGAAGTGACTGGGGTTACTTGCGACAAAAGGATGCACGTAAAACTCAAAGGCCTAGTATATAAGTCTATAATAAGACCAGTCCAAATGTATGGTAGCGAAACGTGGGCCGTAACACGGAAAAATACCTATACCATCCAATGTGCCGAAATGAAGATGCTGAGGTGGATGACGCCGCACGTCACCAAGCTCGACAGGATCCGCATCGAATACGTAAGAGGTAGGCTGTGATGGTATGGCCACGTGAAACGAAGGACGCCGGACTATATAGGAAACTCAGCACTGGAATTTTCCATCTCCGGACAAAGACCTAGAGGAAGACCGAAGACGAGGTGGAAGAATGTAGTGCTGAGGGACATGAGTGAATGTCAGATCTCTGAAGCCGACATCAGGGATAGAGCGAATTGGAGGAGAAAAATAAGGAAAGCTGACCCCACCACCATGTGGGATTCATAGCTAGGAAGAGAGAAGAGAGAGATTAAAAGAGATCAGCTTATCATTTTAATAAAGTGAATGTGGTCTGAGAAAAGCTTTTCTTCTTCGAATTTTTCTCGGCGTGCAGTCACGATGCTGATATTTTTTATTTATAATTTTAAGTCAATTTTAAAATAAATATAAAAATGGTTATACTCGATATTATATTTTCTCTATTAGTTTCATAGTTATAATATTGTAACCCGCATAGTGATTTTAATTATTAAAAAATATATTTTTCTTACTAGTTTTCGATAAAATGGCAGAGGCAAAAACAAGTCACTGGTGGCAAAATAAGTCAGTGGCCTCCACTAATTTACGCCTTCTCCATTAGGGTTTTTAGACTGTGTTTTACCAAGCTTGTCCAATTCGGGATGGTGGTTGGCCCGACTTTTTACATGCCCATCCGACGTCTGGATTATCTTACTTTTCAGACAATTGGGTGATCGGCCCAAATTGTCCAAACCAATCAGAAAACAACGATATCTAAACAAAGGTGTGTCCCCGGGAATAAAGTTGTTTGCGGGATTCGAATCCACGACCTCCGGTTTACAAAGGAAGGGCCAATACCACTAGACAATGCAGGCGGTCGTTAAAAGTTGGTAGTAAAAAATAAGTACTTTCCCGTAATCAGAACACGTATAACCACAATAACTATTGACGGATTGGTAAAAGACAACGTGTGATCTCTTTAGAATATTTTTAAATAATAGCTTAAAAAATACGTTTCATAAAAAATATAACTAAAAAGAAATTAATAAATATGTTTAAAAATAGTGTGACATTTTTTTTGTCATTCAAAAAAAACGTATTGTATTTTCATCGGTCTTTAAGAAGGATGCCAAGTTTTAATTGAGTATTCTGACGTCGTGAAGGGTAGAAATCATATGCAAATAAAAGCGTATCAATAAAATAGTACGTATAGTTCTTAAAACGAAACAATGGAGATAATCCATTATTTAGAACACACGTCATAGTCAGAAACAGGCAGTTGAAGGTGTGGAGAAACTGGAAATAACTGTAGTTGCCAACCGGCTCGTGGTAACTGTAGCAGATTATTAAAGTTAATATTTAAATATAATTAGTATTTAAAAGGAAACGTTAAACTTTATAAGCTAGTACTCATTTCTCAACCAGTTCACGAAATGTAAATAGTTAAATAAAGTATTAATTAAATAAGTTAATGAACATTTAGGCTATCTAATGTCATTATGATTATAACAATTTTGATGAGCGTTACCTTTAGTAATGCAGCTTTCCTTTTAATCTGTTATCATAGTGATTTGAACATAAATGGAGTAACACTACGAGACAGTACACTTAGAATGTCAGCCCCTGTACTGTTTAATGTTTAAAGGTCTTAAACTTTTCCCACCATGTTACCCAAGTAATTAGCTTAGTTTAGCTTATGAATTATCTAAGCACAGCGTTTACTTAAATTAACTTGCGACAAATGCTGATAGAAAACGTAAATTGAAAATATGCCTCCAATTAGCCTTCCGTTTAAAAAGATGTCGAGCGAATCTTGTATGCAATATATAAAATATGAAAACTGGAAAAAGATGTGGAGGCCGAATTGTTACGCCGAAGCAGTATATATATAACTGAAAGATCTATTATATAAAAAGAAATTGCCTCTGCGGGTTATTCCAGCGTTCGCCACAAACACCTTCGGGCATTAAAGTATGTAATGTTTTATGTTCATTATTACAATTTACTATAAGGGTATAGCGTGGGAAGTTAATAACTTGATTCCCAAGTTCAAATATAGTTAAAAGAATTCGTCAACAAATACACCAGAATACCATAAGCACTGCTGGGGTAGTGGTATCATGCAAGATTAGCATTCTTGCGACCCGCATTCGATTCCCGGGCAGTGCATCATGTTCTTTTTCCTTATACGCATAGTCCCTAGTATTTTAAGATTTTTCTAAAAAAATAACATATTGAGAATTTTTGAAATAAACTAAAATAAAAAGCTTTGATTTGAATACGCCACAGTACACTATAAAATATAACATATTTTACGGTAACTAGGTTGTTGATCAGTGCCTGAGCCAAAATCTGAAAAGTTAAGGGAATAAATTGTGACATAGCAGATTTCTTACCAGTAAACTCAGCACAAGAATATACGAAAGTTTAGATATGTTATTCTGTTTTCAACTTATAATTTAAAATATTTGAGACTGAACATACACAATACTTTAACAATTTTGAAGTGCAGAATTTCACAAAATTTTCAAAACTTCCCTTTCTAAGGCGAAGATTTCTATATTCTGGCATTTAAAATAGTTATCAAAAATTTAATAGGTAATGTTCAATGTGACCTAAAAAGTTTTATTTGCTCATTTTAAAGTGAAAGTACTTACATCTTAGCATGAACTTTTATTTTATCCTATTCAACAGAATATGGTTTCGCAACTATCTTCCGCCTGTAGATGTCGTTATTCGCCCATAAAAAGTTATCTTCGAAGAACATATTTAACAAAGAATATCTAAGCTGATTTTCTACTTCTACTAAAGATTGTTTTTCAAGAAATGATTTTTGAGTTATTATTTCAGGCAACTAACATCAAATTCAAGCCATCTTGTAACCAGCCTGCTGCTGAAAACGCCTGTCCAAAGAGGCAACTTTTAGCAGGCTGTGTAATTACACCCTAGATGCACCTAGGAACTGTATCTTCGTACTCCCATGGCACCTAGACAACAGATTCGAACGGAGGCTGCTACCCGTTGTATTGATACCGATACGAATGGCGCGATGGCTTGAATATGCTTTAAGGTAGATGTAAGCATATTGCCTAAACATTTTATGAAAATTATTATAAGCGTTACTTTTTTAGCCGTCAATGTGCTGTTTTACGAAGCAATATGGTTTATCTGAATGAGTATCGTTTTTCCTATTTCCCTACAATCAAATTTATTTATAAAATCAACTTTCAATTAATAAAAGTAACATTATGTTTTTTGTTACCGATTATAACGTCATATACTGTTCAAATTTGAAATGAAAATATTAAGTTAGAACACAGTTTTCATGGAGTACGACTATCAAGGCCTTACTGCTTGGAATGTCATAGTAGTAACATATTTAAAGTAAATGTTATCAAGAAACCTTTATATTCGCATAAAAGCGATGAAAATGTGTGCATAAAAACGGTCAATCCACCAAGTAGTGCCTAGTTCATTATCATCAACATCATCGTTAAAAAAAGGAAATTAAATTCAAAACAAACATAGCGTGCAGTAAATATAAATCATTCCATAGCCTTTAACAAGGTTTCATCGTATCTAGATGATAGCCATAACACTGAACAAATATTTTTACGTTCGCTTAATCTTATATTACATTTTAGGTGAGGCTATAAATGAGATATTGGCACTCGATTTCATTCTCAATATGGGTTACCTTAACACGTATTTTTTTTTCTGGCAAATAGTAATAACTGTTTCTACTATGTAACTATCTAAATAAAAAATATAAGATACAATAAAATAAGGTTTTATTACATAGATGAAAACAAGGACTAAAAGTTTTAAATTTAAAAAAATAGTCAAAATCTGGCAATCCTGCTTTATTATCACAACAAAACACCTGAGACCAGTCTTTCCCGTGACCACGACCTCTGAAATGTGTTTGGATTAGGTATTGAAATATATTTTAAAACGTGATAAATAAATTTTATGTCGTAAATAAAATAAATAATTATGGTTTACTATTACACATAATTGCAAAGTAAAAAACAGTCATGATTATTTTTCAAATTGCCTCACTTATATAAAATTTTTTTAGCATTCATAAGATGCTTATTACATCGGAACCGACCTTATAACCATTCAAGCTCCCTTAGGACCCTATTAAAAAGGTCTTAGCAGGCTACAAGAAAATTGACAATATGAATCGGCTAAATCAAAGAAATCGCTTCATAAAAATTATATTTATTAAAGTAATGAAAATAAATTGTAGTGTTAACGTTATTGAGAACCTTTCATAATATATTAATAGATCACTTTTATTACTATTCTTATGTTAATTTAGTATTAGTATGGTTGTACTAGTTCTTATTTGTATATAAATATATGTTTTACGAGTACATAAATTATTATACGTTGATTAAAATCGAAATGATTACATATCAAAAAAAATGCTGAATGTATGCTGCCATGTTGTTGCCATGGGATTGTTTGCATAATTATTACTCTGTTTATGCAAGATCTCTTTTTGCTCACTGATCTTTGTAAATTCCATGCACTTTTAATATGAGTATCGCAGATTTAGTAGAAATATTACAGATACCTATATTATACTTTGGTATATTTTTTTATTGCAAACTATGGCACACGAGCCGGGCCGCCTGATAGAATTCTTCCTGATAGTTCCCGGACACTCGTGGACACCGGCAATACCAAGGGTATTAACGATGCCCTGCCAATGTGAAACGATGTTACGCCTCGTTTACCTAGTAAATACTTTACATAAAACTAATCATAATTAGTTTAATAAAAAATTAATTGAATAATTTATAAAAACCGCTATTAAAAGTTTTGCGTTGTCAATCATAAATTACGCTTTATAATATATTATTTCAGCCTCCTTTTTAGTTAATATAAAAGAAAATTGTTGATCAATGAACATAGCTAAAATACTTTACTGTGTCCATTGAAAGTGCGATAAGCCCTGAACTACTAATTCATCAACACGTAAACGCGTGCTCGACCTAGTTTAAAGATGTATTTAAAATTCGTATTGTAAGTCAGGAAGTAACTTAGTTCCTCTTAAAATAAGTTTTAAAATTTGAAACTGTCACTGCTACTCCACTTAATAGGTATTGAAAAAAAAGACATGAAATTTACATTATCAAAATTAAAAAAATGTAAAATCGGTTCTGGTAGCCTTTAATAGTATCCTTTACAAGCAGGCTATATATTTATAAATCAATTATTTCAAAGTAGCAATATTAAGAAAGACATTGTTAAACACACACGTGACACGCTTAAAACAAACACCGAATTTATGAAGTACGAAGCACTACAAAAATTATTTCAATAACTGTTATTTGTTTGTTGCAAATTTCTTAAGCCTTAAGGCTTACACCTAATGAAAGTAACAATAAACATTATTCTCCGCTCATACATAATTATAACGTTTTTAGATAAAGCAGAATTGATTTCACAAAATTTTATAAAAACATATAGAACTGAAATTGTATCAGTATCAAGAGTGAAATGAAACTTAAAATTGTAATAAAGTAAAATCAATTATTAAGCTAATGTTATTTTTTTATTATTCTGTACTTAGATCGAAACAAGATGGGTAATTTATAAGTACTTAACAGACACTTTTTTATGTTTTACACAGCTTATCTAGCAAAACATCGAGCATAATATTATATTTGAAATTTAACGTTACCGTGCCGTACCGTGGAGCATTTATGGTTCCATTAAAGCTTTGACCCCGTTTGTTGGACCAAGCGGATGTAGGAAAAGGATCGCGTAGTTAGCCATAATTGTTATTCACCTTTTTAACTGTAGTAATAGTTTAAGAGAAGGATTTACTTTCGAAAGTAGTTTGAAGACATAGTTCATATATTTAGTATTTGCAAATAATTTTATAAGTGGGGTGGTAAGATTGTAACATATTTCAATAATCATCATCATCATAAACAGCCTTTAGCAGTAAACTGCTGGACATAGGACTTTTTTAATGAACGCCGAGACGGTCGATCTTGTCGGCGCCCAGTAAAAAGAATTGCTCATAACTACCACGTTGAGCAAGCGGATTGGCAATTTACTAATTTTCACTTGTACTGCTGATCTGTCTTACTCCCACTGTAAGGCAGATCCGCCGCCAAGTGGACGGCGCGGTCACATCCATACGCCGGATTTCAATGATGTGTGTCGAAAACCAGAATTACAATGGATGCAAATATTATGTAAAACAAGAGCTATAGAGCAGTTTAAACAACGTCCTACAATATTTAGTGTCCTAATCTTTTTAATTATATTTAAGAAGTTTTATGTTTTCGATATCATTTCTTGTTTTATATATTTTTTTACATTATTTTAAAGGTACTATAACTACACAAAGTTTTCATCACCATCACTTTATATCAGCCTATCAAAAACCGCTGCCCAATAGTGTTTGATTCTATATATGGCTGATCCATTACCAATTTAACTTGCCATTTCTGTAAGACATATTAATTACTATTGTAATAATATTTTAACTTTTTATGTCGTACGTTCGAGGCATGAATTATAATTGAGTGATCGGTAAGGTCTTAAAAACATATATTTTATTAATGCATACCTTTCCAATGCTGATAAAACATTTCTTTATAGTAATCGAATTTGACCCACATCGGATGAACTAAATAGAAAGCAATGAAATACACTCGTCGGCATATCTCTGACAGCAAGAACTTAGTAACAGTGTCATCTTCTAACTAAATCAAAAACCTTTAAATAGTATACCATAAATCTTTAAGCAGTATCGCTACATAGTATTAAACAAAGTCGCTTTCGCTGTCCTTATATCCCTATGCAAGCTTAAATCTTTCAAAATACTCAACAGATTTCAATGCGGTTTTTTGATAGATAGTGTGATTGAAGATAAATGTTTATATGCATAACACATGCTTAATATTGTATGTTTATTATTTACCAGCATAGCTCTCGTGCGAAGCAAGGGCGGGTCGCTTGTTTATTAATAATCAAAAAGTTTTTACTACATTACATAGTACCATTTTATCAGTTGATCGTATCTTTCTAAACGTAATTACAATGAAACACATCAGATTAAATACACATGTAACATTGTATGAAATACAAATGTTGGTTACGTGTTTTATTAATTTAATTAAGTGTTCAATGTCTGCTAATATTTCACAAAGGGCTAAACTATTTCAATAACGATGGTTAAACTTTACGCTATAAGTTTAAAGTCTCTGGTCCTACGTTACCTTTTCTTTATGTGCGCGCTTTAATAGCGAAAGTTCCTTTTGTACTGTATGTACATAAAAATAAACGTTTACCAAATGAAAAGGAAAATATAATCAAATAATTCAGTCCTTCCATTGTGAGTAAACTTATTTGTAATAATTATTTCTTTTATTGACGTCGATTATTATACATATCAAATCCTTATTTTATCAGATTTTATTTGTAATAAGTTACATCCACAAATTCACATCAACGATGTTGTGCCAGTATATGTTTTATACAATTTTAAAAGTTTTTCTGTTGTCATCATCTTCGTCATTTCAGTCTGTTCAACCCCAATGCTGGCATTGGCCTCCCCAATAAGTTTTTTGCCACCCCACATTCAGTAGTACATCTACCGACTTCTACACATTAAGACGGGTCGTCACGCTAGCTCATGGGGGTCGTCCCACACTGCGATGGCCAGTCTTTTTGTATTTATCTTCAAATTTTAGTTATGTCCTGCCTAATAAAAAGTTGCTCCTAAAATTTATTACAGCATAATTGTATAATTTATTGTCAGCATATCAATAACATGTTTTTGATCAGCACGTGTGCCAAGCAGCATGCAACATCTGACGACTGATTAGAGAAGTTTATAAGTTGTTTTCCGATATTATAGCGCTTTTTGCTGCGCTTACATGTGCTCACTTTGTACGTAAAACGCCAGATTGGAGCCTTGAAAAAGTTGTGAAGTTCCGATTATAAGTTGGTTGCTCTATACAGTCGCAGCCCAAAATATTTTTTTTTCAACCATGTTAAAAATATTATTCTATAAAGTAAATTAAATTAAAATTTTACATAACAATGATATTAAAATGTGATGAGAATATGTAAGTAGAAGAGAAGAGTAAATAATATTAAATATTAAAAATACAAAAAGATACTTAAAAGTGTGAAATTCGGAATCAAAAATTTAAAATTTTTTGATATCCCAGTTACGCTATACTTCTTTGTCAACTGTGACAAAGTAGGTACAAAAAAAAGGTAGGTAGAAAAATTCAACGCTACAACAACACAACGTGGACTGTGGAATGTTTCTTGATAATATGCATTACGTACCACGGCAACGAGAAATAAAAATAAGTAAAGGCACACGCAGTGACAGGAGTATCTTGCATTCTACTATATGTAAGTGATGCAACTGACAAGGTTACAACTGGCTAGATTTTGATGTGAGAGTTAATTAAAAATTTGTATAAGCCCCTTGAGGTCATTAGTCAACTCTAAGTACCCATTAAGTAGAACATTCCTCTGCAACCCCCACTCGAGATCTCGTTGTTAATGATTTGTCATTTAAATTTCAGCATAACACTATTGATAGACATAATATATATAAAGTTACATAGTTTTTAGCTTGTTTGGGATACTTTTGATATCTTAATGCATATTTTTATTATTAACAATAAGTATCAATAAGTATCGTTGCTACTAAAACTTTAGGTAGGTTGAAACCTTACGGGGTAATCGCAAGGGGTATCCGCAGAGTAAGTAACATTTACGTATGGTAAAAGTATGTATAAGGGGCATACTGGCTGTGAAAAACGGTGCTAGCGGAATTGTTTTTGATTGAGGGCTGATTTAACTTTATAAAAAATATATTACGATTAATACTCATGATATGTTATATGCATTTGTGAAAATTTCCCATACACATTAATAATGTACCAGTACCTAGTTTCAAAACATATTGGGATCAACGTAATAAAAGATAACTTTTGTTAAAACACAAGTACTTAGACAAGAGAAATTTGTTACACTTTTTCACAGCCCATATTCAGCGTAATAAATAACACCCGAACAACTTTTTCAGGACATTAAATTTTCTACCCTTTTTCTACACTTGGCCCAGGCAATATTTACTTTCAAACCTTCGCACAAAAAGTATATGGCTTTCGTTCACACACGTCACCCGTCATAAGAATGTAAGAACTTTTTATTAGATCAATGAATAATGAATATTTTCATTTATTTAAGAGGTTTCTAACTTTGTAGCTTTGTAGTTAGAAGCCAAGATTGTAGTAAGAACTCATAGAAGTGAAGTGAAGTGATACAGTAAAATAGATTCCAATATTTTTTTCTTTTTACTTAAGTTAACAATATTTAGCGTTGTATTCAAACTATTTCAAATGGTAATTTTACAAGAACTAGGATTCGCAATTTCGTTGTTTGACATAAATTCAAATTTTAAATTTGAATATCTTTATTCAATATATAAGTGTAACACTCGCTTATTGATCGTCAAGTACGCTACCACCAGTTCGAAATAGGCCGCCTCCGGCTTAAGAAGAACCGGCGAAAGAAACTCAGCAGGGCTATTTTGTCATCTTATAAATAATCAAATATACATATAAATTTCATGTGAGTTACATACAGTTATATCATAATTTAAATATATTCATTAAATAAATAAAAATCTTATACAATCTAGTTCGATTGTTTCATTTTTGAACCAAATTCACAAACATATTTAAATATCTTTTTTTTTGGTAGTAGTAGAATTTTGACTCATGTTGATTTCAAAGAACTTCCGCCAATAACATTAAACAGCTGCACTATTCCATTTACTGACAATGTTAGAATTCTCAGCTTATTGACTCAACATTAAGTTGGAAAAATCAACTTACGAGTGTCTGCCAGAAAACGACTAATGTGATACGGTCCCTCTACCGCTTCAGAAGTTTATTTCCTACCAAAACCAAGGTTACGCTCGTGTAGTCCCTATTTTTTCCCCTAATCGACTACGGTGACCTGTGCTACTTAGACCTGAATGCAGATCAATTCAACAAACTTGACCGGCTTCTCAATAATTCGATTTGTATCGCTCGCCTTTGCATACTTGTGTTTGTGTAGGAAGTTATATAAATAAATAAAAATAAAATATCCTTTAATAAAATAAATATACTTTACAGCTAGTAGTAGTAGTAAGAGTATATCTTGAAGCGAGCTTTACTAAGCATATTATTAGGTGCGAAAGAAGAACATCATCATCAGCCTATGATAGTCCACTGCTGGACATAGGCCTCTCCTAATACACCTCAATGTATTAAAGGGATTTTGGACCGTATCCCACCACGCTGGTCCAATACGGGTTGGTGGGTGGTCCGACTTTTTACATGTCCATCCGACGCATGCGAAAGAAGATTGGTCAGTTAGTATCATCTGTCAGATATTATATTCCTCTACAGGTATCAAGATATTCTTCTAGTCTTAAATATCCTTATGTAATTAATAAGTTTTAAACTCTCTCCCTGTTTGTGAAACACGGTACCACAGTTTTGGTGTGGAAAACCTCGTACCTGAGAAGAACTGACTAAAGAAACTCAGCGAGATTTTTTTGTCATTCTTTTTATATAAAATAACATATGTACATATTTTGTTATTTAAAAATAAAACAGGAGGGAATTTTCTATGAACAGGTTGCATAATCATTTCAATAAATTCATTTGTTTTGTAACAAATTTTTACAGTTGTTAAATAAAAATGGTTTCGTTGTAACGTTTACTAGGCTACTGTTCTAGAAGCAAGTACATATATAAACTTATTATATACTTATCTACCGATATACAACTTAGACCAGAGTTGTAGTATTCACAGAAAATCAAATCGATTCCTAACTTGTTATCAACACAACAAAAAAGTTTCAGCATGGCCCTTGTATTTTACGGGTAATTATGTCCATAAATTACATTTTTTATGAAGGCTGTGATAAAAAATGTATACTTCGTAAAAATGTCCTTTACGTAAGTAAAGGTAATTTTGTAAGTAAAAGTTAAGTTATATTTATTAGTTGATTAGTTTTTCCTTTGCTTATTTTGGTGCACCTACCTTGCTATCTCTTCACCACCCAAAGGTTGGCTGGTAGACAATGCCATCGGCATTAAGCCTTTGTACAATGTTTTGTGCATAATGTATATATGTGCTCGTTTAATGAGTCTTTATAGTTTTATAGCAAAAATTTAATCTTGATTGTAAATTTTTTATAGGATAAGACACGAAACATATTACAGTGTATTTACTGGTAAGGTAATTATTTGCATGGAGCAACGCCTACGCATCTGCCCAATACAAGTACAGGTTTAGGTCAATTTTTCAAGCATTAATAAATAATAAGTAATAAATGAGCAAACAAAAATAAATATTTTAATATTTCATATTTATAACATATTATTAAGAATAAAATGTTATTTACACACAAATTGTATTTTTTATCATCATCATATCGCATAAATTGTTCGTGCACAGATACATTTTTAGTCCTGTAGTACTTCCATGCTTTATCTACAGTCTTATCTACTTCTAGTGTGGGTACTTTGAGAAAAGGAGTCTCGATATCGATGTTTTGTCTCTCTGCGATCTTGTATAAAAGACGGGCCTGACATTAACCGACTGAAGACAGCTTCGTATAAGCGGCTGCCCGGATCAAAACTCTCCTCGTGTTTGATCAGTGTTGTGCATGTGTGAAAGTGTAAATTGTCGGGGTGACGTGAGCTATTTCAATCTTTTTTAGTATAAGAGATGTTCAGTTGTTGTCATCATTTCTACTTTTTGGAATTCTTTTTGAGATTTCTAAAACTAGATTTTTCTTAAAAAATCTCTAAACAGTGGAAGCATATAACATTAGTAAAGTATTTATTTACTGCCTCCGTAGCCTAGTGGTATAGGCGTGTGGCTTAGAAACCGGAGGTCGTGGGTTCGAATCCTGCGGGACTCATCAAATTTTCATTGTTGTTTCCTAGTTGGTTAGGGCAATTTGGGCGATCACCAATTGTCTGAAAAGTAAGATGATCCATGCGTCGGATGGACATGTAAAAGTCGGTCCACCCACCGACCCGCATTGGACCAGCGTGGTGGGATACGGTCCAAAAACCCTCTAATGGATAGGGGTGTATTAGGGGAGGCCTATGTCCAGCAGTGGACTATCACAGGCTGATGATGTATGTATGTATGTAAAGTATTTATTTATAAAATGATCTACAAACATATATAAATATATTAAACGTTATAACTCATATTGTTGAGTTGTGTAATAAGCTTTTTAAATAACGTTTAGTTATTCTTTTTAAATTTAAGCTTCGTAATCCCTTTCGTTGCAATTTTCTCAGTTTATTAGCATATTTTTCTGTAAATCTGGAGCAAGCTATCACGTTTATTAGGACGCTTGACGGCTTGAAAATTGAAAAAATGGGGCAAATGCAGAAAGCTTGCGTTTGTATTGTTTAAAAAGCGCTACATAACTGTAAACACTTACATCACATTTAGTGCTCTCCTAAAAGAGAAATACCTTCGTTCTGACATTACAAGCTAGATGGGAAGCCGTATTCTATAATACTATAAGAAAATTGTTCGCAGAAAAAAGTAAATGATAATGTTTAACGCTTTTGGAATTGATATTCAATAATACTTTAAAATTCAATTTAGTCCTCTAGTTAGTGTTTGAATATTTATGACTTGTGCGTGAATTTAGAAGTGCATCAGTTACAGGGGATTTTGGCTTTTAATCAAAAGTTTATGAATTATGCAACATGCCACTAGTAGTGTCAGTGCAGAGTGTCGACATTTTGTAAACATTGACATTGATATCCTAAATTGTTAATTAAGCATTACAGAACAAATTTGCCTATATTAGTTTATGTAATAATAAAATTATTGGTTTATTATTAGTTGACATGTATAATTCAAGTTTGCGTTCATAAAATCATTACAAAACACATTTAATTTTACTGTTTATGATAATATATCTTATAGGTTGGTGTACGTAATCTTTCTTACGTATTGTAAAAGTTCATCCTGCTCAAGTTATATAAATTATTTAAAAGAAATATTTTTTAAATCTAACTCTTTAGGTCTTCTGTAAACGTAAAGAGGTCATCTCTTTAAAAGAAACTGATTAAGGAGGTTCCACCACGTTGCCTGTTTTGGCCGCTAAGTAGTAGTATGGAAATATAACACGTCTTCCGGTTGACAAAAACCCTAGCTCGTATATCTGTAACATGCCTGTGCTTAGTAAGTACATAAATAGCATAAATATTTTTACAACAGTTAAAAACTGAAAAATTTATAAGATTGCGTTTAAATGTCAACCGTTTTTGATTTTTATCATTTTACTGACCAATTTCTATTTTATTATTAAGGTTCTAGACTCAGATGCCATTCGGAAATGTTTATCAAATCTAAAAGCTATTGTAAATCTACTTTAAACAGTAATTAAACAAATATAAACCATTTAAAGTCGTATCGTGCCATATTTATTTAGATAGTCTTGCCTTGGATGCCAAAGTTTTACTTTAAAGAATACATGAAAGTTATACACAAAATTTTATTTGAAATGTTTTTTTTACAACACATAAATTGATCGTTCACCCTATTAAGATATTTTTAACTCAAACGGCCATCTGTAATTAATCTACAATTGCACTCACTACGATACATCTCGTAGCGGGCAGGCAATAGGTTAAAAACATTACAAAACAATCAGGAGGAGGTCCTAAAATAATTATCAGAATTATTTCATTGAGTTAAAATATTTCCGCAAAGAGATTTGTACCTAAATTCTTCCTTTTTGTCAATTTTCTTGTATCCTGCCAACGACGTTTTATGATCAGGGTCTCACTCGAACTCGACTGCGGTTACAGAGGCCGTTTCAAAGTAATGAGCAGCTGCCATTGGTTCCCTAAAATATCAAGAATGCACAGTAAAAGCAAGTATTATTTAAATTTTGTGAAGTATAAATTACAGACAAATTGACAAAACAAAAAGTACACCTCCAAATTGACAAAACAAAAAGTACACCTCCGTGGGGTTAGTCGTATTGATCTTTGCTCGAGATCGTGCGTTCGAATACTGCGGAGAAGTAACTTTATGTCGTCTTTAATTTCATAATATGAACCGAGCAGCCAATTGGGTGGACATGTTAAAAGTCGATTTCGATCGTCACGACCGTTTCTGTATCATTCATTACCCAGTTTACTCATTAAGTTAGGAGAAAGACCAGCCTTCTTTAACGTAGCCATTTTCCAAAGTTATCATGGGGCTTCTAAATTTCAGATTACCCTGAAAAATAGTTTTTACGCAGCCAGACTGGCGTCTGACATCGATGACCCAAACGGTAACCTACTTTCAGTGGAGAATCTGGTTGTAAGTAAATTGAACATCCTATAACGACTGCCTACCTGTCTGAATATGGTTTTGACAACCGAAATCGCCTTTTTACGTGCCCTTCCGACTCATGGATCATATTACTTTTCAGACAATCAGGTAATCAGCCCATATTGTCCAAATAAACCAAGACACTACATACTAAAATAACGTTGTTTTCTCGCGGGATTCGAACCAATGACCTCCAGTTTCCAAATCAAGGGCTGGGTTACTAAGGTGATATATAGTTAGTTAGGCCCCGTGCATTTTCAAAAAAAAATGGTCCGATTATCCCATTCGTAGATAAAGCGCACCAAACAGTTACCCTTGGGCAATGTAATGGTTTTTGGTGCTTCAGTCGAGGATTGCGAGTTCTTAGAGCCCAGTAACGGCACTTTTGCTTGTTTACATGCTCGATTAAATGATAATGAGCCTCGTCGCTCCAAAAAATGTAATTCACAGTGCGAAAACGCTCCAACATGGTTTCACAAAAAAATTTGCGTGACGCAAAGTTTTTTTTCTATTCTTGAATTATTTGAATTTTAAAAGGATAAGACTTCATATCTTTTTTCAAAATTTCATGCACAATTGCTCTTGGAAGTCCCAGTGAAGCTGCCCTTTTCTTCTGCTGTTCCTTTCTGCTGAAAGTCGTGCATTTTCACGTAAACGGCTTTCAACCAGTTTAATGTTTTCGGGGGTCCTTGACGATCGACTAGGTCTTGGCCGTGGTGTGTTCATAGCCGAAGCAGTTGCGCAGAACCTCTCCACCCACGAACGAATTAAATTCACACTCGGCCCATCGCCTATCCGTCGAATATTGAAATGTGAACAAAACTGTCGGCGAGCGAGTACGTCAGAATCGTTACTCTTGAAAAATGCTTCAATAGCGAACGCGCGATGCTCACCCGACCACTGCGACATCGTGACTAAAAAATCCGCATGATCAGTGATTCCAATGACACCACCTTCCCCCCGCACTGTTTATAACTTATTGAAATATTCGTTTTTTAAAATATTTAATGAAGAGCAAAAATAAATTTTGCCCTTCATTAAATCAATTTTGTAATATACAACATCAATATCGATAATATAAATACCAATGAATTTTTATTTTACGTAAACAATTTATCGCTTCGGCTCTTTTGCAACGACGAAGCGACAGAATAACAAATAAATGTATTTCACGCTCCAATATACCACATTAAAATGTTCGCATCAATACCAGTGCAGTATTATTAAATAAGTTTAAATTGCCATTTAAAATTTTTATATAAAAAGTTTAGTTACATGTTAAAGTATTTTTTAATGTTTCACTTCATCGTTGGTTATTTAATAGCGTTTTGGAAGTCTTTTCAAATGCCTTACACCTTCCAATTTTAATATATAGGTTCAGACGTCTACCGAAACACCTTTATTACTGGTAACTATGCAACATGTCTTTCGTTTTTATAAAGGTTTTAAGAACGTAAGTTTCAAATAATTTTCTATCTCTTTTCAGCTTTTAACCCGACGGGTTGGATTCCCGGTACGGGAATCTTGTTATTTTTATAATATTTTTTGTGGTACTTGTAACTCCATCTACGCATTTTTTATTTCTTTATCATCATCATCAGCCTGTGTCAGTCCACTGCTGGACATAGACCTCCCCTTATGCACGCTACCGCTTCCGAACTTTTGCAATTCTCATCCAGCCCACACATTTTTTGTAATATATTATCCGTTACACACAAATGTTGTACGTTGTTTTCTGACAGTTCTTATCTAAAAAAATTTGCCTTTCTGTTTTTACAAAATATTTTAAATGTATTTCTGATTTTTAACAGACTGACTATTGAATATTTTTCCACAAAACGAAAGTATATCAAGACTACAGTGTTTGTACTACTGTGTGCTTTTTATTGTAGCTAGCGCAACTGGCAAACGAGAAGTATTATACAAATTGCAAATTTGCAAATGGACTTGTGATATCTAACTCCGATTTCATATAGGTATATTTAACCTAATTCAATCGGAAGAAATCATGATATCTATAATATCTTTTTAAACATATCCATAGATTAAAAATTGTATATACTGTTGCGTAAAGACTAGAAGCTTTCATGCAGGGATATTGCCTGTATTAAATGAAAGTTTTATGTTATTTTTTTCTATAAGGTTTCATAATAGATAATGTCGGAATATAAACAAGGAATAGGTCACGATCCTATTTCCCTGTATGGCAGTCGAAATTGTGTATGCAGTGTATGTTTAACCTGGGTCATTATTCATCGCAAAAATCTCTAGTGTATTTTAATAACAAACAGCAAAAATGTTTAAAGATTACGTCGTAGCCCAGATGTATTTATGCATGTGATAAAATAATAGAAGAGCTATAATTTTTTTTTATTATACAGATTTTTTTCTCGTAATAATACTTCAAAATAAGCAAATAACAGACTAAGTTATTTTTTTTTTCTGTGTTTCGAACTGCTGTGAGTATCTATAACGCACCAGTTACGTCGATATAATCGCAGTTTAAGAATAAGTTTGCCCTTAATAGGGTTCGTTTCAATTCCGGACAAGGTGCGGCTTCGTAGAGATGCTTTAAGTTGAAATTTTTAGGTATTCCAGATAAGTACCTACATGGGATATTGCACGTAACAGATTTGCGGTTAATAAAGGCACCAGGGTATTCCCTTCCAAGAGTCCCAATTTGTAGCAGTGGTTGGGCTCACCTTCGCGGCGCGAGCTGCGGGGGTGCTAAGCGGACCCAGGGGTGTCGCGTATTCACGGCGAGGAGCAGTTACTCTTTGAGATGAGCCTGTTTTGGCGGGCCTCAGACGGTCGCTCACGGTACTCCTCTTTGTTGAGAGGGGACAGGGGATACGAGCCATTTACCCCATGCGAGTGCGTCAGAGCCTCGCCGAGCGTGCTGTATGAAAGAGTAAAGGTATGAATGTGTGTGTAGGGGACCGGGGAAAAAGGGAAAAGAGCAAGATGTATGAATGGAAGTCCCGAGAGGGGACGGTGTGATTCTTGCTCGGTGTACTGCACTCGGCTTTGCCGAACACCGGGTGATCTTGGCCTGTCGTGGACCACGTCTCGCGGCCTGCGGCAGTGCTGAGGGTCCTGTATTCATTGGCCGCGCCGCGAGGAGACAACCTCTCTAAAAAACCGTTCATCTCGGTGTTGTGGTACGTGGCGGCGGCGTGAACATGGTTTCTGAGCGAACATCGGAAGGTCAAAATAAAATGAGAGGTGCGTGACCAGGCGAGCGCCGACTCTCTGTTGAAGAAAGTGTGGGATTACATGGAGGAGTACCCCGAACTGAAGTTTTTCAGGAAAAGCACGCGCGGAGATGTTTTGGTTCGAAGGGCAACGTAGCCAGCGTATTTAAAGGGTAAAGTTGAGGTAACATAGATTTCAGTGTCGTCCACTTTTCTTTGGGTGGCCCGACTGCTCGTCTGCTTTTGTATGTAATAATGTATTTATTAAAAAAATGTTATAATTTAGGGAAACATCTGGAGTGATCCAAAAAAGGCATGGTCGACTGCAACTATTGTTCAATACAGAGGTAATAGAGGCGGTTACATGTCTAAGAATAAAAGGTTTTAAGAAAAAAATTATCTATAGATTAAACCATAGAAAGGTTACATTAATCAAAATGGGACAATCATGACTATTGAACGATCTAATTGCACATTTATTATGGTCATCTCTCACTGTAGATTAGTCGGACGCTAATGGAAGCGTACACATATCGATTGGATGCACTTAAAAAGTAGGTGCTTAGAGTTACACTCGAGAATGAGCTTAAAGTATTAAAGTAACTTTATTGTTAACTTTAATACCTTACTTTGTGTAGCACCTTGTAAGATGGTCATAAACAGGTCAATATTATTTTCCTTTTAAAAAATTCGGATACCTAAATTTATGAGCATTTGTTGTTAAAACGTTACTTGTGGTATAAGCGTGACTATAGATATCCTTCCACTGACAAATAAGAATGTATCCTTCTCTATCCTATAGGTAATTCTACCGTTTTTTTTTTTTAAATAAGTACCGTTTTGGAACTAAAAAGAGACATGGCAAGTTATCTCAAGAATTTTATTTTTACATTAAAGCCTGTACCAATTTTTTTTCATCCTTGACTTCCTTCCAGACTCATTTCTTTGGAAGCTTCATCTAACATAGTTCGCAGGAAGCTACCGTCTCCGCGAACGCCTAACGTACAGGAGATACGTGAGTTAGGCGTTTGTTGTGGATGGTCGGCGATCGGTGTAGGAACCGACGCGATGGTCTAGTGACTCGTCAAAGTCAAAGTCAAAGTCAAATATCTTTATTCAATATGGAAGCATTACACTTTCTATTGATTGTCAAATCAATCTACCACCGGTTCGGAAATGGAAGCCTCTTGACCTGAGAAGAACCTGGCGAAGAAACTCAGCGGACTCAGTGTTAATCGATTGCTGGGGGCGGTGAGAACCGCCCTGGGATGCGGGTGTAATTAGTTTACCGGGTGTGTGTTTCGCTGTGCTCATAAGCGAGGGCGAACTACAAATGAGTGTGCGCTATCCCTAGTTGTGTGGTGCATAAGGTTGAATGACGGGACCACCGTTGGTTCCAGAGTCTCGGTGACCCTTCCGGATCGAGGAGTACGTTTCTTGGTTTTATGCTTCTGACCAGATGTGGATGGATCGGCTGAGTAATTTGCTGCTTTTACCAGCAGAGGGTTACTATGGTTGACTACTTTATCTGTTTGCTAACTTTTGAAAGTATTCGCGGAGTGTTAGTAATTTATTCGCCGTGTAGGTCTTTGCGTTGGTACCACTGCGCCCCGGTGGTGCAGCGGATGAATTCATTTTGCACCACCTGAAGTTTGTTCAGGAGTGTGAAGGATACGTGAGCAAATGATTGGCATGCATAAGCCATAATTTGTCGTATGCATACCTTTTATAAGAAGAGTTTATAATTTTGGGAATTCGTTAGGTTTTTTCCTAACGTCCTGAATATGACTTTTGAACGTGTTGCAGTCGAATGTCAAGGTATTTGGCCTTCTTCTCCCAAGGCTTCGGATGTCCATTAAGTTTTAACTGTCCTTGTGTCTGGCATCGGCCAGCGCGTGGCCTTATCGTGGTGCCTGGGATGAAAACCAGGGTATTGTGTAATCACGACGTAATCTAGACCGGTGAAAGTGTATTGCTACACTTTTATCATAGATTACGTCGATTATCCATTTATGAAACCAGTCGCCTGAACGATTGATCGCGTTCTAGAGCTTTCAAAAGGTAGCGACGAACAATAGAGAGCGGTGTCATAAGCGAAAAGCGTCAAATTGATATTGTCGGGCTTTGGAATGTCGCTCGTGTAGAGCGTGAATAATAGTGGGGTACCTTAATCTACTTTTCTACATTATCTTTGTCATCGTCACCGGTGTGTGTTGGTCTTCAAGACGAAAACGAAGTCAAAATATTTGTGATACAGTGTGTTACAAGACAGGCGGCAGAATTTTATGAGGAGGGTATTCAAAACTGGTGCCAAAACGTGACAAGTGCCTCAATATTTACGGATACTATGTAGAAAAGTAGATTAAGGTACATACAGGCTTTCATGAAAAAATAAAATGATCGCGATATCTTTGCACGTCTTTTTTAATTTCCAAATGGTACTTACTTTCAAAAAATGCCTCGTATTGTAGCATTCTGTATTTTAGTTTGTACTAGTTATGGTTTTATATTGCAGCAATCAAAATAAAAAAATATTTAAAAAATTAGTGTATGGATGCTCAACAGTATATTATTTCACAATTATGTTATTACTAAGAAATACTTAAATAGGATTTACCTTGCACAACTTAATTTTTTTTTTACCGTTGGAAAATGCCTACGCATTCCCTTCCTCGCGGGGCAAAGACGGGTTATGTCGAACTCGCATCGACTAAAACCACCACATTGTTCCTTCTTTGGCAGTCTTCTACATCCCTACCAGCGCTGGCCGCCGAAGCAACCTGATCTCGGCCCTACGGCCATCTGCCTGCCTTTGGGCGTATCGGAAGTAACGCTCCCTTCGTCTCGGTCCCTGCACGCAGGTAACAGACTCATCAAGTCTGTTACTCAGGGACCATCGAACCCACGCAGGAACAACGTTACATATTTGAATAATATGATATGTTATATGTTTAATATACACCTGTTTTTATGCGTATTCTAAAAAAGTATTAAAAATAAAAATTAAAAATTGCAAATAGTATTTAAATTATTTTGGAGCTCTTTAACGATCGATTTTTCCCGTTAACGTCGTTAGAGTCGATGAGGTCGATGCTTTTATTACGTCCTAAAAACTAGGTTTACGGAAAGTAAAACACAAAATATTTCAAGCTAAACCATGCTGATTCGATGCCAATATTAAAATATAATTAGTATTTAAAACGCAAACGTTATACTTAATAAGCTAAATAAAGTATTAGTTAAATAAGCTTATTAAACATTTAAGCCATTTAATATCACTATTATTATAACAACTGTGACGAGCGTTTATTAAAGCAGCATTCTTAATAATCTGTTTTCATTGTGATTTGAACATAAATGGAGAAAAACTACGAGGCAGTACAATTGGAAAGACTGCCAACCTACTGTTTTATTGAATTAAACTTTTCCCACCAATTTACCTAAGCTAATTATTTATGAATTATTTGAGCACAGCCTTTACTTAAATTAACTTGCGGGCAGACAAGTGCTGATAGAATACGTAAATTGAAATATAAATTTATGCTTTCTTTTAGCCTTCTGTTTAAAAAGATGTCGAGCGAATCTTGTACGCAATACATATAAAACATCAATGCCATTACCATGCACTTTAGAAACGTTTTAATTACTTTACACTTGCGCGGAGTTTTCAATAATGCTGCGAGGGCTTTTTGTCAAACCTAATCCTTAAATAAACTACATCTTCGGTCAAACGGTCCATTTCGTCCGCCCGTAAAATTCCTTTGTATGTCCTACAAGGGTCCAATTTTTAAGGACATTAAGGACGTGAATCAATCCGATAAAAGATCTTTCGTAATATTAAGAGAGATCAGCCTAGCATTTCAATAAAATTAATTTGGTCTGAGGAAAGATTCTTCTTAGGATTTGATTTTCTCGCCGTGCAATATCGGTGCTGATAATTTTTAAATTTATAATTTTAAGTCACTTTTAAAATGGTTATACTAGTTATTACATTTTTGTCTGTTAGTTTTATAGTTATAATATTGTAACCGTCATCCTGATTTAAACTATTTAAAAAAAAATGTTTTCTTACAAATTTACGATAAAATGGCATAGGCAAAAATAAGTCACTGGTGGACGTAGACCTCCACTTATTCACGCCTTCTCCATTAGGGGGTTTTCGGTTCGTATCCAACCACGCGGGACCAATGCGGGTTGATGGGTAGACTGACGTTTTACATACTAATCCGACGCATGGATCATCTTACTTTTCAAACAATTGGGTGACCGGCCCAAATTGTCCTAACCAACCAGAAAACAACGTAGTTTAACCGCGGGTTTAGAACTCACGACCTCCGATGTATAAAGCAACCGGTTTTACCGGTGGTAGGTCCCTTCTTACAGGAGACCGGCTGGGTGGGTACTACCGTGGTGCCTATTTCTACTGCGAAGCAGTAGTGTGAAAACACTGCTGTGTTATTATTTACTGGGTAAATGAGACTTAAAACCCTATGTTTCACGGTAGGCAGTGCGTTGGCGATACCACTGGTATTGCCAATGACTATGGGCGTCGGTGACTACTTCTCATCAGGTGGACCGACTGCTCGTCCGCCTGCGTATGCCATAAAAAAAAAGCAAGGGAGACCATCACTACCACTAGACTACCACCACCACTTACCACTAGACAACGGAGACTATATATAATAAATTAAAACTTTAGCGTTATTGTAGACTGCCATACATAAAAAATTAAACATCTAACAAAAGGAGATATAAATTAATAAAATGGACAAAACATTAAAATATAGTAGAGATTAGACAATTATCGTGGAAGCTCAAAGTTTTATCACCATTATTTGCACATTTTGTATAACGTTTGTTCCGGAATCTATTCTATCCAAGGAAATGATGCCATTTCCCATTGATCAAGACAAGTAGTTTCCTGTAATCGGAACACGTGAAACCCTACAATAACGGATGACAGATATGTTAAAGACAATAAGTATATTATAATATAATATAATATAATTTGTAGTGACCTCAATATTAATTTATAAGATATTCAGATCATTGTTAAGTTCATATAACCTTATCAATTTATTTCTTGAACCTACTAGAATAACTGAGACTTCTGCATATAATATATTTAGAAACTGTAAACCTTTAAACAAGTCAATTATTAAAAAATTAAGCGCTGACCACTGTGGCCGGCTTGCTTCTTTTAAATTAAATTAAATATCAGACAAAAATGGAATTGAAAAAAATATGTTTGTTCCCATGTATAAAAAACGTATTGAGAAATTTAGAAATAATATATTACAAAAAATTGACTATTTACAGTATGATGATAACCCACATGTGCCGTATAATACATTATTCACTTTTATAAGGAAAGAATTGAAATCAATATTTACTTCTAAAACGGTTAAATCAAGGGTTCTGTATTTTAGTGAATGGGCAACAGTTGAATTCACAAAAGCAGGAAGATTTTATGAGCTTTACAGGAAAAACAATAATTATAGTGGGTATTTGTTCATTCATGCCTCAAAAATTTTAAAAAAGGGTACTACGTGGATGATTACAGAAGCATAGTATGAAAAATGTTGTATATTATTGGAAATGAGAATATGAAACCTAATCAATAGATGCGATGGAATAATGTAATGACAATGAATAAATGAGCATGATAAATGATATAAATGAAATGAAATGAATGAATGAATATGAACAATGAATGAATGAATGAACGAATGAATGAATGAACGAATGAATGAATGAATGAATGAAGAATGAATGAATGAATGAATGAATGAACGAATGAACGAATGAATGAATGAATAAATGAATGAATGAATGAACGAATGAATGAATGAGAATGAATAAAATGATGAATGAATGAACGATTGATGGATGAATGAACGAATAAAAATGAACGAATGAATGAATGAAAACAAAAATCATAAAAAGAAAATAAATGGTAAATAAAAAAAATAAAGTAAATAAATAAATGAATGAATGAATAAATGAATGAATGAATGGATGAATGAATGAATGAATGAATGAATAAATGAATAATGAATATTTAGAATGAATGAATGAATGAACGAACGAACGAACGAAGAACGAAGTGAATAAATGAAGGAATGAATGAATGAGTGAATGAATGAATGAATGAACGAATGAATGAATGAACGAATTAATGAATGAACAATAAATGAATCACATAACAAAATAAATTAATAAATGAATGAATATACTTATGTAAACATAAATAAATGAATAAATAATAAAAAATGAAATGAATAATGAATGAATGAATAAGGAATGAATAAATGAATGAATAGGAAATAAATAAATGAAGAATGAACGAATGAATGAATGAAAGAATGAACTATGCGAATAATTAATCGAATGAACGAATGAATGAATGAACGAATGCAATGAATGAATGAACGAACGAACGAATCGAATAAATGAATGAAAGAATTGATGGATGAATGAAGAATGAATGAATGAATGAATGAATAAGATGAATGAATGAATAATACAATAATTAAGACTAAATATATGAATTAATGATAGAATGAATAAATGATTGAATGAATCGAATAAATGAATGAATGAATAATGATTGAATGAATCAATAATATGAATGAATGAAACTTGAATGAATAAATAAACAATAAATTAATTGAATGATAATAAATACAAATAATAAATAAATGAATGAATGAAGACTGGAATGAATGAGTGAATGAATGAATTAATATCGAACGAATGAATGCAATGCACAAATGAACGAATCAATGAATGAATGAACGAATGAATGAATGAACGAATGAATGAATGAATGAATGAAATGAATAAATGAATGAATGAATGAACAAATGAATAAATGAAGAAGTGAATGAATGAACAAACAACATAATCAATAAATAAGAAAATAAATAAATATATGAATTAATGAATGAACGAATGAATGATTGAATGAACATATGAATGAATGATGAATGAAATCAAAAATAAATTAATAAATGAATGAATTAATAAACGTATATAAAAATCAAATGAATAAATAAATGAATAAATAATAATAATGATAATATGAATGAATGATCGAGTGTAATGAATGAATGAATATATTATTTATTTATCTCATTCATTCATTTATTCATTCATTATTCATTATTCATTCATTATATTCATATTTTTATTTTTTATTTATTTATTTGTTTATTATTATTTAATTATTGTTCATTCATTCATTCGATTCATTTATCCATCATTCAGTTCATTCATTTATTCATTTTTCTTCATTCATTCATTCATTCTATTCATATATTTATTATTTTACTTATTCATTCATTTACTCATTCATTCATGTTCATTCGTTCAGTTCGTTCATTGATTCGATTTATTCATTCAATTATTCATTCATTCATTATTCATTAATTCATTCATTCATTTATTTATTTAAATTCATTATTTATTCTATTTACTTATTTATTTATTTATTTTATTTATTTAATTCATTCATTCGTTAATTCATTCATTTATTCATTCATTTATTTCATTTATTTAATTATTATTATCATTATTATTCGTTTATTCGTTCATTTAATTCATTTCATTCATTCATTCATTCATTCATTCATTATTTATTTCATTCATTCATTATTATTATTATTATTATTATTCTATTCATTCATTCATTCGTTCATTCATTCATTCATTCGTTCATTCATCATCATTCGTTCATTCATTCTATTCATTCATTCATCATTCATTCATTTATTTATTTATTCATTATTTATTTCTTATTTATTTATTCATTCTATTTATTTACTTATTTATTTATTTATTCATTCATTCATTCATTCATTTCATTATTCATTATTATTATTCATTCTTCATTCTATTTTTGTTATTCATTCATTCATTTCATTCACCATTCATTCATTCATTATTTATTCACGTTTCATTCATTCATTCATTCACTCATTCATTCATTCATTATCATTATTATTCATTATTTATTCATTCATTCATTCATTTATTCATTCATTCGTCATTCATTCATTCATTCAGTTCATTCATTCATTTATTTATTCATTCATCTTCATTCATTCATTCATTCATTCAATTCATTCATTCATTCATTATTATTTATTCCTATTTATTTATTTATTCATTTGTATCATTCATTCATTATTTATTCATTTATCATTCAATTCATTCATTCATTATTTATTCGTTCATTCATTCATTCATTCATTCGTTCAATCATTATTCATCATTTTCTAATTCATTCATTCATTTATTTTATCATTTATTTATTTATTATTTGTTCATTTATTCATTCATTCATTATTCATTCATTCATCTCATTCGTTCCATTCATTCATTCATCATATTCATTTCATTCATTCATTCGTTATTCATTCATTCATTCATTAATTATTCATGTTTATTACATTATTATTTATTATTTATTTTATGTATATGTAATATTTATTTATTTACATATATTTATTCATTCATTATTCTGTTTTATTCATTCATTCATTCGATTCATTCATTCATTCATTCATTCGTTCATTCATCCATCATTCGTTCATTCATTAATTCAGTTCATTCATTCATTCTATTCATTCATTCGTTCATTCATTATTATCTTGTTCGATTCATTAATTTATTCATGTTCATGATTCATTCATTCATTCATTCAGTTCATTCATTACCCATTCTGATTCATTGATTATATTTATTCATGTCATTATTCATTCTATTCATTCATCTCATTCATTCATTCATTCTATTCATTCTATTATTCACATTCATTCATTCATTCATTCATTATTCATTTCAATCATTCTATTTCATTCATTCATTTATTTCATTCATTCATTTCATTCATTTATTTACTTATTCATTTTTTATTTATTTATTTTTATTTTATTCATTTATTCATTCGATTATTATTCATTCATTTCATTTATTATTCATTATTCAATTTATTCATTCATTCATTCATTCATTTATTCATTCATTCATTTATTTTTATTTATTATTATTTATATATTTATTTATTTATTATTTATTCATTTCATTCATTTATTTATTTACTTATTTATTTATATTATTTATTTATTTATTTATTTATTTATTTATTTATTCATTTATTTATTTATTTATTTACTCTATTTATTTATTTATTTGTTTTATTTATTTATTTATTTTATTGACTTATTTACTCTATATTTTTATTCATTATTTACTTATTTATTTATTTGTTTATTAATTTAAACTTATAGAATAGTTGTGTTTTTTAATAATTAAATTTAATATTAATTTTATATTTACACATTCATATCCGTGTTTTTAAATTTTTTTTTAATAACCCATATATATATATAAGGGTTATTTTTTTTTCCTTTACTTTGTAAGGGGTGTGATTACGAAAAGAGTTTTTTAAAAGGAAAGAATTGCATTTATCAAAATTGATTCAAAAATTTTTTCCCATATTTTACCGTTTTTTTGTCTTTTCAAAGAAGGTTTTAATTAAACTGACCATTTTAAAAATTTAAACGTTCTTCCGCACCCAAATTTTAGCTTTGATCTTTAATTAAGGTAAATAATTAATCATGGAACGCGTTTTCAATTGGTCTAACTTCATATAAAATTGTCAAAAGATGGAATTACTTGGTGTCATACTGAAATTGGTGACAGCCTTATAAAATACTTATCGATCCGCTTGTTTTTCCCAAAAAACAGCAAAAAATGTTTAAAATTTTTTTTAATTATAGTCTTGTTTTGGTTCGATTTAGGTATTTTTCTATTTACGCATAACAAACAAAATTAAAAAAAAGTTTTACAGATTTTATTACGCCTAAAATTTTTCTATTTGATGTTTTTAATTTGAACATCTATGGTAAATAGTAGATAGTTGTTATTTGTGTTGATACCAATGAATGTACAAAATAACATCATCATCATCAGTTTTGTTGGTCCAATGTTGGACAAGGCCTCCCCAATACCCTATCCATTAGGTTTTACGTATCCCACCAGTTAATGGGGTTTGGGGGTACCAACACATGTCTTCCGACACATGGATCATCATTTTCAGACAATTTGGGACGTAAAGCCCAACAACTAAAAAAACAATAAAATTTGTTGGCCCCAGGACTGAACCCACGACCCGGTTTCAAAGCCAGCCCAAGGCTAATTGGGAGAGCAAAATAATATTGAGTTATCTGAACTTGAAAAATAAATAAATTTAGAAACGAATGAGCTATAGTCAGGCAATAAGTATTAAAAAAAATTAAGCACCACCAACTTGTCAAAACAAATTAAATTTAGTAAAAGTTTTCTGATTTTTTTGCGACACATGTAGGATAATATTTTTTTTACTTATGCATACCTTAAGTAATTGTTGAAGAGTTTACGATATAATGTTTAATTAATACACTTACCAAAATTTTATTTCTTACAGAAACTATTATTATAGTAAAAATAAATTAAATAATTTAACGTTATTAAATGAATATAAGGGTAACGCTTTGAAATGTATTCCCCCATTTCGGTGATGTGAATCCAGAACTCGGCAACATAATATTCGTGTCGTTTCTGAGGCGGTGTGTGGATAACTTTGCCTATAATGGAGCTCGTTTCAATTCTGAATGCCGTGCGGTAACGTCCTCAAACTTGGTACCAAAATCCTACGGTATTCCGAATATATACTCAATATGCAACATTTTTATTGAAACAAGATTGAAACTTTACAAATATACAGAAATGTCTTATACTAGATACAACACCGTCATTGTACCAAAAAATAGAAAAAATAACGGTACAGCAAACACATTATAATTGCGGAATATGTTATAAAAAAATATAGACTATCATCACCACATGAAATACCTTTTGAGAATTTAAAATAATAACATATATGTTCCGTAAATGTATATTAAATAGTAACGAAGATGGAAATGAGAAGTGAAAGAAGCGCAATACAAAGTTTATGCTCTCGCATATTGACCCGTAGCTTACTAATAGGAATACCTTTTTTTTTAAATGCCTAAGAATTTTAACAAGAGAACTGATATATATATTTGATGACTGTGCTTATGAAGTACTAAAATAATAAAATTGCGTTTTAACGTCATTGTTACCAATTATTATTATTTTATTGCTTTTTTTTAATTAAGTTATTGAGAATCTTAATTCAGTTGCCATTCGAAAATGTTCATTATATCTAAAAGCAACTATAAGTTTTCTTTAAAAAGTAATTTAAAAAATGCAGGCTATCTATAATCGTATCGTGCTATATATACTTATAGAGTCTTGCCTTGGATGCCAAAGTTTTATTTAAAAAAAAAGTTATACATAATCTATAGTAATCACGTGATGGTAATCATCCAATCTCCAATTGCTAATAACCGTGGATTTTGAGTATGCAATACCAGGTGGGCGTAACATCGCCTGGCGTTCTTCCTCGTTTTTGTCAAGGGAGTTTTAAAGATCCGTAAAAACTTTTTTGATAGTGATAGGCCATATATGTAAATTTAAATTAAAAATAAATTACTTATTTCCTAAACTCAATACAATGGATCGTGAAGAAAAAATTAATATTTCCCAAGGAAGAAGTTTCTGCCAATGAGGAAGTGTTGTGGTTCACTAGAACATTTACATTTTCTCGTTAGGAAATTCGTCGAGTGATAGTTTTGTCGGTATGGCAAAAAAAGTGCTGGATATACAAATGATGCAGATATAACAATAACGAAAAGAGGGATCCTCCACTGTTAGAATTCAGAGGAAATCCAGTTTTGAAAATTTCTAACAATAAAAACACCAGGAGACAGAAACTTTTTTTAATAATATTGTTCAAAAAACCAATCGCAATTGTAATTTTGGCTCTGATGGATGTTTGCCTGAATAGTGATTATGAACTTAATATGGACAACTACTATAAAATAGTTGGGCTCACGAAAAAATTCAAAGCAACGTATTTATGCCGCATGTTAAGATTCATCTGAAAGGAAAATCAAGAAAATTTTGTCATAAAGAAACTAAATTAACGAGACTGAATGGCTCAGATAAGGATCCATTATGATCAATAAACGGAAAGATAAAAGGTGAAATGGTTCAAGTGCAGTACAAAAATGGACATATTTCGAGTACAAGTGAAAAAGAATCGGAGATTATAATCAAGGAGTGGTTGGTATTGATTGCTGTTACCAGCATAAGTCATATTATTCATTCCTCAGGAAAACCATCCGTACGTTAAAATTTCATTACATGGAAATCTTCCTGCACAATGCACACATGTTTCACAACCAAAAAGTGTAAAGAATTTATAGAAAGAGTCATTATGCATTTACACACTTTATTTATTTTACCTAAAAAAAAACTCAAGTAAGAAGTCTCGAAATTATTGTCCACAGTGCTCCAATATATATATATATATAATATAAGTTATAACTTTTATAATAATAACTAAAAATTTCTTTTTTAAGCCATATAAATTTATCTTTTACCTTATAAAAAAACGGTCATTTGCAATTAATCTAAAATTGCACACACTACGAGAAACAATCAAGAGAACCAAAAATGATTATCAGAATAATATTTTTATTCAATAAAAATATTATATTAGAGTACAAATCTCTTATTAGTACCTAGTTATTTATTTTTGTCAATTTTCTTGTATTCCGCCAACGATGTTTTATAATCGGGGACACACTCGAGGGATTCTTAACGGTCACAGAGGCCGTTCCAAAATAATGAGCAGCTGCTATTGGTTCCACACAGTATTAAGAACACACAGCAAAAGCAATTATTATTGAAATAATGTGAAGTATAAATTACAGAAGAATTAATATATATATATATATATATATATGTATATATCTAAGACATTCCTACCTATATATTGACTCATCACGATATCTCTGGAACCATAAGGCGTAGCGACTTGAAATTTGGTAGGAATGATTTGATTGATAATGGACCAATCAGCCAATTGCTTGAAAAGCAAGATTATTAATCAGATGGGCACGTAAAAAGTCGATTACGATTGACACGACTATATCTGTCTATTTTATGACTTGGTTTACTCAATTATTTAGGAGACATAATATTAGTTAACAAGTAAATACCTAGTCTAATTTATTTGTAATAAATGCAACAATGCCTGTTATAGTTTCACCATCAGCCTGTGAAAATCCACTGCTGAACATAGGCCTCCCCTAATACGCGCCTCCTCCATAAGAGGGTTTTTGGACCGTATCGAACCACGGGTTGGTAGGTGGACCGGGTTATTACATGCTCATCCGACGCATGGATCATCTTACTTTTCAGACAATTCGGGGGTGATCGGCCCAAATTGTCCTAACCAATAGGAAACAACTTAGAAAAGTAGTTGAGTCCCCGCAGGATTCGAACCCACGACCTCCGGTTTCTAAAGCACAATCCCATACTACTAGGCTACGGAGACAATTATAGCTTATTTTCCGTTAATTTATAACCAGACTTTTTTAACCTAGCCATTTCCAAAGTTATCATGGGGCTTCTAATCCTTCCAGATTAAACTGAAAATACTTTTTACGCAGTGTGACTGGCATCTGACATCTATGACCCAAACAGTAAACTGCTTTCAACGGAGAATTTTGTCGTAAGTAAATTTGATCATCCTATAACGACTGCCATAGATGGTTTTGACAACCGAAATCGGATTTTTACATGTCCATCCGACGCATGGATCATTTTACTTATCAGACAATAAGGTCATCGGCCTATATGGTCTTAATTAATGAAAAAACAACTAAAGCATTAAATAATATTTTTACATGCATATTTAACGTTTTATTTAAGGTATTGTAAATGATAATTTCAACTTATTTAATAATTCTGTACTGGTATTGATGCGAACATTTAAATTGGAGCATGAATAACATAACGTTTTGTTCTAGCGGGATCCGAACTGACTACAGAGTTGAGGAGTTTTCCTATAAATTTTATTACAATAAAACATGTCATCATAAATTATTTCGTCACTATATTGTCTGATTAGTATAATATTTAAAACTTAAAAAAATTTTGCATACAATGATGCATTTTTCCATATTAAGGTTTAAAAATAATTCAACGGTTTTTTTTTGCTTTTCATTAAATTAATTTTGTAATATACGATATTTTTTATCAGTTATCGATAATATAAATACAAGTGAAACTTTATTTCGCGGTAAATAATTTTTTGCTTTGGCTGTTTTGCGTCAATAAAGCAGCTGAATAACAAATAAATGTATTTCATACTCCAATTTATATGTTCGCATCAATACCAGTACAGAATTATTTAATAACTTGAAATTGTCATTTACAATACCTTGTATAAAACGTTAAATATGTATATGAAATGCAATGCTTTAGTTCAATGCTGGCTTATAACATCAGTTTGCAAGTCTTTTCAAATGCCTAATTTTATATTAGCCTTACCTTAGAAAACCATCAATATATTATTATATTGTTTTTTTTTTATTCTGAATTTATATCTTAACCTATTAAAAAAGTAAAGGCAAATTCATAAAGGCTTACTCATTAAAAACAAGTACAAACTTTCTCGAAATAAAGCAAAATAAAGAATAAAGAATTCTCAAAAAGGCTAAATTTGTAATAAGTTCAACTAAACTAAATTAAACAAGTTTAAATTAAATTATAAAGACGGCAAAGAGCTCTATGTTACTTAATACAGTTATTTTTTATTTATGTTTTGTTGTATCCCGCCAGCGACGTTTTGAAATCCGGGTCCCTTCACAATCAGAGCCGGTTTCAAAAAAATAAGAAGCCCAAGGCAATATATTCCGGATGGTATTTATATCGCACAGTGACACAAATATAACTCCAATTCCAGTATTATAAGAAAGGTATTTGGTCCTATAAATATCAGGATGCGCACTAACAACACAGTACCGGTTTGACGGGCACCGTAGCCAGCGTAATTACTGGGTAAACGATTCCAAGATTCCAAACTGTCTTTCGTCAACATATACATATACCATCTGTATCAGGTCACACGGTATACAGTAAAATTTTGCTTAAAAATGCAACCTTTGTTTAGGCTTAGCTTTTATTTCGAACTTGGGTTAAAAGTTTTTTCCTCGTTTTGTCAGTTACCGAACATTGGCCGACAGTTAGATTTGCCGCGAAATATTCCGGTATATAAAACCAAACTGGTTGGTTAAATATGACAAAAAAGTAGTTTTATGTTTAGATGTCGCTAGAGGAGTGCGTCATAATGGATAAGAGTAAAAAAGCGAGAAAATATAAAAGTCATCATCATAGCCGGTAATAGTCCACTGCTGGACATTTGCCTCTCTTAATGTACGCCACCACTTCCGATCCTCGGCTATTCTCATCCAGCCCACAACAGCTACTTTGCGAGTGTCGTTAAATTAAAATAAATGGTTTTTCAGCGAGCGAGAGCTATTAATTTTTTTTTCCAAAAAATGCCAAATAAAAACCTATGTTGCAATTTATAACATTATAAAATATTGTTTCATACCTATGATACCATAAAAAAAATGTTAGGAGAAAGAAATACGTGAGATGTTTAACGCTTTTTTAATAGTTTCAATTCAATTTAGTCCTCTAGTTAGTATGCTGTCAGTTTGAATATTTATGACTTGTACGTGAATGTGGGACTGCATCAGTTACAGGGGATGTTAGTTTTTAATCAAAACGTTGATGAATTATGTAACATGCCCCTAGTAGTGTCAGTGCAGTGTGCCGACTTTTTGTATATGTTGACATTGATATCCTTAATTATTTATTGAGCATTACATAACAGAATTGCTTTTAAGTATGTCAATTTATGTAAAAACATAATAATCGTTTATAAAAAAAAAATATTTGTTTTATTCAAGTTTACATACTCACTACAAAACATATTTGATTTTACTGTTTGTGATAATATCTAAAAGAACGTTCTGAAACATCACATAGGGAAGTGTACGTTATCTTTCTTTTTATAAAACAATTATGTCTTATTAGCAGAATAATACTTATCGTAAAAGTTCATCCTGCTCAAAATGACATAAATTATTTAAATATTTTTTTTGTCTGAATTGAAAAGGTCGGGTTGAATGGTAAATAAATCGGCTAATTATCTGATACTTTAAAACAGCGTACTAGCGAAGAAGGAGAGATCGACGACACTACGACGAATTTTCCCTCCTCCCACGGCCACTCCACACCGCAGCAGCAACGCGGCCCCGCCGATTCGCGGAGGAAATTGAGAGCGGCCTACTGAGTCCTTTTCCCCAGCAATCGTTGCATCCAAAGCTGACTTATGAAGCAAGTTAAGAGCAGCCTATTCCACTGCTGATCTTACTCCTTAGACCGGCCAGGTTCCTCTTAGCTTCCCGTAGCTGAGCAGGCCGCAGTTACTTAGCCCCACCGCTACGTCAAATGGAGAACCTGTTAGAGAGGACACAATATACATCTTCTATTATCTCTGCCCAATATTAAATTATTTGCACATTGCTCAATACAGAGCAATTAAGATATAAACGGCTTATTTCAATGCAGTTTCCTCTATATATTGAAATACATCAGAAGCTTGTTTCATGAACACGATTTATGATCTTGTTTACGCATCTCTGTTATGTTTTTATTATAAAAATACTTTAAGTAACATAAAATAAAAAAAAATCTAACTAAAATGGACCGAACTGTTTTAATATTTAAATTATTTTGTTTTTTTTAACGTTGTTTTATAATTTTACATTTAAACCGGAACACAAGACCGCTTACATTGGCAATGTGGTGTTACATCCTCAGTCGTTTTGCCTTAAAACAGCGTTGTACATGCAGAAATCTATGCAAAATTACAAAATTATTGTAAATGTATTAAATTGAAGGGAAATAAAAATGCAAAATATTTCAAGCTACACCGAGCTAATATGATGCGGATATTAAAATACGATTAGTATTTAAAAGGAAACGTTAAACTTTATAACATTTTTTTTCGTGGGTAGGTGAAAGAAAGTGTAGACGTGTTTCGTAATAATAGTATTAATCATGTAAAAAAAGGTTGCCACTGCGAGTTATTCCAGCGTTTGCCGCAAAGACCTTTGCGCTTAAAAGCATGTAATGTAATAAAATCAATATTACAATTTACCATGCTTATGTTTAAACATATATAAAAGATTTTGTCAACAAATTTACCACAGTACCGCAAGCACTGCTAGTGTAGTGGTATCATGCAAGATTCCCATTCTTGCGACCCGAGTTCGATTCCCGGGCAGTGCATCACGTTTTGTTTTCTTTACACGCATAGTATTTTAATTTTTTTTTTCAGATTTCATATATTGAGATTTAGGAGAACTCATTTATATAAACTGAAATAAATATTTAAAACATATTTCTAAAAGACATAGTCATCATCTCATTTTATTTTAACCGTCAAACGTACTCTAAAAAAACGTATTTTGGTAATTGCACAGAGGCTTGAACAAAAAATGTTCCACTCTGGTATAGCTGGCTTCTTCCTATTGAGAGACAGCTTAATCAAATAAATATGCTCTTTATGTATTGATGTCATAGGAATGCTCTGAAAAATAAAGCTTTCATTTAAATATGCCACAGTAAACTATAAAATATAACATATTTTACGGTAACTAGGTTGCTGATCAAGGCATGAGCCAAATCTCAATAGTTTAAAGGAGTAAATTGTGTCATAGCACATTTGTTACCAGTATACTCAGTATGAGAATATACCAGAGTTTAGGAAAATTATTCCGTTTCCAACTTGTAATTTAAAATATTCTAGACTGAACTCGATGCAATACTTTCAAAAATCTTGAATAAACTCACTGACTTTTCGACCGGTTCCAAGTTGAAGATCTACATAATGAGGTTTGTTTAAAATATCATAAGTATTATTAAAGATATTATATATATTTTTATTTTTATTCCGTCCTATCTGTATTAACTTACTTATAATTTGAGAAAAAATAATTACTAGTTAAAAGTTGAATAGATAAGATTCAATGCGACCTAAAAAGTTTAATTTCGGTAAAAGTGAAACTACTTACGTCTTAGCAAGAACTTTTATGTTATCCACTTCAACAGGATATGGATTGGCAGCTATCTTTCGCCTATAGATGCAGTTATTCGCCCATAAGAATTTATCATTAAAGAACGTATATACCAAAGAAGACCTACACTGATTTTCTAATAAAGTACGTTTTTCCACAGATGACTTAAGGAGTTATTAATTCAGGCAACTATCATTTCTTCCGTGCCATCTTAAAACTTTAATAATTATATGGTATAAAACCATAATATCTACTACCATACCATCTATCATAACCATAAATCTTAAATAGCTTAATGTTAATGATGTCAAAGTCAAATTATATTTAGGTTTAATCTACTTTCCAACACCAATCCTAAATTCACTCAATGAAATTTATAAAGGATTACTAATGGTCCAATAATGCATGATTTTAAAGTTGTTCGAATAACTTATAATTTTTACCTTGAAGCTTAATTATATTATTCTTCTAGCTACCCGAAGAATATATTACCGTTAGAAATCACTTTCACCGTATTTAAAATACTGGATGCTAAATTTTCGAGTTGAAAAATGGCACAGGTTATATATCCATTTTGCAAATAAATTTCCTGCTCCCATAAAGGGAAATAGGATCGTGACTTGTTACATATATATATTGTGATGGTAAATGTTTTGAAAACGAATGATTTTAAACATCACGTACTCAAGACGATAGTGTGAGGTTCTTCGTGTGTATACATAACAAATTAATTAATATACTGTTGAAGTAGTAATTATAAAAGAATAATTTTAAAATTACAATACAACGTTTGAAAACTACGTTAAACGCATCAGGTGAAAATAAAATTAGATATAAAGGTATTTACAGTACATAAAAAACTAAATTTCTCAAATCATTAACAAAGACATATAGTTTTGCTCTTATTTTGGTGGGGTTCAGTATCTGCAGCAAATGCCAGCTGCTGAAAAAAATAAAAGGACCGATTCGCGGAGAAAGCCTGTCTGAGAAGGCAGCTCTTAGCAGGCTACATAATGTACCTAGGAACTGGATCCTCTTAATCCCATAGCCCCTAGACAACAGATTCGAACAGAGGCTGCTACCCGTGGTATTGATACCGATACGAACGGCGCGACGGCTCTAACATGCTTTAAGGTAGAATTTCGTAAGCCAATTGCCTAAACATTTTATATTTGTAAACTCAAAAAGAGCGTTAGACTGAAGATCTGACCTTGAGAGCATTAGACTGATGATCTAAAGGTATCTGCAATCGATCGATCCCGGTTCGATCCCGGATTTCGGAAAAGTTAATATTATGTATTTTATTACCGATTATAACGTCATATACTGATTATAATTGAAGTTAAAATATTAAGTTAGAATGCATCATTTTGTGGATTACGACTATCATGGCCTTAATGCTTAGAATGTCATAGAAATAACATGTTTTAAGTAAATGTTATCAAGAAACCTATATATTTCCATAAAAGCAATGAAAATGTTTGCATAAAAACGGTCAATTCACCAGGTAGTGTATTGTTCATTGTCAAAAAAAAATAAGAAAATTCAAAACAAACATAGCGTGCAGTAAATATAAATCATTCCTTTAACATTATAATTCAAAGGTCTCATCGTATCTACTTGATAGCTATAACACTAATCAAATATTTTTACGTACGCTTAATCTAACATTAAATTTTAGGTGAGTCTATAAACGCTAAATTGGCACTCGATTTCATTCTCAGTATAGGTTACTTTAACATGTGTTATTTTTTTTAGGCCAATAGTAATAACAGTGCCTACTTTATAATTTTGAATGTAAAAGATAAAATACTGGTTGGAAATATGTCTTACGGAACTTTCAAGCAATGTCGCTGATATCTATAAAACATCGGGGTTGATGTTTTCAATTCCTGTATCTGATTTATATACTGAGTAACAACTCTGCTAAAAATAATGAGAGTTACTTTATATTAAATTAAATTAAAAATATAAGATATAGCAAAAATAAGTTTTAATTACATAGGTCAAAATAATGACAATGAACAAGTATAGTCAATTTGGGCCGATCACCCAATTGTCTGAAAAGTAAGATGATCCATGCGTCGGATGGGCATGATGCAAAAAGTTGGTCCACCCACCAACCCGCATTGGACCAGCGTGGTGGGATACGGCCTAAAACCCCCTAATCGATAGGGGGGTATGAGGGGAGGCTTATGTCCAGCAGTGGACTATCACAGGCTGTTGATGTATGATGTAAGTATAGTCAAGGTCTGACAATGCTTCTATAGTATGGCAACAAAACACCTGACACCAGTTTGTCCCGTGACCACGACCTCTGAAATGAGTTCGAATCGGTAGTTGTTGAAATATATTTTTAAACGTGGTAAAACCAATTTAACTAATTTTAAGTCGTAAATAAAATAATTAATTATGATTTACTATTAGAAATAATTGCAAAGTTCAATTTTTTTTTCAAATTGCTGCACTCATATCTAATTCTTTAGCATCCATAAGATGCTTATCACATTGGAACCACCCTTATAACCATTCAGGCTCCCTTTGGATCTTATTAAAAAGTTCTTACGCCGGGCTACGAGAAAATTAACAATATGAATCGGCTTAATCAAAGAAATCGCTTTATATTATACATTATTAAATATATGATAACACATTGAGCAATACCTGTAGCTAGGAAACTAACCCATTAACACAAGAACCGCGTGAAGGAACATATAGCTGACATCAAACATAAAAGACGCAACAAGTCGGCAGTGTGTGACCATACTTTAAATCACCCAAACCATTACATCAGATTCGATCGGCCACAAATCCTCGCTAAAGAACATCGATTCCTACCAAGATTAATCCGTGAGGCTATTGAGATTAGAAAACATCAAATCTGGAACACACAACAAACAAGATCTGAAACCCGCTTCGGCACTGCCAACAAGACGCATGACGTCTCAGTCTACCCGTGACCACGGCCGCTGGAAAGTGTTCGAAACGTCAGAATTTAAAATGTAAAATAAACGCGATAAAATCCGTAAAGTCATTTTATTTAATAATTTATCAAAGTAATGAAAATTATTTGCAGTGTTACATCATTGACGATTCATTATATATTATTAGACATTATATTTATTTAAGATTACTATTCTTGTGTTATTTTAGTACTAGTGTGCTTGTACGAGTTTTAATTTTTATATTAATCTAAGTATGTTTTAGGAATAGGTTGTAAGCAAAACTTATATATTCAAACCCTGAATTATTTAATGACTTCGGCTATAATTTAGTCAATTTATGTATTTGTAAACTAGTACGTACGGTAATTGAAATGTAAATTAATGTTTATCAATAAGAATGCTAAATTTATGAAGCCATATTATTTCCATGGGTGACTTATTAGTCTGTTTATGCAAGATCTCTTCTTGCAGTGAACATCTCACTGATATTTGTAAATTCCATGTACCTCGCATGTATCGAAGATTTGGTTTCCTTCAAGTTTCTTCGCTTAGAAATATTACAGATGAATACCTATAATATACTTTGGTATATTTTTTATTGCCAACGATGGCAAACATTCAAATGGCGCGCATTCGGGCCACTTGATGGAAAGTGGTCCCCGACGCCCATGGATACCAGCAATACCATTAGTATTACCAATGCAGCGCATTACGTGAAACAGGATTTTACGTCTCGTTTTCCTAGTAAATACTTTACAACTAATTATAATTAGTTTAATAAAACTTTCATAAATATTTAAAAAAAACCACTATTAAAGGTTTTGCTTTGTTGATTGTTAATTATCCTCTATGATATTTTACACTCATTTTAGTTTACATGAAAAAAAATATTTGTTCTATAATTTTAGGTGAATGTTTTACTGTGTAAATTCAATAAGTACAATAAGCCCTGCCTACTAATTCAACAGGACGTAAACTCGTGCTCGACCTACTTTTAAGATGTATTTGGAATTTGAACTGTAAATCAGGAAGAAACTCAGTTTTCACAAACTAAATTTTAATTTTGTTATTGCCACTGCTAGTCAAGCGAATAGCTATTAAAGATAGCACAAAATCTTACATTAACAAAAATTTTAAAATGTTTTATTTAAAGAATTAAAATCGATATTCATCGATAGCCTTGGGGTGCTTGACATTTTAAAGGTTACAATCATTCTATTGGCAACTGGCTATGAAAGGAAGTTATGGTAATGTTGTGAACTGCACCCCACGCTTTTCACTCTGAACTAAACGATTTTGTTCATAACTTAAACATTATTATAATTAAAATTTATTCATGAATTGAAATAATTCATTATGATTGATTGTTTCACTTTTTGCTACTGTAATATAAACTCTTTGTTATTAAAAATTATTTTGTAGTTTTTAGTTCAGTTTGCTATAAAAGCGTGTTTTTTAGTTTTTTTAAACTGTTATTTATTTTTATTTTTTAATACTATTTATTAATTAGTTTTTGTGGACATGTGGTTTTGAAATGTATTACGAATCGTTCCTAAGCTACTTTTGTCATTCAAACCTTTCTATATCACTATTGCACGCGATTTCTCCTGTTAACTTAGAAAAACTAAGTTCGTCAATGCAAGTACCGTCAGTGCTTTAGAAACCGGAGGTCATGGCTTCGAATCTTGACGGGACACAACAAATTTTCATTGTCGTTTCCTAGTTTGCTAGGGCAATTTAGGCCGATCACCCAATTGTTTGAAGATGATCCATGCATCGGATGGGCACGTAAAAAGTCGCTCCACCCGCTAAGCCGCATTGGACAAGCGTGGTACGGTCCAAAAACCCCCTGAAATAGAGGAGGCTTCCAATAGAGGAGGCCTATGTCTAGCAGTGGACTAGCACAGGCTGATGATGATAATGAATATAATATTCCGTTACACATATATATACAAAAACATATAGATACAAAAAAACATATAGATACAAAAAAATATTGTATTGTCATCGGTCCGTCAGATGCTATGTTTAGAGTTGATCAGACGTTTCAAAACCGGTGAAAATCGTGTTCAAAGATTTCTTTACATACAAAGATGTATCCTGAACTAATAAAAGCGTGTTAATGAAATAAAAATACGGAAATAGCAATCACCATCATCACCATCATCATCCTGTGATAATCCACTTCTGGACATAGGCCTCTAATACACCCCTATCAATTAGGGGGTTTTGGACCGTATCCCACCACGCTGGTCCAATGCGGGTGTGTGGACCGACTTTTTGCATGCCGATCCGACGCATGGATCATCTTACTTTTCAGACAATTGGGTGATCGGCCCAAATTGCCCTAACCAACTAGGAAACAACAATGAAATTTTTTTGAGTCCCTACAGGATTCGAACCCACGACCTCCGGTTTCTAAAGCACAAGCCTATACCACTGGGCTACGGAGGCAGTAAAGTATTAAGAAAAATAGCAATATTAAGAAAAATCATTTTTTTTTCGCTTTAAGCGAACGCTGAACTTATGAAGTACTGAGTAATAGCCCAATTATTTCAACAACTGTTAAATGTTTAGTTCAAATTTCTCAAAGATTTAAGGCTTACAGAAAATTTAAGTAACAAATTCAACTATAATGTGCACAAACATATTTATAAATGTTTAGTGAAAGCAGAATTAATTTTACTAAATTTCATATTTAGATAATAATCCGAGGTTTATTATTGAATATGCTCAATATTCAATAATAAACCTAATAACTAAAGTACAGGCTATTTTTTAAAAATTGCCTGTACTTAGATCGAAAAAAGTCAAGTAATATCTAAATATTTTACAATCACCTTTAAAAGTTTTATACAAGGCTTTCGCTAGCAGAAATTCTAGCACAATATTTTACTTGAAATTGAACGTTACCGCAAAATGTGGAGCATTTATGGTTCCATTAAAGCTCTGACTCCGTTTGCTGTGACCGAGAGGATGTAGGGAAGGGATTGCGTAGTTAACCATAATTGTCACTTTTATTAACCTTTTTAACTCTAGTAATAGTTACTAGAAAGATTTACTTTTAAAAATATTTGAAATATTTAACCATTTTATAAGTGAGGATGGTGCCCTATTGTAATACTTTTTAATTTTGTCTGTCGAAAACAATCTTATGACATGACATGGCCTTAAAAAATTCATATAAGTTATCAGAATCACAATGGATACAAATATTATGTAAAACTTCTATACAAGACCTATATTTAGCACAGTTTATACCGGCATCCTACAGCCATTAGATATAATTTTGGATTTATACCCACCTGAGTTATTATCACCATCAGATTATATCCTGTCAAAAGTATGGCTGAATATAAGCTTCACGTACGAACCGCCAAGAGGCACCAACCTGAGCCACCTGCATGCATCCATATACTCTATCTCGTGGGGTTTCATCGCACAACAAAAATTCGTTCACGGAGTGATGCAAAATAAATAGTGGCCACGTTTGTCTCTTAAACCGACCATATTGCCAAAGAACGGTTAATGCAGAATAATATGCTGGCATTTTTTTACCACAGGTCCTCTCTGAACTCCGTAAAGAGAACTGCAAACGCCGCATCATTCTCCATTACGACAATGCGAATTCTCACACCACGCTCAGAACAAAGAAATTTTTAGAGCTAGAAAACATAGAATAAAGAATAAATTGCGTGGTCAGAGCTTTCCACAAAACGGTCATTTCGGAGACCGAAATGGATGGTTCCTTTAATGATTGGTTCCATCGTATGAAAAAATGTGTCAAGTTTCTTGGAGATTACTTCGAAAAGCAATAAAAACGTTATTAAATAGTAATGTCGTGTCCCTTGCTTGATTCCCGAAATTTTCAGTGCCGCCCTTGTACAGCGTTATCTTCTGACTAAAGAGAAAATATTAAAATAGTTAAATATAAATCTTGTTGTTATTTATTATAAATGTAAACTTTTTTACTATATTTATTTAGTTTTTACTATATTACTGTACCATATTAACAGTTGATCGTACTCAACTTAATGTACTACAGAAATAAAAAAATAATGTATTCAGATTAGATAAACTTGCAGCGTTATTTGTTATACTAGTGTTTGTTATGCGTTTTATTAATTTAATTAAGTGTTCAATGTCTGCTACAATTTCACGAAGGGTATAACTATTTCAATAACGAAGGTTAAACTTTACGCTATAAGTTTAAACTCCCTCGTCCTATTAAGATCCCTTTAGTTTATACACGCGCTTTACCATCAAAAGTTCCGTTTGTGCTGTATGTACCTAAAAATAAACGTTAACCAAATGAAGCAGGAAATCATAAATTAATAATTCTGTCCTTCCATTGATAGTAAAAATATTTGTAATAAGTAACATCCACTACATCTACCGACTTCTACACATTAAGACAGCTCGTCACTCTAGCTCATGGGGGTTGTCCCACACTGTGATGGCCATTTTTTTGTTTACGTATTTATCTTGAAATTTTACTTATGTCCTGCCCAATAAAAAGTTGCTCCTATAATTTTTTGTCAGCATATCAATAACTTTTTTTTGGTCAGCTGGTATTCCAAGCGACATGCAACATCTGACGACTGATTAGAGAAGCTTGTATGTTGTTTTCCGATATGCCACAAGATGGCCCTCTAAGACATAACAGCGCTTTTGCGCTTAACTGTGGTCATTTTGCACGAAAAACGCCAGATTAAAGCCATGACAAAAGTTGTGAAGCTCCGATTATAAGTTGGTTGCTCTATACAGTCGTAGCCCAAAGTATAATTTTATAGATATTAATATTTAAATTAAAATTTTACACAATAATGATATTAGAAATGTGATGAGAATATATAAGTAAAACAGAAAAGTAAACTAACTACTAATACTAATAACTACTAACTATTAAAATAAAAATACAAAGATACTTAAAAGTATGTCAATGTCGACGAGTGTTACTCTCGAAGTTGTCGATGAATATGTCTACCTTGGGCACATATTGCAGTTGGGAAGACACAACTTCGAGAAGGAAGCCGATAGGAGGATTCAGTTGGGCTGGGCAGCATTTAGGAAGCTGAACCATATTCTCACGTCGCCGATACCGCAGAATTTAAAGACGAAAGTCTTTGACCAATGCGTACTCCCCGTGATGACCTACGGGGCTGAAACGTGGCCACTGACTGTTGGACTGGTCCACAAATTTGCCGTAGCTCAACGGGCTATGGAGCGCACCATGCTTGGAGTTTCTTTGTCGGATAAAATTCGCAACGAATGTATCCGCCAAAGAACTAAGGTCACCGACATAGTGCATAGGATTAGCTCGTTGAAGTGGCAGTGGCTGGCCAGTAGTAAGAAGAACCGATGGCCGATGAGCCAACAAGGTTTTGGAGTGGAGGCCGCGTTTGGGAAGACGGAGCGTTGGTCGACCCGCGACTAGGGTGGGATGCCGATCTCGCGCAGTAGCCGGTTCAAATTGGCAGCGAGTAGCAGGGGATCGGCCGTCTTGGCGTTCATTGAAAAGGCCTATGTCCAGCAGTGGACGGAGAAGGGCTGCTAATGATGATGAAATGATGTTTAATTTTTAAATTCTGATTTACGACGATGTAAAAATCAAAGTTTTAATAAAAATTCACTTTTTATGTTTACGTTAATATTTCTCACGATGTATCCTACAAGTTAAGATTAAAACCTTTTCATCAACCAAGAAAAAAAAACATTAAATTTCTGTCAGTCAGTGATCATGAATGCTGAAAAGAATCCGAAACGTCGGGAATAAATATATTTAAGTAACGCGAAAAATCCGTAAATTAGTGGAATTGATATGTATAATAATCGCGTAAATAAAAGAAATAATTATTAACTTTCTTATAAGTAATCCTAGTTGATTGCTCTATATCAAAGGTCACGCAAAAGATTAGCTTACTTAAATGATAAAGAAAATATACTAAACGACTACTTTTAAACAAAACTTATCTCATGTCGGGGAAAAACAAAAATAAAACAAACGTAAACAAATCTTAGACAGCAACTATAATTCTATTTTCAATTGGGTGGACTTTAGACGATTATCAAAGGACATCTAAAATAATGTAAAGTCGGTCAAATTTATTGCCCGTAATAAATTGAATTCAGCAGCTATCTCTTTAGGTTAAAAATTATATCTTTCACTAAATTTGTTACAAAGATGCGTATGGACTATTTCTACGAAAGTATAAATTGTTTTAAAAAACGTTTATCTTTCGCCAATATGTAATATAGGACAACTGATTTACTACGATCTTCGATTTCTTAATGTTGGGACTTTCATTATGCTCATCTTTCGTGACGGATTAGTCTCACATTGTGGGCAGTGGACGTTAATCGATAGCTCTACCTAACGTTACCATTCAAAGGAGTTTAACCTGCAAGTAGCCCATGATTATTTATAACTAGTGACTTACTTTCAGTGTTACTGATACAAAAACTTAAGTGATAGTGAAATTTACTTTTTTGTACTTTTAACTGTAATTACTAATTCTGGCCTACATACACATGCTAATAATGGAAAGTTTATAGAACGAATTTTATATTAATTTTTATCCGATTGTAAGATAAAGTATATGTGATTTATTATTTAACCGAGTGTAAATTAGAGTCAGAATAAGAAAAAAAAATAGTTGTACCAATTTTAGAAAAAGGTGTAGGAAATAAGGCAACTAAGTTTGGCAACATGTTTTTAAATTCCCTTGTCTAAAACATTAAATACTTTGGAATACTACGCTTTCTTCACTGCAGTGTATCCCAGCTAGGCTATCCTTCTTTGTCACATATGTGAACTGTGACAAGTAGATACAGGTAGTAACTGAGCTTTACCATACTAATAATATGTCACCACGGCAACTTCAAATAGAATAAGAAAAGACAAATGCATTGATACGAGTATCTTTTGTTCTACCCTATGTAAGTGATGTACCTTACAAGGTTAGAACTGACTAGATCTTGGGGTGAGCGAAAATTGAGTAATGACTAAGGTCATTACTCAATTTAACTACCTTAAGATCTGGACATCTCGATATACTTTTAATCCTGTATTACTTTCATCCTCTATCAACAGTCAGAATACTCCCTATATTGCGGGCACTTGGAGAAAAGGAGTCTCAATTTTGACGTTTTGTCTCTATGCGATCGTGTACAAAAGACGGGGCATGAAATATAAGGAAACAGCTTCGTATAAGCGGCTGCCTGGAACGGAACTCTCCTAGTGTGTGATAAGTGTTGTGCATCAGTGAAAATGTTAGTGTGTTGAGTTGAGTTACGCATCAACTCGTCCGTACGAAACATCGTGGCTGTTGTCGTGGTCACGTGAGCCATTTCAATGTTTTTAACAGATGTTAAGTTTTTGTCATTATTTTTACTTTTTAAAATTCTCTTTGAGATTTCCAAAACTACATTTTCCTTAAGAAATCTCTAAACAGTGTAAGTATATAACATTAGCAGGGTATTTATTTATAAAACGATCTACAAACATATATGAATATATTAAACGTTATAACTCATATTGCTGAGTTGTGAAATAAGCTTTTGAAATAACGTTTAGTTATTCTTATTAAATTTAAGCTTTGTAACCTCTAGCACTTTTAGCAGTTCATTAGCATATTTTTCTGTAAATCTGGAGCAGGCTGCCACGTAAATTAGTCAGTTTGACGGCTTGAAAGTAATTGAAGTTAGTTACACACAACGCAATCAATAGATATCGCTAACTGAAAAAAATAAATAGTTATAAAACATAGTTTCAATTATAAATTAAAATGTAAGCTATTCTATCTTTTAACTTGGATGAAACTGCACATGGTGGCCAACTATATTATAAAATCGGTAAATAGTTTAGGAGTCCATCGCGGACAAACATCGTGACACGAGATTTTTATATATTAAGAAGATAGGGGTGAAATGCGATTTCATTTGTATAAAAACTGTTATTCAATTAGTGAATTACAATCCGAATCCCATGACGCAATGGAAAATTGTTAGAAGAAAAAAATAAATGACAACATTTAAGGCTTTTGGAATCGATATTTCAATAAAAGTTTTAAATTCAATTTAGTCCTTAATTAGTGTGCTGTCAGTTTGAATATTAATAACTTGTACGTGAATGTAGAAGTGCATCATTTAAAGGGGATTTTGGCTTTTAATCAAAACGTTTATGAATTATGCAACATGCTACTGGCAGTGTCAGTGCAGTGTCGACATTTTCTACACATTGACATTAATATCCTAAATTGTTAATTAAGCTTTACATAACAAATTTGCCTATATATGTAAGTGTATAGGTTCATGTAATAATTAAAATATTGGTTTATAATAAATGAATACGTGCAATTCACATTTGTTTGTTACGTTTATTGAAAAGGTCGCATTGAAAGGTAATTGACTAATGATATATAAAGTTTTAAATAACGTTTTAGGGTTTTAAAAATATAATAAAGTCTTCTAATTCAATGTACAGCAAATTGAATTAACTGCCGCGTTAGACTCCAACTTTGCAAAACGTTTAAATGTTCTCGGCTCTGTAAAGTTTTCTCTATGACGGCACTTACTTCCAATGTCCCTCCAAACGACGTACAAATTTTGCTGAATAGTAGCAATGATTATTGCAACTGTCATTGGGCTTTACGAAACAAGATATGAATTGAAAGAATTTAAAAAGTTAGAGTTGAAGTAAACGTGTTATGTTTTTTATAGATTAAAAAGAAACATTACTCAAAAGTTTTGTTCTTAGTGACTAAATTTTCTGTTATAATTATAATTAGTCATTTATGTAAACTATAAAGTCGATGAAAACTGAATACCCATGAGATTTATCTTTTTGTATCCTTCATGTTATAAAGGCGCATTACTTCTGATGATGACTGAGTTATAATATGTAAGTCACTTTTAAAGTTATTACTAAAAAAGTGCTAAATAACGTCTTTCTTTCAAGTAGCCATTTTTCCAAGTCATCCTGGGGTCGGCTCTCAATACATCCAGATTTACCTGACCAACAGTTTTTACGTAAAGCGATTGACAACTGAGTTCCGCTACCCAAAGGTTAAACTCCGTTTTAAGGATTAATTCGATTCCAGTAAATTCAATGATCTGACATCCGATAACGATTGCCAATGATGATATTAACAAATTTTTACAAGCCCATCCTACGCATGAATCATTTCACTTTTCAGATGATTGGGTGAGCAACTCAACCCGACCCAGCGAGTGAGCTGGTTGCTTAGTGATCAACCAACACCCTTAGCGAAATTGGGTGAACACTAACCAACCAGATAACAACAACATTGAGCAATTATATTACATAATTATTAGATTATCCAAATACTTCTAACGTTGTTTCCCCGTGGGATGTAATTGTTTATTATAAATGTAAATTGTAGTTGCATTGATGTAAAACACTATTATAATAGAAAATAAAGCTATAAACGTAAGTAAGAAAAGACATTTCTACGGTTCCAACTAAGAAAAGGTTCGAAGAGAGTTGAATATCGAATATGTTTAAATTGTCAGTTGCACATAACATTACACTTTGAGAGCTTCGATTTTTCCTGAAACACATAGCTTGAAAATATACAGTATACAGTGACCCAGCATCACTGTTATGGCTATATTAAACTTTTTACATCCTTGACCTTTGTATGAACAGTTCGCAACTGAAAGCAAGCACTAAAACATTTGTCGAAATCAATTGACATTATATTTTTAAGTATTAGTAAAAGAAACGAACCTCAAAATATACGTATGATTTCCTCCTTAAACCGTTGTTTCTGATCACATTGTACAAACTGAAAAGTACTTGTAAGTTATACTGTTACGATTACAGTAAATGCGTTGACCCTATTTTATGTAACATGGCAAAACAGAAACGGAAAGGATTGCGTCACAAATAAATTTTGCATGGAATCTTTATATTTTATAAAGTACTTAGTAATATTACTCACATCATTATTACGAATTATGTATATTTAAATATCTCTTGGAAGAATGTTGTGGTATTATTTCTAGGAAACCTGGTTTTTACGCAGGGCCTTGGAGAGAACTACTGAAATGACTGTATCTGTTGCAAAGTAGAACAGGAACGGTAATGTTTTCACACACTAATGTATCACGCTTTGTACATATAAAACAAAATTAAGTTATCAAAATTCTGTGCCATAGCATAGGTGAGCGAATATGTGGGTTTTTCCTGCAATTTGCAAATTTACAAACAATACAATTGCAGTAAAATGCGATGTCGCTTTCCACAGTTAAACGACTGGCTTATTCATTTAAAATCATTTGGAACATCTATAGTTCTTAAAATATCTTCATTAATAAATAAAATACGTATTGATAAATTACTCATTTGCTGTAGCCGTATTGTGCCAGTGAAAAATCATTTCGTAAATCAAAAATCAAGTATTACCTTCACTAGATTTATTTTTGCTGTAAATTTGTGTAAAATGACATTTGACTGTTGTAAATTAAATTTGGAATCGAAATGTATACTTTTTGCTGATCATGTTTCATTTAAAAGGGGCCCATATGAAGTAAATACATTTTCTGTAGGTTCTTTAACTAAATGATAATTATGTATTAACATACAAAAGATTCAAAGTGCTTTTATTGAAACCGGTGTGGTGGGATACGGTCCAAAACCCTCTAAAGGATAGGGGTGTATTAGGGAAGGCCTATGTCCAGCAGTGGTTTATCACAGGCTGAGTATGATGATGATGAAAGTGCTTTTCGATAAGCCATACGCAGATTACAGGAATTGCAGTATTATACACCAAAGAAGTGGTCGCCACCCCGAGATGAGATGTACGCATCAATTAACTTGTCGTGATAAGAGAAAGATTCCCTTTTTATATGGTGCTGTCTGAGGCAGTGCCGCTACGGTAGTGCTAGAACACTATCTTGTTTTGGTTTGAAGGGCACCATAGCCAGCGTTTTTAAATGAATAAATTTGAGGTAACTTCCTATTTTCTACTTAGGTTTCGGTTTTGTACACTTTCCTTCGGGTTGGTCTTCTGTTTGTCTGCTTTCGTAGGTTTTAATGAATTTATTAAAAATAATCTATTAAATTTAGAGACATATCGGGCGTTATGCAAAAAGGCCTTCCGTCCCAGTCAACTATTGTGCAATACAGAACAACTGTGCAAACAGTATATATACGGAATACAGGTAATAGATGATTACATAAACCAGAATGGGAAACTTGGGCAAAAATTGTTATTGCACATTTACTGTGGCCATCTCTCGTTGTGGATAACTCGCACGCTAATGGAAGCGTACAATGATCGATTGGCTGCACTTAAAACGCGGTGCTTAGTAGTAGTTACACTGGAAAATGAGCTAATAGATTTAAAATAACTTTTATATCTTACATTGTATGGTACCTTGTATTGTGTTCATAAGCAGAACTATATTATTTTTCTTTTTAATATATAATAAGTATATTTATGAACATTTGCAATTAAAAAGTTACTCGTGGTATAAGGGTAACTATTGATACCCTTCCACTGCCAAATAAGGATTTATCCCTTCTCTAACCTATGTTTAATTATAATGTAGCATTATGTATTTTAATTTGTACTAGTTGTACTTAATTTTTTTTTATTTTAAAAATTATTTCAGTAAATCAATTCAAAATTATGTTATTATAAAGAAATACGTAAATAGGTACGTACATTTTTTTTTTAATTTTTTTATCGTGGGAAAATGCCTACGCATAACCGTCCTCGCGGGGGTAAAATCGGGTTATGTCGAACTCCCACCGACTAAAAACACCACATTGTTCCTTCTTGGCACCTTAGAGAGGGTCACAGGAATTTTCGGCAGTCTTCTGCAACCCCACCAGCGCTGGCCGCCGACGCAACCCGATATAAACCCTACGGCCATCTGCCTGCCTCTGGACGCATCGGAAGTAACGCGACCCACGTCTCGGCTCCTGTATACAGGTAAAAGACTCCTCAAATCTGTTACTCAGGGACCATGGAAGCCAGGAAATACCAACCCACACAGGGACAAGACTCCAAGCCCCCAGTGGCGCCCTCGGTGTTAGGCTCCGCCACTAGCACCGTTTCGCCCGCAAAAGGAGGAGAGATCGACAACACCATGCCGAATGCAATCACACGGCCCTTCCACACCGCATAACCGGTGCGGCCCCACCAAGTTACGGTGGATAGGTAGAGCGCCCTAAGAAATACCGAAAATCCTCTTCCTCCGCGACTCCACATTTGTTGCGAAGGACTGAGAGGGGGGCATACCTACCTCCTGCAACCCGTCGCTCGCACCCTCCAGGGCGCATCTAAAGCTGGCTTATATAGCCAGCTTGAAGCAGCCTCTTCCACGGCTGGCCTCACTCCTTTGCCCAGCCAGGTTCCTCTTAGCTTTCTTGCGGCTGAGCAGACCGCAGGTACTGAGCCCCACCACTTACAAAACCTGTTCGATAGATAGATACGGCTTATGTCATCGCAGTTTCCTTGTAAAGTGCCCACGATGTGACAATCTAAGACACATTGAGACTAAGAGTTTCTAGTAGAAATATATCAAAAGCTTGTTTCATGAAAACAATTTTTATGTTGTACACGCATTTCTGTTCTCTTTTTTATTACAAAGTGCTTTATAGGACATAAAATAAAAAATTATGTAATAAAACTGACCTAAAATTAATCGTATTTTTAAATATTTTAATTATTTTGTTTCATACTACGTTATTTACAATTTTCACCTCTTGGGTCAAATGATGAGAATCCACACAGCTTACATTTTAAAATTTTTACACACTAAGCTATAAATATACTTATTTGTCAAAAATATACATTCAAATCGGAAGACAAGACCGCATACATTGGCACTGCGGTGGTACATCCTTAGTCGTTTTGCCTGAAAACAGCGTTAGACATGCAGAAATCTATGCAAAATTGCAAACTATTTTAAATAAGTATTACTCGAAAACTATACATGATAATTATTATAGTATCACGGATTTTATCGAGTTTAATTAAAGATTGCTCGTGCCTGCTCTCCTATATATTATTATTCTTTATTTATTAGTTAGGTATTTTTATCTATATAGACATGTCAAACCCATCATAGCTAAATATACAACATAAGATACAAAAAAAATTATAGTACTAAAATAATATGATATATTATTTACATAATATACTACTTTCATGCGTTTTCTAAAAATGTATTAGAAATAACAATTAAAAATTAGAAACTAGTATTAAAATTATTTTAGAGCTCTTTGAACGAACGGGGTCTTTGGACTGTATTCCACCACGCTGATCTAATGCGGTTTTGTGTGTGAACCGACTTTTCGCATGCCCATCCGAAGCCAGGGTCATCTATTTTTTCTGACAAATAGGTAATAGCTGAACAAAAGTGTTTTCCCGCGGGAACCAACAACCTCTGGTTTACAAAGCAAGGGCCAATACCACTAGACCACGGAGGCGGTCGTAATAGATCGGAATTAAAAAATAAGTCGTGAATATATATAATAAATTAAAACTTTAGCGTTATTGTGGACTGCCTGTACATAAAAAATTAAACATCTAATAAAAGGGGATATAAATTAATAAAATGGACTAAAGATTAAAATATAGTAGAGATTAGACAATTGTCGTGGAAGCTTAGAGTTATATCACCAACCCTTATTTTCACATTTTCTATAACGTTTGTTCCGGAATCTATTCTATCCAAGGAAATGATGTCATTTCCATTGATCGAGACAAGTAGTTTCCTTTATTCGGAACATAACCCACAATAACGGATTACAGATATGTGAAAGACAATGTGTGAGCTCTTTTGAATATTTATTAATAATAGTTTAAAAAAATACTTTTTAAAGAAAATTTAACTAAAACAAATTAACAAATTTATTTAAAAATAGGGTGAGATCGATGCTTTATTACGCCCTAAAAACTACGTTATCGGAAAGAAAAAAGCAAAATTTTTCAAGCTAAACCAAGCTGATTCGATGCCAATATTAAAATATAATTAGTATTTAAAACGGAAACGTTATAATAAAAATGTACTAGCTTATTCAAATATTTTCAACCAGTTAACGAAACATAAAAAGTTGAATAAAGTATTAATTTAATAAGGTAATTGACATTTAGGCTATTTAATTTCACTATCAACTGCCGCCGTAGCCTAGTGGTAAATACGTGTGCTTTAGAAACCGGAGGTCGTGGGTTCGAATCTTGCGGGAACTCAACAAATTTTCATTGTTGTTTCCTAGTTGGTTAGGCAATGCGGCATGATCACCTAATTGAGTCATAAAAGTAAGATGGTCCTGCGTCGGATGGTCGGATGGTGGGATACAGTCCAAAACCCTTAAGGAAAGGGGTGTATATGGGGAGGCCTATGTCCAACAGTGGAATCTCAGGCAGATGATGATGAATATCACTATTATTATAACAATTGTAACGAGCGCCCTTTAGTACTTTTAGTAATGCAGCTTTCTTAATAACCTGATATTATTATAATTTGGAATTGAAACTACGAGGCAGAACAATTGGAAAGACAGACCACGTACTGTTTTATTGTATTAAACTTTTTTCACAACTCTACCTAAGCTAATTATTTACGAATTATTTCAGCACAGCGTTTACTTAAATTTACTTGCCGACAGACAAATACTGATAGAATATGTAAATCAAAAATATAAACTTTACCTTCTTTTAGCCTCCCGTTTAAGAAATTATATGCAATATACGAAAAACATTGCTACTTTATAAAATAATTATGCTATTACCATGCACTTTAGAAACATTTTAATTACTTTTCAATAAAGCTGCAAGGGCTTTTTGTCAAACCCAATCCTCAAATAAACTACATCTGCGATAGAACGGCCCGTTTCGTCCGCCCGTATAATTTCTTTATATGCCCTACAAGGGTCCAATTTTTAAGGACATTAAGGACGTGACTCAATCCGATAAAAGATCTTTCGTAATATAAAAATAGATCAGCTGAGCATTTCAATAAAGTGAAAGTGGTCTGAGAAGAGATTCTTCTTTGGTTTTTTTATCTGCAGCCGCGATGCCGATAATTTTCTTCGAGTTATAGTTGTAAGTCACTTTTAAAGTTTGTATAAAAATGGTTACACTAGTCCTTACATTTATCACGATTAGTTTTATAGTTATAAAATTGCCTCTAAAGTAACCCTCAAACTGATTTGAATTATTTAAAAAAAAGTTTTTATGCCAAATTTTCTATAAAATGAAAAAATAAGTCACTACCGGAAGAATAAGTCAGTGGCCTCCGCTAATTGTTTCGCCTTCTCCATTCTTCATGGGTCTTTGGACTGTATTCCACCGTGCTGATCTAATGCGGGTTTGTATGTGAACCGACTTTTTACATGCCCATCCGAAGCCAGGGTCATCTATTTTTTCTGACAAATGGGTAATAGCTAAACAAAGTTGTTTCCCCGTGGGAACCAACGACCTCTGGTTTATAAAGCAAGGGCCAATACCACTAGACCATGGAGGCGGTCGTAATAGATCGGAATTAAAAAATAAGTCGGGAATATATATAATAAATTAAAACTTTAGCGTTATTGGTGACTGCCTGTACATAAAAATTAAACATCTAACTAAAAGGGGATATAAATTAATAAAATGGACAAAACATTTAAATATAGTAGAGATTAGACAATTGTCGTGAAGCTTAGAGTTATATCACCAACATTTGCACATTTTCTATAACGTTTTTTTTTTTTTTTTTATTGCCAACGAAGGCAGACGAGCAGTCGGGCCACCTGATGGGAAGTGGTCACCGACGCCCATGGACATTAGCAATACCAGGGTATCACCAACGCGCTGCCTACCGTAAAGGACTCTCTTTATATCTCGTTTAAAGGAAGACATGTCATAGCGAAGGAAAAACCTTAGAGGAGTTCATTCCAGAGTTTAATAGTGCGTGGCATGAATGATCTCTGGAAACGTAACGTATTTGTTGGCACGGTTTCCAGGTGGTATGGATGAACTCTAGTCCGGTGACGGAGAGACGATAATAGAATGGGAGGTAGGTACCATATCAAACAGCTCCGCTGAGCACTCTCCGTTGAACAGGCGGTAGAACACACAGAGAGACTAATATCTCTCCGTAGGCTTAGAGGTTCCAGCCTGTCTGTGAGCATTGGATCGCCGATGATTGAATGGCTCGTTTTTGTAGGGAGTCGAGTTGAAGCAGCTGATACTTGAGGGCACCGGCCCAGAGATGGGAACAATACTCCACGTGAGGCCTGACCTGAGCTTTATAAAGTAGAAGCTTTTGGCTTGATGTAAAGTACCGTCCGCTCTGTTCAGCACTCCCAGTTTTTTAGAGGCCATTTTGAATTTGCTGTCCAAATGACTTCGAAACTGAACGTCGCGTGAGATCTCGACACCAAGGATTCCAATGCTTGAGGATGGTTGCAGAGAGACACCCAAAAATTGTGGCGCTATGACAAATGGGTCTTTCTTTGCGGTGAATGCGCAAACCTGTGTCTTTGTAGGATTAAACTGAACGAGGTTTACTCGACCCCACTCGGAGACTCGCCCCAGAGAGTCCTCCACTTCGGACACAAGTTTAGATCGCCTCTTCTGCACCTCACACCGAGGACTGGTCGTTGGCTAGTATACCGTGCATCTCCTGTGCTATCATCCGCATAGCAATGTATATCTCTGATAGATAGCATGTCATTGATATGCAGGATAAAAAGCGTTGGTGAGAGCACTGAACCTTGGGACGCCCGCATTAGTGGTCTGGATCTTGGAGCAGCAACCGTCGACAACGACTCTGATGCTCCGACCATCCAAAAGCTGGCAATCCACTGACACAGCCCTCGGGGATTCCATAAGCGGCAGTTTCGATATAAGAGCTCTATGCCAGACCCTGTCGAACGCCTTAGCAATATCAAGACTGACTGCATGAGCTTCACCCTTATTGTCTAAGGCTTCTGCCCACCGGTGCGTTAGGTACACTCAGAAGATCACCAGCCGAACGACCGTGACGAAAACCGTACTGACGGTCACTGATAAGCTGGTTCTCCTCTAGGTAACCTAGGAGCTGGTTGTTGATGACCCGCTCCATCACCTTTGACAGTAAGGATGTCGATAGCTAGGGCCTGTAATTCGAAGGGTCTGAGCGGTCTCCCTTTAGGGACCGGATGTTTCGAGCTGCTTTCCATGAAGCCGGAACCCGTTTAGCCGTGTAGAGAGGCGATATAAGCGCGTGAGTACAGAAGTCAGCCTGGGGCGCATCGCTTTAGGACCACTGCAGGAATGCCTGTCGGGCCCACTCGACTTATGGATGTTGAGGAGCGTAGTTCCCGCCTGACTGCCCGTTGTGAGATGCGGATTTCGGAAGGAACTCTCGCACTGAGGGAGATCTGGTGGAATGGTCCCCATCGTCCATAGTCGAGTTTGAGGCGAAGAGTTTGACTAGAAGATCAGCCTTCTCCTTCGCACTGTGGGCCTAGACTATCATCAGATTTGCGCAATGGCGGGAGACTGACCGGCGAAGTTGCTTCGGCAGCTTTGGCAAGTGACCAAAAGGCACGACTTCCAGAGGGAAAGCCGACAACCGTTCACCAACTCTGCAAACGTGCTCGGCTTTTGCCCTGGCAATCACCCTCTTGAGGATCTTGAAGTGGCATTAAATTTCTTTTTCTCCTCTATGCCTGTCCGATCCTGACATCCTCTAGCGTCGTTATAAACGGCGTATGCAGACTGTTTTCGGCGCGCAGCCTCCACACAGGCTTTGTTAAACCAGGGACTGCTGCGGCCACCGACGGGTACCTCTGTATTTGGGATGAAAGTTTCCATCCCTAGAAGTATTATGTCAGTAACGCAGTCCGCACACTTGTCAGGGTCATTTGAGGAAAAGCAGAACCTCCCCCACGGGAAGGAGCCAAAAAACTCGCGAAGTCCATCCCAATCTGCTGTCCTGTATTGCCAGACTCTACGAGACCCACTAGAAGGAATCTATTCTATCCAAGGAAATGATGTCATTTCCCATTGATCGACAAGTAGTTTCCTGTATTCGGAACATAACCCACAATAACGGATGACAGATATGTGAAAGACAATGTGTTAGCTCTTTTGAATATTTCTTAATAATAGTTTAAAAAATACGTTTTAAAGAAAATGTAATTAAAAAGAAATTAATAAATTTATTTAAAAATAGGGTGAGATTTTTTTTTGAAAAATGTTGCATAGAAAAAAAGCGTATTGAATTTTCATCGGTCTTTAAGAAGAATGCCAAGTTTAAATTGAATAATTTGACGTCGTGAAGGGTCTGAAATCATATTGAAAGATTCCGCTACATACTAACATAGGTTTAAATCTAATAAAGGCGTATCAATAAAATAGTGCAGCCGTATAGTTCTTATAAGCGAAACAATGGAGACAATCCAATATTTAAAACACACCTCATTTATTGCAAAGGAAATAAATTAATCAATTTTTAAATTTCAATATTTTCGGTGTGAGCTGAATGAGAAAAACCGAAGATAGGAAGCGGAGGTGTGCATTAGGGGAGGCCACGACCAGTAGTGGACTGACACCGGCTGATATTGATGATAATTGATCATATGTTTTGTCAGTAAATATTCATAATTTTTAACTTTAATAGTATGCCATAGTTGCCACGCATTGCGAGCGGGTTGGCAACTGCAGTTATTTCCAGATTCTTTATACCTTCAACTGCCCGTTAGTGGCCTCAGCACTTTGGGATCTGAAGCGGAGATGACTATCCTGTCGTCTGTCAGCCGCCGCTGGGTGAACGTGTAGTTGTGGCTTATCTCTTTATGGTCTCTAACGACATCCACGGAGAATAACAAAGAGATGAGGAAGTCTTACGCCGCAGCAGTATATCATCATCATCATTAGCAGCCCCTATCCGGCCACTGCTGGAAATAGGCCTTTCTCAATGAACGCCAAGACGGCTAATCCCTAGCTACTCGCTGCCAACTTGAGCCGGCTAGTATCCGGAGATCAACCAACGCTCCGTCTTCCCTAACGCGCCCTCCGCTCCAGAATTTTTTGGCCCATCGACCATTGGTTCTTCTGACCATGTGACCGGCCCACTGACACTTTAACGAGCTATCCTTTGCACTATGCCGGTGACTCAGTGCAAAGGATAAGCAGTATATCTGTATATAATTTAAAGTAAATATCAATCATATAAAAGGTTGCCACTGCGAGTTATTCCAGCGTTCGCCGCAAAGACCTTCGGGCTGAATGTAATGTATTATAATCATCATCATCAGCCTGTTTTAGTCCACTGTTGGACGTAGGCCTCCCTTAATACACCCCTATCTATTAGGGGGTTTGGACTGTATCCCACCACGCTGGTCCAATGTGGGTTGGTGGGGTGGACCGACTTTTTACATGTCCATCCGACGCATGGATCATCTTACTTTTCAGATAATTGGGTGATCGGCCCAAATTGCCCTAACCAACTAGGAAAGAACAATGAAAATTTTTTGCGTCCCCGCAGGATTCGAACCCACGTCCTCCGGTTTCTAAAGCACACGCCCATACCACTATGCTACGGAGGCAGTCATACGGAGGCATATAATCATTATTACAATTTATCATGAGGGCGTACCACGAAAACGTGGGAAGTTAATAACTTTATGCTTATGTTTAAAAATAGATAAAATAATAAATAAATAGTCAACAAATTTACCACAGTACCGTAAGCACTGCTGGTGTAGTGGTATCATGCAAGATTCCCATTCTTGCGACCCGGGTTCGATTCCCGGGCAGTGCATCACGTTTTATTTTCTTAACGCGCAAAGTATTATAAGATTTTTTTTTCGAAAATCATAAATTAAGATTTAGAAGAACTCGTTTATAAATATTTAAAACCTACTGCTAAACGACATCGTCATCATCTCATTTTAATTTAACCGCCAAACGTTCTTTAAAAAAAACGTATTTAGGTAATTGTACAGAGACTTTTTTCAAGCAAAAATTTTACACCCTGGTATACCTGGTTCCTTCCTATTGAGAGAAAGCTTAATCAAATTAATATAAACTATTGTATTAATTCCATAAGAATGCTCTGAAAAATAAAGCTTTCATTTGACTTTACCACAGTATATTGTAAAATAAAACATATGTTACGGTAACTAGGTTGTTGATCAAAGCATGAGCCAAATCTCAAAAATTTAAAGAAGTAAATTGTGACATAACACATTTGTTACCAAGTTGTTAGTATACTCAGTATGAGAATATACCAAAATTGAGAAATGTTATTCCGTTTCCAACTTGTAATTTAAAATATTCTAGACTGAACTCCACGTAATACTTTCAACAATCTTGAAGAAACTTACTGACTTTTCGTCCCGTTCTACGTTAAAGATTTATATAATGAGTTTGCTCAAAATATCTTAAGTTTTGTTTAAGATATTAGATATAATTTTATATGTTATTCCGTCCCATCTGTACTAACAATATATATAATATATAATAGTAATATATATATATTATAATATATATAATTATAATATAATAACTTGCTTATAATCTGACAAAAAAAAATACTTGTCTAATGTTGAACAGATAAGATTTAATGCGGCCTAAAGAGTTTAATTTGGTCATCGAAAAGAGAAACTACTTACGTCTTAGCAAGGGTTTTATTTTATACACTTTAACAGAAATTGGATTGGCAGCTATTTTTCGACTGTAGATTCATTATTCACGCATAAGAAGTTACCTTTGAAGAACGTATATACCAAAGAAGAGTTATAGAGCAACTAACATTTCTTCTATGCCATTTTAAAACTTTAATGTCACATTAAATCTATGTATAAGCAGACCTTGATTGAAACACCCTTGCTAGTGAAACAACTATACTCAGTTTTAAGCTACTTTGTAGTGCTATTCCTAAATTCACTAGATGAAATTCATAAAGAGTTACTAATGGTCTTAAAATGCACATCGGAAGTTAAAAGCTGGTCGAATAGCTTGTAACTTTTACCTAACTTGTAGCTAAATATTTTCCTGGGTACTCGATGAATATGTTATCGTTAGAAATCACTTAAATAACTTAGATAAATTTTCGAGCTGAAAATTGACGCAGGCTATGTATCCTCTTTGCCAACAAATTCCCTGCTCCCATAACGGGAAATAGGATCGTGACTTGTTCCATATTTATATTCTGACGTTAACTGTTATGAAAAAGAATGATATTAAACATCACGTACACGTGATGATAGCGTAAGGTTCTTCGTGAATATACAGAACAAATTAAATAATATGTTGTTAAAGCAATAATTCTGTGCGTTTTAAAAAAATCTTTTAAATTACAATTCATCACTTTAAAACGATGTTAAAGCGGCAGGGTACAATAATTAAAATAAAAAAGATATAAAGGGATTAACAGTACAACAAAAGTTACTAAAAAACTAAATTAATTAAATAATTAACATACACGTATTATAAACAGCCTTTAGCAGTCCACTGCTGGACATGGGCCTTTTAAATGAACACCAAGACGGCATCTATTAAAAAGAGTGACTCATAATTGCCGATGACTGAATGGCGTGATAGCTCTAACATGCTTTAAGCTAGAATTGAGTAAGCCAAAGCATTTAATACGCCATTGTCAAAACTAATCTTGTCTTAAAATCACCTCTCAATGTGTAGCAATTTCTTTTTTCGATTATTGTTGGCAACGAGAACAGCTCTCCTTTTTTAAATCCCAACCTGGAAAACTTGAAATGTATGTATAATCCTATTGTTCGTGCACATTTTTATGTCGCCTAACACAGCCGCAAATTGGAAAATTTTTCCTCACCTCGAAAGAGAGTGGGTCTTATACCCACTTTCTTCTTCTGAAAACTTCGTGAATCGACTGTCGGCGGCCAGCGCCGCCTCAGTCGACCAATTGCCTTCCGGAGTTCCTACGCAGCGTATTATATTTTAAATTCACGCGACGCGAATGGCCAACGCTCTGTTCTAATAGTTTTAAGCTTACCGCGAACCCCAACCGCATCAGCGAAGACGCTTACAGCTGTGCCGCCATCAGACGAGGTATTTATCCTTCTTTTACCGCATTTCCAATCCGGCTTCATAACCACGTTGTTCGAGCCGGATTACGCACATGGTCCTTTGAACCGCATCCTTGCTTCTGGTCCTTAAATAGGATCTACTAAATCGCCGTCACTTGGGCTAGTTGGTCCAATCAAAATTGGCTGACGAAATTTGAGTGACCACGCGCCCGCGCACCTCCTATAAAATATTATTTGCTGTTTGCTACCCTATAACAAGAAGACAATACATCTGATGTTGATAGCATAAATGTGGCAGTAAAAAAAATATGTTAAATGAATAAAGTAAATTCTTGATGATATTGCCAACAAAAGAAATGAGAGAGAGAATGAGTAATATCGACGAAGATGGATGATATGATTTGCAGCAGATAGATTCTTTTTCTTTACATATACGTTGATATTACCATACTTTTCACATGTGTTTTTATATTACTGTAGTTATCAATAATACTACAAATTACTGTAGAAAGTGCATAGCCGAAATAGCTCAGTTGGGAGAGCGTTAGACTGAAGATCTAAAGGTCCCTGGTTCGATCCCGGGTTTCGGCAGTTTTATTTTAAAGTAATTAGAAATGTTTTGTTTATAATTATGTAGTTTATAAATCATTTTTAAGATTAGTCATCTATTATTTAAATTAAAGAAAATTGACCTTGGACGATGACCCTATTACGACTGTAAAAATATTTTCTTTGGTAAAGGGCTGTCTCTGCTTTTGCGGTTACTAAATATTTCTAGGTAAACTAAGTCAAATAAAATCAAAATAATTATTATAAACTAAAATTAAAAAGCCTGTGTAATAAATAGAAGTCTGTGTTTCCTTACGAATCAACCTGTGCCTCCTAGTGTAAGCCAGGTATCCTAGTACTGAACATATAACAATCATCAATAAAAAAGGGAATTAAATTCAAAACACACAGCGTGCAGTAAATAGGAATCATTCCTTTAACATTGTAAATCAAAGTTTTATCGTGATAGCCATAACACTGATCAAATATTTTTAAGTACGCTTAATCTAACATTACATTTTAGGTAAGACTGTAAAGGAAAAATTGGCACTCGATTTCATTCTCACATGGTTACTTTACAACTGTGTCTGTTATCTAGGCAAAAATCATATCCAGTGTCTACTTTGAAATTGATCTAAAAGATAAAATACTTGTCGGAAATATGTCTTAAGGAACTTTCAACAGATGTCGCTAATATCATAAAACATCAGAATTGATGCTTTCAATTCCAGTATCTGATTTTTATTCTAAGTAACAACTTGGTTAAAAATAATCAGCTTACTTTACATTAAATTTAATAAAAATATAAGATATAATAAAATAAGTTATTATTAAGGATGAAACAATGACTAAAACATTTAAATTTATAAGTATAGTCAAGATCTGGCAATCCTTTTCATTATGGCAACAAAACACCTGGCACCAGTCTGTCCCGTGACCTAGATCTCTGAAATGAGTTCGAACCATTAGGTATTGAAATATATTTTACAACGTAACAAAACAATTAAATCAATTTTATTTCGTAAATGTGATAATTAATTAAGATTTACTACTACACATAATTGAAAAGTCAAAAACAGACATGATTGTTTTTCAAATTGCCACACTTAGAAAATTCTTCAGCATTCATAAAATGCTTATTACATTGGAATCACCCTTATAACCATTCAAGTTCCCTTAGGACCCTATTAAAATGGTCTTAGCGGGCTACGAGAAAATTGACAATATAAATCGCCTAAATCAAAGACATTCTCATAAAAAATAGGTTTATTAAAGTAATGAAAATAAGTTGTTGTGTTATGTTTTATATGATTATTATGCTGATCATATGTTAATTTAGTTGAAATTTATTTTTAAATTATTATATGTTTTTGTCCTAGGTTATACACTATAATTTTGTCAGTTTATTGTAAACTAGTACACGTACGAAATACATACGAATATATAAAAAATGCTGATTGTATGCTGCCATATAGTTGCCATGGGCTTGTTTGCATAATTATTAGTCTGATTATGCAAGATCTCTTCCTGCTTTCTGATCTTTGTAAATTCCATGTACTTCTCATATGAGTATCGAATATTTGGTTTCTCCTAAGGGATCTTGCGCTTAGGAATATTACAGATACCTATATTATACTTTGGTATATTTATTTATTGCCAACGATGGTAACTTGATTCAGACACCTGATAGAATGTGTTCCCGGACGCTCGTGGACAACGGCAATACCAAGGGTATTAACAATGCCCTGCCTACGTGAAATATAGGATGTTACGTCTCGTTTACCTAGTAAATGCTTTATATAGTTGAAACTAATTATAATTAGTTTAATAGAAATTTAATTTAATAATTTTAAATCGCTTTAAAGTCTTTGACTTGTTCTATCATACTATTTTACACTCATTTGAATTAAAATAAATGAAAATTGTTGTTCAATGAACACAGGTAATAATTTTCTGTGTAAGTTCATTGAAATTACGATAAGCCTTGAACTACTAATTTATCTGGACGTAAACGCGTGCTCGACCTAGTTTTAACACATATTTGGAATTTTTACTGTAATTCAGGAAGTAACTCAGTTGTTCACAAGCTAAGTTTTAAAATTTGAAACTGTCACTGCTACTCAACTTAATAAGTATTGAAAAAAATCATAAAATATTACATTATCAAAAATCAAAAATAAAAAATGTAAAAATCGATAATGATTGCCTTTAATAGTGTCCTTTACAAGCGGGCCATATATTATTTTATATAACATTTATAAAATAATTATATGATAATAGCAATATTAAGAAAAACACTATTACGCGTAAAACAAACACTAAATTTGTGAAGTACGAAGAACTAGAAGATTTATTTCAATAACTGTTATTTGTTTATTTCAAATTTCTCTAAGCTTAAGGCTTACATTGAATGAAAGTAACAAAATTAAAGTTTACCTCGCACATACATAATTCCGTACTGCCTCCGTAGCCTAGTGGTATAGGCGTGTGCTTTAGAATCCGGAGGTCGTGGGTTCGAATCCTGCGGGGACTCAACATATTTTTGATTGTTGTTTTCTAGTTGGTAAAGGCAATTTGGGCCGATCACCCAATTGTCTGAAAAGTAAGATGATCCATGCGTCGGATGGGCATGTAAAAAGTCGGTCCACCCACCAACCCGCATTGGACCAGCGTGGTGGGATACGGTCCAAACGGATTGGGGTGTATAAGGGGAGGCCTATGTACAGCAGTGGACTATCAAAGGCTGATGATGTGTATACATAATTCTAACTTTTTCAGTGAAGGCGGAATTGATTTCACTAGATTTAATAATTATATACAGAACTGAAATTGTATCAGAGTGAAATGAAACTTAAAACTTTTATAAAGTAAAATCGATTATTAAGCTATTGCTATTTTATAATTAGCCTGTACGTACATCGAGTAAAGACTAGTAGTTTCTTAGTATTTAACAAACATTATTTTAAATTTCACACAGCTTAACTGGCAAAAATTCGATCAAAATATTTTATTTGAAATTGCATGTTACCGCAAAATGTGGAGCATTTATGGTTCCATTAAAGCTCTGACCCCGTTTGTTTTTAGGATGTGGGAAAAGGATTGCGTAGTTAGCCACAATTATTGTTATTTACATTTTTAACTGTAGTAATAGTGACTGGAGAGATTTACATTTAAAAGTATTTTAAAGACGTACGTACATTTTAAGCTCATACGTACACACCTAGTTTTAATATTCAGTTCTTTCAATAATTTGACCATTTTATTAGTGAGGAGGGTGGTAAGATTGATAATCAATAATCATCATCATCATAAACAGCCTTTGGCAGTCCACTGCTGGACATAGGGCTTTTTTAATAAACGCTGATTTTGTTGCCGTTCATTAAAAGAGAGTTGCTCATAATTGCCACGCTGAGCAGGCGGATCGGAAATTGACTATTTGCACTTGTACTGCGGATCTGTCTCACCCCACTGTAAGGCAGATCCGCGGTCAAGTGGGCGGTGTAATCACATTCCTACGCTAGGTTTCAATTGTGTGTGTGTGTGTTATTTTTTTAAACAATCTTTTAACGAGCTTTAGTAGTACTGTACAAGAGCTATAAGTAGTTTTAACAACATCCTTACCAACAATATTTAGTATACTAATCTTTTTAATTATGATGATCAATCAATTCAAATTCGATCTAATTCATACGGGTTTTATTGAAAAATTATGTAGGTCCTTACAGGAGACTTCTGTATGACACGTTTATTTAAATTACTGGTAGGTAGGTAAACCTTGCGTTTGAATGCAGAGCAACACATCTGGTATCAGGTAGGCACGCGTTTGTGTACCGACCGCAAGCAGGCGTGGTGACAACTCCATAGGTGTGTCCCGAGTCTCTGCAATGCACCGTAAAAGCCAATTTCATCCATTTATCATGAATAAAGTCAGCAGCGTGTTGGATTCCAAGGCTGATGCAACTGTCTTAATTGCAGTTCGGAAATGAATTCAAAGAACTTGGGCAGGCCTGAACATTAGCTTACAGGTCTGCATGATTATGAGCATAAAACAACTAAAAACGCTTTATAAATATATGAGTACAAATTTCTTAGTGTGTTGTGTTATTATTTAAAATATTTTTATTATACCATAGTTTGGAGTTCCATTTGTTAAGTTTACAGTATCAAAGGAAACTTTCATAAGGCATATAGTTAGATTTTGAGCTATGGTTGAGATGTCTGTTGATTATCGATTTTTAATGAAAACGTCATGTAAAGTCAATTCAAATATGATAAATGCTTAGCGTAGACCCTATTTAAACAATATGCTTAATAGTTTATGTAATACTTTTTTAATTAATTATCAATGTAAAGTCAGTTAACTATATACGTAAGAACTCTTCCTTAACATGGGACAAACTAATTTATAGTTTAGCGATGAATTTTGATGTTTGTCGATTATTATAATGCTCATGTAACAATCCTAGATACTGATACTGAACCGATGTGGAGACAGCTCGTTTAGTATATTTAAGCTATTTACATAGTATTGTGTCTTATGGCATTCTACTGCTAGGAAATGCAGCAGATACTAATACGATCTTTGTCCTCCGTATAAACGTCCAATTCGCGCCGCCTGGGCCCCAAAGAATTACTAAGAAAGTTGTTTGCAAAAATATAAAAATAATAACCGTTAGTAAAACATGATTTAATTCTTGGAGCAACTAGACTGAGGAGAATAAGTAAGTCTTTTATGGGACAATGCATACGTTTTTACAACAAAATCCCAGTAGACGTTCAGAATTTCACTATTAATAAATTTAGAAACGTAGTTGTAAATAAATAATTTAAATTTGAAATCTTTATAAAATACTAATATATGATAAATAAAAAACACATTACTCTATTAACTGTTATTATTACTTTAGCTGGATTCTTTAATTAAAACAATTGCTCAATGTCTGAGAGGTGCGTTACTCAAAGATCTTGTGAGTTCTGTGACTAGGCCTGATGAGAACAAACGCCAGCTGAGGCCCGACCTTACAAAACAGGTTTAATTGATATTGCTTTTTATCAAAAAGGGTCAATAGAAAAAAAAATATACTTAACGCTTACAAAATTTTAATAAAGGTAACAGACTGAATTTGTTTTGTCTATTTAAAACATAAGCTACAAATTCTTTGAACAGATAATTTGTTTTTTATGTCCAGCAGTGGACTGATTGAAGATTATGATGAAGAAAGTTTTTTTTAGTAAACTTGTTATTTATACATAAATTGTCAAAGAGACGTCAGTCACTGAATGTGAATCGAAAATAAGAACATAATTTATATGAGGCTGGTTCTCCTGAAATTTTGTAAGAGAAGTAAAATTTTGCTTAAAAAATAAACCTCTGTTTAGGTTTAGTTTTATCTCGAAACCTCGTAAAAAGCTTTTACTCGTTTTGTCAGTTAACGAACATTGGCTGACAGTTAGGTCTGGCTTAAAAATGTTTCGGTATATAAAACCGAATTGGTTTGTTACAAAATGACAAAAATGTAGTTAAATGCACTATGTACGCTCTAATATGTCATAATGGCAAGAGGAGATCTTAAAAATTGATCGAGACATTGCATATGTTTATAAATCTTTATTAGTTCTTAATTATTTCATAAAATCTTTATAGAATTGTCAGCAAGAGTATTGATTTTACACAAAATACATGCCGAAGCCGCATGCCATATGTTTCAAAATTTCCGAGTAAAACCTGTGTTACAATTTATAACATTAAAATATACATATTCAAGTAATAAATAATAGAATTTACAGATCAAGGAAGAGAATAATCGCTTCAAATTTACTGACAGTTAATCTATTCATTGAATGTAGTTTTGTTAGTATCAAATGCCATTCACTAACTGCATATATTAGATGCTGCTCCCACAATAACTTAAGAAAATTGTTAAGAGAAAGAAGTGAGTGTCGATAATGATTAACTCTTAAGTATACACTTAGTTTTGAATTCAATTATAGCTGGTCAATAACCACCAAATCACCGATCACCCGTAAATTGTTTTTCCTTTTATTTCTTTTATATTCTCTATTTTCATTTTTTTTTTCACTTTTCACCATTTTCAAAATTATTGACCCTGGTCAGTATAGTGTGTTTATGGTTCTTGTTAGTCCATTGTCACCTAATGATTGACATTTCGACTTAACAATTTATCATAGCGAACGCTAGACGTTTGGCGCCAATTTGTTTTGCTAAACTACTCGTATAGAAATTTGACTTCAGAGTGGTAGATGTTTTCTCCGTCATCATTTCATCATTAAAAGCCTTCATCTGTCCACTGCTGGACATACGCTTTTTTCAATAAACGCCAAAACAGCCGATCGCTCGCTACCAACTTGAACCGGTTACTGCACGGAGATCGCATCCCACCTAGTCGGGGTCATCCACGTCCGTCCGCTCCGTCATCCCGAACGCGGCCTGCACTCTGGGTTCTTATTGGCCCATCAACCATCAGTTCTTTTGACCACGTGACCGGCACACTGCCACTTCAACAAGCTAATCCTTTGCACTATATCAACTAAGTTAAAAAATTAAAACGCATGAAACGCGGCAAACGTATTATAAAGTTCGAAGTAAAAAGATGTAACTGCTTAAATAATAATGTAATATAAAAATGTAAAATACCTTTAAGAGAAAATAATCTTAAATATGAAGAAATCGCGTTCTGTAACGAGATTTGTCAGCAAAAAGACTGAAAGCCGCGCGGGATCTAGTTAAAGTATTTCAGTTCCGAAGTTCAGCTCTGTGAACTGAAAAATAGCCATTATAAATGGCAAGTGCGAAATGACTTGATATTCGCTCAGAAATTTTGCACTTCTAAGAATTTGCAACTAAATATATTTAGTAAAAATCGTTTTAAAATATTATTGTTTACCAATTTTTATAAACCAATAAAAATTATTAACCAATATATTACAACATTACTGTCTTCTATAGAATACTTTGATTAAAGAAAAAGTCAAATACTTAAGTTGCATGTTTTTTCGTCAAATGTAAAAATTAATATCATCAATCATCATCAGCCTGTGATAGTCCACCCCTGGACATAGGCCTCTCTAACACGCCTCCTCCATTAGAGGGTTTTGGACCGAATCCACCACGCTGGTCAATGCGGCTTGGTGGTGACCGATTTTTACATGCCCATCCGACGATGGATCATCTTACTTTCAGACAATTGGGTGATTGCAAATTCCTAACCAATGAGAAACAATTCCCAGTTGGTTAGAAAGCAACTAGAAACAAAATGAAAATTTGTTGTCCCCGCAGATTCGAAACCCACGACCTCCGGTTTCTAACACACGCCATACCACTAGGCTACGGAGGCAGTTAAAAAATAATAATGTCATCCTATAATATAGAGACTTGTGTGTGACATAATTATAACAGCATAAGTTGGTGATAATGCTTTGCAATAGCTTCTAGCACATCAGTGCTGATGTGCAAAAACGAATACAAATTTACTTTATAATAATTACGAAATTCTTGATAGTGAATAAACACAATTTTTATAGACAACTTTAATCGATTTTTTTATAACGAATATTACTACAGTGTATTTATAGCAATTGTTATGAAAAGGTTAAATTTTTAAATAATTTAAAAAGATGTAAAAATATTTCTGATTCGTCAGAATCAGTAATCGCACGCCGTGGAAATTAGGCAATGATTTCAATTTGAATTATCAACCTTAAGTATGCTTTTGATGCAAATATAATGCAGTTAATGAAATTGCGTAGGTTTAAAAAAGAACAATATTAGTTAAGTTTTGTACGTGTATTTAAAATGTTTTATTAATATCTGAAAAGGTTTAAACCTATACTACTTAACAAATTTTGATATCGTGAGAGTAAATAAAGAGAAAAGCATTTGACTTTTGAGTCAAGTTTAGCTCAAATTATTAAGCGTTAAATAAAACAAGGCGAAGACATATTGGCAAATTAAGCTAGGAGGAGATGAATAAGTCAGAGGCTTAAGAGACGTTATACACATTATTCACTTGACTTTTTAGCTCACACATATAGGACAGGAATTTCAGTGGTATCATTTTCGGTAGAAAAGTTTTATATGTTATGTTTTGGTGTTATCTTCATATATATAATTCTTATATACGTGCATTGACGGTGAACTCTAGTCAGATTTGATTCGATTTTTCTGCGAATTCAAGTGATTTCGAGGATGGTTTAGATTCAAAAATAAGCCCAACAGATGGCACTGCAGTCACCATCTAGGTTATATATCTATACAGCAACAGAAAAAATTATAAAGGTGTGATGGCCTAAGATATCTTTTAATACATTATTTTTTTTTAAGTAACATGATATGAAATCTAACTGAATGATAAATGAGTGCAATAGAACTAGAATAAACTAACTATATTGGATCGACACTGACATATAGAAAAAAAAATATTATTATTTTCATGATTTTCGTTAAATATTTTTCTTGTCATTTGTCACTGCGTCCCTTAATGGTATTTTATAATGATAAAGTAATACGTGTGAACTAATCGAATAGTTATATTATTAAAAATTAACGAAAAAGAAACATACTGTGACATTATATTTACGGTATGTAAGGTTTAACGTATACGGACTTTAACCGAGTTGGATGTTTTTAAAATATGCAGACCCACGTAACATAGCGAGTTTATGAAATATACCCTGTTACCAGCGACATTTAATTAAAATTCATGTTACAGAAATCTTTACGATTTTTAATTTTTTAAGTGTTCTATGATATATGTATGTTATACAACAATAAACAATTTATCACTAAGTATTATTAATAATAGACATCCCACCATACAAACATACTTTTACGTTTACGTGAAATCTAACCGTTGTTACTTTACGATCTCTAGAAATATGTCCATTGGAACATAAATATAAAAAAATAGTTCAAAAAATGCTTAAAAGTCATACTTGTTGGTTGCTTGCTTGGTCTTGGAATGGAATCTAATAAATTGATAAAAATTCCAGTTCCTTTCTAATTTATTACATTCTGATAGTAATGTCAATGGTACAAATTTAATTTCACTTGCTTTGAGTATACGATAACTCGATTAAAATCCAACAACCTCGAATTGTATAAAGCGTTAAACAGAAGAGCGAGTACCATACTGAGAGTAAAGGTAACTATTTGCATTCGATTTCAAAGGTTGATTGAATCAAAGCGCACTTTGTACCGCTTTCCACAAACAATTTTGTAATTTACAAATATAGAAATAAAAAACACTTTGTTGTTATTTCTTAAACAAAAAAAATCAAATTAAAACAGCATTCTGTTTGGTATAAATTTAGCCTTTCATATACATTTATTATAATCGCATTTTTTCTTGTTTTTTTTCTGTAAAAGCAAAATTATGTTTTAGGATTATTATCTAGAATAAGTCGCTACAAACAAACTTATGAACCCTCAATGAGACAGTTATAATAAAAAGATCTAGGACAATACGTAGGATTGTCGTAACACGTCGTACAACTTGTAGGAAAGGTAAGATTTTTGTATTTTTCCAAGTTAATATAATTAAAAAGATGTGATGTATTGCATTTCCAAATATATACATTGGTGGAGGCATGTTAAATGGCCTCAAGAGTTGAAAAAGATACGCCTTCAATTTCATTGATTGGAATAAAATTCCGTTCGCATAAATAATCATAAAATCGAAAAGAAATTCATGTTGTCAGGACAAGATTATCACGGATTCCCAATCGTCTAATGATGGAGACGCCAGAAATATATGGCACTCCTCGGCTTGGATAAAATGGCCGACATAACCACAAAAACCAACAGTTACTTATTTCTCTTGTCGCTTATGCCAGGGTTATGGAAAGGTGTTGCAGCTGTCTTTGAAGATCTCGACACGACGTAGCTTTTGAGAGTTCCTTTTTCCGGAAATTGGCCCTTCTGTAGACACCGGACATCCTCTTGATAGCCGTCTAAGGGCTTAGTAGGCCACCCTTCGGTGCCCTGGCCATCTTCTGCGGATAGCGTTATTGACCTCCCTTTCTTCCTTTTGTGGCGTCCTTTCGGGGGATCACGTCCACGCAGAACGCTGGGAACTTCTGGCTCCCATGGCCCCTGAGTAACAGACTCGGGGAGTCTAATACCTGAGTACAGGGGCCGAGGCGAAGGGCGCGTTAGTTCCGACGCGCCCAAAGGGAGGCAGATGGCCGTAGGTGGTTTCCTCCATAATTCTTCTCTTAATTTTTTTCCGTTACGACAAACGGGCTTAGCGCTTCCATGGTATCGTAACTGCTCCGCATTTTGCGGGGAATGTTCAATTTGTAGTTATCCATTGCGCTCGTTCATAGTTAGAAAGCTAACTAAAGTTGCTTTAAAATTTTTGTAAAAGTGTTGTTTGTTGTAAAGTATTTCAATATTAGTGTCTTAATAGTAAAGATTACTAACTTATTAGTAGACATTTAAAGTATATTCTGTAATGGACAAACATTTTATTACATCATACATCATCATCATGGTTCTCATTCAGCAATGGACTGTCAAAGGCATGAATGCCTTTGACAGTCCACTGTTGGATTTAGGCCTCCCCTAATACACCCCTATTCGTTTGGGGTTTTTGGACCGTACACATTTTATAACTCTGCTAATACACATAAAGGTATTGAATATTTTTTTTTTTATAGATAAATGCACATAGAGATATTGTTTACGTTATAAAACCTTTGCCTTCTTTTCATTGAATGTATCAATAACACTAATGGGACGGTAACAACAGCAATGATTCAATAAATTAGTCATATATTACCTTTTAGGCAGTTATATTTACTTATTTTCTACATATCTAGATGGTAACTAAAAATTTAGCAAATATTCTACAATGCGCATAAATTTGTTCATTATGACAACGAGTCAACGTTTATTTACATACCTAATATTTTTTCTTCACCAAAACATAATCACGGCCCAATTATAAAGATGGTTCTTTGCGGACGGTTTCGAGTACCTAACGGTAAAATACAAAATAACAACTCACAAAAGTGAATATTTATTTAATATATACACACTTTTTTTAAAGATATTACCTAAATGAGAAGTTGTTGTTACAATAAAAAGCCAATTTGCATTGTCTCGAGACGTGAATTCTAATACCACGAGGAAATGATTTTGTATGTTATTTTCACTTATTTTTAACCTTGATTTTATCAATCAAGGACAGTGATTAAAAGTTTTCAGTAATTGGATTGGATTGGAAACTGCCTCCGTAGCCTAGTGGTATAGGCGTGTGCCTTAGAAACTGGAGGTCGGGGTTCGAATCCTGCGGGGACTCAACAAATTTTCATTGTTGGTTCCTAGTTGGTTAGGGCAATTTGGGCCGATCACCCAATTGTCTGAAAAGTAACATGATCCATGCGTCGGATGGGCATGTAAAAAGTCGGTCCACCCACAAACCCGCTTTGGACCAACGTGGTGGGATACGGTCCAAAATCCCCTAATGGATGGAGGTATATTAGGAGAGGCCTATGTCCAGCAGTGGACTATCACAAGCTGATGATGAAAGTAATTGGATCACATCTGTTAAGCTTTGAACATGCACTTAAACTCTAATTAATAATTGCATACTTAAGTAAAAGATCGTGACAAAAAAGTCGTTATCATAAATATAAAAAAGCTGAAGCAAAATATTAATTAGTAAAATTATATTAACAATAAGAACCTCCCTCTGGCAGGCCAGTGGCTATTTATACCTGATGATTTCAGCCTTCTTCTTATAGTTTTTGTACTTATTTCAATTTTATGAACCTCTTGAAGCTTGTTTAGAAGAAGTAAGGGTCCGATTTCTAAGCAAACTGGTAACGATGAACCTGTCATCCGGCTCTCCTAGGCGCATCTGACACAGTTTTTCTTTTCCGTCCTTGTCCTGCGAGTATCGTATACTGTCCGGTACCTCGGTAACTCTTGTCAACTCGGTCTTACACAGACTTTGATACTCTTAACGTTTGTGCCACAAGTTAGTAGTTATGCTCAATTTCAATTAAAGTAACAGTCCTAAGAACTTGGATCACGCTGTTTGTCCTCGATTAGGTCCTAAACATCTTAACCGATTTTTATAAAATTTCCACACCATGTGAAGTTTAATTCAACATGGGACATAAAATCTCTATTAACTAAAATCTCAATTTAACGTCATATTACTGTTTTTTTCTGTATTACTATCTGTCATTCATAATTGACTGATATACCTAAACAAAACGACTTTGTGTATGAGAACACTATTTACCGGGCTAGTGTAGCACTGGTACTTTATATTGATATTGTCAATGCTTTTAATTTACTCCCAGGGTAGTGATAAGAAAGACAGAGGTATTTAGGGGTTCCACAGGGGTCTGTGTTGGACCCTTTACTGTGGAACCTAGCCTTTGATGCGTTGCTTCGAATCACGCTTTCCATTTGAGTCTTATTTGCTATGCAGATGACACTAATATTAGGTAACAAGGACAATTATAAAAGAAAGCACGTCATCTTGCTAACCTCAAGATTAAGTGCGTTGTAAGAAAAATTCACGAGCTTGATCTTGGGGTTGCGCTACATATGACGAAGCCACTTTGGGTTTAATTATGTTAACGCTGAATATATATACATATATATAGAAATTGATTATTGTAAATTGATAATAAAAATCTATTCTCAGAAATTTTCTCATATATATGATGATAACCAAACTCCTGATTTTTCTAGAAAAAAATTTAAAAGTGTCAAAATTTTAGTCACATTACATTTATTTCGCGCCAACTCTGCGCTACGCAACATTTGTAAATGTCCTCATACATGATATTGTTTCCACGGTGCATGGCAATACGAATTTGTAAAATGACAGGGATTCAATTTAATCATTTGAGCTTATTTTCGATTAATGATAAATAATATAAAAAGAAAGTCATGTTTTTTTAAAACATTACTAATTAAAGAAGCTTTACGCAAAAAACCTAATTTTAAAGCATTATATAAAATTGCTATGTACCGTTCATAATTTTTTAACAAAAATCTTGGTGCTTATTTTGCGTCATTTTTTATAGTTCAATAGTAATACAATAATAATAAAACATATAATGCTTCGAAACAATATATACATTTTAGTATCAGAATATTATTCAATAAATCATCACTGTATATCTGACATTTTTCTCTCTTGATACAGACAGAACGGCATCTCTGTAATCCTTTAGATTAATATCAGAAAGGGTAAACTGCATTTTATAATCGGATTACAGGTTTGTTAATTTGAAGGCACTGACGTTTGCTAACGACTGCCAAAGATAGTACTAACTACCGAGACCTTTGTGAGTTTTGACAGTAAACAATATGGACTGTGAAAGTATATTTGAACTTCATAAAATAGTTTACTCCAATTCAAGAATACAGTGAAAATAATCAACGCCCTTCATTGTTTTAAATGTAGGAGATCCAATTTAAACAGAAGAGAGCAAAACGGAATGAATTTCAGAAAGTACCCAAATCGCTATTAATAAAACGTAGCTTTTCTTATTTTAAATCTAAAAAGTTGACTAAACATTTATTACGTTTTGCAATATCTTAATAATTATGATGCAAAATAATTATTCGCGCGCATTTTATGTCACCTAACACAGCAGGAAATTGGTTACGTCGTATCAACGAAGATGCCTGTAGCTGCCGCCATCAGACAAGGTATGTATCCTTCCTTTTATCGCATTTCCAATCCGGCTTCATAACCACCTTGTCCGAGCCGGATTACGCATATGGTCCTTCGAACCGCATCCTCGCTTCTGGTCCTTAATTAGGATCTACCGTATCGCCGTCTCTCGAGCTAGTTGGTCCAATCAATTGGCTGACGAAAGTTGAGTGACCACGCGCAATTAATAATTGTAAAACTTTAATAAAAATCCAGTCGTTACATTATGACTTATAAAAGGAATGCTGATATTCATCAATTATAATAAATATTAGTCTAAGTTTATGTCGCATATTGGAACTCTGCGGATATTATTAGTGTTAAGTCTCTGTATACAAAACTGGAAAATTGATTTTATGGCAGTAATCACAAAAAGTATTTGATTAAATTTACTTAATCCTTAATTTTTTTGTTTTACTTTAAGAAATTAAGCCATGAGATAATTGGTTCAGCCATTCGTCAATTATAAAGTGCATTATAATAACGCGTTATTAACAATAAAATTAACAACGCAGAAATAAAAATTCTTTTCAGTATCATCATCATCATAGCCTCTCCTAATAAGCACGCTGTATCTATTAAGAGGTGTTTGGACTGATTGTGGACCCACCACGCTGATACAAAGGTTGGTGAGTGGACCGAGTTTTGTACATGCCCATCCGACGCATGGATCACCTTGTACACACATATTCATTTAGCAAACAAATTCACAAAATACTAAACCCAATTTTCATGCTCAATATATTTCTCAGTAATGTGGTCTATGCGTTACATTTTTATGGTAGGACGTAATGAAAAATGTGCGTTTCGCTGAATGTGACCGCCGAAAATTGTTAAACAAAGGTTGGCTAAACGCAAAAGTGTTTCTGCATCCATTACATTTTATAGAGGGTAATTAAAGTAATTTAAATAGAACACAAAAACTTAATTACATATAGATTATTATTAGAGTTTCAAAGTACGATCAAAAGGCGAATAAGACGAAGCAAGGGGATAAAAAATTTTATTTGAGTACCCAGCTACAATAGCCTCCGTATCGTAGTGGTATGGGCTTACACCTTCCTAGTTGGTTAGGACAATGCTGCTGATCTGTGCCTGATCTCTCTCTGGTCGTGGTTATCCCTCCCATCGGACTATAAAAATAAAGGAAGAGGGAGTGCACCAGTGACTTTTGCACTATAATATCGCTGCTGTTCTCTAATGTACTTACGGCTGCGAAATTCTAGTCGACTTTGAGAAGGATATTATTGACAACTATCTTACAAAGGTCGTAACAAAAATCAACGTGGTGGTTGCTTTTACGAATACTGTACATATTTTATTTTAATTTTGCCATAACCAGGGACGCTAAAGTAGACAATTTTCACATTAAACGTGGAAATTTGGAACAATATGTACTAAGAACTGGCTGTTGGGGCAATCTATAATCTGGGTTCTCCTGCCTCCTTAATAAAACTTAAATTTTAAATTTACCTTCGCTATAGACACTTGAAAATATTATATATATATATATATATTAAAAATTTAAACGATTAAAGTATTAGGCCGCTTAGTCGTCACATTTAGCCCCTAGAGTCCCCAGATTCAAACTAACCGAAAAATCTTTCTTGTGTAATAGTATCAGAATGATGAAGTTAATTTAATCAAATACTTGTTGCGATTACTACCTTAATTTTCCAATTTACAATTTTGAAAACCGAAAACTGGTGACAAGTAAAGACCGAAAACTGGGGATTTTGCAGAGTTGCAAACCATTTATTCATGCCCTCATAAACGACGTTGTTTTACTGCATCGCTTTAAGGCTGAGAAATGAGAGGGTAGTTAATCAAAATTATAGTTGTATTTATAAATGTGTTGCACATTATTTATATGACTTTTCATAATATATTTAAAACATGAAATTTTACTTGTGATGCATACATATCGCAAAACTAAGTGGACATATTGTTTTTGAGACTCAGTTTCACTAAATATTGTAAACAGTAAATAAGTAAAAGAAATCATAGATAACAATTTAAAATATAATCTTATTTTGCATTCAAATAACGATAATCATTACAAAGGTTAAACTTTAAAAATAGATCAACTCAGTTTGCTGCGACTTTCAGGATAGCTTCAGACAGTATAGAAGTTTAAAGACGTTTTGACTGTCGTAATTTTTTTCTTCGTGCAGTGACTTAACCGAATGATGGCTATTCGTGAAAATTATAATAACATATCGGATACAATAGTAAGTTCAATGGTTTTGCATTAAATGCTCGGAGAGCTTGAAAATGACAGATTTTTCCACATATGTGACTCTGTAATACTTTTAATATTACTATATCTTAAAGTTTTCAATGAGTAGGCAAGATAATGGTTGTGATGTCATTTAAAATGCGTTGTCCTAGTAGCGGTATAAATTAAACATCTTATCGACGCTCTAAGCTGGAATTCTTGTTCCTGCAATGAATAAGGATATTTTTATGAATAAGCCTCCCAGTAAACCCTCCAATCAGATGTGAAGAAGAAGCTATGTGGTTTTGGTCGAAGCAAGTCCAACATAGCCAGTCTTTGCCCACTAATACCAGAAGTTAGCGTAGCTATTTGGCAACGACAAAAATTTATGAATACATTTCTCATTCTTGGTTGATACTTTTACGCCAAGGTGTTCAAATTCTAAAATGATCATCGCCTGAAGTACATTATACACCCTTACGGAAAGTATATACGAGTTGATAATTAATAACCTAATAAAAAGTATGTATTAGGTATCAAAGATAAAAGCTTAAATATCAGAGGGCAAGGTAATATCTTGGTCGCTTTCTCACTCCTTGTAATGGGGTCGTTTATAAAGATAATCTCACTACATAAACGTAATTTATGAAAGTAACGGCCATCGGGTAGACCAAGGAATTTAGATTTATGGCTCAGTCTTAACTTCGTTATTGAAATAGTTGCTATTTTCGTGAAATGGTACAGACATTACACTTCAACTAGTGTAGTTAAACATGTAATTAACAAAAGGGCATTAATGACTTATATATCATCACATCCGCCTGTTGAAGCCCGCTACTCGTGTGTTTCAACGTTACTCGTTGTTTTTTATAGAATCTATTTTGAAGATTTCGTAAACAATGTACACTTAATTATTTCTTTTATTTACGCGATTATATCATATCAATCCACTAATTTGGATTTTCCGTTATTAAATATATTTATTCCCGACATGATCATGGATGCTGAAAAGAATCCGAAACGTCGGTAATAAATATATTTAAGTAACGCGAAAACGTAAATTAGTGATTGATAAATGCACTACTTATCAAATATTCTAATTTTACAGTTATTGACAAAAAATACATTTTACAGTAGATATTGGAATCAAACTCTAATATACAAAGTAAATTGGAATCAAACTCTAATATAGTTAAAATTTATTCGGGAATGAGAGAAACATAAATAATCACACTGTATTTTTCGGGTAATGACGTCCACATAAATCTTTCTATGGAGGCCGTGATAAAAAATACATTACGGTGGAGGAGGTAAACCAAAAGCACTTATATTTTTGGTCGCTACAAATTAATTTGTTCTTTTGAAGTTATACTTCTTTAGGCGCGTTATGAAAAATGATGAGAGTGAAATTTTAAGATGCGTGACAAAATTAACAGTTTATAATGAAAATGGTGAAATGGACCTTATTACATAGTGATAAGGTTGATTTTTGTAGTGATAATGGAGTTGTCGTTTTTATTTGCGATAGTTGTTGCATAATGTGCTCTATGAGTTAGGATTAAGGTTCGTTTTGGTATGTATATATATATATATATATATTAATATATATTTTATATTATTTAAATTTATCTGCGAAATCATTAGCGTTTTATCTCTGATACAAAACTGGCTACGCTCTGAGCCTAGTGGTATGGGCGTGCTTTAGAAACCGGAGGTCGGGTTCGAATCCTGCGGGGACAGCAAATTTTAATTGTTGTTTTGTTGGTTAGGACCGGGCCGATGACCCAATTGTCGAAAGTTAGATGATCCATGCGTCGGATGGCTGAAAGTCGAGTCCACCCACCAACCGCATTGACCAGCGTGGTGGATACGGTCCAAACCCCAATAGAAAGGGTGTATTAGGGAGCCTATGTCCAGCAGTGGACTCATCAAAGGCTGATGATGCATACAAAACTGGAAAATTGAATTTTATGGCAGTAATCACAAAAAAGTATTTGAATAAATTTACTTAATCCTTAATTTTTCTGTTTTACTTTATTTTGTTATGCGAGAACTCAAGAAATTAAGCTATGAAATAATTGGTTCAGCCATTCGTAAACTATAAAGTGCATTATAATAACGCGCCGTTATTAACAATAAAAATTAACCACGCAAAAATTAAAAATTCTTTTCAGTATCATCATCATGTTAATCGTGTGTTAATCGACAGCTGGATATATGCCTCTCCTAATAAGCACGCTGTCTCCATGAAGAGGTGTTTGGACCAATTGTGGACCCACCACGCTGGTGCAAGGGTTGGTGAGTGGACCGAGTTTTGTACATGCCCATCCGACACATGGATCACCTTGTACACACATATTCATTTAGCAAACAAATTCACAAAATACTAAACCCATGAAAATTGGGTTTAGTATTTTATATAATATATTTCTCAGTAATGTGGTCTATGCGTTACATTTTTATGGTAGGACGTAATGAAAAATGTGCGTTTCGCTGAATATGGCCGCCGAAAATTGTTAAACAAAGGTTGGCTAAACGCAAAAGTGTTTCTGCATCCATTACATTTTATGGAGGGTAATTAAAGTAATTTAAATAGAACACAAAAACTTAATTACATATCGATTATTATTAGAGTTTCAAAGTACGATCAAAAGGCAAATAAGACGAAGCAAGGGGATAAAAAAATTTATTTGAGTACCCAGCTACCATAGCCTCCGTATCGTAGTGGTATGGGCTTACGCCTTCCTAGATGGTTAGGACAATGCGGCTGATCTGTGCCTGATCTCTCTCTGGTCGTGTCGGTTATCACTCCCATCGGACTATAAAAATAAAGGAAGAGGGAGTGCACCAGTGACTTTTGCACTATAATATCGCTGCTGTTCTCTAATGTACTTACGGCTGCGAAATTCTAGTCGACTTTGAGAAGGACATTATTGACAACTATCTTACAAAGGTCGTAACAAAAATCAACGTGGTGGTTGCTTTTACGAATACTGTACATATTTTATTTTAATTTTGCCATAACCAGGGATGCTAAAATAGACAATTTTCACATTAAACGGGGAAATTTGGAACAATATGTACTAAGAACTGGCTGTTGGAGCAATCTATAATCTGGGTTCTCCTGCCTCCGTAATAAAACTTAAATTTTAAATTTACCTTCGCTATAGACACTTGAAAATATTATATATATATTAAAAAATAAAAAAATATTAGGCCGCTCAGTCGTCACATTTAACCCCTAGAATTCAAACTAACCGAAAAATCTTTCTTGTGTAATAGTATCAGAATGATGAAGTTAATTTAATCAAATACTTTTTGCGATTACTACCATAAAACTCCATTTTACAATTTTGAAAAACCGAAAACTGGTGACAAATAAAGACCGAAAACTGGGGATTTTTGCAGAGTTGCAAACCATTTATTCCTGCCCTCATAAACGACGTTGTTTTACTGCATCGCTTTAGGGCAGAGAAATGAAATAAAAACAAAAGTTGTATTTATAAACGTGTTGCACATTATTTAAATAACGTTTCATAATATATTTGAAACATGAAATTTTACTTGCGATGCATACATATCGCAAATTAATTGGACATATTGTTTTTGAGACTCAGTCTCACTAAATATTGTAAACTGTAAATAAGTAAAAGAAATCTATGATTTTTACTATTTTTTTTTTATAACAATCAAAAATATAATCTTATTTTGCATTCAAATAACCGATAATCACTATAAAGGTTACAAAACTATAAAAAAATAGATCAACTCAGCTTGCTGCCACTTTCAGGATAGCTTCAGACAGTTTAGAAGTTTAAAGAAGTTTTTGATTGTCATAATATTTTTTCTTCGTGCAGTGACTTAACCCGAATGATGGCTATTCGTGAAAATGATAATAACATATCGGATACAATAGTAAGTTCAATGGTTTTGCATTAAATGCTCGGAGAGCTTGAAAGTGACAGATTTTTCCACATATGTGACTCTGTAATACTTTTAATATTACTATATCTTAAAGTTTTCAATGAGTAGGCAAGATAATGGTTGTGATGTCATTTAAAATGCGTTGTCCTACTCCCAAAACGAGTTTAGCGGTATAAATTAAACATCTTATCGACGCTCTAAGCTGGAATTCTTGTTCCTGCAATGAATAAGGATATTTTTATGAATAAGCCTCCCAGTAAACCCTCCAATCAGATGTGAAGAAGAAGCTATGTGGTTTTTGTCGGTGCAAGTCCAACATAGCCAGTTCTTGCCTACTAATACCAGAAGTTACGCGTAGCTATTTGGCAACGACAAAAAATTTATGAATATATTTCTCATTCTTAGTTGATACTTTTACGTCACGGTGTTCAAAGTCTAAAATGTTCATCGCCCTAAGTACATTTTACACTCTTACGAAAAGTATATACGAGTTAATAATGAATGTCCTCATAAAAAGTATGTATTAGGTATCAAAGATGAAAGCTTAAATATCAGAAGGCAAGGTAATATCTTGGTCGCTTTCTCACTCATTGTAATGGGGTCGTTTATAAAGATAATCTCACCTACATAAACGTAATTTATGAAAGTAACGCCATCGGTAGACCAAGGAATTTAGATTTATGGCTCAGTCTTAACTTCGCATTGAAATAGTTGCCATTTCGTGAATTGGTACAGACATTACACTTTAACTACTGTAGTTAAACATGTAAATAACAAAAGCGCATTAATGACTTATATATCATCATATCCGCCTGTTGCAGCCCGCTACTCGTGTGTTCCAACGTTACTCGTTGTTTTCTATGGAATCTATTTTGAAGATTTCGTAAACAATGTACTACTTAATTATTTCTTTTATTTACGCGATTAATAATATCAAATCCTATTTGATTTGATTTCGTTACTTAATATATTTATTCCCGACATGATCATGGATGCTGAAAAGAATCCGAAACGTCGGGAATAAATATATTTAATAACTGAAAAATCTAAATTAGTGGATTTGATAAATGCACTACTTATCAAATATTCTAATTTTACAAGTTATTTACAAAAATTTACAAAAATATATTTTACAGCAGAAATCGGAATCAAACTCTAATATACAGTTAAAATTTATTCGGGAACGAGAGAAACGTTAAATAATACACACTGTATTTTACGGGTAATGACGTCCATATAGATCTTTTTATGGAGGCCGTGATAAAAATATACAGTATGGTGGAGGAGGTAAACCAAAAGCGCTGATATTTTTTGGTCGCATAAATTAATTTGTTCTTTTTTTTTTGTAACGGAGTTTCAGAAGAATAACCGCGTCGTGACATGAAAAACTTTGCGGCCCTGTGTATTGAATTATAAATATTTTTAAAGAAAGCTAATGCGATAATTCATTAGGGTTAAAAAAAAATCGTTAAAAAACTCAATCGGAACCAACTATTCACGTCTAAAATATAATGTATACACTATTTATTGCAAGTTGTGTAATGTTCTGTTTTTATTTTTAAATAATAATTTTCTTCTAATAAAGCACTCCTACATTTTTATATATTTATTAAAAAAGCTTAATCTATTTTGTATAAAATATAGCATTAAAATAATATCTTAAATCTTGAAATAAGTTTACGTTTAATTCCCATTCCTTTAAAAGCGACAGATCAAAAGCAATACACTTATAGAAAAGAAAACTAAGAATAGTTAATGATATGTTTTATGTATCCCTTGGTGACACGGGATGTATCCCTAAATTGCCTGTCTCGTCTGAACAAGCGAACTTGTCAGGTGGATAATATAAATAACGTCCCTTAGGCCCTTGCCTTTTTTCACGCGTCTTGATTTACTTTAAAAAATTACTGCAAAAAGAAATGAATTGCCAGATTAACTTTTTAGCTACATATCCCCGTTACTTTTTAAAGAAGGGTTCATATCAAATAAGGCTTTAAATTTTCTCCATATACTTCTTCATTTTATACACGTTTATAAATTACCATATACAAACATATTTATAATATTATATTTTTACTAATGATTTACAATTTGTTTGTTGACCTATACAGAAGGAAGTCTTTTATTAAAAGTCTTTTTACCGTACAAGTTTGAGAATGGGATTTGTGACAAGTAACGACGTTTTTTTTTGAGATGGTCCTTTTTTTTATGATGGTCATAGTTCTTGGCGGCAGTTGAGCGATAAGATGCTAAATGTTAAACACCGTGGAGTACTTGTCCCTGTTTTAAGCTATGAAATATGCAGAAATATGAAATCATCATCACTACCATTTGGTTTTTAACCAAATGGTGGTGATGATTAGTAATAGATTGTTGTTTTGATGTTATTTTTTAAATTAAGTGATTTTGTAAGTCTGACATTAGATTTTTATGCGTTACTAAATCATGAGCAAAAATAGAAAATAAAATATTTTGCTGACATATTTATAGAAATATTATTACCAATAACTAAATTAAAGTAAAAGTTCAAAGTGGTAAGTAGGGGATACTATTAAGCTTTGAAAAAAAATTGCATATTGCCCATTATTCATTACGATATGGAGTATATACCAGTTTTTGAACATTAGGAAAAACTGATCAACCTTCCCCATGCTTGGGGTAGGTTGACTATTCATTCGGGGTAAGTTGACCAATGGAGTTGTAAGGGCAATATCTACGAGCCAAAGGGATAAAAAACTCAAAAATATGTTTCTCATTTTTAATGACCCCACAACTTCAATTAAATACAATAAAATACAAGTTATATAAGCAGTAGGATTAATATTTATTTTTGTCTAAAATTATTTTTGACGTGCTCTACCTATTACATTTTCGGTGTACTCCCTTTATTAGCCTTTTTTTCTACGTTTGCATGGTCCTAAAACAACAATTTTTGAATAGAATAAAAAAAATCCGACTTTATTTATGAAAAATAATGGTTGATCATTTGGTCAATCAGCCCCATTATACATAAGTCTACTAGCCCGAACCACATTCTAATTTTTAACTACGAGAACTAACCTCGAAACTTCGATGATGTCGAATATTGAAGTGCATAAGAGAAAGTAAATCAACCAAATATGCATATATTAATGCTATAACAATTAATAACCATAAATTCCCCATACTCGACTATTACAAATAAGCTTTCGACAAAAATATTTACTTAAGTAGGTTGGTTTTGAATATTGAGTTCCGGTTCTCAAACTACGTGCGTGCGCGTCTCCGGGAGGGAGGGCGGTTAGGAGACCGACTCTTGTACCTCACTACTTAGCTTAAAGTTTTTTTATCAGACGAGTTTTTGATGGTTAGTCAACCCCTATAGTCAACCAATCCCGGTCTCCCCTGAGCAATATTGCTGTTTAATTTTCAAACTAAAATTTAAATCTTATTTTTGCTATTTTATAATGCAAAAAGATACTAAAATTATTATCTTTCTGGATTATAATTACCTGAATTAAATTTTAAAGGCCTAACAATATTTTTCTTATTTAATAAATTTTCCTATTCGAAAAAACCTTACAAATTAATACTGTTTTATACGGTCGGGCCTCAGCTGGCGTTTGTTCTTACCTTTGAGTAACGCGCCCCTTAGACATTGAGCTATTGTTTTAATTTAAGTATCTATCTAAAATTCACTTCTAATGAAAACATTTCGCTATATAAGTAATAACATTCAATGGAGTAATATATTATTTTATCCATACTAATATTATAAATGCAAAAGTAACTCTGTCCGTCCATTTGTTTGTCCGTCTGTTTTTCATTACTCTCTAAACATTTGAACTGATATCAATGAAATTAAGACATAGGCAATTGATTATTGCACTAAAAGTGGTCTAAAGCGATAAAATAGAGGAGGAAAGTTTATGTGGAAAACGTCTTTGTTGACATAAAACGATGAAATTTTGTGTCTGCATTCTCGAGACGAGCCAGTGGGATGTTTTTCAAGCAATTTTAGAGATTGAACGAGAGGTTAAAAGTCACCGCCCGAACAGGTCAAATTCAAATTCAAATATTTTTATTCAATATAGAAGTGTAACACTCGCTTATAGACTGTCAAGGACGCTACCACAGGTTCTCGCTCTGTCGTAGCGGTGGGGCTCAGTACCTGCGGCCTGCCCAGCCGCGGGGAAGCTAAGAAGAATCTGGCTGGCCTATGGTGCAAGGCCGGCTGAGGCTGCTCCAAGCGGGCTGAACAATCCCGCTTTGGTTGCGCCTAGGAGGGTGCGAGGGACGGGTTGCAGGAGGTAGGTATGCCGCCCTTCCTGTCCTTCGTAACAAAGGTAGAGTCGCGGGGGACGAGAGGGGTCGATATTCCGAAGGCCGTTCACCCTATCCGTGAATCGGTGGGTTTGAGCTGTTCATTATTTTAGGCAGTGGCGTGTGCGTTTCGGAGTGAACTAGTTATAACATCTTCTCTAAGTAGCTTGCGGATTTGTAGTGTGTCACAAAATTTCATCACGTAAAATTTTATTACTACAAATCTCTAAGTGCTACAATTATCTATCATATAGTTTTCATACTACTGCTTTTTTATATAACATAGCCTAAGATCGGACGCGTCGGCGGGTTTTGGGAAACCTATGTCCAGAAGTGGAATGACATAGTCTGATAGTGACAATAATGATCATTACTGCTCTTTTTGTTAACTTAAAATTAATTTAGTGCATGAGAAATTCCGTGAAATATTTCATAAGAACGTTTACAAAGTGGAAGGAGGTAACTTCACGATTTTATTTCTTTTTATTTGTAATGCGTATAATAAAAAAATAACTGGAAGTTTTTTCCTGTGACTGACATATATTAAGTAGAGCCTTAAAGATAATTCATTAATAAATATACTGACATTTCGCTTCTTCACATACGACAATTTCAAAGTTTCATCCCAATAAGTATAAACACAAGGATCAATGAATATAAATCCCTATTAATTTTCAATTTCAATTTAAAACATTTCGTAGCGTTTATTTTCATTAGTGCAGAAGCCATTTTGGTTCTTATTCAAAACATTTTTAGAAGAATTACTTAAACGTCTATCCTATTTTAAAAGTATAAGGCTAGTTTTTACGTAAATAGTCACCTAAGACTGGTCTGGTGGTGGTCTGGACTGGACCTTAAATAATAAATATTTGTTACATGCTTCTTAAACTCGTTTCTATTTTTATTAACAGTTTTTTATATTATTTTACAAATGCTTTAATAGATGTAATAATGAAATACTTGTTGACGCTACATCTTCAATAAAAAATTCTACTCAGAGGTATTCAATTTACTATGTTAAAAGAATATAATTCAGTCATAAAAAGTGAGCAGTATAAAAATAAAGTCTATACTCTTCATAAACATATTTTTTAGCGTTGAGGAGTGGTTGGTAGAAAAAAACATTTTTTTTATTAAGCTTCATCTAACACAGAGTACGCAGGAAGCTACCGTCCCTACAAACTAGTGTTTGGTTTGGTTTAGCTAAAAGTGAAGACCACTCGTACAGAAGGAATTAGGCAGTTTTTATTGTCTCCTAAGGCGACTGTTTTAATCGGTTGCTGGGGGTGGTGAAATCCGCCTTGGAACGCGGGTGTAGTTTATGTATCGGGTGCTCGTAAGCAAGGGTGAACTAGGGGTGTTTGTATGCTGCTATCCCTTCTAGTGTGGTGTATATGGTAAGCTGACGGGACCCCCATAGGGTCCAGTCTCTCGGTGACCTCTTCTTCGTCCAGATCGTGGAGGGGAAAGATGTTATTGGTCACAACATCCTTATGCAAGCACTATATGATGCCCATAGCTTGGAGGTATCTCATAAGGCGAATTGAACAGTTTTATTGATATTTTCTATATGTATATACTGTGCATTGTAAAATGTTCTAATTTGATTATTATTTCGGTTATTTAAATGTAGAATCATGTGGCAGGGCATTAGTGAAATAGTTATAAAAGAATTCGTATAAAATATTTAAATCAATAGATTCAGAAAGAAAATCAAACGTAAATAAGCTCATCTCTGCAAAAGAAACGTTAACAAAAGTTTTGATTAATTTTTAATATTTAAGTCATACTTTAATGTAAATTTAGCAATGCTTACATTTATTCTTCTCGTCAGCTTAAATAATTGTAATAAAATGCATAATATGTTTACATTTCTAACAAAAAGACGTAATTTTCCTCAATAATAATTATTTTTTTTATGACAGCGCTAAATGCTAAGTTAATGTTCTCAGGTATTCAGCGCTTTTGAAACGAGACAAACGCAAGCTTTCTGAATTTGTCCTGTTTTTTTATTAATTTTCAAGCCGTCAAGCATCCTTATATACATGACAGCCTGTTCCAGTTTTACTGAAAAATATGCTAATGAACTGCGAAAAGAGATTGCGAAACTCAAAGCTAAAAAGAATAACTAAACGTTATTTCAAAACTTACAATTATTTCATTATCCTTTCATTTTAAATGTGTGAAGCAATATTGGTCATTAAGTTGGATAAATTTATATGTATTCTGTCCATCTTCGTATCAATAGTATATTTATGTGTCATATATATAAAACTGCCTCCGTAGCCTAGTGGTACAGGCGTGTGATTTAGAATCCGGAGGTCGTGGGTTCGAATCCTGTGGGGACTCAACAAATTTTCATTGTTGTTTCCTAGTTGGTTAGGGCAATTTGGGCCGATCACCCATTTGTCTGAAAAGTAAGATGATCATGGGCATGTAAAAAGTCGGTCCACCCACCAACCCGCATTGGACCAGCGTGGTGGGATACGGTCCAAAAACGGTCCAGCAGTGGACTATCAAAGCCTGATGATGATGATGTCATATATTTGTGACCTCACCTTCCAGGCGCCAGGAAGGGATAACGTATGGTTTAAGTCACTTCGGGTCCGTATAATGTACAACCCAGATTAGAACAATTTTGCCGACAAACTATAGTCACATATTAAACGAGCTAAAGCTTGTGCCCAATGTTTTGTGCAATGTAACTTAAGCACATGTTTACGTAAGGGCCGTTTTTACAAAGCATACAATTTTTATCGCAGCCTTCATAAAAACGTAACGCATGGACATCATTACCGGTAAGATACACGGATTGTGCTGAAAACTTTTTTGTTTTGTAAATAACATGTTAGGATTTAATTTGATTTTTATGTGAATATTACAACTCTGCGTTTAGTTGTAGAGTGTTAGATATGAATGTTATATGCATACTTCTTGAACGGTATACTAATACTAATTATGTTTTGTTGGCAAACGCGACAACAAAACTTAATCAATTAACTAGTGTTAAAAGTTATTACAATACAATTGATTTTTAAATGATAATTCAATCGGTCATGGCATGTTCGCTTCTGCTTTACTTTTTCAATGATAAAATATGTATACTATTAATTGCATGTTACATAATTTTAAAAAGATGACAAACAAAAAATTGCCTGCCGAGTTTCTTACGCCGGTTCTTTTCAGGTCAGAGGCGCCTTATCCCGAAACGATGGTACCGTGTTTCACAATCAACGATAGAGTAAGTTTCTCTATTACCCAAGAATATTTAAGACCAAGAGAATATCATGGTACTTGTAGAGAAATCTATCATTTGACAGACGATAATAACTGTTTATTCTTCCGAGGCTCTAAAGACGATGCTTAATATGAGCTCACTTTAGGAAATACTCTACTCTACTAAATTAATATTTGGTTTAAAATTTTTAGTTTAATTGCTTACGATTTTCATATATTCACTGAATATATCAAATTTATATGATATACCGAAATTATCCGATTTCAGATCTTAGTGCTTGTAATTAGTTTGAATATAACGCAAGATATTGGTGACTTAGATTATAAAAATATATGTATACTAGCAGACCCTGCCACGCGTTGCGGCGGCTAGGTTCTACTTATTTTACATTGTAATAAACAATTTAAGGGCTAAAGATAAACGGAAAGAAAATATCAGTCATAAGGACCACCATGTTTTATTAGAAAAATTACATTTGTAAAAAATCAGTGAACTCGATGATGCTACCATTATACTTGAATACAATGGAAAATAGCAGTGGTATAAAAATCGACTGAAGACGATTAATCAAAATTTTCCTTCTGTTGATATCTTGCAAAATTCTACACAAAAGAGTTCGGTTTAAAAAAAAATGTTTATTCAATTCTTACTTTTCTATGAAAAATGTTATAATTTTAATAGATACGAAGCACTACCACCAAAAACATAATTTTAATGTTTTAATTGCATGATTATAAAAAACAAAGAACAAAAGTTGATTATATTCGTCGCAAGCGGAAACAACTGTCGTATGAAATAATTCATAACGAATATAAATAGTACCTTCAATCGTATCCGCCGTTGAAAATGTCATAAAAATATTTCCTTTATACACCATCACTTTTATTAATATTTCTCTGTAATAATTCATTTCCAATTTTTACTTTTTATGTTGTTGGCGCATGTTAGGACGCTTCTATTATTATATTATTCATTACTTTTTTTTTTTAATTGATGGTCTGGTATAAAATAACGGCGTTATGAAATTGCATTTTTGGTTTTAACAATAGATAAAAATTATTATAAAATTAATCGACCAAAATTAATAATTTTTAGCAATTACTTTTTATTGTACCAATTCTCCTATTATCAACGAAAAGTTTATAATATTAAACCGCGCCATCTACTGTCACAAAAGTTTTGTAGCAAACATTTTGCATCAAATAATAATAAAAAAATAAATTGTTATAAAACATTATTGCGATTATAAATTAAGATGTAAGCCATTCTACCTTTTAAGTTTGATTAAACTGCACTAATGGGCAACTATATTTTAAAATCGGTTAAGTATTTTAGGAGTTCATCCCGGACCAACATCGTGACGCGAGATTTATATATAATATATATAGATTAAAGAGTAAAGCACATTATTTTACTGTTTAATTTGTTATATGAAAGCAAACAATATTGAAGATAATTTGATAGTTAGTTACGAGTATCTATTAGAAAAAATAATATCTACAAAGATATCACAGATTTTAAATGTAAATCGAAAAATTTTTGGAACGACATTTATATTAATAAAGAATAATATAATTTTACTAATAAGTATAAACATAACGACTAAGATAATTGTTAAATACTTACTTGAAATAATATTATAGATGAACTTTACCATCTTTTGTTCAACTACTTTGTCTTGTATTATAATATAATCGTAATCAATTCAAATAATATCCGTAAACAGAATATTAATATTTCTTTATCTAATAGGAAGTTCTCAGATTCTTATGACGGTCGACGAGTGTAAACAAAAGCCCTATATGGCACAATGTCCACTTTTTGTGAAAAAAAGTTTGAAAGAAATATTGCTTGGACCAAGTGTAGAAAAAAGGTAGATAATTTAATGCCCCGAAAAAGTTGTTCGGATGTTATTTATTACCCTGAATATGGGCTGTCAGTCTTTTGTTTTAGTACTTGTACTTTAATTCTTTATTATGTCGATCGCAATATATTTTGTTATCATTGCTGACTTAGTCTTATTAGATTGGGTGTAATTTTTATGAAACTAAACTAGTCTCAAAGTTAATAAATATGAAATTTAATTGTGTTTTTTTTGTTTCTGATGATTTTTATTATATTTCGAAATGCCTAGGAAAATGTCACTCCAACACGTCAGTTTTATATTTTAGAACCAAGTGGTCGACACTGATATTACCTGAAGGCTTAAAATCTGCTTCCCTAAATTAATTATTCTTAGGCGATTACCATTCAGTCCATACTAGATCATAGATTCGGTTTCCTTTATGAAAAAATACTTATATATTTCATAATATGCATTCAGGGTGTCATAAATATACCAAATAGACTTAAATTTATATAATAAAAACTAATTCGATCATCTTGTTCAATGGTATTGTCATGATGGAGTTTAAATTATAGTTTATTCACTATAGGATCTTAAGTAGTAGGTAAAACACAAACAGTCCAGTAAAACTTGGATGTTCTTTAATATCTATCGTTACGGATCAAACTAAGTTGAAATTTTGTTCTTTATTGAAGATTCATGGTCGATCAAATCTGATATGTTGCTTAAAGATGATTCAAGGTCTGATTGCATATTTCCCAGTTGTTGTGTCCTTTGTGTTGGTAAAAACGATGTTACCTCACCCGCGTTTTTTATGCTCGCTTTGTTCGTCAGATACAACAGATGCATTGTCATAATTTAGCTTAAACAGACCTGAATCCTGTGAATACACCACCTAACGGGTAGTTAGAATAGAGTAATGACCTCAAGTTGGTCACGACTACGAATTTTGCCGATTGCATCCCTGACATAGACTAGAACAGGAGATACCTGCACCACCTTTTTTCTGGCCATCGTAATAATGCTGTGCACCTGATGATATTGTAGGGTTGAATTTTCTTATCATATCTGCTTAGCTCAGTTACAAGTTATACATTGTCACCGATTACATGTACAACCGAGGGTAGTAGATTGCAATGGATTACATTACATACATTTTCAAGACGGCAGGTCTAAAGCAAAGTATATCACGTTATAGAAAAGTTAAAGTAATAATTTATTTTGCTGAATTTCGTCGCCAATGCTTAAGTTTATATCCGTATTCCTCTCAAGATTCCTGGAGACATTAACACTTCGCTCTCCGGATTTCTGGAGAGTTTAGCATTTTCGAACATGATATTTAAGACAAAAAATCATGAAACTGGATTTTTTAAAAAAGAAAAATATTTCTTTTTCAAAAAGTAATCTCGCATCGGATTTAATAATAAATATAATAATAAAAGACATATATTTTGTTTAATCAGACGAGTTTTAAGTTTTTTTGTTCCATAAACACAACGTTAATAATAACTGTTGGTTGATTGCAGACATAAACTTCTTTACGTGGTAACGTTAGGAGGAGCGATCGTTTAGCGCCCTGCCCGCAGAGTTCAACTCATCCTTGATGAAAGATGACCACAATGAATGTCCTGACTGATCTGTTTATTGCTTTATTTGATTATTACAAAAAACACTGAGTTTTTTCCTGGTTCTTCTGAGATCAGAGGGGCCCCAATCCAAACCCCTAATAGCGCCCTTGACGATGAATACGAGTGTTACACTTTTATATTGAATAATGATATTGAAATCAGAAAAAATCCCACGCCTTTGTCATATAAACAGAGTGAAGGTAGCCACAGTCGAGCGGGTACTGTCGTTAAATACCTAAGAGGTGTCTAAAGCTGCAATGTATTTAAAGGTTTATTTTTAATATTTAGTTTTTGTTTCCTGCTCGATATGTGAAATGTTTTTCTAGCTGTATGTAGAAGTAGTCCTTACGTTTATTTTTTTTTATCATTCAAGTTAACATTGTGACAATAAAACGAATGAGCTAGGAGCTCTTGTTATAACTATCACATAAGTAAGAAATATTATCGTAACCTCAAGCCTATTGGGCTTATCACGTTATGTATTCCTATAGGTTAATATGTTTCCAAAGATTGTAAAGGTCATAACTTTCTTGAAGTTTTTAATTTTTATATTATGCTATTTTTAAGTTAATTACCTACCTCCATAGCCTAGAGCCGATGCAGCCCGTGACCATTGATCCCGTAAAGTGTCGGAAACGTCGAGAAAATTGTAAAATAAATTAAACGCTATAAAATCCGTAAAGTCTCTTATTAAATAAACTATTTTATGACAATAACATAAATAAAAGCCTCGTACTGGCTATAGCAGCACCCAATTGTACAGGACGTCGATGGATGCAGGTAGCACAGAACTTATGGAGCAGGCTTATGTTCAGAATTGGTCTTAAACAGGCTGGAATTACGATAATGAAGACGACTTAAACAAGTTTAAAACTTAATTTAAAAATAAATTCGAATACAATATTGTTTATAAATGACCTTTTCGATTGGAATTATAATGTATTTAAAAACATACCTTAAATGGAATGATTGAATTGTATTACAATATGTTTCTGCGTCATTAGATCAATGTTTATTTTTAAAATATATAGATGTTAGTGTAAAATATGAGTATATAAACGTAATTTACGCAAATACAGTGTGCATATGAAATAAAGGGAACTAATGGGATTAGGGAGTTTAATGTTATAGCGCAAAGTTTAAGCTTCGTTATTGAAATAGTTTAGCCCTTCGTGAAATACCAGGAGATGTAGAAGATTAAATAAAATAAATACAACGCATAACTAACATTGGAATTTTATACAGTGCTTCTTATAAACTGTCTGCTGTGTTTTTTGCAATAAACTTCAATAAACAAAGAAAAGACATTAAATAATCTGCAACGAGAAGGTAAATTAATTAGGATACGAGTAAATACTGCCAACATATTTATAGTCTATTTATATATATATCCCAAAACTTAACGTTAAACGAAACGGAAACAGGATGGATCGTAACCCGTTTACCGTTTCCCTTTAACCGCTTACCGGTAGGTCCTTTACAGGATGGGTACCACGCGGTGCCTATTTCTGAAGCAGTAGTATGAAAACACCGCGTGTCAGGTTTGAAGGGCACCGCTAAAGCGTATTTACGGGAAACGAGACTTAACACCCAGTTCAACGAAGGCAGCGCGTTGGCCATACCACTGGTATTTCCATTGTCTATGGGCGTCAGGTGACCACTTCCGTCAGGTGCCTGACTGCTCTTCGCCCGCTGCCCTAAAAAACCACCAAGAAAAAATCAGAAAAAATCTATCCTATCTAGTTTGAAAATTAAAAAAAATATATTATAAAAAAAATCCACAAATTTGATTAAATACATAGTTAAATAAATTGGCCTTAATTCTAGGATCAGTTTGCGGTACGACAAGTTTGAGTTGCTTTGATAATCGTATCCTATGAATTAAATTTAACGCCGTCTGTTGTGGTACCACAGCGGTCTCTATTACTGTCACAAAACAGTAGTGTGAAAACACTACTATGTTCTGGTTTTAAGGGCATCGTAGCGTATTTACTAGGTAAACGATACGGCAACATCCTATGTCTCACGTACGCAGCACATTGGTGATACCCGGGGTATTGCCGATGTCTATGGAAGTCAGCGACCACTTAACCTCAGGTGGGCCATTTGTTCATCTGCATTTGAAAGCGAAAAAAAACTAATGTGTGTTGCGAGTTTTGACCTTCAGCGGGTAGATGGTCACTGTATCAGAAAGCTCCAGGTCGCTAAGCGAGCTATTCATATTCAAAAACCTAATGTATGTGCAGAAAAATAAAAATTATTTCCTAGGAAATTGTGATGCCCATTACATAGATACTAGAAACATACATAATTAAATTATTCTAGCAACTAGACAGGGAGAAAAAGTAATAAATTTAAAAAAGTTGTAAAAAAACGTTTGGGGTAAAGGTTATTACAACATGAATATTTTTTTTAAATAATAACACAACCAGGTAATGGAATCCTCCTCATTGCTCCAAGCTTGTTTTAAATTTAAAAAACGTATCATAGAACTGTTTATAGCTAATATGAATGTATACTTGATCTAAGTTCATTAATTTGTTAGTTGAATGTATATTGATGTAAGTTTCTTTCACCGGTTCTTCTCCTATTCCGAACTGGTGGTAGCATCCTTGACAGTAAGCGAGTGTAACACTTCTATATCAAATAAAGATATTTTAATTTGTACTTGGTGACTCATATGGGATGGCTGACATTGTGTGATGGTAATGAAAACTAAGAGTAAAATTGTATCGTATAAAAACAAAACTTGATAAACATCATTTAAAAGATCAGAATACTAAATATTATAGAGTATTTTAAAATATAATTTGTAGCTCTGGTATGGAAGTTTTACATAATATTTGTATCCATCGGAAAACAGGAGGGTTTTCGACACACATAATTGAAATATATTACTTTTAGCAATCTCAAAGAGAATTCAAAAAATAAAAAGGATTGCTAATATTTATCCGAATTCTGATTTTAGAAATCTCAAAGAGAATTCCAAAAGTAAAAATGATGACGATAACTAAACGTCTCTTATACTAAAAAACATTGAAATGGCTCACGTGACCCCGACAACAGCCACGATGTCTCGTACGGACGAGTCGATGCATAACACCACTCAACACACTAACACTTTCACAGATGCACAACACTTATCACACACGAGGAGAGTTCCGTTCCGGGTAGCGGCTTATACGACACTCCCCTTCATATATTTCAGACCCGTCTTTTATACACGACCACGGATAGACATAACGTCAATATCGGGACTCCTTGTCTCTAACTACCCACATTAGAAAGAATATTCCGACATATCAATATTAGCACCATTGTCACTTATGAAACGGTCAAATTATTATCAAAAGCTTAATATCAAAACTTTGTAAGTCTTTAAAATATTTTTAAATGTAAATCCCTCTAGATGCTTTTACTACAATCAAAAAGGTGAATAACAGTTATAGTTAACTACGTAATCCTTTTCCTACATCCGCTTGGTCACAACAAACGGGGTCAGAGCTTTAATGGAACCATAAATGCCAGACATTTTGCGGTAACATTCAATTGCAAGTAAAAAATTGTGCTGGAATTTTTGCTAGCTTAAACTGTGTATAAAACTTATGAAAGTAATTATGATACTTTAATACAATTTAAAGTTCCATTTAACTCCCAATCCTGAACAAAGCTTAAGTTTATGATCTAATTTTAATATTAAGTTCAAGTCTATTCAAATTCAAATATCTATATTCAACATAGATAGTCATAGATAGTCAAAGTCAAAGATCTACTACTGGTTTAGAAAAGGAGGCCCGTGGCCTGAGAAGAACGGCTAAAAAAACATAAGGCGACTTTTTTGGTATCTTTCCCAGTAAATTTGAAACAATAAACAAACAATTACAAGCATAAAATTATAATATCATTAAAAAAAGCCAGACCAAAAAAAACAGAATGTGTTATCATTTAAAAACTCAATTAAATTGTAGTGAAATCATTTCTGCTTTCGTTAAAGAAAACTTATATTTAAGTACGTGCGTAATATAACTTATTTTGATACGTACATTTGGTGTAAGCCTTAAGCTTCGAGAAATTTGAATAAGCAAATTACAGTTATTGAAATGATTGTTCCGTTACGTGGTACTTCAAAAATTCAGTGTATATTTAACGCGTAATGATGTTGATTTTATGAATTTTGACCTGCTTTTAAAGCACATTGTCAAAGACCATCGTTTTCGTCGTCATCATCATCATCATCATCATTAGCCTGTCATATTCAACTGCTAGACATAGTACCTCCCCTAATCCACGCCTTCTCCATTAGGGGGTTTTTGGACCGTATCCCACCACGCTGGTTCAATGAGAGTTGGTGGGTGGACCGACTTTTACATGCATCTTACTTTTCAGGCAATTGGGTGATCGGCCCAAAAAACGAGTCACAATTTTTAAAGCACACGCCTTTACCTCTGGGATACGGAGGTAGTGAATGTCAATGGCATTTTATTTAAACAAATAATATTTAGTTACACCTAATTTTAACACTAGTATATTACAAACAGACCCTGCTACGTGTTGCTTAGGCTAATATTTAGTCATCGTAAGGGTGGTTCCAATGTAATGAGTGACTTGTGAATGCTAGAAAATATTACATGTATGTGTGTGGAAATTTCAACAACAAATTTAATCTTTGCAATAAACTTTGATAGGAAGTCGCAATTAATTAATTTATTCACGCATATACTACTGAAATCAGTACATATAATCATTTTTATCACGTTTATTTACATAATTAATTATATTGTAGCACCCAACGCTTCAAACCATTCGGCGGTCGTGGTCACGAGGCAGACTGGTGTCAGGTGTCTTGTTGCTATACTGAAGAAGGATTGCCATAAATCTTAACTATTCCTTTGAATGTAAAAGGTATCATCATTGCTCCGACCTATGTTAAAAAACTGATTTTATTATATACATTACTTTTAATTGAATTACATTTAAACTAATTGTTATTATTTGATTTAAACTGAACATAATTTATTTGAAATAAAAATGTAAATTCACTTCTTCTTCTACTTTTGAATCTCTATATCAGCGACATCACGACATCGGTTAAAAGTTCAATAAGACGCATTTCCTACCAGGATGTTATCATTCCTTTAATAAAATAGACACTGTGTTATGGCTGAGGAAATCTTCGATTTATACTTTTAATGGAATGATTTGTTTTTACTACACGCTATGCTTCCATTATTTTTTTTTGGTTGATGATGAACACAATGAATAATGCACTAGATACCTGATAGAATGACCGTTTCAATGCGAACATTATCACCGGTTTTATACGAATATTTTCACAAGTGCCTACATAACATTTACTTTAAACATGTTGCAACTATGACATCCCAAGCAGTAAGGCCTTGGCAGTAAGGCCACCACTATATTTCGTGAAGTATTAAATATTGAGTGATAACACATAGTTATGTGTTCTTACTAAATATTTAAGGTTAACCCATTTTCAGTTTATATTTTATTAATTGATCTAATTTTAAAGACAAATTTGACTGTCGTGAAATAGGAACAATACTTATTCCGATAAATCATATTGCTTTGTATAACAGCACTTTAACGACTAAAGTGAACGTAAATATAGCTTAAAAACTTGCTAAACTTACTATTCGGTTCCACCGTTATCTCCCGTATGGTCTAGTGGCTAGGATACCTGGCTTTCACGCAGGAGGGTTCGATTCCCGATAAAGGAAATAGGCTTTTTGTACTGTTTGGTAACTTTTTACTGCATAATATAATTTTTTGATTTAGCTTAACTAGAAAAAGTTATTAAAGGCAAGAGCATATTTAGACTTTGACAAACGAAAATATATTTTGACAGTAAGAATAATGAAAGAATATATATAAAAGAAATATAGAGAATAAAGGTCGTCGTCCTTGGTCACCCTAAACTTTTTTTTAACTTTAATAATAGATGCTAAAATAGTTAAAACTATGCGCAAACTTAATAATTATAAACAAAATATTGCTTATTATTTCAAAACGAAACTGTCAAACCCGGGATCAAACCAGGGAGCTTTAGATTTTTAGTGTAACGCTCTCCCAACTGAGCTATATATAGTACGAATTATGCTGATATAAAAACCCTTGCCAAATTCAGGTAATGTATAACGATTATGTAAAGAAAAAGAATCTAACTGATACATATCATATCATCCATGTTTTTCGATATTACTCATTTTCCCCCTCATTTCTTTCGTCGAAATGTTGCGTTATTCATTTTAAATTATTTAATACCACGGCGTTGATGCTAGGAAAAAAAGATATATTGTTTAAGTGTTCAAAGGTAACAAACAGCATTAGGATAGTAATAATGTTTTATAGGATTATTAAAATGTTAGCCCTGAATTCCTTTTTACCTTTCTTTCCTTCACATGTTACCTTTACATGGGGTCGGCTTCTAATCAGTTTAGATTTACCTAAGTACCAGATTTTACGCAGCGCAACTGACATCTGACTTCCACAACCCTAAGGGTGAACTGTACTCTAAGGATGAAATATAAGTTGTTATTAAATCTAAGGCTCTTCAATTCACATCCTACAACGAGTGCTAAAGATGATCTTGACAACTAGGACCTACCTTTAACGTGCCCATTCGACGCATAAAACATTTTTCTTAACAATACATATAAATATATACAAATAAGGCCGCAGAGTTTCTTACCGGTTACTCTCTGAACAGGTCTGAATTTGTGAACCGGTGGTAAAATTTTGACGTTCGTAAGTTCTCAGTAGCGCTTAGATTAATTAAATAATTTTTGACCTTTATGTGTGTGTGACCAATATATCCCATATTGGTCACACACCGATTAAAGTTTCAAGTTCTTCCTTTCTTGTGACTAATAGGGACATTTTATATCAAGGTATTTGCACTACTCCGCGACCAGCAGCGCTTGACGTCGAGGTAGCCATTTTCCAGTCCTACGCTCAATAGCCACGCATAACCCGACCTCATAGCATGTTGGAGACAGTACGCCATTCAAATCGATATCAATACAAGGGCAGCAGCCATTATTCGAATCTGTCACTCAGGGGCCATGGGAGTAAGGAGATCAAGTTCCTAGTTGTATCCAGTGTTTCCTTATTCGACCTGCTTATAATTACCTCCACGGCCAGGTTTTCTCCGGAAATCGGTCATATTTTCTTTAAGCTAGCGGCTGGCATCAGTTACAGATACTGAACCTCATAGCTGTGATAAATAAGGTACGTATCAATGAAAAAATATAAAAACTATGTTAATGATTTCAGAAATTTTATTTTTAACTACCATTTTTTATACATTAAACCCTTTACCCCTTTTTTTAAACATTACTGCCTCCGTAGCCTAATGGTATAGGCGTGTGCCTTAGAAACTGGAGGTTGTGGGTTCCAATCCTGCGGGGACTCAACAAATTTTCATTGTTGTTTCCTAGTTGGTTAGGACAATTTGGGCCGATGACCCAATTATCTGAAAAGTAAGATGATCCATGCGTCGGATGGGCATGTAAAAAATCGGTGCACCCATCAACCCGCATTGGACCAGCGTGGTGGGATACGGTCCAAAATCCCCTATTATATTCATTTTTTGTTTCACCGAGGCGGTTAATGTCGTTATCATCGTCAAATAATGAATGGCAATTATAAAAGTATTTTTAAGTCACTCTAAGTTATTGCTTTGACAATAGATTATTTAAATTGTTTTATATACATTAAAAAAACCTTACGCGATCATCGCGTGTACATAATGTTTAATATCGCTATTTTTCATAGCAGTTAACGTCAGAATATAAATATGGAACAAGTCACGATCCTATTTCCCAATATGGGAGCAGGAAATTTGTTTGCAAAGTGGATATATAACCTGCGTCATTTTTCAACTCGAAAATTTAGCATCCCTTATTTTAATCAGAAATCACTTGTAGTGGATTTCTAACAGTTATGAAATATATTCAAGATACAAGTTAGGTAAAATTATAAGTTATTCGACCAACTTTAAACTCCAACCGCGCATTATTAGACAATTAGTAATCCTTTATAAGTTTCATCTTGTGAATTTAGGATGAGCGTTAGAAAGAAGCTTTAAGCGAAATAATATAATAATACTAGCGACCCACCCCTGCTTCGCACGGTAGCTATGCTAATAGAAAATATACCTACAATATTAAGTATGTTATATGTTTAAACGTTCCTCTTTAATCACTCTATCTTTTAAAAAACTGGGTCGAAATCCCTTGCGTAGTTTGAAAGATTTAAGTATGCATAGGCATATATGGACGGCGAAAGCGACTTTGTTTTTTATAATGAAGTGATAATAACACTAGCAAGGGAGTCTTAATCAAGGTCACCTAATTACCATTAAGATGGTTTTTTGTCACATATATTATATATAAGATTATTAAGATGTGTTAGACAAAGGTTATTATCATATCTTAAGTAAGACTTATGATATTTTTGACAAACCTCATTACATAAATCTTCAACTTAGAGAGAGAAGTAGCGAAAAATCAGTTATTTTCTCCACTTTCGAATCGTTGAAAGTTTTCTGTGGAGTTTAGTCTCGAATACTTTAAATTACAAGTTGGAATCGGAATAACATTGCTACACTTTCTTATATTCCTATACCGAGTATACTGGAAACAAATGTGCTATGTTACAATTTATTTCTTTAAACTTTTGAGATTTTGGCTCAAGCATTGATAAATATGAATAAACTATTTAAAGTAAAATATGTTTTTAGTGTATTTTCATCATCAATACATGTAGTGCATATTAATTTGAATAAGCTATTTCTCAAAAGAATGGAGTAAGTTATACTAAAACGTATTTTTTTTAAACGTGGCAGTTCAAATAATTACTGACATTTGAACTGCCACGTTTAAAAAAATTACTTTAATACGTACTTAAATACGGTCGAAATAAAAATATTTTTAAGGCGTACAATAAAGCCTGAATTGCATACGAATTAACATCTACCATAAAATTCAAATATCTGTTTATTTATATATGTTTTTGACTATGGGTTTATTTTTTATTCAGTTTATAAATGACTTCTCCAACTTTTTAATCTATAATTTCTGTAGAGAAATATTAAAATTTTCGGTACTATGCGTGTAAAAAGAGATGCACTGCCCGGGAATCGAACCCGGGTCGCAAGAATCTCGTCAAGAATCAAGGAATCTTGCATGATACCACTACACCAGCAGTGCTTGCGGTGCTGTGGTATATTTGTAGACAAAATCGTTTATCTATGTTTCAACTTGAGCATAAAGTTATTAACTTTCTGCGCTTTACCCTCATTGTAAATTGTTATAATAATTTTAATACATTACGAAAGAACAAACTTTAGAATAGCTCGCAGGTGGCAGATTGTTCTTTACATACTTAATGCTTACTTTAAATTAATTAATCTTTATCTTTATAACAATTAACTATGTTGTATACTGACATATGCTAGCTATGTTACAAACAAAGCTGACTTATCTTTCTATTTTCTTCATTTTATATATTTCTTTTTCAAAAAGTACTCATTTTGTCTTTTGGCTTTGTAGTTTTAAAATCTCTGGGTTTAATTCTTAAAATTAACCATCATCTCTACTAAAATTAGGAAATTTTTTAATTTCTTTAGCTTCCCCAAATCATTCTTGGTATAAATCGCATTTAAATACACATTTTTCCTTTACAAATCTGTCATCCGTTATTATGTGTACACGTGTTCCGATTACAGGAAACTACTTGTCTCGATCTATGGGAAATATCATCATTTCTTTAGATAGAATAGGTTCCGGAAGAAATATTATACTTGCTTATGCGCCGCGCGCTTCCGCGAATGACGAACGTGCTATGCGGAGGACGATGCGCTGATCGTATTTGTAGCTGCCGCTGCAGGTAGTCCCCTCAAGTGAAACGTACCGGTAGCTTGTAGGTAGCTGTTGGCATGCTTGACTTGTGGAGTTGCGCGTTTGTTGTTAGTTAAGTTTTTCCGTCAATTAGTCGCCGATTCTTTATATCGACGATAAGTTGATGGTAATTGAGAAAATCTGCGCCTATAATTGGTTTTGTTACGGTAGCGACTATAAAGTTCCATTTGAATGGACGGCGCAGGTTAAGGTCTAGCTTTAAAGATTTTTCACCGTAAGTGGGAATTATAGTGTTGTTCGCGGCGTACAGTTGAAACGACGTAGGAACGACGGAGACGTATAAACGGTAGGCTGAACCGGGTTTCTTAGGTAAAACCGAAACGTTGGCTCCTGTGTCTACGATAAATGTGAGTTTAGATGTTCTGTCTGTCACGAATAAGCGGTGGGAGCTTTCTATAACGCCGGGGCCCACCTCGTCCAGCGTTGCTTTTAGTTTTCCGACTGCGGCCGTGACGTCGGTTGAATAGGTGATGTAGCGGCAATGCTTCCTGTTTGCTCCATCATAGTGTCTGCGAGTTTGGCTAAATCGTCGAGCGTGGTTTTGGTTGCGAAAGTGTTGCTGACGGATAATACGGGGCGGACGTGCGGTGGAAGGCGAATAGTCCACATCATGCGCAGTGTTTCTTCTGGTACTTTGTGCCAGGTTCTGCATATTGCGTAGTAGTTGGCTTGGTTTCTGGTGGCCGAGTTCTACATCAGTGAGCAGTTTCTGCAACTTCGTGCTGTCGGATTCTTCGTAAATAGAAATAAGAGGATTCTTGAGTGTTTGATATGGATCGACGGCTGGCGGGTTGTATAATAAGTCGGCGATTTGTTCAATGTCTTGCTTCTCGAGTTGAGCAACGACCATCTGGGATAATTGTTGTTCGCTGCGTTTGGAATCGCTGGTTGCGGCTTCGAAACTAACGAACCAGAGGCGAGGTTGTCTCTCCAGAATGGTGGAATGCGCATGGACAGAGCGATGGCGCTGATTTGTTCTGATGGAACAGGTTCTGCAGGAATTCTTGGCTGTTCTTCTTCCATGTTTTTTCTTGATAGGGCTGCAGTTGTTCTACGGGGTCACCACTTTATAGGAGAGTCAATGTCGCTGGTTGAGGGAAGAGAATGAAACCCCGGTTGTTCTTAAAGCGTAGTGTTGCGTAGCGCAGAATGTTTATTAAACGTTTATCGTTTATATGATGGCTTCCGTTGGTGTAGTTAACCATTACAACCCGGCGGAGTCGAGGGGCTGTGCCACTTTAAGCGTGCACAGGCTTTACCTCTTAATTTGTTGGCTTAGCTCCGAGGGTCCCCAGAGTCGTTTTTAGATCCTTTTCTAACCCGTTAGCAACATGTATCGAGGGCGCCCCGGTGGGCCGAACCTCGGCTCGATAAGTTGCTTTAGGACTTTTTAATTTAAGCTTAAAAACCGCTCTATCTAGTGGGTGAAAATCGGCCTGGTACGTGCCGATATCTAACGTACGGAGTGTGTGTTTGCCCTCGACGGCGAGGGCAATATGTGTTGCGTTTGAACGATTTAACACGCGCTTGCACGATCGTTATATCGTCGTCCGGATCTGTTAATATATGGCGCGGTCGCCTATAGCGGGAGTGTTTGCGATGTTTGGGATGAATTATTTTACGTGGTACGTAAGCGGCAGCGCTTCAGTTCATTGGGATGTTGCGAAGCCGAGTCGAAGTATCTGATCGAAGCTTGTTTTAGAAATTGGTGAATTGAGGGCAATTCCAGGTCCACATGCAGGTCAAGCTTGCGCACACACAGGTATGAACCTGTTTTGCAGGGTTTGGAGTTTGTGGATGTAGGAAGGGGAAGCATGAGCAAACACCGGACTGGCGTAAGTCATGATAGGATGGATTACAGTTTTGTAGAGCAACACTTTGTTGCGCGGAGATAGCTTGCTCTTGGGATTAATTAAAGGGAACAGGTGACCTAGGACGTAGGCCGCTCTGTTTTTGACCTGTGTGATGTGGGGGCCGAAGCTGAGGGCTTTATCGAGTGTTACCTCGAGGTTTTTGATTTTATCTACCCATGGAATTGAGTAGTCTAGGAGTCGGATCATGGGAGGGATTGTCGGCATTCTATGTGTAAACAAGACTGCCGCGCTTTTGAATGGGTTTATTTCGATTCTCCAACGACGACACCAGTTACCGAAGTTCCGTTACCGATTTGTGCATGAATGTTTGTCCCGAAAGCCGAATTGGACAGGATTGGAAAGCCCTTTAGACTGCATTAAGTCTTGTAAGCGGGTCAAAACTAATCTTTCATAAATTTTCCCAAAGCCTTTGAGGAGGCTAATGGGACGGTAGGAGGTTGGTTGATTGGGAGGTTTACCCGGTTTGAGGAAGCCTATAACTTCAGCGTCCTTCCAAGTGTTTGGAAAAATACTCTTGGAAAAATGCATTATAGATTAGGAGGTTGATAAGGTGAGTCGGAAGAATCTTAATGACGCGGTTTGATATGCCATCGGTGCCCGGGGCTTTCCGTGGTCTAAGTTTTTTGACAATCGACTTAGCTTCGCTTTCCGTTACGGGTGTGAGTACGTCGCGTGGTGGTAGGTGTGTCAACCGGTCAACCTCGCTCTCTACCTTGCGGAGATGAGTGGCGCTCACCGGTTGTGTGCTGGGCGAGCATTGAGCCTTGAGTCAGTCGGCCACGCTGTGGGCTTGTCGGGTTGGATGAGTGGCGGCATAGGTGGATGGCTGCCACCGCCTTTGAGGCTTTTAGGAATGCGCCAGAAGGCTACATGGGAAGTAAGGAGGTTGCTAACGTTGCCGTCGCCGTCTGTTCCTGAACTCAGCTATGCGCGTCTTGGACTAATGTTCAAGGGCGCGTAGCTGCCTTCGGTTTCGCTCGTGAACGCATGAGCAGCGCGATTCACGTCGTTAGCGTTGTTAAGGACATTAGGGATGGTATCTAAGTGGGGTGAGCTAGTAGAGTCTAGCCGTGACTTTAGCTTACGCCAGTCGACTTTAGTTTTAAGAACTACATTTGGGTGGTTGCCGGCCAGAATGACGGCGCCTCCTAAGGAGAATAGCGTCTCGAAGTCGGATTACATGAGGTGTCTCTGCATGGTAAATATACCGAAGCTATTGTAATCGGCGCGTGATCTGTCATGGCTAACCTACAGATCGAGGCTTCTAAATGCTTCAGATTTGACGGAATGTCGATTGCTACGCAGTGCAGTGACTTTTTATAATAAATGATAGTACCGCCGTGCGAAGCGCCGATTCTATAATTTCTAATGATGTTGTAGTTAGCGACCTTTGGATCAGGTCTGCTAGGTTTGAGAAATGTCTCCTGCACTAGCAGCAGATCGACGTCGTTTTCGCGTAGGAATTCTGTTATTTCGGTCATTTGTTTCGCGGGACCGTTTGCGTTAAGGACTAAATTAATCGCGCGTGGCTTTACTTAGTGTGAATTAGTTTAATTAAATTTCTGTACTTGCGGTCGAGGGCAGTCTGGGGTGCCATGGTCCCCCAGGCACTTAACGCAACGAGGTCGTGCGTGGCAATTGCGGGCCACAACTGCCAACTTTTTGGCCACACGGATGGAACAGCCGTTGTGCGGAATATATTGGGATGTTCTCCAACTTCATGAAGTCGAAGATCTCCTGGGTTGGGATTTCCTTCGGCAGCCCTTTGACCACTGTCCGAAGGATGCGCTCTTCCGGGAGCGCGAATGTATGATAATAGTACTGCTTCTCGAGCAAGTACTTGGTGACGTCGCGGTGCGCTTGCACCGTCTCTAGCTGTACTTTGATCCCACTAGCGGAATCGCTGGCCGGAATTCAAATTCACAGAATCGGTTGGCGGTGGCTTTTTGTCTCTAAGTTAGACGGGCACTTGCTGTGAAGCAGCGGGGGTGTGTTGCTGTGAAGCAGCCGATGTTGAAGGCCGTGATGCGGCTGGCTGTGAGGTGATTGTCGTGGGGCGGCGGGGGTTGGCTCTGTAGCCAATGTGGGCCGAGGGGTCGATAATTCGGCGGCCGACGATTTCGGCGCCTTAACGGGAGGATCGGGGGTCGGCGATGAAGCCGGGATGACCTATTTTTGCGCGATTGAATGGGCAGGAAGCCTCCTGCGTCAATACGGATTCCATGGCATCCGAGTCTGCCTCGACCTCGACCTCCATTTCGGAGTCGGACGTGTTGGGATGGGAGGTTTCACAGGAGTTTTTGGACTCCTCCGTCTGCTCGGACGTGGTACTTGATGGAGCGCGCGGTTTTTTGCCCTTCTTGAGCTTAGTGGATGTGCCACCGTTGGCGATGATGGCTACGCGAATGGCTTCCCTGGCAGCCTCCGGAGAGTGTTTTTTTAGGTCCAAAAAAAACGGAAACCACTCACCGGACGGCTACACAGCTTTCTGCACTCAGGCGCGTACGCCGAACGCGTCGACACTGTTGCTTCCGGCACACACTGACATTTTCACTTGCACGATGTGCGAACACAACTGCACGACGAACGTGACGTCTTTTTTCTTCTGCCACTTGTAGGCGTCGGGGGGAGGGCGTGGCCACGGGTGGGCCAAGCGGACGGTGCAGGTAGCAGAGAGGACCGAGCGGGCTTGTCCGGTCGATCCAAGAGCTAGATGCGCACTGATGTTTATTAAATATAATGGGCTACATTTATACACGATTTGAGTTGCACAATTGCTGGGTGTTATACAAGTAAATTTGATTGAGTTTGGTTGTCTTACGCTACATTTCTCATAGTCCTCACATTGCTTTCCATTATGTAAACGTAAACTAGAACAATATACGAAAACGTATATTGTTCTAGTTTACGGAACATCACAATATTGTAACTTTTAAACCAATCTTTTTAAAGTGGCTAAAAGTAACTTAAAACAAAAACTTACAAAATTATCAGCTTCATGACCACGCGGCGAAGAAAAATGCGAAGAAGAATCTGATCAGAGACCACATTCACTTTATTGAAATACTAAGCTGATCGCTTTTAATATTACCCAGGATCTTTTTTCAAATCGAGTCACGTCTTTAATGTCCTTAAAAATTGGACCCTTGTAGAACATATAAAGGAATTTTACGGGCGGACAAAATGGGCCGTTTGACCGAAGATGTTGTTTATTTGAGGGTTTGGCTTTACAAAAAGCCTTCGCAGCTCTATTGAAAACTCTGAACAAGTGTAAAGTAATTAAACATTTATAAAATGCATTGTAAAGCCATTTATTTGTTCATATCTTGCTTAGGTGTCAATTTTTTTTTAAATTTTGCAAACCGGATTTTCTCGCCATCTTTTATGAACAGGAAGCATTAGCATAAATAGCATAGGCACAAATTTATATTGTCAATTTATGTATTCTGTCAGCATTTTTCTGCCGAAATGTAAATTTTAATAAACGCTGTCCTAAAATAATATATAAATAATGAACTTAGGTAAAATGGTAGTTAATACCTTAAAATATTAAACAGTAGGGGGTTTTACAACTTTCTAATTGTACTTTTTTGTAGGTTTTCTCCATTGTGGTTAACATTACACGTTACTGAGAACGCCGCATTATCGAAAGTAATGTTCATCACAATAATTTTATTAATAGTTCTCAGAGAGGGCTACGATTACGTTAACCTATTTAATTAACTTTTTAAATTTAGTTAACAAAGTGAAAAAGAATACATACATATAGCCTATAAAGTTTGATCTTTCCCTTTAAAATATTAATAAAATTTTAATACTGGCATCGAATCAACTCGGTTCAGCTTGAAATATTTTGCGTTTTCCTTTTCGCTATCGTAGTTTTTAGGTCGCTATAAAAGTTTCACTTTCACTCTCGTTAACGTGAAAAATTAATTGATCAAAGTGCCCTAACTCTCTAAAATATTTTTAATGCAAATAACCAGTTGCTAATCTTTAATTGTATTTTTTAAATCTCTTATAATAAACATGAAACAAAACAAAACAACGAAAAAGTTTATTAGTGAAACTTATAAATATAATTTATATATTAGTGGACACTAAATAATATATCTAGTCCTCTATAGTATACAAAGCGACTAGGATATTAAACAAAGTAAAATTGTGATGAATAGTACTGTCCTACCGATGTTATTGCGGTAAATAAATTCATAATTATCATCAACTGATGATTCAGACTATTTCCAACTTTTATGCTTCCAGTGCAGAGAGTCACGGGAAGTCCTAATTAGCGCAATAAAATCTGTAATACTGTGATTTTTATAATTTATAGTGTTCGAGTAAAGAAAATTAAATAATATATGAATGTAGAGTCAGAATACTATTTCCAATGCGGGTATTTAGAGAAAAGACGTCTCGATATTGACGTTATGTATGAATAAGCCGCTACCAGGAACGGATCTCTCCTCGTGTGTGATAAGTGTTGCGCATCTGTAATGGTGTTATTGTGTTTAGTGGTTCAAGGCGGGGTTATGCATCAACTCGTCTGTACGAGACATCGTGGCTGTTGTCAGAGTCACGTGAGCCATTTCAATGGTTTTTTAGTATGAGGCGTTCAGTTGTCGTCATGATTTTTACTTTTTGGAAATCTCTTTGAGATTTGTAAAAGTAGTATATATGCAACAATAAATACGTAACTTCGCATAGATTTCTGCATATCCAAAAGAGTGCCAAAATTCACTTGAACTTGTTAAATTAACTTTTTACATTTCGTTAACGGCGTGAAAAGGGAATTCTAGCTTATTAAGTTTGATGTTTTCCTTTAAAATATTAATTAAATTTTGATACCGAATCAACTCTTTTCAGCTTGAAATATTTTCCGTTTTCCTTTTTTTATAGTAGTTTTTTGGGGCGTTATGATAGCGTTGACCTCTTTCACTCTCGTTGACGTGAAAACTTTATCGATTAAAATGAAAAATTAAAATATTTTTTAATGCAAAAAACCAGTTGCTAATTTTTCATTGCTCTTTTTTAATCGTCTTTGTATAAAAGTACGAAATGTTTCTATATGAAACTTATAAAATAGAATTTATATATTAACGTAGTGGACCCGACAGACGTCCTGCATGATATACCACGCGATCAAGATATTAAATAAAGTAAGAAATGAAAACTCCAAGTGTATTCAGCAGATTACTTGCAGTTTACTAGTACAACAGAGAAAAGGTATACGCGGTGGCTCAATAATAATTTTGAAAAATAATTTAAAATATAAAATCGTACAGATATAGTGAGCCTCTCAGTTGAGCAGACTATTGAAGTAGCCTGTGCAGAGCTTGAGCACTTCATAATTGTATGTGTATACAGACCTCCCAGTGCGTTATATGAATCTTTTGTGAATGGGCAACAGTTGGAATACATAAGAGCAGAAAAAGATTATATGAACTATATAGTGAAAAGACTTACAATCACAATCAATCCTTTGTGACATATGTTAATGTATACTCCAAAACATTCAGAAAAGTGTGCTGGACAGCGAAGTCACTCTACATCCGACGAAATAAAAATGACTTGGAAAATAATTACTGGTGAGACAGGAAGGGCTGTAAACAAGAACTTTGAAATTCGGCTAAATGTTAATAATAGTAAAATAAATTCTGATCAAGATGTTGCATCCTATTTTGAAAAATTTTTTTCAGATATTCCTGTCTTTACCACCAAGTCACTTGTTTCTTCTCCAACTGTTGCAGAGTCCTTATTAAAAGAAAATATTAAAGAATGTAAAGATAATTTCTATTTTAGTAATGTAAGCGATAAAGATATTGTGTCCGCTTTTAAATCTCTGGACATTAAAAAAACTGTAGATCTGTGGGGGATCTCAGTTAAGGTGATAAATTCTATTATTGATGTGATATCACCTTGCCTTGCAGCTATTTTAAAGATTGTAATACTATTTTTATAATTCAAAAAGGCGATTCGAGCAGTCTATAACCTGGGCCCAAAGAATCGCTGAGAAAAATGTTTACGAAATTAATGTAATGACTGTTTTTCTCAATACATATTTGAAAATATTATGTATGTTCATAAAAATAAAATGATTTTGTAAAACATTGTGAACACATAATATAAATACAAGGAATAAGCATAATTATGTTCTTCCAAAAACTAGGCTCGAAGAACAATGAAATCCTTCATGGGACAATGTATACACTTCTACAATAAAATACCAGAAAACGTTCAGCTTTTATCTGTAAATAAATTTAAAAAGTTGTAAAGGAACGTTTGTGTGTTAAAGGATATTATTGTTGTAATGACTACTGATAGATAACACACCCTGGTAATGAACTGTTCGCTCCAGGCTATTTCAAAGTAGTAAAATGTAAGGTTTTATGTAAAAGTTTTGTAAAATTTATTGAAGAAAAGGAAAAGAAAAAGTCCCTGAGTTTTTACGCCGGTTCTTCTCAGGTCAGAGGCTTCCATTTCCGAACCGGTGGTAGATTATTTGACATTCAATAAGAAAGTGTAACGCTTCCATATTGAATAAAGATATTTGACTTTGACTTTGAAAAGTTTATATAAATAACCTGGATATAATGTACTATATTCTAGAAACCATTTGCTGGGTCTAAACCATGAAAAAAATTCGTAGACATATGATTAATTATAGCAGTACTGTTGTAAGGATTTTGTCGCGTTTAATAACTATACAATTATTCTAAATTATACCCCACTTTTCAGATATTTTCCAACATCTATAATCCAGCTGACATCTTAATGTGTCTTGGATTGTCACATCGTTCGCACTTTACTAGGAAACTGCGTTGACATAAGCCGTTTATCTCCTATTTACACTGTATTCATCAAACTGCAAATAATTGAATGTTAAGCAAACATAACAGAAGATGTATATTGTGTAAGTTGAACCCTATTTAGTATTTTTCAGAATAACAATCCACTGATTTTGGCAATAAAAATTAGAGTTTTAATTTGATTACTGCCATAAAAAAACAACTAGTGCAAACTAAAATACAGTATGCTACAAAATAAATTACACACCGGTTGGAGAAGGGATTAATTCTTATTTTGCAGTGGAAGGATATCCACGGTTGTGCAGTTAACACAAGTAACTTTTCACCGGCAAATTATAGCGACCTGTTTATGAACACAGTATAAGAGTCAATATTTAAAAACGTACATATTTGATATCTCGGTGTGAATAAAACATTAAACTTAAATGGGTTCATATTTCATTTCAATTTATTGTGTTTTGTAAGCTATAAGGCCTTTTTATTAATAGATAGTTCGCAGAACTTCATTACCATTTGTGTTCCTTTTCCCAATTTTCAAGCAAAATTATAAAAAAATTAAACGAAACTTTCAAAGAATAATATTTTTTCTTATTATTTATTAAATATGATAGTTATTGTATGAATATATATGAGATAACGACCAGTTTTAGTTGATTTATACCAATAAAAATTGTCCCACCCTTTGCATTTCTTACCGTTCGAGAAATTCACATCACACGTCTTAAATATATCATAAATATATATATGTATATAAATAAGTTCCATAAATGTATATAATATATACATATATATATATATACAATTACTACATATGTACATATACCTACTTATTATGAAAACTTTACTCTTTCGCAGACCGTAAATAGCTTTTCTTCACCATTTTCAAAATTAACAAAAACCATAAACATACTATATCGACCTTGGTCTACTATACCCAATAATTGACATCTCGACTTAAAATTCATCAAAGAGAACACTAGATGTATGACGCCAATTCGTAATTGGCTAATATGTACAGAATTTAGCTAAACGTCGCTAAGCTCGTCTAGGAATGTCATTTCAGTGCGCTAGATTTTTTCTCCGTCACACAAAAATTTAAAAACTTAAATTGCACGAAACACAAGAAACGTCTCACCAACCCGCATTGGACCAGGGTGGTGGGATACGGTCCAAAAAACCCCCAATGGATAGGGGTGTAGGGAGGCCTATGTCCAGCAGTGGACTATCAAAGGCTGATGATGTATGATGTATGTACAAGAAACGTATTATGAGATTACAAGTGAAAAGAATGTAACATACTTTAATAATAATGTAAAATACCTTATGGAAAAATAAAGTTTAAATATGTAGAAGGCGTTCTTTGAGGATTTGTTAAAAAGTCTAAAGCCCTTGGGGATAAGAATTTTAGTTCCAGCGACAGAGCTGAACTGAAAAATAACCATTTTAAATGGCAAGTGCGAAATGAATTGGTATTCCTTAATTTTGCACTTTTAAGTATTTCCTTACTCTTTGGTTTAAAATTATAACCAAGATATTACAACATTACTTTCTTCTAATCATAGAAATTTCTTTACAGAATACTTTGATATAAGAAAATATACCTAAGTTGCATGATTTTTTTTTCGCCGATCATCATTTGGGAAAACTCAGATTCTATCGAAATACGATAACATCCGAAATGTCATTGTTGAAATGAAATGTCAATGTAAAAATATTATGAAACTTTATTGTTTGTCTGTGTCAAATGTAAAAATAAATAATGTCCTCATGTAATATAGAGACTTGTATGTAAAGAGTACGACGAATACGAACTATTCCGAAAAATACACAATTATAATTTCGAAATTTGATGAAAGGTTCTAAATAGCCTTTCTAGCCTTTGCACATCAGTGCTGATGTGCAAAGACGAATACAAATTGACTTTCCAATAATTATGAAATTCTTGGTGAAGAAGAAAATATTTTTTTATAGATAACTTTATTCGATTTTTTTTCTAACGATTATCACCAGAGAGTATTTATAGCATTTGTTATGTAAAGTTTGAAAAATAATTTATGTAAAAGATTTTCGGTAGTTAATCTACTTCTACATTTTGAATCTGCAACATTTTTTTTTATATTCGCCTAGTTTTGCAAATGCTAAAATGAATTGAAGCCTCTTTCAAAAGAGCGAGCCTCACCTTGAATTTGTTCTTGTACGACATCTTATAGATCATTTGAAAATCAGTAACGCACCCTGTGACATTAGGCAATTATTTTAATTTAAATTATCAACCTTAAGTATGCTTTCAATGCGTTAATCAAAAGCATACTTAATGCTTTAGATGCAAATATAATTTGCGAAGGTTTAAAAAGGAACGGTATTAGTTGTGTTTTGTATGTCTATTTTAAATTTTGTGTTAATGTCTGGAAAGGTTTAAACTTTAATTGCTCAACAAATTTTGACATTGCGAGACTGAATAAAAAGAAAAGCATTTGACTTTCGAGTAAAATTTAGCTTAAATTATTAAGCGTTAAATAAAAAAAAGCGAAGATATATTGCCAAATTAAGCTAGGAGGAGATGAATAAGTCAGAGGCTTAAGAGACGTTATACACGTTATTCACTTAACTTTTTAGCTCACACATGTAGGACAATAAATTTAAAAGTCTCATCATTTTCAGTAGAAAAGTTATATATTTTATATTTTATTGTTATCTTTATATATATAATTTTCTTGTGTACCTACGTGTTCATTGACGGTGAACACCTAAGTGACTAGTCCGATTTGAATCGATTTTTTCTGTGTATTCAACAAGTGAATTTGAGGATGGCTTACATTTACAAATAAGCCCAGCAGATGGTGCTGCAGCCAGTATCTAGATAATTTATCTATACAGCAACAGAAAAAATTATAAAGGTGTAATGACCTAAGATATCTTTTTATTACTACATAATATGAAACAAAGTCGTTTTCTCTGTGCCGATATCCCTATGTATGCTTAAATGTTGCAACGCTACGGATTTCGATGTGGTTTTAAATAGAGAGAGTGATTGAACAGGAAGGTTTTTTTTTATAGCACATGATTTATTAAGCAAGTTACAGTTATATTTTCTACCAGCATAGCTCTCGTGCAAAACAGGGGCCGGTTGCTAGTAGATTATAATATTTTAAGTAACGTGATATGAAATCTAACTGAATGAATGATATATGAGTTCAGAAGAGCTAGAATAAACAAACAATAATATATGCTTTATCAATAATATAATTAAAGTAACTTATATACTGGTTTTAGTTTCAGCTTAGATTAAAAAAATAGCTCAAGAATTAAATATAGTAAAAATATAATTTTCGTTACATATTTGTCTTGTTATTAATCACTGCCCTCCTTTTTAAGTTATCGAATAGTTAATATGTTAAAAATAAACAAAAAAAACATACTGTGAAATTATATTTACGGTAGAAAAGCTTAAACGTACACGGACTTTTACCGAGTTGGATGTTTATAAAATATGCGTACCCACGTATCATAGCGAGTTTATAAAATAAGAACTGTCATAAGCGACATTTAATTTAAATTCATGTTACAGAAACCTTTACAATTTAAAATTTTTAAAGTATTCCATGATATACAACAATAAAAATTAATTATAGAGTATTATGTAGTAACAGACATCGAACCATACAAACAACTTCGTAGCCTAGTGGTATGCGCGTGTGCTGTAGAAACTGGAGGTCGTAAGTTCGAATCCTGCGGGAAACAAACAAATTTTTATTGTTGTTTCCTAGTTAGTTAGGGCAATTTGGGTAGATCACCCAATTGTCTGCAAAGTAAGATGATCCATGCGTCGGATGGGCATGTAAAAAGTCGGTCCACCCACCAACTCGCATTAAACCAGTGTGGTGGGATACGGTCCAAACACCCTAATGGATAGGGGTGTATTAGGGGAGACCTATGTCCAGCCGTGGACTAACAAAGGCTGATGAAGTGTGATGTAACCGAAATAGAAACATATTTTTACGTTCACGTAATATCTATCCGTTGGTTCTTTAAGATCTTTAGAAATATGTCCATTGGAACATGAATATAAAAGAAATAGCTAACAAAAATGCTTAAAAGTCATACTTGTTTTAGGTCTTGAAAATGGAATCAAATAAATTGAAAAAAATCTAGTTTCTCTTTCTAATTTAATACATTCTGATAGTAATGTCAACGGTACAAATTCAGTTTCACTTGCTTTAAGGATGCGCATTCTCGATTAAAATCCAACAGGCTCGAATTGTATAAAGCGTTAAACAGAAGAGCGAGCATAATGAGAGTAAAAGGTAACTATTTGTATTCGATTTCAAAGGTGGATTGAATCAAAGGCACGCTTTGTACCGCTTTCCACAGACAAATTTGTAATTGGTACATCTACAAATTTCGAACTAAAATATTTAAGTTTGTTTATAAAAAAAAACAAATGTGATGTGATGCATTTCAAAATGTATATGGTATGGCATGGCCATGTTTTATCGCCTCAATTTGAGAAAAAAAAAACGTTAACCTTTAATTTTATCAATTGGCATACAATTTCGTTTTCGGATTCCCGAATTCCAACACGTATTCCTCGTCGTCTAATGATGGAAAAGACAGGGACTATATGGGCTATATGGGACTGCTCGGCCTTGATAAAATGGCCGGTACAACCAAAAAACATACACTTACTCTTTTCTCATGTTGCTTATGCTGGGGATATGGAAATGAGTTGCAGCTGTCTTTGGAGATCCCTACATAATTTGAAAGCTTCTGTTTTCTGACCAGCGGATATCCTCTAGTCGGCCGTCCAAGGGTTCAGTGTCAGAGGAAAAGGTCTCGCGTGTAGGTTACAATTTGTATAGAAAGCAACATCAATTTTTACTTAAAACGAATCTCTGACACTTTTATTAAAGTTAATGAGGTGAAAAGCTATCATGGTTTTCTCAATAATTCTTCTCTTAAATTTTCCGTTACGACAAACAGGCTTAGCGGTTTTATGGTATCATATCTGCTCCACATTTTGCGGGTAACGTTCAATTTGCAGTTATCCATCGCGCTCGTTTCCTTCTAACAAAGCTAGGTTAAAATTTTTGTAAACGTTTTTTGAATGTAAAGTGTTTCAATATCAATTTCTTTATTTTAACTAAATTAGTAGACATTTAAAGTATATTCTGTAATCATCATCATCATCATCAGCCTGTGATAGTACACTGCTGGACACAGGTTCCTAATAAAACCTCCATCCGTTAGGATTGGACCATCCACCACGCTGGTCCAATGTGGGTTGGTGGGTGGACCGACTTTTATGCCCATCCGACGCATGGATCATCTTTACTTTTCAGACAATTGATCGGCCAAATTCCCTAACAACTAGGAAACAACAATCAAATTTGTTGAGTCCCCTGCAGGGATTCGAACCCACGACCTCCACTTTCAAGGCACATGTCATACCACTAGGCTACATACACGGAGGCAGTTACAACAGCCAATTTGCATTATGTCGAGTCGTGAATCATAATACCATGAAGAAATTGTTTTGTACTTTTGTTCCCTTGCTTTTAATCGTGATTTTATCAATCGGGGACAACGATTAAATATTTTTTTATAAATACATGACAAGGCTTTGATCATTCACTTAAAATCTAATTAATAATTGCACACTTAAGTAAAAATTCGTGATAAAAAAGTCAAAGTCTTATCGTAAATTTAAAAATTTTACAGCAAAATATTAATTAGAAGAAATAAATATTAATAATAAGAATCTCCATCTGGCAGGCAAGTGGCTATTTATGCCTGATGATTTAAGCCTTCTTTTCATAGTTTGCAATTCTACGAACCTCTTGGAGCTTGCTCAGAAGAAGTAAAGGTACGATTTCTAAGCACACTGGTAACGATGAACCGGTCGTCTCTGACAGTTTTTCTTTTCCGTCCTTGTCCTGCGAGTATCGTATACTGCCCGGTCTGACGGTACCTTGAAAACTCGATGTTACACAGACTTTGATACTCTAATATTTTGGCCACAACTTGGTAGGTGTGCCCAGCTTCAATTAAAGTAACAGCCCTAACAACTTGGGACGCGTTAAGGTATGGCATTATTTGCAGTAAAAATTCACATTTAACACGATAGACAAAACAGTCATGGTCAAATTTTTGCCGTAGCATGAAAAGTTATTAATTAGCAATAATTAAGAAAAACACAAATGATATCTGAAAATAAAGAACAACAAACTTTCGTTTTTTAATGAGGATTTCATAATATTTGTAAGTTAATTACAATAGGAAATATTTAACCTTTTTTTACGATCCTCTAAATTTGTCCACGAGTGTATTTTACGTGTCACGTTGTTTGTCCTCGATGGGATCCAACTTTAACCGATTTTTAGAAAGTTGGCACACCATGTGTGTAGTTTAATTCAAAATGGATCATAGGATAGTTAAAATCTGAATTTAACGTCGCATTATTGTTTCGTTGTGAATTACTTTCTGACAGTCACAATTTACTGACATATGTATTTGAAACGACTCCATGTAAGAGAACGGTCATCAGGCTATTTACCGGGCTGGTGTAGCACCGGTACTTAGTATTGATCTTGTCAATGCTTTTAATTTACTCCCAGGGTAGTGAAAAAGAAATTAAAGAAGCCTTGGTCTATCATCAGGTATCGCCATAGCTCATACGAATTGTAAGAGCCTATTTGTCTGGAAGGTATATCAAGTATACATGTTGGCAAAAGGAAATCACTATAGATAGATGATTGCGGGGTTCCACAGGGGTCTGGGTTGGACCCTTTACTGTGGAACCTGGCTATTGTTGCGGTGCTACGAATCACACGTCCCATTTGAGTAAGTGTTATTTGGTATGCAGATGACACTAATACGAGATAACGAAGATAATGCTGAGATAGTATGTCACCTTCAACCTCTCAGGATTAAGCGTTTTGAAAATCACCGAGTTGATCTTGGGATTGCGCGACATAAGACGAAGGCACTTTGGGTTCATTATATGGCTCGCCCAGAGAAGAGAAACGCCGCCTTTACGCGCGATTGCCCTTTACGGATCGCCAGTATGGTCAACGTCTAAAGAGCGGAAAGGTCCGAAAACAAGGGCATGGGCAACTAGTCAAAAAAATCTGGGAGGAACAACTGCAAGAGCCTCGAGCCTCCAATACATGAATTGTTGGCGCTGGCCAAACATTGTATGGTGGCTTCAATGAGGCAGTTTTGCCGACTTTTCGCGTCACGCAGATGCTTACTATGTGTGGATGTTTTGGTAAATATTTGTTTAAAATTGGGCAAACAGATACCTCAATGTCACCATTGCGACAACATCCCAGATTCAGCACAACATACTCTCGCCGAGTGCCCTTCTTTGATTGGCCATGAGCCTCTCCTACAAAAGATGTTATGAAGGCGGCATTAGCAGATACGAGATCATAGATTGCACTCGTTTGCATTCCATTGCAAAAACAGACCGCACAAAGGGAGCGGGAACGGCAAATCCTCACAGGAAGGATCCGTAGCCTTGAGTAAAGCGAAGCCGCGATCGAATAACCCTATATAAAAGTGCCGAGTCAAATAGCGCGCTGATTTTACCATAATCGTAAGTGGATTAGGCAGTAGGCCCTGTGTTAGTTAACGAAGATGGAAAACTTTTTCAAAGAATTCTTTAACGCAGAAAAATATTGTTGTTTTATTCAAATCCGATATCCTCGTCCATTTTCACACTGAGTTTGTATGCGTGGGTATTTATCAACATAATAACATAAACGTTACCTTTCCAAAACTATGTCAATAAGTATAATGAGATAGTGATCAATTTTAAAGAAAAAAAATGCTTTAAAAATCTCTTGACTGTTAATAAAGAACAACTAAAAATTAAGATTACGCTGCGAAAAAAGAATGTAAAAGCAGTATTTTTATTTTTAAATATACTTAGTAAGCGCATTTACTTCGTGATATTTGCAAGGACAGCTTAACTTCGTGTGATGGCGGGGAAAGTTGAACATAAATCACATCCCGCGGGAGCAACTTGCCGCTGACTACTCCGGTTTCTGTTTATATTTCTTTGATCATTTCAAGTATATACTTTCAGATTTCGAGCCTTCGTTCGCTTTGCAATTTTGCGTTTATGTAATATGAAACAAGATTTCACAAATCAGACCTTTCAAGGTGCATTTTGACATGATCATAACATAAAAAGGTACAAAAGTTTACTGTTACTATCCTTGTAGAGTCGTCACGTATATAGCTATAAAATAATAAATGGAGGAAAAAGATAAAAGAACATGGCTTTTGCAACGGATTCCTTCTAGTATATTTTAAAATGACTTGAGATAGTCAATTATTGTTGTAAAAATATTTTTTATTTATTTTCCTCATTTAATAATCGAAGATTATATTGGACATAAATTGGATATATAACAATGTTAAAATTTTAAGTCTATTAGGTTCTATTTGTTGACAGCTCACATGTATATTTGTGTTTGTGTAAAACCATTTAAACTTTGAATTTAATTTTGCAACGTTAAGTTATATTTATTCAGCGTTAATAATCAATTTCATAGCAGATTATGCTATAAAATTGATTATTGTAAACCCTACATCTATCTTCACAATATTTATAATGATAATAACAGAACTGCTAAGTTTCCTAGAAAAAAATAAAAATGTGTCTAAATTTTTGTCGCATCACATTTATTTCACGCAAACTCTGCACTAAGCCATTTGTAAATGTCCCTACATATGATATAGTTTTCACGGCACATGGCATTGTGACTTTGAAAAATAATCAGTGAAATTTAATTTAATTTCTTGAGCTTATATAAGATTTAAGATAAATTATATATATAAAAAGACAGTCACGTTATTTTGAAACATTACTACTTTAAAAAGGCTTTACGCAAAAAAACCTAATTTTTATGCATTATATATAATTACTATATAGCGTTCATAATTATTTTTTTCAAACACAAAACAATGTTGATTTTGTATGTTTTTTTTTATGTTTCAAGGTTATACAATAATATTGAAATACCTATACAATGCTCCGAAATAATATATACTTTTTAGTATAGGATATTATTTTATAAATCATTTATGTACATCTGTTATTTTTTCTTTTTGAAAACAGACAGAACGGCATTCCTGTAATCCTTTGGATTAATATCAGAAAGGGTAAACTGAATTTTATAATCAGATTAAAGGGTGGTTAATTGAAGGCACTGACGTCTGTTAACGACTGCCAAGGATAGTACTTAATACTGTGACCTACTTTTAACATACCCATCGGACGAATAAAGCATTTGAGATTTTACTCAATAAATGTAATAAGTTTTGTGACTACCAGCAACAAGGCCCGTGGCATTGGTACGGCGCTTTAAAAACCGGAGGCCGTAGGATCGAATCCTGCTGGGACCCAACAAATTTTCACTGTTGTTTCCTAGTTGGTTAGTACAATGCGGCCTGATCAAAGAGATGTAAAGTAAGATAATCCATGCGTCAGAAGGGCATGTAAATGTCGCTAATGCGCCGGACCACACTCTGGTCGTGTCGGTCATCCTCCCATACGAACTATAAAATTAGTAAAGAAAGAGGGAGTGCACCTGTGTTTGCGCGTACTTTTTACACTATAATATCTCTTGCGCTGTTGGCTAATCTCTGATGTAGATCATTGCAAATTTGTAATTGACTTAGGGAAGGACATTATTGACATATAGATACCGACTATCTAGCCAATTTCGTACTCGTTCGATACTGGTAACTCGTTAATCCAGTAATTTCGCAGCTATTTGAAACCGTAATAAACAGTAACATATAGTTTTGCGAAAACAAAAATCAACGTGGTGGTTGCTTTTGCGAATACTGCACATTTTTTATTTTAATTTTGCCATTACCATGGACGCTAAAATAGACAATTTTCAAATTAAACGTTGGTAGCAATATGTAAAGAACCGAGTTGAGGCAACTATTATTGTTTTCGGTCTTACGTGATGTTCTTAATAAAACTTAAATTTTAACTTACCTGCTATACATTTGAAAATAGACAAAACTTTGATTTCGCAGAGTTGAAAAGCCACGCAATTTAGACGTACCTAATATCCATTCATTCTAATCTGACGTTGCATTATGATGGACAAACAACATTTAAAAGACGTAATCCATTTACGACTTATAAAGAAATGCTGAGAAAACTTTGAATGGTCTTTCAAAGTTTTGAAAGTTTTTTAGAAACTATTTTCGAAATTGAATTGAAATTGTCGACAAAATTCGTAACAGTGATAAATATTAGTTTACTTTAGATTTAAAACGATTATATAATTTCAGGAAATTTTTTCTCAATTTCTCTATTCTAGGGGCTATCCCTGAGATGCATATTTGTGCCCTGGGGTAGTCTACTGCCAAACAGTAGGGTGAAAACACTACTGTGTTTCGGTTTGAAGGGCACCGTCGTCGTATTTACTGGGTGCGAGACGAACATGCTGCCTGAGCCAGTGCGCTGGTGATACCCGGTGACACATCCACGTGTGGCCCGGAGTGCCCGTCTCGGCCCACTTGGAATTTTTTTAAATTAAAAATGTAGTATAACAGATCGACACACTGAACTGTAATCATATAGAGATCGATTTTCCCCGTCAATAAGGATAAGCGTATTTTCTACTCAGCGACAGTTAATGTTACCTCTCATCACTTTTCTCCCCCTGTGAAAAGGAACTCACTCTTAAAAGTACATTATTTTCACGGCATTCTTTAAATTGGCATAAACAATTCATAAAGTTTAAAATCCAAACACCTAATGCCGAGTAAGAGGCTTTTGTTTTTCCCAACGAAAAGTTACTCGATATATCAAAGATCATGACAAGAAAATGGTGGAAATTGAAACAAAAACCTAGTTACTTCGTGTCTTGTGGATTACTCTCTACTACTCTTCAAAAACATTACAATTTATAGTGAAAATATAAAATAAACTCCTTATACCGAAGATGAAAGAAGAACCAATAAATTAATGTTAAAGGATGTTATTGTTTTGCTTCTTGGAAGTACCGCCTCAAGCTAGTAGTATCGGCAGCCTTGCTTTATAAATCGTGTATGCGAATCTTACGCTTAAGTTAGAGTTATCTGCATCGATCATCAAATTAAGGAAAACCTAAATGATCCATGCATCGGATATCATGTTAAAAGTCGCCCTGGTAAGCAGTCGTATCGACGTCTGTGCATTAATTTAAAACCGAACCGACTATAAAATGCAGTTAACGGCTTTATAATATAAACCCAAAGAATAACAGAGATGCCGTTCTTTTTGTGTCAAAAGGAAATATGTCAGATATTCACTGATAATTTATATAATGATATCCTAAAACCAAATAAATATATTTCTGCGAAGCTTTTGACGCTTAAATACTATTGTATAACTATTGAACTATAAAATATCACACAAAATCAACACCGAGATTTTAGTTTTAAAAAAAATTATGAATAGATATTGCCGATAAGCGCAGAGCTCAAATCGATGTTACTGTAAACTTTCGTAAGAATTAAAGTTTTGAAGACTTAGCCTAAGTAAAGAAGAAGTTTGAATCGGATAGGCCAAACTTGTTCGTTCAAATCTTTTGTTTTTCCAATAACGTTCGTAATTTTTTTCGAAGTTAATATTATTCAATTATGCAATAAATAAAATTACAACGAGAACGGGTCAAGCTCAGTGATTATCCCCGTCAAGGTCGTCCGAAAACTGCAGTCACACAAGAAAACGTTGATGCTGTGCGTAAGCTGATTGAGGAAGATCGACATATTTTTTAGTATTAGTTATAAAAGGAATTATTGATTATTTTTTAAATTACTCACGCCAAGAGGACTACTTGTAATTGAAGTCATGACACAGCTTCGTAATGGAAGTCATGATTGTATTCAAGAATCGCAGTTTTTCCAAAATATTATATCTTATTTTCTTAAAAATCCAAGGATGCCATCAAGGCATTAAAGTGACTCCTAAAGATCTCATATTTCTAAAATGCTTTCAAGGATAATAAAACTGAAACATAGTGATGTTGCGTACTACAACTATTATTTTCAGTTAAGATATGATTGCGTCACGTGATCCTGGGTGTTTATTTTTAATTTTGATATGCTGCATAATAAAAATAATGCAATAAAACATAAAGCCCTATATAAATCAAATTTAACAAACATCGTTTTATTGCCTGGCTAATACCAATATTACTACATAAATATTTATTATACTAAGACTTAATTGACTGCATATCACGAGCTATATTGCCCCAGAGAATAACGAAGGACCATAATTCTAAACTTTTGCATAAGATAAGTAAAAAAAAATGTTAAAATACAATGATTTGTATCATCAGAAAAAAACAAAGGAGAATGCATATTAATTTATAAAGATTTTTGTCTTATCAAATTTCGCGCGAACTTACTACAAACCGTTTATACTTGTCTGTCAATACATATATGACATCGTTGGTTCACTGCGTGGCTTTGAGACTGAAATTTTACAGGGTGGTTTTGATTAAAAAATTAACGGTATGTATAAATGTTCATTATTAATATGACTTTTAATAACATATAATGTTAAAACTTAGGTGTAAGCAAGACGTTTTCCACAGAGCCTTTCCAAGACAATATTTGATTACTATAGACCTAACCAATCGCATTGTAACGTCTATCGAAACTCTATATTCTATTTGGGTCCAAGTATTTTTCTATAGTAGGTATTTATAACAGCGATCTCCACCATCAAATTTCTACATACCAACAGTCCACTCATTGTTCTAGCAACTGTACCATTTTAAAATGGTGTACATCGCAAAATACATGGAGATATTCTTTGATAAGACTCACACTGTTTCACTTAATATTTTGTCCAGTAAATAAGATAAAAAAACTGTTCTTCACAGTTTACAATCAAAAACATAATCTTATTTTGCATCCACATAACCGATTTTAACCGAGAAAAATAAATCAATTTAGTTAACTATCTGATATATTTAAATATATAATTATATATAAAAATCCGTAAATTTGTGGATTTGAAACGTATAATAATCGCGTAAATAAAAGAAACACTTACGTGACATTGTTATACTTGTAATATTAGTATATCGTAACATTTTTCAGATTTCTTATTTTTTTTGTCACACTAACTTTGTAAATTAAAGGCTACTTTATTATTACGCTTCATGAGCTGATTTATTGTACAATTTTAAATCCTCCAAATAATAAGTTTAGATGCAATCAGGAGATAGGTGGTAGACGGTTGATATTATTCCACTATTGTGACCTGATGCGGTGGGTGCCAGACCGCATTTTGTATGGTGGGGTTGAAGCGAGAGGATGATATAATGATGACGTTGCGGACAACGAATTTATCATTTTCCGCAGCCAAAACAAGGTTAGCGGTAAAATTAAACATCTTATCAACTTTTCTCAGTGGAACTCTAGTTTCTGCAATGAACAAGGATATATTTATGAATAAAACTCCCAGTAAACCCACCAATCAGATGACAAGAAGGATCTATGTGGTTTTGGTCGTGTAAAACCAATACAGCCAGTCCATGCGCACTAATATGAAAGGTATGCGCAGCCATTTGGTCACGTAAAAAAATTACGAATGCGTTTCTTATTATTGCTTGATACTTTTACATCACGGTGTTCAAAGTCTTGACTGTTCACCTAAAGTACGCCCTTTTGGAAACTATGTACGTGTTTATAATTTATGTCCTCATAAAAAGTATGTATTAAGTATCAAAGAAGAAAGCTTAAGGGCAAGGTAATATCTTGGTCGCTTTCTTGCTCATTGTAACGGGGTCGTTTATAAAGATAATCTCACTACATAAACGTAATTTACGTTAGTAACGCCCATCGGGTAGACCAAAGAATTTAGATTTATGGCTCAGCCTTAACTTCGTTATTGAAATAGTTACTATTTTCGTGAAATGGTACAGACATTATACACTTTAATTACTGTAGTTAAACATGTATATAAACATTATATATACAGCCTGTTAAAGCCCGCTAATAGTGTGTGTTCAACGTTACCTGTTGTTTTTTATGAAATCTATTTTGGAGTTTTCGTAAATAATCTACTCATCTAATATTCTAATTTTACAAGCTATTTACAAAAAATGTATATTTTACAGTAGAAATTGGAAACAAACTTTTATATACAGTTATAATTTATTCCGGGAGAAGAGAAACGTTAAATAATACGCATTGTATTTTACGGGTAATGACGTCCACATAAATATTTTTATGGAGACCGAGTTAAAAATTTTCAGTATATTGGAAAAAATGACTGGCAACAAGACGCATGACATCTCAGTCTACCCCGTGACCACGGCCGCTGGAAAGTGTTTAAAACGTCGGGAATTTAAAATGTAAAATAAACGCTATAAAATCCGTAAAGTCATTTTATTTATTAATGTATAATATTCGCGCAAGCAATAGAAATAATTATATTGGAAAAGGTAAACAAAAAGCGCTTATATTTTTTGGTCGCATGAATTAATTTGTTTTGTTTTTTTGGTAACGGAGTTTCAGAAGAAAGTACGGCGTAATGACATGGAAAACTTTGTGGCCATGTGTATTGAATTCATCGATGTGTATTCAATCAATATTTTTAAATAAAGCTAATGCGATGTTTCAACAGGATTAAACAAAATTTCGTTAAAAAACTCAAATGGTACTATTTACGTCTAAAAGGTAATATATACACTATTTATTGCACGTGGTGTAATGTTTTATTTTTATTTTTAAATTATATTTTTTTTCGATGTTGTAATCCCAAATTTTTATATACTTATTACAAAAAGCTTAATCTACCTTGTTACAAATATAGCATAAAAAAAATATCCTTAATCTTGAAATAAGTTTACGCTTAATTGTCATCCCTTTAAAAGCGAGAGCTCAAAAGCAATACATTTATAAGAAAATAAAAGTAAAGAATAGTTAATGATATGTTTTATGTATCCCTTGGTGACACGGGATGTATTCCTAAATTGCCTGTCCCGTCTGAACAAGCGAATTTGTCAGGTGGATAATATAAATAACGTCCCTTAAGCCCCTTGATTTTTTTCACGCGCCTTGATTCACTTTAAACAACTACTGCAAAAAGAAATGGTATAACCCCGTTATTTCATGGAAAAGGATTCATATGAAATAAGGCTATAAAGTTTATTTATTTTCAGCATAAGAAGTATACGCTTTTTAAAACTACCATATACAATTACATTTATAATGTAATACTTTTATCAAGTAGGAGCAGATGGGTTAACTACATCATCATCATCATCATCAGCCTGTGTCAGTCCGCTGATGAACATAAGCCTCCCCTAGGCTGGCAAGAGAGTGACCACCACCCAGAGAAGGACTCAAGAGAGAGTGTCGTGTTTGCTCCAGCACGGCACCTTAAGCAACGGTCCCGATGCCCCAACACAAACGGAGAGAGGAGGCTCGCGAGGGCTACGTCGCGCCGGGGTCGCCGAAGACTCTCAACAGTATACTCGGCCCCGGGCATGAGTGAGGAGCAACCGTTAGTTTTTTAGGGGGTATACTGGCTGCTCTATCTTGGTCGAGGAGCCCCATATATCCCTGCTGCCTCCACACCACAGTGGTGGGGAATCCGTAAGCTGGATTTTTCCTAAAAAAAATGGCATCCTACACGTTTGCCGAGGTTAACCTATGGCTAGTGAATACTAGCTCCTGTCGCTGCCTTTACGCTGGAGTCGTCAGGTCCATGGTCCTCCACGGGGCGCCCGTGTGTGCCGACACCCTCCAAAAGGAGAGTACTTCGGTGCTGAGAAGAACCCAGAGGTCCTCGTGTCACTCTTCTTCTGGCGCGAGGAGGTGAGATCTCGGAGCTGCAGGTCAGCCCCGGAAGAAATAAGGGAGTGCAGAGACGACTTGCGCTCCCTTACAATTCAAGATTGGGAGCTGCGGCTGGAGCATCCCAGCACCGGCCGTCGAACAGTGAAGTCCATACGCCCGGTTCCAAAGTGGTGACTAGAAAGAGGACGTAAAAGTTGGAAATAAGTAAACAACATTTTTGTTTAATTTTCAAACCAAAATTTAATCTTATTTTTGCTACTTTATAATCCAAAGATAATAAAAATATAACCTTTCTGAATAATGATGAACCGAATTGAATTTTAAAGGCGTAATGTAATTCCCTTATTTTATTAATTTTTCTGTTCGATAAAAAACCTACCTAAATTAACTTGTTTTATATAGTCGGGCCTCAGCTGGCGTTGGCTCTAATCAGGCCTAGTCATAGATAACTCACAAGTTCTTTAAGTGACGCACCCCTTAGACATTGATAAATTATTTTAATTTAAGTATCCGTCTAAAATACACTCGTAATAAAAACATTTCGTTCTTTAAATAATAACATTCAATGGAGTAATATTAGCTATTTTTTATCCATACTAATATTATAAATTCGAAAGTAACTTTGTCTGTCTATCTGCCTGTTTGTCCTGTCATAACTGTAACCATTGAACTGATTTCGATGAAAATAGGACACAGGCAAATAATTATGGCCTTGAAAGTGGTCTAAAGCGTTACAATAAAGGATGAAATTTTATATGGTAAATGTCTCTGTTAACAGAAAACGATGGAATTTTGTGTCAACATACTTGAAACGTGCCAAAAGGATGTTTTTCAAGCAATTTGAGAATTGAACTAGAGCTTGAACGTCAATATGGAAATTTGTCATCATCATAGCGAAAGCCATAACAAACGATAAACACATACAAAGAAACACTTCATCACTACATATAGTATAAAACAAAGTCGATTCTTTTGTCCCTATATCCCTATGTTCGCTTAAATCTTTAAAAGTACGCAACGGATTTTAATGCGGTTTTATTAATAGATAGAGTGATTCAAGAGGAAGGGTTAAACGTATAACAACATCTATAAAATATTACAGCAACACTGTTATTTTTGAGTTTTTAATGTGATGTCGTAAATAATTAATTTTTTTCCGCTTATACATTGCAAACGGAGGCTGAACCCTACAAGATTAATCAAAATAAAGTACCAAGTATTGTCCTCATTAAAAAGGTTAACAGAAAACTCCGCGATGGTACATATTTATCAGTTATGGATATCCCACAATAACATTTTTGTCATTTACTTTATACGACAAATAATGGCTAAATTTCAAGCAATTTTAAGCAATACAGCATACCCTTTATCCAATTAAAAGCCTTTAATACATTGTTCATTTAATAAACATCTATATGGCCCTTTACAGCATATGATTTAAATGAATAGAAATAGGTAGTATGTCAGTCGTGGTTTATCATTGTTTGGCATTAAAATTCAACGACGAATCGAAAGGTATGTGTTGCTTACAAGGAAAAGTGGAAATAGAAGAAATTCTCCCTTTACCTGAACACCTTCGCTCTCTTCTTACGGGTGATCCAGAGTCTCGCCGACCTCTTCATCGTTCGGATCGAGGAGGGAAAAGATCTTATTGGTTACAACATCCTTATGCAAGCACGTATATTAGAGAAGGCCTATGTCCATCAGTGGACTATCACAGGCTGATGATGAATTTAAATGACACTTATATGTAGAATTATCAAAGCTTAAATTTTTTTCTCGTAAGCTTTAAAAATTGTAATAAAAAACATAGTGTATTTACGTTTCTAACAGATAGACAGAATTATTATCTTCAAAAATATTTCTTTTTTATGTTATATAGAGCACTAAATGCTAAAAAAAGTTCTCAGTTATTTAGCGCTTTTGAAACGATACAAACGCAAGCTTTCTGCATATGTCCTGTTTTTTTTAATTTTCAAGCCGTCAAGCGTTCTAATATACCTAACAGCCTGTTCCAGTTTTAGTGAAAAATATGCTAATGAAATGCTAAGGCATAAAGGGATTGCGAAACTCAAATCTAAAAAGAATAACTAAACGTTATTTCAAAACACACAATTATTTTATTATCCTTTCATTTTAAACGTGAGAAGCAATATTGGTCATTAAATTGGATAAATTTATACGTATTCTGTCGATATTCGTATCAATAATATATTTATGAGTCATATATCTGTGACCTCACCTTCCAGGCGCCAGGAAGGAACAACGTGGTGGTTTAAGTCATTGCGGGTCTGATATAACCCGTCATTGCTTCCGCGAGGCGGGCGGGTATGCATAGGCATTGCCCCATGCAAAAAAGGAGCTTCCCAATAAATACACTGTAATTTTGTCGTGCATAATTTACAACCCAGATAAGAGCAACTATAAAGTCACATATTTAACGAGTTAAAGTATACCCAATGTTTTGTGCAATATAACTAAAGCACTTGTTTATTGTAAGGGCCATTTTCACAAAGCATACATTTTTTATCGCGGCCTTCATAAAAATGTACCGATATGTACATTATTACCTTAAAATACATGAATGGTGCTGAAAACTTTTTTTTCAGTAAATAACATGTTTGGATTTGATTTGAAATTAGTGAATATGACAACTCTACGTTTAGGTTGTATAGCTGTTAGATATGTATATTTATAAGTCTATGTGTTTTGCTTCTAAAAGATATACTAATGAACGTTCAAACAAATCCTAACACACCTACATCCTAATTAATTTACGTGTATTAAAAGTTACAAAATTAATGATTTTTAAATGATAATTCAACCGATAATGGAATGTTCGCTTCTGTTCTATTTTTCAATGATAAAATATGTGTACTTTTAATGGTATGTTAGATTATTATAAATAATAATTTAAAAAAGATGACAAACTAAAAATTGCCTGCTGTGTTTGCGCCGGTTGTTTTCAGAACAGAGGCGTTCTATCTAGAAACGAGGGTACCGTGTTTCACAATCAATGAGAGAAAAAGCTTCTCTTTTATAAGAACATTTAAGACCAGGAGGACACCCTGGAATCTGTAGAGGAAATTTACTTTGACAAATGATAATAACGGACTATTCTTCCGAGACTTATAACATGCTTAATATAAGCTCGCTTTAAGAAATAGTCCCATCTACTTGTAGAGTGTATTTATTTTTAGAGGATATTTAAATTTATTACTTTAAAATTTGTAGTTTAATTGGTTCCAATTCTCATATATTCAACAATTGTAAAAGGATCTAAGTGCTTGTAAAACCCCCTTTAATAATTAGTTTAAATACAACAAGATATTGGTGACTTAGGAAAAAAGATATATATATCCTAAAGAACAAACTTCATTATTTAACTGTATAATTTATTCTTTAAAAGCAGGAAATGTTAAAGAATATTTAATAGTTAGTTGCCAATTAAAAAACAATTATCTACGACTACAGATTCAAAATTTATATCGAAAATTAATTGGAACGACATAATAATTAAAGTTAATATTATTTTACTAATCAGCATTAACATCATGACTAAGATAACTGTTAAATAAGTACTTTAATAATATTATACAATAACTTCAACGACTTTCTTCAATTTTATCCATATCCATAAACAGAATATATATATATTATTAATCTAATAAAAAGTTCTGAGATTTTTATGACCGTCAACGTTGGTAAAGGAAAGCCCTATATGGCACAACGTCCACTTTTTGCGCGAAAGTTTGAAAGAAATATTGCTTGGGCTAAGTGTAGAAAAAGAGTAGAAAATTTAATGCCACGAAAAAATTGTTCGGTGTTATAACGCAAAATATGGGCTGTGAAAAAGGGGACCGAATTTTGGAAACTTTTGTTTTAGTCCTCGTACTTTAATCCTTTATTATGTTGATCCCAATATGTTTTGTACTCACTTATTACGTAATAATGTCTATGGGTTTGTATTACTAATTGTATGATAGATATTATCATTTTTAATCATAATGTATTTTTTATGAAACTGAACCAGTCTAATAGTTAATAAAAATTAAATAGATTTGTGATTTTCTTGGTCCTGATGATTTTGATTATATTTCCAAATGCAAATCTGCTATTATAACTTTTTATGACCACAATCGTTAACATGTCACTCCAACACGTCAGTTTTACATTTTAGAACTAAATGATCGACCCTTATTTTATTACAACAAAATTATTTGTGATGATTTTGTGTGGTTTTTACTTATATTACCTAAAAGGTTTAGAATCTGCTTCCTTAAATTAGTTATGTTAAGGCATTCAGTCCCTACTGGCTCATCGAATCGGTTTCCTTTAATAACAAACACAAAAATATTCTATAATATGTATTCATAATCACATAAATATGCCTTATAGGCGGAAATTTATTTAAAAAACACTTATTCAATCATCTTGTCTATTGGTATTGTGATGCTGGAGTTTTAATTATAGTTTATTCTCTATACGATCCAAATTACATGGTAAAACACAACCAGTCCAGTAAAATATATGCATTACATAAAACACATTTCCAGTGACGGCAGATCTAAAGCAAAGTATGTCACATTACAAAAAAAAATTAATTAACAACTTTTTCTGAATTTCGTCGCTAATGCTTCAAGTATTATATCCGTATTCCCCTCATGATTCCTTTTTATACTACGCTTTCCGGATTGACGGAAAGTGTAGCATTTTTCAAAATGATACTTAAGACAAAAAATCATGAAACTGGATTTTTAAAAAAAAAAAATAATTCTTTTTTCAAAAGTATACTCGCATTGGATTTAATAATAAAAGACATATATTTTGTTTAACCAGATGAGTTTTTTAATTTTTTTTGTTCCATAAACACAACGTTAATAATAACTGTTGGTTGATTGCAGGTATAAACTTATTTAGGTGGTAACGTTACGAGGAGCGATCGTTTAGCGCCCTGCCCTCAGAGCTCGACTAATCCTTGATGAAAGATGACCACAATGGATGTCCTGACGTTAGGAAATCGGCAATTAACTTGCCGATAGAACCTACTAAACTAACAGCTGTTCGCTTTGACGCTTTTTGATTTGGTATATTAAATTTGAAAAATTATGAAAAAAATTTAAATGGAATAACTAATGTATTACAATATGTTTCTGCGTCATTAGATCAATATTTATTTTTAAAAGATAAAGATGTTAGTGTTACATATGAGTCTATAAACGTAATTAACGCTGATAAAGTTTGCATATGAAGTAGAGGGAACTTAATGGGGTTAGGAAGTTTAAAGTTATAGCGTAAAGTTTAAGCTTCGTTATTGAAATAGTTAAGCCCTTCGTTAAATCGAAGCAGACATTAAACATTCAATTAAATTATACACTACTCCATATTAATATTATCGGCTGCGTTTTTGTAATAAACTTCAATAAAAAAGAACAACCATCTAATAATCTGCAACAAGAAGTTAAAATAATTTGGATAGTAGTAAATACTGGCCTACATATTTATAGTCCATTTTATAATCAGAATGTCCGAAAACTTAACGTTAAACAAACGGAAACAGATTTGATCGTAATCATCATGAGAAAAATAAAAAAAACTATACTATTTAGTTTTAAAATTATGCAATTTAAAAAAAAAGTTACAAATTTGGTTAAATACATAGTTAAACAAATTGGACTTAATTTTAGGATCAGTTTGTGGTACGATAAGTTTGAGATGCTTTGATTATCGTATCCTATGATTTAAATTATATATCTGTATTAAATACTGCATCGATATTACCCGTGCCATTTGTGGGTCACATTATTGTAAATGTGATGAAATATTAGTTAATTTAATTCAAAACTTAGTCGATTCTCGCCTCAAGTTGTAGCCAATCGTTTATTCGTTAAGCGTAAGGGATATTTTCGACACACATAATCAAAATGTATTACGATTTCAACACCATCCCTACTTATAAAGTGGTCAAATTATTTTTAAACGCTTAATAGTGTAACTACGTGTCTTTAAAATATTTATCGAACTGAATCCCTCTAGTCACAATTACTACAGTTAAAAGGTAAATAACAATTATGGCTTAGTACGCAATCCTTTTTCCTACATCCGCTCGGTCACAACAAACGGGGTCAGAGCTTTAATGGAACCATAAATGCTGCACAATTTGCGGTAACGTTCAATTTCAAGAAAAATATTGTGCTCGAATTTAAGCTAGCTTAAGCTGTGTATAAAACGTATAAAAGTGATTGTAAAATACTTAGAAATTACTAGCCTTTTTTCAATTTAAGTACAGGAAAATTATAAAATAACAATAGCTTAATAATTGATTACAATTTTTGATGATTATAAGTTTTATTTTGCTCTTGATCCTGATACAAACGTCAGTTCTATAAATAATTATAAACTTTAGTGGAATGAATTCCGGTTTTACTAAAAAAGGTTATAATTATTTATGTCCGCAGCATAATTAATTTTGTTACCTACATTCGGTAAAAGCTTTAAGCTTTGAGAAATTGGTATAAGCAAATAACAGTTGTTCAAATGATTCTTCCGTTTACATAGTACTTCAAAGTTCTTCAGTGTTCGTTTGACGCGCAATGATATGGTATTTTTATAAATTTATGGCCTGCATATGCAGTACATGATTAAAGACTAGCCAACAACAAGTTCTTTAAATTAAATAAATAAATGTCTAAAATAACTAAGATTTTTTTATATTTGTTAATGCAAGATTTTATGTTTTTTTCATAGCTTTTAAACTTGACAAGTGAAGAACATTATACTTTCTCTAGAACTTCGTCATATACACAGATAATAACAAAAAAATACTTAACAATTCGGAACCACTGTGCAAATTCTTAATACATGCTTAAACTAGGTCGAGCATGCGTTTCCGACCAGATGACTTAGTAGTTCAGGAGTTATCGTAATTTCATCGGATTTACATAAAAAAACAGTCACCAGCTATATTCCATCGTAAAATCATAAAGAGCGATTTGTTTCTTTATTATCACTAAACTAAGACGGTCCTATAATTAATTCAATGATCTTTTTGTCAACATCATCTTCATCATCATCATCAGCCTTATAATAGACATTGAATCACTCTTGGACTAGGCAGGCCTTCCCTATTGCCCGCCTTCTCCATTACATTTTCTTACTGTTTTTGGACCGTATCCTACTACACTGGCCCAATGCGGGTTGGTGGGTGGACCGACTTTTTACATACATGTTACTTTTCAGATAATTAGGTGATTGGCCCAAATTTGCACTAACCAACTAGGAAATAACAATTAAAATGTGTTCAGTCCCTACTGGATTCGTACCAACGACCTCCGTTTTTTAAAGGACCCACCTTTATCATTACGCTACGGTGAAAATTAAAACAAATTAAATTTAGTTACACCTAAGTATATCATTAATATACTACTAACAGACCCTACGCTACGCGTTGCTGCGGCTAATATTTTGTTATTTACATTGTAAGGGTGGTTCTAATGTAATAAGTAACTTATGAATGCTAAAAAATATTACATGTGTGTGGCAATTTCAACAACAAATTTAATTTTTGCAATTAAAATACTACAAAAATAAAGTACTACAAAAAATTATAATCAATTTTATCGCGTTTATTTACATATTAAATTATATTGTTACACCCAACGCTTCAAACATTTCAGCGCTCGTTTACGTACATATTGTAAAGTAGACACTTATTACTTTTTACCCGTAAAAAAACACTCTTAACACGTAAGTGACCTGTATTCAGAACGAAATCGAGTGCGAAATTCCTCGTTTATAGTCTCACATAAAATGTAATGTTAGATGAAGCGTATGTAAAAATATTTCATCAGTGTTATGGCTATGATATACATACAATGAGACCTTTGATTGACAATGTTAAAGGAATTATTTATATTTACTGCACGCTATAATTTTTAACATCTGAATTTAAATACTGTGAAATAGGAAAAGCAATATTTATTCCAATAAATCATATTGCTTCGTAAAACAGCACTTTAACGACTAAAGTGGGCGTAAATTTAAGTTTAAAAACTTGCGCTTATATAAATTTCAAATGACATTTTATTTGCAATATTCGGGTCCTGTGTTATCTCCCGTATGGTCTAGTTGCTAGGATAACTGGCTTTCACCCAGGAGGCTCGGGTTCGATTCCTGGTACGGGAATCAGACCTTTTGTATTATTTGATAACTTTTAACTATTTGAATAAAATAATTCTTTTGATTGTCTTTGATTTAACTCACCCAAAAATATTTATTAAATACAAAAGCTTATCTAGCCTTTTGAACAAAGAAAATATATTTCAACATTAAGAATAAGGACTTTAATAATAGATGTGAAATACTTACAACAAGGTGCAAACTAAATAATTTTTACCGGTGGGAGGTCCTCTTTTTACATGGGACCGTCTGGGTGGGTGGGACCACCACGGTGCCTATTTCTACCGCAAAGCAGTAGTATGAAAACACTATTGCATTCCGGTTTGAAGGGCACCGTATCCAGCTAAATTACTGGGTAAACGAGACTTAACGTCCTATGTCTCACATTATGCAGCGCGTTGGTGATACCAGTATTGCCAATGTCTATGGGCGTCGGTGACCACTTTCCATCAGGTGGGCCGGCTGCTCGTCTGCCTGCGTTTGCAATAAAAAAAATTACAAAACATTGCTTGTTACTTTAAAATAAAACTGCCGAAACCCGGGATCGAACCAGGGACCTTTAGATCTTCAGTCTAACGCTCTCCCAACTGAGCTATTTCGGCCACGTATTTACAATTGTAATTTTTAGTATTAGTACTACCTGTGCTGATATAAACTTTTTTGTCAGAAATAAGGTAAAGTATCGTGAATATGTAAAGAAAAAGATCTAACTGACGCAATCAAACCTATAAAAAAAATCGCACAGTCTCCTACCGGTTTCTTTCTGGACAATTTTGAGTTTGGTAACCGATGGTTAAATTTTTTCGTTCAAAAGTACTCAGTAGCGCCTAAATTAAATTACTAATTTATTACTGTTTTTAACATTTGTAACACCAATACATATATTGGGCTTCAAGTGAATAAAAGATGTAAACAATGATTGACTATCACTACTATTCAATACAATATAAAGTATAAAGCATATTACTTTAAATGAAAGTCTCACGGGATGTTTCGACCATAAATGAAAAGCCATTTTTTACTAAACTCATGACTTAGAATAGTTGCCAAATGAAGGGAGTATGTCGGACACTATGGCCCTGATGCAGCGGCTGTTACTAAAACCCAACAGTTGTTCAATTCTCTGGTCACTTACAACCACATTCGTGGTCGTTTTTGTCGACGACTCCGGCTCCGAAATACCTACACTTGTGGTATTCTCGGTTGCAAAGATAGGTGATATTGGACACACACCGATTAAACTTTCAATTTCTTCTTATTCTATGATTAGTAGGGAGATGTTACATAAAGGTTTTTGCATCTTTCTACGACCATCAGCGCTCGACCTCGAGGTATTTCCTTTCCAGCCCTACACTCAACTCTATCTCAAAGCACGTTGGAGTCATCACGCCTTTCGTATCGGTATCAATACCAGGGCAGCAGTCTCTATTCGAAACTGTCACTCAGGAGCCATGGGAGTTCCTAGATGGATGCACCAGAGTTTGTTTTTTTCCGAAATCAACCCTCTTAACTTTTCCAGTGGCTGGCACCGACTACAGATACTGAACCCCATCACTACGACATCATAGGGACGTATCAGGGGAAAAATTGTAAAGCTATGTCTATGTGTATAATACTTTAAAAAATATATTTTTTACTTCAACAATATATTATGTGATTTGTTTTGTATACACACGAAGAACCTCACGCTGTCATCGCGTGTGCGTGATGTTAATTATTATTCTTTTTCGTTGCAGTTAACGTCACAATATAAATATGGAACAAGTCACGATCCTATTTCCCAATATGGGAGCGGGAAATTTGTTTGCAAACTGGATACTCAACCTGCGTCATTTTTCAACTCGAAAATCTCACATCCATTATTTTTAATACGGTAAAAGTTATTTGTAACGGTATTGTAAAATATATTTTTTAAATTTGGTGAAAAATGATAGTTTTTCATAAATTGTTAACTCTAACTATGCGTTATTTGACAGTAAATATTCCTTTATATATTTAATTAATTTCATTTCAGATAAGACCTTAAAAGACGCTAATAAGTTAATATCCGCCTCCGTGGTCTAGCGGTAATGGCGCTTGATTTTATCTTTCTTTTGAAACAATTAGGTGATCAGCCCAAATTGTCCTAACCAACCAGAAAACAACGATAACACAAAGTTGTGTTCCCACAGTTACGAACCCACGACCTCCGGTTTATAAAGCAATATAACAGGCAGTAATTTTTTTAGTTGAAAATATAAGTTATTGCTAATAAAACGTAATTAGTTTTACCATACGACAACCAACCTTTTTTCTTTTAGAATATAAGCAGGTTTTTATTTTAAAGAAGGACATGAAGTACAAAAGTGTAACATCTTAAATTAGCTTATGATATCTGGACCGTTATATACATAAATCTTTGACTTAGAAAGATAAGCAGCGAAAACTCAGTGAGTTTCTGCACTTCCAAATTGGAAACGGAATAACATTTCTAAACTTTCGTATAATCTCATTTTGGGTATTCTGGTAACAAATGTGCTACGTCACAATTTATCCATATAAACTTTTGTGATTTTTGCTCAAGCGTTGATACACAACCTATTTAACGTAAAATATCTTACATTTTATGGTACACTGTGCCATTATGCATATCAATTCGATAAGCTGTCTCAAAAAAGGATGATAAGGTTTCGTAATTGTACTGGGATAGTATACTGGGACTGGTAGTTAATCTCAGTACAATTACGAAAATACGTACTTTTCATAAGAGAACGTTTATCGGTTTAAGGAAAAATCAAACATTTTTCAGCTTGACATGCAAAAACCTTTGCTTTAAGCAAACAATAAAGCCTGAATTTCTTACGGATTTATGACATCATCAAATTCAAGTATTTATTCACTAATGTAACATACATCTTTGAACAATGGTTTTTAGTTTTTATTTCAGTTTATTATATAGTATTCGTTCTCTAACTTGTTCAATCTTAAATTTTTGTAAAAAAAATCTTAGTATGACCGGTATTAGATGCGTAAAGAAAGCAAGAAAGTTGCACTGCCCGGGAATCGAACCCGGTCGCGGAATCTTGCATGATACCACTACACCAGCAGTTCTTGCGTTGTTACGGTACATTTGTTGAAGAATGCCTTTACCTATGTTTCAACTGGATACAAAGTTAGTAAATTAACGATGCTTTAGGCGCATAGTAATTTAAAATAATTATAATCTAATTGCTTTTTCTCCTAAAGGTTTTCGTGGCGAACGCCAGAATAGCTTCGTAGATGGCGGATTTTAAATTACATACTTGGCATTTATTATTAGGCGGGCGGGTAGCATAGGCATTGCCCCATGCAAAAAAGGAGCTTCCCAATAAATACACTGTAATTTTTGTCGTGCATAATTTACAACCCAGATTAGAGCAACTATAAAGTCACATATTAAACGAGTTAAAGTATACCCAATGTTTTGTGCAATATAACTAAAGCACTTGTTTATGTAAGGGCCATTTTCACAAAGCATACATTTTTTATCGCGGCCTTCATAAAAATGTACCGTATGGACATCATTACCTGTAAAATACAGGGGTGGTGCTGAAAACTTTTTGTTCTGTAAATAACATGTTTGGATTTGATTTGAAATTAATGTGAATATTACGACTCCACGTTTAGTTGTATAGCGTTAGATATGTATGTTATAATTCTATGCGTTTGCATCTAAAACGATATACTAATGAACGTTCCAACGAAACCCTAATTAATTTACAAGTGTTAAAAGTTACAAAATTAATGATTTTTAAATGATAATTCAACCGGTAATGGGATGTTTGCTTCTGTTCTATTTTAATGATAAAATATGTGTACTTTTAATTGTATGTTAGATAATTTTAAAAATATGACAAACAAAAAATTGCCTGCTGATTTTGCGCCGGTTCTTTTCAGATCAGAGGCGTTCTATCCCGAAACGATGGTACCGTGTTTCACAATCAATGAGAGAGCAAGCTTCTCTTTTATCTAAGAATATTTAAGACAAGGAGAATATCCTGGTATCTGTAAAGAAATTTAACATTTGACAAATGATAATAACGGACTACTCTTCGGATGCTTATAACATGCTTAATATAAGCTCGCTTTAAGAAATAGTCCTGCTACCTGTAGAGTGTATTTAATTTTAGAGGATATTTAAATTTATAGTTTAATTGGTTCCAATTCTCATATATTCAACAAATGTATAAGGATCTAAGTGCTTGTAAAACCCCCTTTAATAATTAGTTTAAATACAACAAGATATTGGTGACTTAGGAAAAGAGATATATATATATCCTAAAGAACAAACTTCATTATTTAACTGTATAATTTATTCTTTAAAAGCAAGAAATGTTAAGGAATATTTAATAGTTAGTTGCCAATTAAAAAAAACAATTATCTACGACTACAGATTCAAAATTTAAATCGAAAATTAATTGGAACGACATAATAATTAAAGTTAATATTATTTTACTAATCAGCATTAACATCATGACTAAGATAACTGTTAAATAAGTACTTTAATAATATTATACAATAACTACAACGACTTTGTCCCATTTTATCCATATCCATTAACAAAATATTTATATAATATTTATTTAATAGAAAGTTCTGAGATTTTTATGACCGTCAACGTTTGTAAAGGAAAGCCCTATATGGCACAACGTCCACTTTTTGCGCGAAAGTTTGAAAGAAATATTGCTTGGGCTAAGTGTAGAAAAAGAGAAAATTTAATGCCACGAAAAAATTGTTCGGTAAGTTATTATAACGCAAAATATCGGCTGTGAAAGGGAACGAATTTGGAAACTTTTGTTTTAGTCCTCGTACTTTAATCCTTTATGTTGATCCCAATATGTTTGTATTCACTTATTACGTAATAATGTCTATGGATTTATATTACTAATTGTATACTAGATATTACCATTATTATTCATATATGTATTTTTTATGAAACTGAACCAGTCTAATAGTTAATAAAAATTAAATAGATTTTTGATTTTCTTGGTCCTGGTGATTTTGATTATATTTCCAAATGCAAATCTGCTATTATAACTTTTTATAGACATAATCGTTAACATGTCACTCCAACACGTCAGTTTTACATTTTAGAACTAAATGATCAACCCTTATTGTATTAAAACAAAATTCTTTGTGTTGATTTTGTGTGGTTTTTACTTATATTACCTAAAAGGTTTAGAATCTGCTTCCTTAAATTAGTTATGTTAAGGCATTCAGTCCCTACTGGTTCATCGAGTCGGTTTCCTTTGATAACAAATACAAAAATATTTCATAATATGTATTTATAATCATATAAATATGCCTTATAGGCGGAAATTTATTTAATAAACACTTATTCAAGCATCTTGTCTATTGGTATTGTCATGCTGGAGTTTTAATTATAGTTTATTCACTATACGATCTCGGCTACATGGTAAACACAACCAGTCCAGTAAAACTTGAATGTTTTTATTCTCATCGCCTTACGGATCCAACGTAGTTAGTATCTCGTTCTTTACTGAAGATTCGTGGTCGATCAAACTCATTGCTAAATAGATTGAAGGTCTGATCGCATTTTGCTGATTTGTTGGTAAAAAATATTTAATATTTCACGGGTTCTTAATGCTCGCTTTGTTCGTCAGATACAAGAGAGGCCTTGTCAAAATTTAACTTGAGTACTCCTGGATCCTGCAAAGGAATATACCACTTAACGGGTAGTTAAAATGGAGTAATGACCTCAATTACCTCCCGCCTCCGAATTTGCTGATTCCCTCATCATCACTTACATAGAATATAGCAGGAGATACCTACACCACTTCTTATTTAGCCATCATCATAATGCTGTGTACCTGATGATGTCGTAGGGTTGAATTTTCTTATCATATCTGCTTAGCTCAGTTGGTTATACATTGTCACCTATCATACGTGTTTTTAACAGTAGTTGACTGCAATACATTACATAAAACACATTTCCAGTGACGGCAGGTCTAAAACAAAGTATGTGACGTTACAGAAAAAATGCTTCAAGTTTTATATCCGTATTCCCCTCATGATTCCTTTTTATACTACGCTTTCCGGATTGACGGAAAGTGTAGCATTTTTCAAAATGATACTTAAGACAAAAAATCATGAAACTGGATTTTTTAAAAAAGAAAAATATTTCTTTTTTCAAAAGTATACTCGCATTGGATTTAATAATAAAAGACATATATTTTGTTTAACCAGATGAGTTTTTTAATTTTTTTTGTTCCATAAACACAACGTTAATAATAACTGTTGGTTGATTGCAGGTATAAACTTATTTAGGTGGTAACGTTACGTGGAGCGATCGTTTAGCGCCCTGCCCTCAGATTTCGACTAATCCTTGATGAAAGATGACCACAATGGATGTCCTGATCAGTTAGGAAATCGGCAATTAACTTGCTGATAGAACCTCATTAAGCTTAACAGCTGTTTGCTTTGACGCTTTTTTATTTGGTATATTAAATTTGAAAATTATGAAAAAATTTAAATGGAATAACAATGTATTACAATATGTTTTTGCGTCATCAAATCAATATTTATTTTTAAAAGATAAAGAGTTAGTGTTAGATTAGTGAGTTTATAAACGTAATTAAAGTTGATAAAGTTTGCATATGAAGTAGAGGAACATAATGGGGTTAAGGAAGTTTAAAGTTATAGCGTAAAGTTTAAGCTTCGTTATTGAAATAGTTTAGCCCTTCGTTAAATAAAAGCAGACATTAAACATTCAATTAAATTATACACTACTCCATATTAATATTATCGGCTGCGTTTTTGTAATAAACTTCAATAAAAAAGAACAACCATCTAATAATCTGCAACAAGAAGTTAAAATAATTTGGATAGTAGTAAATACGGCCTACATATTTATAGTCTATTTTTATATACAGAATGTCCCAAAACTTAACGTAAAACGAAACGGAAACAGATTTGATCGTAATCATCATGAGAAAAATCAAAAAAGAACTATACTATCTGGTTTGAAAATTATGGCAATTTAAAAAAAAGTCTACGAATTTGGTTAAATACATAGTTAAACAAATTGATCTTAATTTTAGGATCAGTTTGTGGTACGATAAGCTTGAGATGCTTTGATTATCGTGTCATATAATTTAAATTATATATCTGTATTAAATACTGCATGGATATCACCCGTGCCATTTTTGGGTCATCTTATTGTAAATGTGATGAAATATTAGTTAATTTAATTTAAAACTTAGTCGACTCTCGCCTCAAGTTGTAGCCAATCATTTATTCGCTAAGCGTAAGGGATATTTTCGACACACATAATCAAAATGTATTACGATTTCAACACTATCCATACTTATAAAGTGGTCAAATTATTTTTAAACGCTTAATAGTGTAACTACGTGTGTCTTTAAAATATTTATAGAACTGAATCCCTCTAGTCACAATTACTACAGTTAAAAGATGAATAACAATTATGGCTTACTGCGCAATCCTTTTTCCTACATCCGCTCGGTCACAACAAACGGGGTTAGAGCTTTAATGGAACCATAAATGCTCCACAATTTGCGGTAACGTTCAATTTCAAGCAAAATATTATGCTTGAATTTAAGCTAGCTTAAGCTGTGTATAAAACATATAAAAGTAATTGTAAAATACTTAGAAATTACTAGCTGGTGTATAAAACGTATAAAAGTGATTGTAAAATACTTAGAAATTACTAGCCTTTTTTCAATTTAAGTACAGGAAAATTATAAAATAACAATAGCTTAATAATTGATTACAATTTTTGATGATTATAAGTTTTATTTTGCTCTTGATCCTGATACAAACGTCAGTTCTATCAATAATTATAAACTTTAGTGGAATCAATTCTGTTTTTACTAAAAAAGGTTATAATTATTTTTGTCCGCAGCATAATTAATTTTGTTACCTACATTCGGTAAAAGCTTTAAGCTTTGAGAAATTGGTATAAGCAAATAACAGTTGTTCAAATGATTCTTCCGTTTACATAGTACTTCAAAGTTCTTCAGTGTTCGTTTGACGCGCAATGATATGGTATTTTTATAAATTTGTGGACTGCATATGATTAAAGACTATCCAACAACAAGTTCTTTAAATTAAATAAATAAATGTCTAAAATAACCAAGATTTTTTTATATTTGTTAATGTACGATTTTATGTTTTTTTCATAGCTTTTAAACTTGACAAGTGTAAAACATTATATTTTTTTAGAACTTCGTCAAATACAAACATAATAACAAAAAAATACTTAACAAATCGGAACCACTGTGCAAATTCTTGATACATGCTTAAACTAGGTCGAGCATGCGTATACGACCAGATGACTTAGTACTTCAGGAGTTATTGTAATTTCAACGGATTTTCATAAAAAACATTCACCTGTTTTCTTGGAACAGCTATATTCCATCGTAAAATCATAAAGAGCGATTTGTTTCTTTATTATCACTTTACTAAGACGTTCCTATAATTAATCTCAATGATCTTTTGTCAACATCATCTTCATCATCATCATCAGCCTTATAATAGACATTGAATCACTCTTGGACTATGCAGGCCTTCCCTATTGCCCGCCTTCTCCATTACATTTTCTACTGTTTTTGGACCGTATCCTACACACTGGCCTAATGGGTTGGTGGTGGACTGACTTTTACATACATGTTATTTTTCAGATAATTAGGTGATTGGACCAAATTTGCGCTAACCAACTAGGAAACAACAGTTAAAATTTGTTCAGTCCCTACTGGATTCGTACCCACGACCTCCGCTTTTTAAAGGATCCACCTTTATCATTACGCTACGGTGGCAGTGAATGTCAATGGTATTTTATTAAAATAAATTAAATTTAGTTACACCTAAGTATATCATTAATATACTACTTACAGACCCTACGCTACGCGTTGCTGCGGCTAATATTTTGTTATTTACATTGTAAGGGTGGTGGACCATGTAATGAGTAATTTAGTGAATGTAAAAATATTACATGTGTGTGGCAATTTCAACAACAAATTTAATTTTTGCAATTAAAATACTACAAAAATAAAGTACTACAAAGAATTATAATCAATTTTATCACGTCTATTTACATATTAAATTATATTGTTACATCCAACGCTTCAAACATTTCAGCGCTCGTTTACGTACATATTGTAAAGTAGACACTTATTACTTTTACCCGTAAAAAAACACTCTTAACACGTGAGTAACTCTGTATTCAGAACGAAATCGAGTACCCATTCTTCGTTTATAGTCTCACATAAAATGTAATGTTAAATGAAGCGTATGTAAAAATATTTCATCAGTGTTATGGCTATGATATACATACAATGAGACCTTTGACTAACAATGTTAAAGGAATTATTTATATTTACTGCACGCTATATTTTTTAACATCTGAATTTATAAATAAATTTAAATACTGTGAAATAGGAAAAGCAATAATTATTCCAATAAATCATATTGCTTCGTAAAACAGCACTTAAACGACTAAAGTGGGCGTAAATATAACTTTAAAAACTTGCTCTTATATTAATTTCGAATGACATTTTATTTGCAATATTCATGTCCTATGTTATTTCCCGTATAGTCTAGTTGCTAGGATACCTGGCTTTCACCCAGGAGGCTGGGGTTCGATTCCTGGTACGGGAAAAAGACCTTTTGTATTCTTTGATAACTTTTAACTATTTGAATAAAATAATTCTTTTGATTGTCTTTGATTTAGCTTACCCAAAAATATATCATCATCATCATCATCATCATCATCATCATCAGCCTGTGTTAGTCCACTGCTAGATTACGGACCTCCCAACGCACGCCACCGCTTCCGATCTTCGGCTATTTCATCCAGCCCACACGCCACTTTGCGAATGTCGTCACTCCATCTTGCCGCAGGGCGTCCCACGCTTTGCTCGAGCCTCGGTCTCCACTCCAGAACTCTTTGACTCCAGCGGTCGTCGTCTGGCGGCTTAAATGACCGCACCACTCGCCACTTCAGCTTACTAATCCGGTGGCTATGTCGATGATTTTGGTTCTCTGACGGATCACGTCATTTTGATGCGGTCCTTCAGAGATACTCCAAGCTTAGCTCCTTCCATAGCTTGCTGAGCGACTTAAATTATGGACCAGTCGAACCGTAAGTGTCCAAGTCTCGGCACCGTAGGTCAAAACGGTAGGACGCACTGATCGAGGGACTTTCGATCTGAGGCATTGTGGATGGGTGACAGAAACTCGATTAGCTATGAAAAGCTGCCCAGCCCAGCGAATCCTTCTGTTGGCTCCCTCAAAGTTGTTTTTACTCTAGTTGGAGCGTTTGCCCTAGGTAAACGTGTACTCGAAACAACTTCGAGGGAGGTGCCGTCACATCGTATCGGTCCCGGATCAACGTGCTCGTAAACATGACCTTGGTTTTACTGCAAGTTCATCCGAAGACCGATGCGGAAAGACTCAGCCAGACTATGCACCATTTTGCAGGTCCTTAGCGGTCTCAGCCATGATGACAATATCGTCCGCAAATCGCAGATTTGAGATGATCGCCGTTCACATTTATGCCGTGTCCTTCCCAGGTTGAACGTCCTGAACATGATAAACCTCATGCGCGGCGGAGAACAATTTCGAAGACATGACGTCTCCCTTGTCCTCACACCGCAGTGCAGGGGGATAGCTCCAGTCTGCCACTTTGGACTACGACAGACATAGTAGCGGCGCGTACAGACATCTCAGCATCTTCTCGATATATCGCCAATCAATTTGCACCGCTGTAAGGACCTCGAGGAAAGACCAGGTCCTCGATGGAGTCAAAAGCCTTCTCATAGTCCACAAATGTTCAGCACAGGGCGGCTTATACCAAGTGTCTTCTGTAACCTGCCTCACTGTATGGATGTAGTCTATGGTGCTGTAACCCCTCCGAAATCTCGGCTCTGTTCTCGAGGCTGCGCTTCGTCGAGTTTCTGCAAGACGATTGAGATGACCCCGAAAGACAACTTATAGACATGACTCAGAGCGATATTGGCGATAGTTCTTCAAAGGGTTTTATCACCTTTTGAAGAACAACGACCAAACCCCTATGCCATGCCTCCGGAGTTCTCCCGAGAGAAGGCGAGTTAACAGATGAGCGGAGTCTTTCAGCACCGGTTTACCGGCGGCTCAGAAGTTCGTCTGACCGTCCTCCCGGGCTTTTCATTTGAAGTTGCTCAAGAGCCCTCGATTTCGCCCAGGCCGATTTCTGGACATGGCGGGTAAGAGTGGCTCGAGAATCCTTCTCATCCGGCTCCGGGTGTGTAATGCGACCCGATAACTGGCTGTAAAAGCTTTCAACCTCCGAGAGAAACTCTAGTCAGAAGCGACGACTTCTCCGTTCTCTTTGGTCAACTTCGTTAGATGGCTTATTCCAAGCTGTTGTACGAAGACTTTGGACCCCCGGTTTTGCTCAATAGCTCTCTGTATTGAGAGCGTTTTGGTTTCTACCACTCTCGATCGAGTGGTAGAAACCAAAATATTTATTAAACACAAAAGCTTATCTATCCTTTGAGCAAAGAAAATATATTTTACATTAAGAATAAGGACTTTAATAATAGATGTGAAATACTTACCACAATGTGCAAACTAAATAATTTTTACCCGTGGTAGGTCGCCTTTTTACACGGGACCGTCTGGGTGGGTACCACCGCGGTGCCTATTTCTAACGCAAAGCACTAGTGTGAAAACACTACTGCGTTCCGGTTTGTAGGGCACCGTATCCAGCGTAATTACTGGGTAAACGAGACTTAACATCCTATGTCTCACGGTAGGCAGCGCGTTGGTGATACCAGTATTGCCAATGTCTATAGACGTCGGTGATCACTTTCCATCAGGTGGGCCGACTCCTCGTCTGCCTGCGTTTGCAATAAAAAAAATTACAAAACATTTCTTGCTACTTTAAGATAAAACTGCCGAAACCCGGGATCGAACCAGGGACCTTTAGATCTTCAGTCTAACGCTCTCCCAACTGAGCTATTTCGGCCACGTATTCACAATTGTAATTTTTAGTATTAGTACTACCTATGCTGATATAATTTTTTTTGTCAAGAGTAAGGTAAAGTATCGTGAATATGCAAAGAAAAAGATCTAACTGACGCAATCAAACCTATAAAAATCGACAGTTTCCTACCGGTTTTTCTGACAATTTTGAGTTTGCGAACCGGTGGTAAATTTTTTTCGTTCAAAAGTACTCAGTGGCGCCTAAATTAAATTACTAATTTATTACTCTTTTTAACATTTGTAAAACCAATATATATATTGGGCTTGAAGTAAATAAAAGATGTAAACAATGATTGACTATCACTACTATTTAATACGGTATAAGGTATAAACCATATAATTTAAATGAAAGTCTCAAGGGATATTTAGACCATAAATGAAAAGCCATTTTTTACTAAACTCATGACTTATAAAAGTTGCCAAATGAAGGAGTATGTCGGACACTATGGTCTCTGATGCAGCGGCTGTTACTAAAACCCAACAATTGTTCAAATTTCTGGTCACTTACAATCACATTCGTGGTCGTTATTGTCGACGACTCCGTCTCCGAAATACCTACACTTGTGGTATTCTCGGGATGCAAAGATGGGTAATATTGGACACACACCGATTATAGTTTCAATTTCTTCTTATTCTATGATTAGTAGGGTTACATAAAAGTTTTTGCATTTTTCTACGACCAACAGTGCTCGACCTCGAGGTGCTCCCTTTCCAGCCTTACACTCAACTCTATCTCAAAGCACGTTGGAGTCAGCACGCCTTTTGTATCGGTATCAATACCAAGGCAGCAGCCTCTATTCGAAACTGTCACTCAGGAGCCATGGGAGTTCCTAGATGCATCCAGAGTTTGTTTATTTCCGAAATCAATCCTCTTAACTTTTCCAGTGGCTGGCACCGGCTGCAGATACTCAACCCATCACTCGACATCATAGGGACGTATCAGGGAAAAATTGTAAAGCTATGTCTATGTTTTACAATAGTTTAAAAATATTTTTACTAGGTTTTATTGTACTGTAAACCCTTTTATGTACATTTTTATTTACACGTGACGCGTTAACAGTCGTTTAAAATTTTTTATAGAAATTTTAAACGTATGCTATAAGTCACACTAAATTATTGCTTCAGCAATATAATAGTGATTTGTTTTGTAATTAAATCGAAGAACCTCACGCTGTCATCGCTGTGCGTGATGTTCAATATTATTTTTTCGTTGCAGTTAACGGTCAGAATATAAATATGGAACAAGTCACGATCCTATTTCCAATATGGGAGCGGGAAATTTGTTTGCCAAACTGATACACAACCTGCGTCATGCTCTAACTCGAAAATCTCACATCCATTATTTTTAATACGGTAAAAGTTATTTGTAACGGTATTGTAAAATATATTTTTTAAATTTGGTGAAAAATTATAGTTTTTCATAAATTGTTAACTCTAACTATGCGTTATTTGACAGTAAATATTCCTTTATATATTTAATTAATTTAATTTCAGATAAGACCTTAAAAGACGCTAATAAGTAAATATCCGCCTCCGTGGTCTAGCGATAATGGCGCTTGATTTTATTTTTCTTTTGAAACAATTAGGTGATCAGCCCAAATTGTCCTAACCAACCAGAAAACAACGATAACACAAAGTTGTGTTCCCACAGTTACGAACCCACGACCTCCGGTTTATAAAGCAAAGATACATTCAAAGTAGTTTATGTTGCGTGACATCTTTAGGCGAAGGATAACAGCGCATTAATTTTTTTAGTTGAAAATATAAGTTATTGCTAATAAAACGTAATTAGTTTTACCATACGACAACCAACCTTTTTCCTTTTAGAATATAAGGAGGTTTTTATTTTAAAGATGGAAATGAAGTACAAAAGTGTAACATCTTAAATCAGCTTATGATATCTGGACCATTATATACATATATCTTTAGCTTAGAAAGGTAAGTAGCGAAAAGTCAGTGAGTTTCTGCACTTCCAAATAGGAAACAGGATAACATTTCTAAACTTTATTATAATCTCATTTTGGGTATACTGGTAACAAGTAAAAACTGGTAATAATGTGCTACGTAACAATTTATCCATATAAACTTTTGTGATTTTGGCTCAAGCGTTGTTCAACAACCTGTTTAACGTAAAATATGTTACATTTTATGGTACACTGTGCCATTATGCATATCAATTCGATAAGCTGTCTCACAAAAGGATCATAAGGTTTCGTAATTGTACTGGGATAGTATACTGGGACTGGTTGATCTCAGTACAATTACGAAAATACGTACTTTTTATAAGAGAACGTTTATCGGTTTAAGGAAAAATCAAACATTTTTCAGCTTGACATGCAAAATCAAATTCAAGTATTTATTAACTAATGTAACATACATCTTTGAACAATGGTTTTTAGTTTTTATTTCAGTTTATTATATAGTATTCGTTCTCTAACTTGTTCAATCTTAAATTTTTGTAAAAAAAATCTTAGTATCACCGGTATTAGATGCGCAAAGAAAGCAAAAAATTGCACTGCCCGGGAATCGAACCCGGGTCGCAAGAATGGGAATCTTGCATGATACCACTACACCAGCAGTGCTTGCGTTGTTACGTTGCATTTGTTGAAGAATGCCTTTACCTATGTTTCAACTGGATACAAAAAGTTAGTAACTTAACGATGCTTTACGCGCATAATAATTTAAAATAATTATAATTACTAATTGCTTTTTCTCCTAAAGGTTTTTGCGGCGAACGCCAGAATAGCTCGTAGATGGTTGATTTTACATTACATACTTGGCATTTATTATTTTAGTTTGAATTAATCAAATATATGATAAAATATACTATGCTTTATACTAAGGATTAAGCTATATTATTGTACAGTTTATTAGAATCCATCATTTAGTTCTTTCTTGAAAGAGCCACAAACATTCATTAGTACTGTTCTTAGTAGGATTACAGGGCTAATGTCTAAATTTTCATAGCTTGAGTATATAAATGTAAATAAATAATGAATAATTAATTAACTATACTTTGCATCTCTTACCTAATATTAGCTTGTTTGTTGGCTTGTGTGTGTGCCTGTGAGTGTGCCTAATTAAATAATTAAAAAGTAAGAAAGTATCTGTACTGATAATTTTCAACTGTACAATTGACCGAATTCATTTACATCCGTCAAAAAACCTACCTGAAAGGAGTAGTAGTAGATTAATTTTAATAATATTTCACCAAAGGATGTAATAGTTAGAAAAATTAAAAGTTTACTAAAATTTCGTGAATCAATTAAGAGAATTAAATAACGAAAATGTTAATAAAAAACAGGACCAACTTCAAACAGTATATAACCATTCCGTGCAATATAAATGAATAACAACGTGCACTCTGGACGTAACTGCCCCGCGATTTTTGACTTTCTAATAAAACACACAGAATGAAAAAATATTAAACTTATTAACTTTACGTAGGACTCATACTGTACTAACTAAATTAAGCTTTGAATGTGCCTTATTTTAATTTTTACCAATATCATACAGTAAAACGGTTAATATGGGTTATTCTTAAAACATAGATATATGCTTCAATAATGATAATTGAAAATAAAATTGAAATGGTTATTTAAAATTTTTTCGAACCATCTATCAGAAATAGCATAATTTCCGTACCGAGAAGTAATATTCGTAATCCTACTGTCTGACAGTAATGCCATTTGTTAAAAGAATAAAAATATATTTTAAATTTACAAATCATACTTATAACTAAATTAACTTTGATGTTAATATTTGTTTAAAATCTATAAGAAAAACTTTAATATGTAATTATTTAAAACATAATAATTTACTAAGTTCAATTATATTCACCATTATAAATTGAACCACTTTCATACAGATTAAGTACCTTTAAACTGTTATTCAAAAAATTATCAACATCCTGGCTGCGCGGCGAAGAAAAATCCGAAGAAGAATCTTTCCTCAGACCACATACACTAAATTGAAATACTAAGCAGATTCTTCTATTGAATTGAGTCACGTCCTTAATGTCCTTAAAAATTGGAATCTTGTAGGACATACAATGGTATTTCATGGGCAGACGAAATGTAGTTTATTTTGTTTATTTATTTTATTTAATCTTTTGCACAAAATTATGTAAAAAGTCATTTGAATCGGCCCAGCTGTTTAAGAGAAGTTCACAGTCGACAAACGTACAGTAGAGTTATATTTATCAAGATTACATATAAATTAAGTGATAAATGGTACTGATCTGCGTATTTTATCGCTTTAAATGAATCAAAAAATAAGAAACAGATTTTCTAAAGTATTCTTATAGGACAATATATAAAAGCGACATTGGTTTTATATATGTTACACTATAATGTACTTATTCTATAATAATAAAATTGTAATGTTCCTAAATAACAGCGAAAAACTCTGCGTCAGGATCTTAATAACCTAAAAAATTTAGTAGCTACAAAGCGTAATACAGTAGTGTGTGGAAACTGTAGTGCTCTTGTTCTACTTTGCAACAGATTTAGTCATCGCAGTGGTTGTTTCCAAGGTGGTCCTATAATACTCTTCCAAAAAATGTCTATATATTCATAATTCCTGACAATGGTGAGTTTACCAAGTACGTCATCATCATCATCATCAGCCTGTGATAGTCCACTGCTGGACATAGGCCTCCTAATACACCCCTATCCATTAGAGGATTTTGAACCGTATCCCACCACGCTTGTCCAATGTGGTTGATGGTGGCTGACTTTTACATGCCCATCCGACGCATGGATCGTCTTACTTTCCAGACAATTGGGTGATCGTCCTAAATTGCCCTAACCAACTAGGAAACAACAAGGAAAATTTGTTTAGGGCACCTAACAAATTTGCAGGATACAAACCCACGACCACAGGTTTCTAAAGCACACGCCCAAACCACTACGCTATGAAGGCAGTTACTAAGTACGTAATAAAAAGTATAGTTTTATTGTAAATTTTATTTGTGACGCAAGCTCTCTATTTATGTTTCTCCCAATTACATCAAATAGGATCAACGCATTTGCTTTAACCATATCAGTATGACATGCAAGTACAGTAGTAATATTGGACTTAACTACTGTATTTGCATGTAAAGCGGAAGTTAAGCCGAAATTTCGAGCATTAAATTGCTGCGGAAAGAGATTTGTATTATTTATACAAAGTAAAACTTTAAACATAAAATTAAATGATTTTTCAAAAGTAAAAGGGTACATTCCTTCTAGTAAAAATTACAAACAGCACAGTATATAACAGAATCATTCGTTGATTGACTTAAAATAGGTTTTAAGTTGTTATGCTCTCAAGTAGCAAGTAACTAACTAGTAGCAATATACTAAGTAATTTTTTCAATAATAAATAGTAATTTTTTCCCAAGTAATAACTTGTTTCGTTAAACCCAAGGCCAGTTGTAATAATGTAACAGTTGCAATAAGCTACAATTAAGCATAGAAAGCAAATACAGTCAGAGTGAAAAGTTAACAAAGCTGTACATTTAAACGTTTCGTAAAGTTTGATTCTAACGCGGCAGTCACTTAAATTTTTTGTTAATCGATTTAATTATAATTTAAAGACCCTAGTACGCAATTTAAAAAAATTAGAAAAAGTTTTTAGATCATTTGTCAATTTAATGATGATTTTTTTAACAGCCGTTTCCAATTTAGATTACAAAAAAAATACTATTTAAATAATTTATTTCATTACGAATTTGACGAGTTGCCTTGAATAAAATAAAGATTAATATGGACCATAATGATACCCAAACGAACCTTCTATAACACTTAAAAGTTATTTAAGATATTATAGAAGGACAGATTTGTAGCTAACAAATCTGTCATTAAATTGTTTTTCATAGGACTTGCAGTTTTGCCAGAAGTCGAGATACGACGTTTTTTTCAGTGTTATCGCCCGTAAATTATTGTTACCTTTATTTTTGTTATGTTCTTATCCTTTTTTAACGATCTCATTCTACTATATTTATTATTTACTTTTACCATTTAAAAAAAATATATATAAACACACATACACATTTGGGTGTAAGCCTAGCTTATATCACTTTTATTAATATACCTTTAAATATCTTTGCACTAAACATATTCGTAGTGAATTCTCAAAAGTGCTTAGCTCCTGAGTGAATACCAATTCATTTCACACTTGTCATTTAAAATAGTTACATTTCAGTTCAGCTCTGTTCCCGGAACTGTATTACTTAAACTAGATCCCGCGGGGCTTTTAGAGTTTTTGCAGAAACATCTCGCTAGAGAACGCGCCATCTACATATTTAAGGTTTTTTTTCTTTAAAAGTACTTTCGTACATTACAACAATATTGTAAAATTTTTATAATGTACGAAATTTTATTTAACATAAGTTTTTCGTGCCTCGTTCAATAGTATTTTTAAAGTTTTTATATGACTAAAAATAATATTGGTACATTAAAGTAAAATTCTATACGAATAATATTATTAAATTAGACTTGGAAGAACCCATAGCAAAGAAGTGATATCATACGTCTAGCGTTCTCATTGATAATTTATCACCGAGATGTCAACCTATTAGTGGCTGTAGACTAATGCAAGTTAAATTTTAACCAAAAATATGACCGACTTCAAACAGTATATAACTATTTTGGGCAATATAAGACGATAAGATCATGCCCTCTGCAATAAACTGCCCCGCTATTTTCACCGCATTTTAAATCTTTAATATCCTAAATTATTAATTTAATCGTGTATAAAACCTTTTATGCTCATAGAATAAAGAATTTTTTAAATGCAAATACCTGTTAGTGAACTTATATGCTTATTGCAATTCTAACAATGTTTTACATTAAAATGACTATTGCGGGTTATAGTTAAAACATGGATGTATGCGCTAGCGGACTTTATTTTAAACCATTTAAGAATGTACAATTATATACAACATACTTTAAGTTTATCTTTTATGGTTTCGGCAGCGCTTGCAATATGATCGCACTAAGTTTTAGTTTTTGGCGCCGTATTGTTCTTTTTATTTCTCAAGTATTTATTAAACTGCTTAACAGTAAATTATTAGAAATAGGACCAAATGAAAACTAATAAAAAATTATATACAACTATCATTTTAAAAGAATATTAATATCGGAGCACTAGGAGCGGAGAAACTAGGTAACATTTATAAAAAAAATATACGCGCTCACCAGAAAATTGTGATTATGCACGGTCTTATTTTGTATTATTTCGCCGAATTCCTGAATACGTCCGGGGTGAGTCGTTTTCGTAATAATGCTGGGATGTGATTTTGCTTCTACTAAAGAAAAAATGAGGTGAGAACATTTGCATTAGGTATGTAAATTGCGAAGGCTCTAGGTGACGATTGCGTTAACAATAAAAGCAAAGCAAAATGTTTTTGTTAATTTTTCATGATAAAGATTACATTTTTGTAAATATTACAATATTGTTTTGCAAAATGAACATATTATCAGTTATAGCTTTGTACATAAAAAGTGAGATTGAAAAACTGGTGAATGTACCAGAGATGTCTATAACTTTCGTATCTTTTTTTTAAAGGTGTAGTTTAAAAACACTATTGTATCCATAAACATTAGGACATCTAGCAGACCCTGCCACGCGTTGGTGCGACTGGGACATTGTTATTTCACATTGTAAGAAACAAAAGGAGCATAACAGAAACGGAAAGAGGATATCAGTCATAAGGACAACAAAAATGCCATTAAAAAAAAACATAGTGACTCCGATGATTAATTTTATGCTCCTGTGACTCCTGAATACAATGAAAAAAATGACTTTGACATAAAAATCGATTATATTAGGATTGGAAGTGGACACACTGAATACATATGATAAAAATATTATATCTGTTGATATCGTACAAAAATCTATACATGAGATAATTTAACCATTGTAATTTTTTTAATTCTTTGTTTTCTATTAAAAATATAATAATTTGTATGGATATGGAGTACTACCACCAAAAATATAATTTTAATATTTTATTTGTATGATTATTAAAAAAACAAAGAAAGAATTAAAGTAGATTAAATAAATCCAAATTCGTTTTAAATATTAAATAACGAATATATAAAGAACCTACTAGCTTATCTGCCGTTATGATGAATATATTATCAAAATAATGTCTAATATACACATAGTATTTAGTTAATTTTGCACTGCAAAAATCCATTTAATGAAATTTTGACGCTATTTTATTCATAACTTTTTTTACTTCATGGTCTGGCATTTAGTAACGGCGTTATTTTAAGTTGCCTTTTTACCATAGATAATAATTATTATAAAATTAATTGGTCATTTGCGCAATAGCTTATATTAATTTTTAAACAGCGCCATCTATTGACACACACGACCCAATCAAAGGATATAGACAATTGTCGAAATCGTTGTAAGCAACATTACACATCACACACATCACATTATTATATATAAAACAATATTGCGATTATTAATGAGAGTTTTAAACTATCCTTCGACTTTACACTCGGTGCACAAATATTATTGATATTGATTAAGCAGTTAAGGAGTTCATTGTGGGACAAACAAGTCTCACACATGAAATTTCTATAGTAAGATAATATTGAAAGATTCCATTATTTTTAAGGAGTTTCTTCTTTTTAGTGATAAACCTTTACAAAACACGGACAACGCTCCTAATATTGCGGTCTTTTCGATAGAGTATGTCGGAAGCTAATACGTGATGATATCTGCCTGAATTTTTACTCTCGTTATCACTTTCCTTTTAGACCAGATTAATAGGTTATTCACCGGTTATTAATCTAAAAGTGAAATAGGGATTTTCGTAGCGCACGTAATTAAAACATTTAAATCAAGTAAACAGAGATACTTACACTGTCGCACTTTACTTTATGAGACCTGCTTTACAAGAGAATTGCGTTACCATAAGCTTCTTAAATGTTAATTATTCTGTATCTTCGAATTTACCGTGTAGTTTATAGACGCGAGGCGTGCGTAGGTAAATTACTATAATGGGAGGAGAATGCTTAGTTTAAATTGTATATTTACATAATTGAACGTGTCAAGTACACGTATTTAGATCAGTAATTTGAACGATTTTGTATATGTTAATAATTGTGTAATTTTCAGGACCGATAAAAAGTTTTTATAGGAACAATATCAAAAATAAATTTGGATTCTATTTGAAGAATGTGCAATTTAGACTACAATATATGATCGTTTGCTACGATTTCACTTCATCATCATCATCAGCAGCAGCCTGTGATAGTCCACTGCTGGACATAGGCCTCCCCTAATAAACCCCTATCCATTAGGGGGTTTTTGGACCGTATCCCACCACGCTGGTCCAATGCGGGTTGGTGGGTGGACCGACTTTTTACATGCCCATCCGACGCATGGATCATCTTACTTTTAAGACAATTGGGTGAGCGGCCCAAATTGCCCTAACTGAAATAAGTGCTGATTTCCCGGAATCGCGAGACATTGTTTACCACCATGGGTCACTCGAATATGGTATCTATTTGTACATGTTGTGTTTGTTTAGGCATATTAATGAAATTATATGCGTCTCGCTTACTCGGCAAAATTTCGTTCTGCCATCTCTCTCGCTCGGCCCGTCGCTAGACAAGATGCGAAAGAAATATAACGCTTCACGCTCAACCAACTGACGGACGAAGACGACGACGACCAAGTTCGCCCGAATAACGTATTCACAAAAATAACTACTTTTAATTGGTTATTGAGTTTCCTATCGCGCAATATTGTAAATAATGACGTGAAATAAAGCTCACGCCTATTTTACATTGAATTACTCTATATAAACACTTAGGAAATAATATTTCAAACGTTTATTGCATAGCGGTCGTTTGAAATTGTAAAATATATTAAAACTAACTCTCAATGATAATATGTGACTTCATAATTTGTCCTTATACATTGAGAACGATGTTTAAATTTAAATGAGGGTAAATTAAAATCATACAGAACAAGCCCTGGTGCTATATATTATGTGCGTGATGTTTGATTGGACCAACGTTTTAATACAATTATATATCATTCCTTAAAACTCTGCTTACTTTTTAAGTAATCAGAGCTACGAAAGCTTATTTCTGCTGCAACTTTTTAAAGATTTATTTTAATAATAGGTAAAACATTGCTAAACAGATCGATGTAAGATTAAAAAAAGTAAAAAGACGGTAAAATTATTATGTTGACCGACATCGTTATAATTTGTTATTTTTTCTTAATATATTTTTGTTCTCTTTTGAAGAAGAATACACTATTACATAAAATACGATATTAACGTTAGTAAAGAGATCGTGTTTTTTAATTCCTGTATATAAATAATATTTTGCAAGTTAAGAAAACGTTTAATGAAACCATGTAAACACAATACGAAAAACGTAATTGTGTGGTTATTTTGTGTAAGATATGAGGTGATGAAACGTGCTGTGTTCAAAATTCTAACAGTCACAATAAAACTAAGTTATTAAGTTGCGTTCCGCAGAGAGAATATTCAGCAAGAAAAAAGTCTAAAAGCCCTGCGGGATCCAGTTAGTGCATTGTAGTTCCGGCGACAAAGCTGAACAGAAGAATAACATCTTTAAATACGAGCGATGTGCCATAAGAATTGATATTCACTTTAAGGCTTTATTGTAGTTATTATTGTTTAAAATTATTGAACTAAAACTAGGATTGGACGGATTTCCCACAAACAGGTTCTCGCTTTGCCGTAGCGGTGGGGATCAGTACCTGTGGCCTGGTCAGCGGCGGGAAAGCTAAGAGGCGCCAGCCTATGGAAGCCTAAGGCCGACCGTGTAGGAGGCTGCTCGAAGTTAGCTAGGGATGGAAGCTTCGGTTTTACCTAGGAGGGTGCACCGGACAGGGAAGAAGGTGGCAATCGTGCTGACGTCCGAGGACAGGAACAGCAAGGTGGAGTCGCAGGGGAAGAGGAATGTTACTAACATCCGTAAGCCACTCTCTCTATCTTCCGCGACTCGTGGAGGCCACACCGCTGATGCAGTATATAGAGGTCGTGGGAGGAGGCGATACTTGGCATGGTGTAGCGGTGTGAGTAATATGGTGCAGCCGAAGCGGTGAGGCAAAACACCTAGGCTGCCGCTGGGGGCTGAGAGTCTTGCGCCTGCAAGGGTTATGTTGTCCTAGCTCCTATGGCTCCTGGGTAACGGATTCCGGGGAGTCTGCTACCTAGATTTAGGGACAAAGGTGAACGGCGTAAGAGTTCCAAGTATCAGTAGAGTGTGAAAACTTTCCTCTGGCCCATCCTGAAGGAACAACGTGGTGATTTTTGTCGGTGCAAGTCTGATGTAAATTGTCTTTTTTCCGCAAGGACAGGTATGCGTGGGCATTTCCCGACGTAAAAAAATCTCGTGAGTTGGCGAGGAGAATAAGTCTCGATCACCCAATTAAGTTAAAAGTCCATGTATATTATCAATGCGTCCGGTGCGTTTGTCAAAAGTCGGTCGCTCAACAAAATAAATATTATACTATATAAAATCACACATAATCAACACACAGATTTTTGTATTGTTAAGTTTATGAAGGCAAAGGAATATTTTATATGATGCAGTAAAACTTAGTTTTTCAGCGTAAAGCATGTTTAGACATGTTTAAAAAACGCGGCTGTATTTTTATATATTTTATTGTAAATAAAGCTCAAATGCTTAAATTAAGGCGAACTGGTTATTTTTCAAAGTCGCAATGCCATGCTCCGTGAAAACAATATCATATGTGGGGACATTTACAAATGGAGCTTAGTGCAGAGTTGGCGCGAAATATATGTGATGCGACAAAAATTTAGACACATTATTATTTCTTTTCATTTGATGGTATTATTCTGAATGTAAATGTGTATGAGTCTGCAGGGTGGTCTAGTATTTTTCTTATATATCAATATGTTTGTGAAAATGACAGGAGGCATAAACTTCAGAGCAGATTATGTTAAAGCTAAAGTTATAACTTATGCATTAAAATTTGACAATTCTGTAAGGTTTTGTAAACAAATGCTCATGAGAAACCGTGAGAGAAGTTTATTATCTGCAAAGTTTGTTCACTACCCATAAGTTTGTTTCTATAATATATGCTTGGTAATATAAAATGAATCTTTGGTTAGTGACACCTTGAGGATGTTTCTAATTTCTTGGCATTGGTTCTAAATTTAGAATAAATACAGTAGTTTCAAGTGTTTCCCCTCCTCAAATAATTTCTTCATACCAGAACTACTCAATTCCTTTTCAAAGATTAAAAACGTTGTTTAGCAAAAGTTTTTCAGTTTCTCTGTAATAGTTACTCAGGCATGTAATTTTATTTATGTGTTAGCTGATCCTAGTTTGAAAAAATCATCATCATCATCATCAGCCTGTGATAGTCCATTGCTGGACATAGGCCTCCCTAATACACACCTCCATCCATTAAGGATTTTGGACCGTATCCCACCACGCTGGTCCAATGCGGGTTGGTGGATGGACCGACTTTACATGCCCATTCGACGCATGGATCATCTTAATTTTCAGACAATTGGGTGATCGGCCCAAATTTCCCTAACCAACTAGGAAACAACAATAAAAATTTGTTGAGTACCACAGGATTGGAACCCACGACCTCCGGTTTCTAACGCACACTCCCATACCACTAGGCTACGGAGGCATTATTAGGAAAGGCTTATGTCCAGCAGTGGACTATCACAGGCTGATGATGATTCTAGAAAAAACATACAAACAGAATCGTCTGTAAGTCGTAAGTCAATATTACAACTTTTTCTGTTAGAGTCTACCTTACTAATTAAATCATGTCACGTAAACTTCTTAACTGCAGATTGATTTTGAAGTTACCGACCTAGAACTTCTTTTAAAGTTACAATAAATTGGCAATTTCGAAGTCGTTTCGCTATACCTTATATATCGAACTTTAATTAAGAACTGCAGATGATCCAAGGAAAAATCTGCGGATTCGTACTCCAACATATGTATAATATTCTGGTAATTGATTTCTGTTAAAATACAATATTATGAGAAAGTTTTGCGGTATTTTTAGCCGCCAATAGGATAAGCAGGCCTGATAAGTACTACCTTTGATCTCATCTTAAAATACGATAGTCTTGTGCCACTTTGTAACAACAACAGAAAACTAAAACCAAATTATAAAACACTAAAAGAATTAGAGGCCAATACGCCAATAAACGCTAAGATTGTTATCTAATAATGGATATAAGGTGCTTTCTAGTCTACACAGAAAATGCAAGCTTTCAAAGATCTGCTTAACATTGACTAGTTCTCAGGAATTTGCGAAAAGCGTGTCCATACTCAGTTTTATATATTATTAACGTTGCATTATAGACTTTGTATTTTTTCACTAAAACTATACTACCAAAGCTACTTGAGCCATATTTCATCTAACTGTTTCGTGCTCACAATAATAAATGGTAATTACGAATTCTTCAAATATCATTCCCTCATCGTGTCCCAAACTCAATATTTAAATTATATTATATCATTAATTTGTTGTATTTCATATTTGACAGTAAATATCCTTTTATTAGTTACCGAGTAAGAAATTATTAGAAAATTTCATTGTTATCTGGGTCCCAAAAAAAAGAATCATTTCCTCACTTTTACTAAAACCTCGATTGCACTTTTAAATCGGATCGTAGGTTGCCGCGCTTATGAATTTTTGCAGTTGGCAGCATTGTCAATGAAGTCATACTATCATTGATACAAGGCGCGAAGAGATGTGTTGTTGTCAAATGGTTTTAAACTAATTATTCAAATATTACATTTTTATATCTCATTCCCTCACACCATCTGAATATAAGGTAATTATTTTATTTGTAATAATCATTATGATTTTTTACATGTTTTGAGAAGTAAAAATTTTGCCTTGAATCGGAATTTAATTTGAGGTTATGTTTGACCAGTTTTTGTAGGTTATGTTTAAATTTATCATTTCCTTACTATCATTCCCTCACTATTCTATTAATGAGTGAATGAGAATTTATGAGGGAATGAGAATTTATGAGGAATAATAAAATCAAATGTAACCAACAAAATTTCGTCAAAAATAACCTCACATTGAATTTTGATTGATGATCTATTTGTTTTAATAGCTCTTATTTGTAATGAATAATTCCGTTTTCAATATATTTTAATTTAATTTAATTTCACTTGAATCATCATTCCTTCATGATTAATTTTTTTCATCATCACTTTATTTTAATTTAAATCGAGAAAAGTTGGGGACCACATAGTCAGCTGGGATAAGTTACTTGTGTACTATAAATTAAATATATAAAATTGGTAATTATTCCAAATTATATTCTTATTATTATCCGAAGACATTTTGCAAACTTCTGAGAACTAGTCGTATATAATAAAATTAGTAAAATGTCTCTGTATCTTTATAAACTTTAAATTACTAAGGGAACAAAGACTATGAGATCTAAAAGTATTTACTTGGAGTAAGCAAAAGAAATATAAACAGAAACCGGAGGTGTCAGCGGCAAGTCGCTCCCGCGGGATGTAATTTATATACAACTTTCCCGCAACCGCACAAAGTTGAGCTCACTGCGCGAATATCTTGGAATAAATGCGCTCGCAATAGTATTTGGTAAGTTTAAAAATAAAAAAATATTACTTCCCTTTTTAATAGCGTGTTCTATATTGTTTTGTTATTGTTTATTATTATTAAACATAAAATTATGTGAATGTTTTTCAGATTCGAATAATTGGACACGTATATTATACATGTAATGCTTTTAATTTTTTACTCTTTCAAATAAATGCAACGAAGACCACAAGTACTGAGACCGACCACTACGACAAATCAAGAAAGTTATTAAATTGCCATTAAAGCATATTAAAAGTTTTTTAGATTTTATACAATATAACTAAATGTACTTTTAAAAATACAGTGATCTTTTCGCTAGCTTCTTCTGATATTATTGTAAAAATACATCCTATATTTCAAGTACAGTTAACAAGCAAAATGGAAATATTTTTTTCATCCGCTAGATTATAGCAAATAAATTTAGTGCTATATCTCAGTTACGTTCAATTTGTTCCTATACATATGGACATACAGGAGTATTTTGTTGAGCACAAACATTTTATGCTTCAGTAGTATATCTAGAGGGATCACTTTCCATAACAAAAGTCATAGCCTTGGAACTTTTCCAGTTGGTTTTCGGTATGAGAAAAACTAACTACCATAGTGCATGAGATATTATGTTTAATATATTTATCTGCAAAATAAGTAACTTTGAAAAATAATGTATTTGATACTCTGCTACAGCTATGCAATTGTGATGTGTCCTAGGGACACTGGAAAATTAAAGACATGGTTTCAAATTATTTTTCTTGTATATGTATTTAACTATATTCTCATTTTGTTCTTCATGGCATAGCGGTTTTGGCCCCTACTTTATAAACTGGAGGTCGTGAGTTTAAATCCCGCGGGAAACAACTTTGGGTGCGATCACCCAATTGTCTCCTCCTGATCCTTTTCTTGAGTATTGAGTAAGGAACAACATTTAAAGTGAATGATCGAAGCTTCGCAGAAATCTTTGAATCTTTGAGATCCAATCAGTAAAAACTACTTAATCGTTTTACCTGATTGATAAAATCAATTTAATAAAAAAGGTAACAAAAACACTAAATCATTTCCCCGTAATATTCATGAATATATTCACCATTCACCATTCACCACTCGACACAATACAAATTGACTGTTTAATGCAACAAAAACATACCCCGTTCTTCTTATTTAGGCAGCATCTTCAAAAATATTCATCTACACATTATATAAATTTCTACTTATGAATTACTTGGTATCCGTTGTTTTGTGTTACATCGTAAGGTTCTCAAATCCGTCCACAGAGAACCATTTTCGTAACCACATCGGGCCGTCGTTATGTTTTGGTGAAGGAAAAACAACAGATATAATGATTCACATTAAGTATGTTAATTACGTTGACTCCATATCACATATTTATTATGAAAAACTGCTGCGTGAATTTTAGAAGTTCTGTGAAAGTTTAGTTCACATCTAGAAGTTTAGAAAATGAGTAAAAACAACTGCTATTTCCTTTAATCACAATAAATCCTATAAACACGTGAATGCACTCCTAGTCTCGGCACTATAATCATCATTTAGAAATTGTCCTATGGCATTAAGCTCGTTTGTGTACATTTTAATTGATAAATAAATAAATAATCAATAAGCAATGTAACATTTCAAAATCTGTACAAAATACAAAATTACATATTCTACACGTGTTATCTCTTGTTACTTCAATGAGTTCACGGGTCCGCAGAAAGACACTTATCACAGGATATCCAAATATCATCATGGAACGTAAATTAGTTTTACTGGAAAAAATCAAAGAACTTGCATTAAATGTGTTATTCACAACCGGTTCACATGAAAATTGCTATAATAATAAATGTATATGACAGACAAAATGTATGCCAAACAGATCGCTGTATATATATCAACAAAGTAAAACATTTTTAATTTCCGCTAGTGTAGATGTACAAATTGCAAATTTGTTTATGCATTTGAAAGCGTGCTTTTGATTCAATCAACCTTTGAAATCGAATACAAATAGTTTACCTATACTCTCATTACGCTCGCTCTTCTATTTAACGCTTTACACAGTCCAGGGCTGTTGGATTTTAATTGAGTAAGCGTATACTAAAAGCAAATGAAACTGAATTTGTACCATTGACACTACTATCAGAATTTATTAAATAAGAAAGGAACTAGAATTTTTATCATTTTATTAGATTCTCTTGCATGATCCAAAACAAGTAATAGATATTTTTTACGCATTTATATGAATTATTTCTTTTATATTTATGTTTCTTTGAAATTCCTTTAAAGATTCTAAAGTAACAATGCATAGATATAAAGCTAACGTGAAAATATCTGGTATTATGTATGGATAGATGCATGGTAAAAATTTTGGCCTATCAACAAGGACCGATGCCACTAGGCAGTTACCGCAAACATTACATAACGGTTTGCAATTATTATATTAATGTAGTATAACAAGCATATTTCTTGGAGTACTTAAAAAATATAAAACGTAAAGATTTCCGTAACACTAACTTAAATCTCGCTGACAACAGATCTTATTTTATGAACATGAACGAGTTTCGTGAACCTGCATGTTTTAAAAACTCTGTTGAAGTCTGTACAAGTTAAAGCTTTCATATTAAAAAATAATTTCACAGTATTTGTTTTTATTTAATTAAAAATCAAATTATCTATTAATTAAAACACCCCTTATGATTAGTTCTTGCAACCCGGGTCGATCGTAACGCCTTAACTAGACGATCAAATCACAAAGAATCGATCGTCTAGCAGATCGTAGGTCGTGTACGCGGTATTGAGGTAGTTAACGATCGCGAGCGTTATTGTACATCCAGTGCACGGGGCTCGTGTCGAGACAAATTTACTAGGACATCATTTAAAATCCTCAAATCATAAGCTACTTCAATATAGGAATTAAAATAATTTTGTCTATTTAGGTATTTATTAAGCTAATAAATAAATATTATCTATTCACAAAATTCCCAACTTTACGCAACTTTAAAAAAATATATTTTCAATATTACAACTGTAGCCAAATTACAGAAAAAATTACGTAATAATCATGTTATTTAGATTCACCTTAGTTTGTTATTATAACTGTGGATCATTGGTTACCGACCGGGCTAGTGAATATTCCACCAGAGGGCGGTAATTTAAAGCCAGTGACCCCGGAGGAGGTCCGCGATATTATTAAGGGTCTTAAACCCCGGTCGGCACCTGGCCCAGACCGTATCTCAAATAGAACTCTAAAATACTTGCCAGGCCCTATGGTCTGTGTATTGGTCAACATTATCAATATTTTACTATCAACTTGTACTTTTCCTAATGTCTGGAAAGAAGCCATCGTCATCGGTATTCCCAAGCCGAACAAACCCTCTAACCTACCCACGAGTTATCGTCCAATTAGCTTGCTCAATTGCTTGGGTAAGCTATATGAACGCATAATTCTCTTCCGGTTGAAAGACCACACCTTCTCCAATAACCTCATCCCAGACGAGCAATTCGGTTTTCATCCGAAACACTCGTGTCCCGACCAAATTTATCGCTCTGACGGAATTCATTCTGAATGGCCTTCACCAACCCAAACCCCGTATCACAGGGGCCGTCTTCTTCGATGTCGCAAAGGCATTTGACAAAGTCTGGCACAACGGTTTGATTTACAAGCTGTACATTCTCAAAGTGCCGGACAGGCTGGTTCACATCATCCAAGCCTACTTGTCAAATCGCTTTTTCCGATATCGAGTCGAGGGCACCCTGTCCACGAGCCGTCCGCTCCAAGCGGGCGTCCCTCAAGGATCGGTCCTATCACCTTTATTATTCGCGCTCTACACGAGCGACATTCCAAAGCCCAACGATGTCGATCTGGCACTTTTCGCCGATGACACCGCTCGTCATCGATATTGTTCGTCGCTTAGACCGAACTGTATCTATAAAAAGCTCCAGAACGCGATCAATCGTTTAGGCGAATGGTTTCGTAAATGGAGAATCGGCGTCAATCCCGATAAAAGTGTAGCAATACACTTTCATCGGACTAGATTAGGTCGTGATTACACGATACCCCCGGTCCTCAACCCAGGCGTCAGGATAAGGCCACTCGCTGGCTGACACCAGACACTAGGGCAACTAAAACTTTGCGGCCAAGCGATTCCTTGGGAAAGGAAGGCCAGATATCTAGGCGTGAAATTTGACTGCAACATGTCGTTCAAAAGTCATATTCATGACGTTAGGAGAAAGGCTTTGTTCGTTTCGATCAGACTCTATCACCTAACGAATTCTCACAGTAAAATGTCGCTCAAACATAAACTTCTATTATACAAGGTACGCATACGACCAATCATGGCTTATGCATGCCAAGCTTTCGCTCACGCATATTCCACACTCCTAAACCAATTACAGGTAGTGCAAAACAAATTCATCCGGGGCGCAGTGGTACCAACATAACGTAGACCTACATAGAGACTGTAAATTGCCAACACTCTCCGAACACCTTCAAAAGTCAACGCGCAAACACATCAACAAAGTTATTAATCATAATAACCCTCTGCTGGTAAAAGCAGCATCGTACACGGCCGATCCAAAATTGTCCAGTCAAAAACATAGACCGCGAAACGTTCTTCTCAACCCGGACGAGGAAGGGGTCGCCGAGATTCCGGACCCAACGGGGGTCCCGACATCCAGCCTTACACACCACACAAGTAGGGATAGCACACTCTCACCTGTAGTTCGCCCTCGCTTACGAGCACACACACACACACCGCGTTTACTAGATACAGCCGCATTCCAGGGCGGTTCTCACCGCCCCCAGCAATCGATTAATGCAGTCGCCAGACCGTCGGCGTCCCGGATCGTAAACCGATCGTCGACGATCCTTAGGAGGCATAAACAAATGCCTTACTCACGTACCTTCTATACGTGTAGCCTTCATTTTTAGTAGAAAATGTTCTCGCGAACTCTGTGTTAGATAAAGCTTACTAAAGACATGAGCCTGAAAGCATAATTCAAGAATAAAAAAAAATAGTAAAATTAAATCATAAATGCGACACACGCGCGACTGGCGCGCGCGCTGTCTTGCGTCTGTCTGCGGCTTCCTTTACTTACCGACCACAGACGCTACACGCAACCCGGCACCCGGTCGCCACAGGCCCTGTCTCTTAAAAGAAAGAGAAAGTTGCGGGTTCTTAATAGTCTTAGACACGTAATGAAATATAAGAGTTATACCGCACAAGGTCACTTACTTTCTTCTTGATGTGTTGTGTGGGTCATATTACTGGGTTAAAAAGAATCGAATCTTTTCGAAATCCGGCACCCGCTCACTCGCGTATGGGTTGCGATCAAATCAAAATAATTTAATCGATCGTGATCGACACAGTCCTAAGGCATACATAAAAATTGGATTAATCGCTTGACCAAAATACTTATTTCACTTATATCGATAAAAATACACATAAAATACCAATAACACTTACGTCATAACTATAGCAAAAATTACACGATTACAATAACTTAAAAAGATTTGCCGAAACCCGGGACTGAACCAGGGACCTTTAGATCTTTAGTCTATGGCTCTCCCAGTTGAGCTATTTTGGCTTGCATATCAAACCCTAAGATATCACTCCCCAAGTGGAACTTTTATAATATACAATAAAAGTAAACAGTTAGCTCTTAATACTTCTTACACTTTTATCTATTTATATTATATTTTCTGAATATCTGATTCAATTTACATACATTAGATCGTGAATTGTAAAGTATTTAAATACTTTACATTTACAATTATGTTTAATATATATCAAAGAATATTTTCACTTCGTAAAATTTTGTTTTTTAATGTCATTATTACTACAATACGGAAAGTTTTTAAGCCTCATATTATTAAAAATCTTGTAGCAGGAACTCACACACCATGGAAAGAAGGCATCTGAAAAATAAACTAAAGTTTTTCTCGTTCCGAATCGAATCCCGGGGATCCTGGCTTTATATTCTATAAATCATAGCAACATATTGGAAACGTAGATTTAATTAATATTATGCTCCTCATTGTGGATTTTTGATTAACGAATATGGTTGGAGGCCTTGTGCCTAATAGCCCAAAATGTAGGTAAATAGGATTCAGCTATATAAGCAGATATACCTGCTTCTTCAATTAAACTTGATATGGAAAATAAGACTTTTGGAAAAAGAATATTGTTATTTTAAATAAGAGATCTCTTAAAATATAAAATAAAGATACATTTTGCAGTGCACTGCTGGACATAGGCCTTTTTTATTGAACGCCAAGTCGGCGCCAAGTCAATTAAAATGAGTTGCTCATAATTGCCACGCTGGGCATGCGGATTGATAGTTTACGAATTGCGCTTGAACTTCGGATCTGTCTTAGTGCCGCTGTAAGGCAGATCCGCCGTCATATGGGCGGTGGGGTCGTCACATCTCTACGCCGCAAAGATTATCGTACTTTTAAAATTCGTACTCCCCTCTTTCCACAGATCGTACTCACCGCATCCTCAACGCAATGTACGAAATGCTGTGCATTACTTACACTGCGTGCTATAAACTTTAATTTTCATCATCATCAGCCTGTGATAGTCCACTGCTGGACATAGGCCTCCCATAATACATCCCTATCGACTATACAGCTTACAGAGGAAAACAATTTTAAAGTATAAATTTGATTTTAATCCTTAAAAGTGCTTAATCCAAAATTTTATTAACCTGTTATAAAGAAAAATTAAACATTATCATAAGATTTGTAGTTTTTTTTTATTTTAGTTTTAGATGCTACAGTATCTAAAGTGTTAAATTTAGGTGTTTAAAACTTTTCTACACAAAATTATGTGACTTTCAAATTGCTTGTCGTATATATGTGAGCGAAAATGTCAAGTGAATAATATGTATAATGTCTCTTAAGCCCCTGACTTATTTATCTCCTCCTGGGTTAAATTGCCAATGTATCTTAGCTTTCTTTTATTTAACGCAAGAATAATTTCAGCTAAACGACACTCAAAAGTCAACTGCTCTCCTTTTTATCCAGAGTATATATGTTCAGTAATAAAGATGTTTTGCAAGAAATTTAAATATTGGCTTTATATTTATTTAAAGTAATACAATATTAAAACTATTGCAACAATGACTTCTACAGTTTAGATGATAAACTATAAGAAGAATTACTGACTACAAATTCGAGTTATCTTTGAGATAATGTTGCAATATTTCTGTCTAGCACTATTTATGATTTACGTGGAGCAAGATTTGGAAAAATAATTATCAATATAAAAATGTATAACTATAATTCACTATAACCTTTCTTGGGGGTGGCTCTTATTCAACAGTTGGACATAGGACCTTTCGACGGACTGAAACGACGAATATATTTTGAACAGGTATTTACTTTACATTTTAGTAAAATATACCTGCCCTTACAGGATGTATTGAAACCAATATTTAAAAAAAAATCTACGATATTAGGAGTCTATTTTGACATAGGCTTTATCATTCTCAGTTTTTTTTCAGCAATTGGACATGAATAAAATATATAAAAGAAAGAAACAAAATAATAATCATATTGTTCTTTTATAAACCTTCACCATTTAATAACTTTCATTATATTTCCCTGACAAGGAACTTAAGGTTGATAATTTAAATGAAAGCAATTGTTCAACGGCCACAGGGTGCGTTACTGATTCAAGGGACTTCTAAATAATCTATTTGAGTGACGAGAACAAACGTCAGCTGAGGTTCGCTCATTTTAAACAGGCTACTGTTTGTTTAGGCATTTGCAAAAAATGACTACCGTAAAAAATTATGCTTCACATGCACTCTAAGAATTTTTTATTTTTTTGCTAATTAAAAAAAAAATATAAAAAATTTACAAACTTTACCTATATAATGACTTCGAGTCAATTTTGACTACGGCTGCCGATCTATATTAGAGATCAGAGAACTGGGCAGGAGATATTATAGTGCACAAGTGTACGCCCAACCACAGATGCTTTATCTCATAGCCCGATGGGACGGATAACCGACACGAGCCGATAGAGGTCAGATGTAAGACCGACTTTTTACACACCTATACGACGCATGATCAGCCTGCACTGCCTTAAGCACTAGGAAACAATTTAGAATAGAAGTCGAGTCCCGTAGGAGTCAAACCCACTACCTCTGTTTCCTAAAGCACAAGCTCATACCACTAGGCTACGGAGGCAGTTAAACTTTACAAAACTATCGCTCTTTGGTATAATACGGTAGAAAAAAAAACAAATAAAATGATATGCAAGGAATTTTTTCTTTACTCCCCAGAATTTCGTAATTAATAGGAAATCAATTTGTATTCTCCGTTGCACATATGCATACAACATGTTATAGACAAGTTTTTATCACATTTCTTCAATCATAGAATCATATAATTTGATAATTTTGATACTATGATTAAAGGACAGTTACTTTTATATTTATCCCAATTATAATTTGTTTAAACAAATATGTTTTCCTTATCCTACTTTCTTTAGCATTACGTCTGCACAGTACATATATGTTTAACCTAAGTTATGCTTACATAACAATACAAGTTATGCAAGCATAACTAAGATTAAATATATTGTATTGTGTCTTATTTCGTATAACTTCGCTATTCATGAATTCATCCGAGGGGAGTCGCTTTAGTAATAATGCTGGGATGTGATTTTGCTTCTACTGAAGAAAAAATTATGTAACAACATTTAGTTTCGACTCAAGAAATTTTTCGTTTTGTCTTTATCGTATCGTTGGTTGTATTTATATATTTTAAGGAAACAAGTTTATTTAAAAATATACATTAACTGTAATAACAAACAGATGTTATCCAAAAAGTGAAAAGATAAAAGAACGGTTTAAATTATTTTTTTAAACCAAATTATGCTTAAGAATCATATATATTTTAACGAAGCACTGACAATACATAATGCTAGAAGTAAGCGATTGAATAAGTCATTAGATTAGGTATCGACCTGTTCCGCTGAACAGGTTCTCGCTTTGTTGTAGCGGTGGGGCTCAGTACCGGCTTGGGCCTGCCGTTCATCCGTCCGTCATCCTTGCAACCAAGAAGGAGTCGCGGGGGAGGAGGAGTATTGGTATTCTGTAGGCCGCTCTCCCTATCCTCTGCGACCCGGCGGGGCTGCACCGCTGATGCGGTGTGGAGAGGCCGTGGGAAGAGAGGACATTCGGCATGGTGTCGTTGATCTCTCCTCCTTCTGCGGCCGAAATAGAGCTAGCGGCGGAGCTTAACATCCGGGCCGCCGCTGGGGACTGGGACCCGCTCGTCCCTGCGTAGGCTAGGAACTCCTGGCTCCCATGGCTCCGGAATAACAGACTCGGGGGTCTGTTACCTGACTACAGGGGCCGAGACGAAGGGCGCGTTAGTTCCGACGCGCCCAGAGGGAGACAGATAGCCGTAGGGCCGAGATGGGGCTGCTTCGACAGCCAGCGCTGGTGGGGTTGCAGAAGACTACAAAAGTTCCTGTGACCCCATCCCTAAGGCGCCAAGAAGGAACAACGTGGTGGTTTTAGTCGGTGCGAGTCCGACATAACCCGTCTTAGCCCACGCGAGGACGGGTATGCGTAGGCATTTCCCCACGGTAAAAAAAAGTATCGACCTGTTATCCACCTATGTTTGCACATTCGCCATCATTTGCTATCTTCACTAGATTAATAGTTACTTACCCAATATTAATATTAAAGTGAAATAGCGATGTTCTATGCAGTCTTTCCCATCCAGAATTTAAATAAGGCGTTTTAATTTATCTGCATAAGTTTGATGCTCTTAAAATTATAAAAATTGCTATTGAATTATACCACAAATTTAAATTTTGACTAGTAATTTGAAGCATCACGTTGAATTTAAATGAAACTTATTTACAAAAATCTAAGCAGATGAATTATTTTATTTTATTACAAAATGCACAGTTTCCATACTAAATGCACATTAATTAATGTTATTTCTAAGAAAAGTTTACATTTGTCTTGTTAATTACACAATAAGTAACTCATTATTGCATTTAATAATACAAGTATGCCCCGACTTAAACTTTCAATGATGTTAATGTACAACATAAACTGTTTAGCATTTTCATCCTATTATAGCAATTTACCTTCGCAAGCTTCGAGTCCGTAAACTCCACGGTAAATTGTATTGTAAATTCGCAGATACAGCATAATTAACATTTAAGAAGCTTATGTTAACGCAATTCGCTTGTAAAGCAGGCCTCAAAAAGTAAAGTGCGACAGCATTAGTATCTCTGGTTACTTGATATAAACGGTTTAATTATGTATATTGTAAAAATCCCCAGTCTATTTTGATATAAATATTCGATAAATAGCTATTAGTCAGTGACAGCTAGCGACTTATTCAATCGCTAACTTCTAGTGTTAAGTATGGTTAATTTTTTGTTAAAAATATCTATGATTCTAAAGCATAAGTTGGTAAAAAATTCAAGTTATACCGTTTGTCATTGTGGTTAATTAAAATTATGTAAATAAACTTGTTTTCATAAAATCTATAAATAAAATCAACGATACTTGATATAAATAAAAGACGAGAGGAAAAATTAACATGAGACCAAACTATTTGACCTGAGCGTCCTGCTTGTTTTGACCTACGGTGCTGAAACGTAAACACTAACTAGTCTAGTCTCCAAGTGCAAAGTTACCCAACGAGCCGTGAACAGGTCTATGCTAGGAGTAGCTCTTATGGATAAAATATGAAAAGAAGAAATCCGTCAGAGGGCCAAGGTTACTGAAAAAGCTACCAAATCAGCCAGCTTAACTGGCAATGGGCAGGCCACATTTGTCGCAGAACCGACGATCGCAGGAGTAAGCGGCAAACGAAGTGTGTGACGCCCCGCGGCAGGTTAGCCTCTCTATACACACACCTAATGCAAATGTACTCACCTGATTGTTTCTATAGTAGAATCATAACACAGGATAATTACAAAAACGACCTTCCTCGGACGGCCCTCAGCGAAATTATGTTATACTGTGCAGATGTAATGCATAAGTAGCTACGGCTAAGAAAACATATTTGTTCAAGACAATTAAAACTCGAAAGAGATATTAACAAATAGAATAAAATAGATGTAAACGAAGTTGCCCATAGTTTGTAGTATGAATGGGTTTCTTTTAGTCGATTGTAACCTAATAATTGACATCTCGAGTTAACTTTTTAATGAAAATTATTGAACATTATATTCCAACATTACTTTCCTGTAATCATAAAATCTTTATCATTATATGATTCTGTGAAAAACTGAAGTGTTTTGAGCAATCTTTTAAGTGCGTATATGACTTGCGCTCCTAATAAATATGAAATTCTTGTTATTAAGGATAGATTTTTTAATATTAAATTTATTTGGATTTTATGTATTATTTTAGAGTAGAGAAATAGTTATTAAGTAATCATTAAGTTTGTAAAGATTAATGATTTGCAAAAAAATAAAACATGAAAGTGTTTTTGGTCCTTAACATTTTTCTATATTACGTATCTGAAGCATTGTTTTATTTTTACCTTCCCAAATATTGCAAATACTAAAATAAAATGAAGCGTCTTTAAAAAGAGCGAGTCTCAGCTGGCTTTTGTTTTCGAAAGACCTCCGATAGATTATTTCAAAGTCCCTTGAATCAGTTGCGCGCCGAGCAATTGTTTTAATTTAAATTAACAACCTCAAGTACCTTTGTGATAGAAATATAATGCAGCTTAAGGGTAAAGGTTTAAAAAACGATGCAATTAGTATTATTTAGGTTTTTTAATATTATCGTCTTAAATAGATAAAGGAGTCGGTCGGTAAACAGACTCCTAATATGTAACGAGTTATTTTTAAATATTGGTTTCCACAAAGGCTATCTAAAGTGAAAGCTTAAATTTTAAGGTAATGTGCATATATTACTGAAGTATAAATCAAAAATAAATAACTTGGAAATTTATAGCAAAATATAACTATACTGACAACTATTATTTTAAAATCTTGCTTTCCATGCTGGAAAGAATTATTCCACCACGAGTACATCTCAAAGCATACTTAAAATTGTGGTTAGTGATACTTCTTATCGCTTAACGATAGAACTGGTATAGTCTACGTTGAAAACGTTTTAACTCTGTACTACTTTGAAAAAATTAAGCCAATAAATCTGGATAATGTATGGAAACTGTGCATTTTGTAATAAAAAAATGGTTGTTGTAAATACGGTAAACACGGGCGAAAGACCTGTTACGTATGACAACTATAACATTTATACAATTTCTCTAATTTAGTATAACTTTACTATAACATCACCTATAATTAATCCACCACTCTAATTAATTAACCAATCATATTTTATCATGTTCAAATATCAGTGTAGAATTATTTACCTTTATTGTTTTGATTGTTGTAATCGACGAATCTTACTTCACATTTTCACTACACAATCAATTGACGATTAACTTGCACCCTATTTGTTTACTCCGACGGCTAGAACGGTCATGTGTAAAAGAGACACAAGGCATGTACCGGTAAACATGCCCCTCTTTCTCTTTCTCTCTGTCTCTCTTTCACTTAAGTAGGCTAACTGCGCACGAGTAAGAGAGACGCGTGCCTCTCACTTTCTTTTACGGTTGTTTATGGAGAGCGTTACGTGAGCGGCGCTGTGACACAGTTTTCGAGAGTGCCTCCCTATCTTGAACTAATTTATAAGACGTCAATAACAAGAATCGTCTGCTAAGATTTTTGTAAATAAGTTTCGTTTAAATTCAACGTGATGCTTCAAACTACTAGTCGAAATTTAAATTAGCGGCATAGTTAATAATACAAAATTTATGAAATTTTAAAAGCATCAAACATATCCACGGAAGAAAGTGGAAACGTTGTAACTGACGAAAATGAAATGGTTCACCAGAGCCGAGAAGCTATTCCAGAATACGAGATAGATTGATGACCTGTGCAAATGTGCACCAGCAGTGGACTTCGTTAGACTGAGATGATGAAGATTATTTTAAAATCTGCTTATTGATCTATTAATCTAAAAACCTAGGATATAATATTTAAAACATTTATTGTCTAGCGGTGCTGGAAGTTTTAAGACCTTAAACTTAAAGACGATGTTCTTAATCGCATAAAATATGTGTACACCGTACATATAACTCGACTAATGACATTTATAAGTATGAAATAGTTTGTTATGTGCCACTGCATACGGATAATTAAAGATATAAATTAGCTTTCAAAGTTTTAGATAATTGACTAGACAATTCGTGTTAATTTATAGCAAGAACAAATTTTGCAAAAATGAGGGTAAATTGATATCATACGAAACAAGCCCCGTTGCTATATTACCTTCAATTTGTTGTCTCATTGCGATCAATTGGATCTACAAATAGTTTTTTAAGATTTATTTTAATATAAACTAATTCATTACTGGGAATATCGATGTTAGATTATAAAAATAAAAAGACGATAGAAATAATGATGATCTTGTTCACCGACTGTATAACTTGTTAATATATTTTGTTCTATACTGAATTTAATTTTGACTCGTTAGAAATTACAAATATAACAATATGTAAATAATAACAAGCATTATCATTTCTGTTCTAAGAATTTGGGATTGTTACAAAAAGACATTAACGCCGAAACCCGGAATCGAACCGAGGACCATTAGAGCATGAATCTTAACGCTCTGCCACTGAGCTATTTCGGCTGTATTGTAAGTGATGAAAAATACATTCGGATTAGGTGATTTCCTGATTTTTATTTTAGTTAAGATCATAATTTTAACAGCGCACACGCAATGTGCGTAAATATTTATGTATCCATTGTTGGCTACGCTTTAAATATAAAAAAAAAATGCTACTATATATAATGCAATAAAATAATAAGAAGGTAGTAAAGAACCCTTTATTTCCTTCTATGAAAAATATTTTACAGGTGAAGAATATGTTTAACGAAAATATATAAACACAGCTCGAAAACTGTGTTCATGCTGTTTTATTGACAATATTTTGGGCTTGATTCGAGGTGACGAAACGTACTGTGCTGAAAATACTTACAGATAAAATAAAACTAAAATATAATGCCGCGTGCCGGAGCGAAAATATTCAGCAAAAACTCTAAAAGCCCTGCGGAATCTAGTTTATGCATTATAATTCCGTCGACAAAGCAGAACTGAAAAATGACAATTTTAAATAATAAGTGCGAGGAGAATTGGTATTCTCTCTGGTACTCTGCAATTACAGTTTCAATTTGAATATTGTTTAAAATTATTGAACTTGTACTGAAATTGGAAGGATTGGTCGAAGCGCCGCCGCGTCCTAGTAGGCTCTTACATTATAAAACGGAATTTGTGGGTTCAGATCCTGTATCCGGTGTCCTGACCCCGTGATAGCTTGGAAAAATTGTTAGGAGAATAGGAACTTATACTGGTAATACGAGACAGATATTTAACTTTTTTAATGTACAAACATTTAAAAGTATTAGGCACTCGTAATCTTTATCGTTTTAGCCTATTACAACCCACAGCTGAAACATAGGCCTTTACCATAAGTCACCAAGAAGCAAGATGCTGTACCACCTGTACCCTTCGACTTCCAGCACATTTGCATAGGTCGTCACTCCGTCCATCTCGTGGAGGGTTGGTCGACACTGCGATGGCCATTGCGAGCATTCCACTTGAGAATTTTGTTTCTCCAATGATTATCGGTTCTACACGCTATGTGGCCGGCCCATTGCCACTTCAGCTTACTAATTGTGAGCTTTGTCGGTTACCATGGTTATTTTGCGTATTGCGTGTTTTATCATGCAGAGAAATATCGAACATAATCCGCTTCATACTTGGGTAAACGACTTGGAGCATCCTCATATTTCCAACAGTGAAGTACCCAGCTTATGCCGTCGATGACCATTAGAAACACACATAGGCATATCGCTCATTACTTGATGAATGCCTGAAGAACATTGGACAAGATGATATGTCGTAGCTTGCCGATTGCTGCACATCCTAATTGGTTTCATCGATTGATTTCTGTGTCGAAGTTGGACTTAGCTAGCCGGACTGCTGGTCCTAAGTAAATATATTCCTCGACCACTTTCGAGCATAGTAAACAACCACCGGCGTAAGCGCGACATGAGCGAGACAGGGCTTTCGTCTTGTCCATGTTCATCCTAAGTCCCACGTGTCGTGAAACACTGTTGAGGTAATTGAGCATAGCGTTTAGGTTCTCTCCGCCATGATGAATATGTCATCGGCAAATTGAAGGTGTGTGATGTATGCGGCTTTGATGCCTATACCTCGTCACTTCTAATCTATAAGTGCAGCAGTGAAGAGTTTCGGGGGTATTATGTTACCCTCTCCGTGTTTTGTAGTCGGGCGGAGATCGTAGCTTTTGATATTCCGACTGCCAATTTGGCAACCCTGAAGGTCCTGTAATATAGCCCAAAATTCGATCAAATCAAAGGCTTTCTCAAAGTCCACAAACGCGAAGCATAAACTTAGATTATACTCTTTAGTCTTTTGTATAAACTACCGCAGAGTGAATATGTAATATATGGTAATAAAGCACTTCCGGAATCTAGCTTGTTCGGGTGGCTAGAAGTCGTCTAGTCTAGAAACGAGACACAAGATAACTTTTGAGACATAAGACATCAACTCGGCTCAAAAGGGAAATCCGTCCATTGTTCTACAAGAGGCTTTAATCACCTTCGGGGTAATTGGACAATACGAACCCCTCCTTAATAAAATATCGCTTTATGGGGCTCGGCACCTAAGAAGCAGTAAACGCCGCCCCTAGCAGGTTGTACATTCTTGCTGCAGATACACTCAGGTGGGTGCGAAGGATGGTTTGAAGATGAAGTCGCGGAAGAACAGGATTACCGGTTATTTCTTCGGCCGCATTCAAAGTGCGAACACCGCGACTTGCGTTGGGCCGCTACGCATATGTTAAGGGGCTCTAGAAGAAAGAGAGAGTTTTCACATTATCGGTCATATTTTAGGAAAAAACAAACTATTGAAGAAGCAACATCCAACGTAGTGTCGTTTCGCAACCTCATAATCAGTTTAGACTTAAATGTTCTTACTAGGATGCAAAGTAGGAGTACTATAACTAATAAATTTACGATAATAGAAGAACTTAAAACAAACCTGACTATTTAAATTATTAAACACTATTAAAACCATAACCTATTTAGAACTATTTATATATTAAATCCTAACAATAAATCTTAATGCCATCCAAAATTATCTGTATGTAAATTTAAGCACAAGAAGTGCCAAGCATGAGTTTAAATCTGGCTACTTACTATCGTTGCCCAGTTGTTATTACCCTAATACACACCATCTTCTGCCAAATACTTGGGACGGAAAGAGATTCAATAAATTTGGCTTAAAATAACGCTTGTTTAATATATGTTTTTAAATATGCAATAACGTTTTTTTGTAAATACGCAAACTGTCATCTAAAGCTTGGAGTCAAGACGAATTCAAATGTCTTTTTTTATTTTTATTGCCTACGCAGGCAGGAGCAGTCAGGCCACCTGATGGGAAGTGGTGACTGACGCCCATAGACATCGGTAATATTAGTGGTATCACCAACGCGCTGCCTACCGTGAGACATAGGGTGTTAAGTCTCGTTTTCGTAAATACGCTGGTTACGGTGCCCTTAAAAATGAACCACAGTAGTGTCGTTCGGTTTTAAGGGCACCGTTTTCACACTTTGCGGCTGAAACGTGCACCCCGATGGTACCAACTCAGACGGTCCCCTGTAAAAAAGGGACTTACCACCAGTAATATCATTATTCAATATGGAAACACTATACTCTTTCCTATTGATCGTTTATTAATTAACTCCTTGCTGGAAAAGAAAGCCTTTGACCTGGGAAGAACCGGCGTAAGAAACTCAGTGGGACTATTTTTTAATTCATTTTTTCAATAAATTCTCCATAGAATCTAAAATCGGTAAAACATATTTTTGTCACATTGAAGCAGGCTGGAGTGAACGATTCATACCAGAGTGTTATCACTGTAATCATTTTGTCACAAGTCGTTAGTAATAAATATTTGGGCCAAAAAAAATTACGGCACCAAAAATCACAACCACGTGCGATTAAATGATAGAAAAGTATTACAGATTTTAAATGCAGTGGCATAATCATGACTAAGTTTTATACCTAGGACATGCTGTCACCCGCTTACATACCGAAAATGGTTGTATACTGTTTGAAGTCGTTCAAACTTTACTTAAACATCACAAATCTTTACTTAAAGCAATAATATGATTTCACACAAAACGGTCCTTAAAAACTTTCTTAATTAATATAAATACCAATTTCTTTAATTCACATATGAGGTCAAAATCAGAGAGGTGAGCATTTAAGTTTTGAAATGTCTGAGAAATGAAATTGTCTTTTGAAGAAAATGAAATAATGGAATCGGTTGTGTCATTTGTCAAGAACCATTCCTGTAAAGAGGCACGCACACAAATATGTATTTTAGAAATTACACCTGTTATCAAGAAAAATGCCAGGGCTTTAGATCATTTCGGGAACACTTTTCAAATATTTTTAAATAATAATATAACCATTTTCTTTAATAATCACCTACAAGAAATTGTAAATAATCTGTCCCTCTATCGGTGAATGCTGTTATTTTGTATATTTTCAGAATAAAAATATTTGTTTTTCAAATTATTCTCTATAGAATTTCAATTAGTTTAAATTTCGTTTCATTATTTCAATTTATTTTATACATTTGTGCGGTACGTTTTAAATTAATAATATAAATACAAATGTTAAAAGGTCATTTTAGTTTGTATATGCAAGATTTAACCGTTGCATTACTCTTTAGTGATAAATTTACCGTTTTTCTGATGTTCCCGAAAATGATGGGAGTGTTCCCAAAATGACAGTGAAGTTCCTTTAATGACATTGGTGATTCCTCAATGACTGAAACGTCTGGTTTATGCATATTTTATACATGAAAATAATAGACATTTACAGTATTATACCTTTATTTGTACTTAAAGAATGAGCAACGCAAGTCATCATCATCATCATCATCATCAGCCTGTTTTAAGTCCACTGCTGGACATAGGCCTCCCCTATCCATTAGGGGTTTGGACCGTATCCCACCACGCTGGTCCAATGCGGGTTGGTAGGTGGACCGACTTTTACATGCCCATCCGACGCAACGCAAAGTATCAAAAGTTAAACTTAAAATCTAATAATAAACTTTGTAGTTTCAGTTATCAAACATAAGATATTTGGAACATATAGTAATTGACACTATCATTGTTATCACTATCATCTATAAAATTGTAGTTTAAAACTAACGGTCTTTAAGAATTAGGATCATTATAAGCATAATCATATTCTAAGTATAATTATATTAATCACAACATAAATTGAGTATCAAAGATTTAACTTAAACTGTGGCAATAAGCTACTTTTCAAATATGTCCATATTCTCATGAAAACAGTAATAGGTATGACCACCTTTTTTCTATCATTTCGGGGAGGGTAAAATTAACAAACTTAACAACTTGTCCACAAGGGATATATGCAACATCATTTTGTTCATCTTTAAATATCTTTGCTGATTTGCGCTGACAATTAGAACGCTTGACCTTTATTTCATCATCTTCATCAACTGAGGTGTCAGCTACTGCGACGTATCTGTGTTCATATTTTTTATTTTTAGTTGGTACATTTACTAACAAAAATGTCTTTCTGTCTTTTGTCGTATCATTTCCGTACGATGTACCAGCACAATTATCGTCATTCTTTCCATGAAGTCGATCTGAAACTTTTTGGAGATTCTCATCATCTGAGCTATCTGCTCCGTATATGGCATCGTAAATACTTTTCTACTCATGTGAGAGAACTCAGCAACTCATCATTTTTTCTTTGTCTAAATCTATCTTTATCTTAATGACTTTCTTTATCTTCGACTCTATCTTCATCTCGAAATGCCTGCAGTTAAACTTTTCACAACAATTTTGAAAACTGATACAGAAGTATGGTGTGACATCAGAAGCTTTCTGCCAGATAATCTTAGTAACATTCATGGTTCCGGGATTGCATCTATCTTTTCAGATAATAAGGTTTTGATAGCAACTACCTCATCTTCAGTGACTTCATGGAGTGAAACGGATGTATTGTTTAGTAATCGATGTTTTTTTATGAGGTTGCCACTGACGCATTTTTGAAAAACCTCTCGCTGTTTAGAATTGTTTGGTTATTTATCAACGGTGTATTTTAGTTGAATAGTCAAAACTTCCCCAAATAAGAGATGTTTACGAACTTCAGGAGTAACGTAACGTCCTTTTGTTAATTCATCAACTTTGCGAGTAGGCGTATCAGGATTCTTTTACGATGCTTTTTCTTCACGTCTTCTATTTCTTTGTACTTTCTTCCGCAATCGATCAATGATTCTTTACATTTTCTATATTTTATCTTTCTTTTTTTTAACAGTTCTGTAAGCCTGTGATTTATCTTTTTAACCTCTTTTCTTCCTGATTTCTTCTTTGACACACAATTGTCGTTTTCTATCTTATTTTTAGAATCTGGCGGCCTGTTAGCTAAAATATTTGCCATCATCTTTTTTTTTCTGTCTATACTTGTGAGAGTTTTTCTCCATAACTTTCTTTGTTTTCAACCTTTTTCTTTGGTAATATTTTCTATCTTTCAGTCTCTTCATCTCTCTTTGTTCAGGTGTCATTTTGTCTAAAAACTTGCGTTTCCTTGCATTAGCCTTTTCACGGTGTTTTTATAAGCTATACTATCCAGTTTTGATAGTTTTCGACTCTTTTCTCATAATTTTATCACATTCCATGTTACGCGTACTGAGTAGTTCCTAAAACCAAAATTTTGTATGGTTATATGTGTTTAAAGGCATTAGAATGCTATTTCGCCTAAAAATGTCATTTCGAGAACGCCGGTCACGTATGTGAACGTTGCGAAATGACCGTTCCCGAAATGACTATCCAACTAATATTTTCTATCACGCTTGACACCGTCGTGTTAGATATTGAGTGTTATAGGTTAAGAACAAGTGAACAGTAATATTTAAAAGAATTTAGCAAAAGTGTCAAATTGTCGAAAAACTAATCACGCAAACCACGTTCCCGTAGTGACAAGGAATTTAAGTACGCTTCACTCCATACGAAATAAAAGGTACTACCAACAAAATCAATTATTTTATTTCCGTAAACACGATACACGCCTATAGCTTTGACTCGTGAACTTCACACTGGTGTTCGCAATCCAACTATCGCGTTACATCGGCCTATATCGACCTCGCTCACTGAATGATTCAATAAACGTCAGTCACATTTGAATAGTAAAAATAAGAAGAAATTAAATTTTTTAAATTTAGTTGTACGATATAATCGTAATCTAACGATTTTTAAAGATAATACTAATAAGTGGCAATTTTAAGTATTTATTGTAAACATTTTGACTTGTTTCAAATATGAAACTTGCTATAAGGACGCATTCCCGGAATGATTATTTAGACTTGTTTCGTTAAAATCAAATAAAATATAAATGTAGAAAAATAAATATTAAACGTAACGTGTAATTATGAACAGAATCTTCATTTTGTAATAAGTATTTTAGCGATATCACGTTATTTTATAAAAATACTTTGTCAGAAGCATGATTCTCACCTCTCTGATTTTGACCCATATACCTAATCAAAAGTTCTTTGTCTAAGTATCGATCAAGCCTCGTAACTCAATAAGCTTCAAATATATCAAAATAACATTGTTTTGACTCTAAAAGCCAAACTTTGTAACAACTAGAAGTGAGCGGTAAAATTAAATTTGTTTTGAATAATTTTTTATAGATATTTTTATAGTTCTTTAAAATTGTTTTAAGTTTATATTTACATATAGTTATTATTATCAAGCATATATTTATTTGTGGGTACATCATCATCATCAGCCTGCGTAGTCCACAGCTGGACATAGGCCTCCTCTAGAGCACGCCTGGTCCGATGCGGGTTGGTGGGTGGAACGACTTTTGCACACCCAACCGACGCATCGATCATCTTACTTTTCAGGCGATTGGGTAATCGGGCCAAATTGCCCTAACCAACTAGGACAACAATGAAAAAAGTTTCTAAAGCACACGCCCATACCACTAGGCTACGGAGGCAGACACAATAATGATATGAATATACTTAAAAACATACAAAAAAGGCATACATCAAACAAGACAAAAAATCATTAGCCTTACGCGCAAAATAATTTTTACTTTTACACGCCAAGGAAAGGAATACTTATCGCAGCCTCCATAAAAAGTAACGTATGGACATAAAATACAAGAATGATATTTTTATGTATCCTTATTTTTTTCACTTTATTTTTTTTTATTTTATTTGCTAATTATGACACCAGAAAAAGACGAGTTAAATAAAACATTTATAAGTTAACTTTATTTCTTATCAACGACACACTTAGTTGTCATAGAAGAAGATAAAAATCTATTATTAGGAAGCAATCCTGAACAACTGCATTAATATAATCATTATTTTAAAGCAATGTATTCAATTACACATATCATAATGCTTTAGAATTTATTTATTCAAGGTCAAACCGACATTTTTTAAAACACTTTTAAAACCGGGAAAAGGTCAACTTTGCAGTAAATTTAGAAAATATTTAATTCACAAAGATTAAATGCTAAATGTATTTATTTTATTGTCAATGCCAATATTCCTTGAAATATGGGAAAAAGTTAATTAAAGAAAATTCCATGCAAAAAAGTTTAAGCTATTATTCTTAAATTTGTTTACGATGTGTACTATGCCTTACACAGTACAATATCTTATATTTATTCACACACTTTGGAAGAAATATAGCGACAGCTAAGTGTAGAAAAAGGGTGGAAAATTGAATGTGCCGAGAAAGCTGTTAGATGTTATTTATTACTGAATATGGAAAGCGAAAAGGCGCAGGCTTTCGGGTGTATCAACGTCATTGACACTTTTGTTGTTCGTGAACACGTACGTTCTGAACGTGTTTTAACACTAAGAAGTCCTTTGGGTATTCCAACTGCCCCAGATGCATATGTACTTACGATATGAACTGCTCGGCCCCATTCATTCCAATAAGTTTTCGGCATTGCTTGACTTGAAAATATGATAAACACCATATGATCTTGGTATCATTCAGTTGCTTTTGAGGGGCCTTTCCAAGCGTCTACAATCTTTGATTTAGCTTCAACCTGAATACACCGACTTTATATATTGATACATTTTTTTTTTTTGCTACCTTAATATTATATTAACTGTCACTATTTACACTAATGTTTTGTAGACAATCGATTCATTTTGGCGAGACATGACGTCCAAAACTTAAACGAACGCCGTAGCTAATCCCGGTTAAAAATATAATAAATGGAAATCTCGACATGCCGCAAAATGAATTCAAAATGGCGGACGTCCCTTCCACTATACGTGTCGTCACTAGGTGTAATGAATTAGTTATTGATTTCAAATTAATTCGTCAGTTATCTAATGGTTTTATTGAATTCAGAATAAACATGCTAGCACTGTGTAGTAATTTTAAAGTAACGTATTCACCTAATAAATATAAACAATGGTGCATTTGTAAAAAAATAATCCTAGTAGTTGAATCAATAGTAATTTTAGATCTCTTTTTTATATTATTTAGCCAAAAACCCTTTTAAAAATTAAATATTGATTTATTCATTGTGATATTTTAGTTCTAAATCACTTTTTTAGCATTTATTTTATTTGCATATCATATCCGATGGAAAGTGGTCACCAACGCCCATTGACATCGGCAATACCTACGCGCTACCTATCACGAGATAAAGGATGTTACGTCTCATCTAATACTCTGGTTACGGTGCCCTTCAAACAAAAACATGGTAGTATTTTCACACTTTCACACTTTGCGGCAGAAATAGGCACTGCGGTGGTACCGCCCTAGGCGGCCCCCATTAAAAAGGGGACCTACCACCTGTTTATAGTTAATTATAGTATATTGTGTCGATAAACTGCCTCCGTAGCCTTTAGAAACCGGAGGTCGTGGGTTCGAATGCTGCGGGGATACAACAAACTTTCATTATTGTTTCCTAGTTGGCTAGGGACATTTGCGCCGATCACCCAATTGTCTGAAAAGTAAGATGATCCATGCGCCGGATAGCCATTTAAAAAGTCGGTCTACCCACCAACCGGCATTGGACCAGCATGGTAGGATACGGTCCAAAATCCCCCTAAGTGGAGAAGGCTAGCATTAGGGGGGCCTATGACCAGCAGTGGACTAACAAAGGATGAATTGTCAATAAAGTATTATATAACACATTTAATTAAAAATTACAATCTCGCCTAATGGGCGATAATTTTAATGAACCAATGCGCATTTTGAATAAAAGTCTCCATTTCTCTTTTAATTTTTAATCCGTGCGTAATAATATTTCCGATATAAATACTCTTAGGCAAATATTCTTGTGAATGGGAAATAATTAACAATTTACAGTAATTGCTCTCTTTTAATATACAAAGATGTCAGCAAACATTTCATCCTGAACTGAAACCTCAATCTAAGAACTTATTAATTAACTAATTACCGTCATTATTTTTTATTTAATTAGTCAACGGTCAGGACAATTTTATTCACATATTTCATACGAATTAATTGAGCGTTTTATTAAGAAATTTATAAAAAGTGCGCCAATAAACGCTTAATCGCACTTTTGGAAGAATATAATGTGCAAGAACAATTCAGGTTTTAAATACACAAATACTATTGCTATGTTTTACAGTAAAATTTGTAGTCCCGTATGGTCTAGTGGCTAAGATACCTGGCTTTCACACTGGAGGCTCGGGTTTGATTCCCGGTACGGGAAATTTTTGCTTATCTGTTTGATCAGCCCAATATATTTACACATTGGTGTTACTCCTAAATTTCTTCTGAATAATTTATAATATTTGATAGTAACTTTTATCCTTTGTAAATACATTCAACCGCAAATTGCTTCGTATTATCACATTTTATATTGCATTTCTCGAAAACGCATTTTTAGATCCGTTAAAGACATTTTAATTGCATGTTTCTCTTTATAATATGAAGTTACGATCTGAATAAATAAAACAAAAATTTTAACAAACGCTTAGTCAATGTTATTTAATGCTGTTTTTTTTGATAATTTTATGATGACATAAAAACGAAATAACTCGACTTCGTATTACTCATGGTAAAATTGTTTACATTATGATTTAATTATATATATATATATATATATAAACAATCACAGTTATCATTTGACATTAACCCTCTCTCAGCGAATACAAATAATAATTGAAGACCAAAGCTAAACGAAGCTTTAATTATTACACCGACTTAAATGATTACCGCTCCTACGACTTGTAAAGTAAGGAAAAACTTGAGGATTTATTCAATGAATATATTATCTTTTTATAATATAACTTTAACGGCTCAAATAAAAAAGGAGTTGAAAAATATTATAAAGCGTTTGACCTTTAGTACGTACAGCATTAAAAGTGACGGTTCAAAACCTTGATTGGCGTCACTCCTATCGAATTATACGCGGTAAAAACTCGCAAACGAATAATACTGAATTTTTTTTCATATTTAACAATGCATTAACAAAAACTATAATACAAAATTTTAATTAAGTATTTGCCGTTTAAGGAAAGTATTTTTTTGGTCGGTAGGGTGAAGGACAGCAGTTTTAATGTAAGTTATGATTAAAAACACATAATTTTTTATCTAGACACAAACGGAGAAAATATGGAAAATGTCGAAGCTATACAACTTAAAAACCGTTTGATTTACCGTAATACCAAATATTATCAGCATACAGACTTTAGTGAGAGTTGAATACAGATTGCGTTCAACTAATATTAAAGAAGACAGAAGTAATATGTAGTAAAGTCTGTTTTTACCAGCGTTTGATTTGAAGAATCCAATAAAAAATAAATTTGAATTCGATATGAACAAGGAAAATGTAATATAAACAATCAATCATTAAAAGCCTTGTTGGCTCTGGTTTACAAAAACCAACGGGTGGAGAATAAGGTAGTCCTAACCTCTTAACATTTCTATCGATAACACCTAAATCTATATTTCTAAAGTTAGCCACAAAACCTTTCAATTGAAATATCATTAATTATCATATTAAAATACTTAACTAAGATTTTAAATAGTAAAGAACTAACGCAAATAAGAAATAATAATGATAATTTTTCCTTTATTTCTATGTTTTTTATTTATGTTATAGGATTATGCATGATAATGGTTTGATTAAAAATTAAATCAATAAAACAATTTTCGTAATTAAAGATCAAAGAAAGTAACACTTATTTCTTAATTAGCCTTATTACCTTACTTCGTATTTTTACAATAAAAAAAAATCATGATTTTAAGCTACGTTGGCTCTAACCCGCAAACCTCTATATTTTGGCTATTGTTGAATCAATGATAAAATTAAAAAAATTTCATTACGTGTCGGTAATTCATATTCTTCCCATGCAATTAATTATTATATATACAAGTTTAGTTTTAATGATATGTAAGATTCTCCATGACCTTGAGACCATTGGCATGCAAATAATTATATAGCTAATAATAACAACAGCTCAATTGTAGCGTAGTGCTCGCAAAACCTGATTTACAGCTTATAAACGCATCGAACACATAGTCGTGTACCAGCTGTGTGTGTTGAGAGACGTCCGAAAGACCCAAAATAAATATCTGTTAACGTTTATAGTGAATAAGTAATAATTGTAAATAACATTAATAAAATAAATAATAACGCTGCGCAATTAAATGTGTGTTTTCAACTGATTGCTAATAGAAAAGTTGTGAACTTTAAGTTAATAAGGAATAATTATCCAAGCAAGTATTTTTAATATTCCTATAATTATAATAACAAAAGATTAGCTTGTCTATATATCTGTTATAAAGTAATTATAATAAGAAATAATCTACTTAAGCTACAGTGATCATACATTCAGTATCATCGTCAAATATGACGAGTTTCTATTAAAAAAATTTAACTTTTTTCAGTGGGAATTTCGCATTAAATTTATAATATTGTTTAGACCCTGTAGATAAGGAAGTTAAACTTTGAACTTTTAAAGCACCTTAAAGTTCTTTTAAAACTATATAAGCCGTCAAGGTACTTGCGTACTCATTAGTACAGGCCTGGTAATTCCACACGATTCTTAAACTGGTTAAAAAAATGTTTTGTTTTTTACTTTTTAAGTCAATGTTAATGTTTTAAGTACGTTAATGTTTTAAGTTACGGATCTAGTAAGAAAAAGGATATCAAATAATATAAACTGCTGTTAAAAATAACTTTTGAATGGTTGAATAAGAAAGTTTTTATTAAAACGCTTAATATCTATTTTTGTGCCATTATGTTCACATAAATAAAAGTGTGCAACTTTCTTTCGCCAATCTTTATATTCATTCATTATTTTTCTCTTTCATTATGATAAATAAACAGTCAATACGTATTTCTAATTTTTTATTGCTTTATTAACGGCTTAAAACGAAGAAAAAACTGCTTAAGCGCATTGATTCTGACAAAAAACTTAAGAAATACAATTAAATAAAGTATTTATTATAGATATGGCTCACTGAATAGGAAACCAAAAATCAAATAATAAAGTAGATTACTCTAGGATTGGTTATTCCAGGTAAAAACAATACAATTACTGCGAAGATGAAGTTAAAATTCGCAGTAATCATCAAGATTTGTATTGTCACCTGCATCGCTTTTTGGACAACGGGTTCGAAAGGTATGTAGATATTTATTTCAATAATTTAAAGATGTGTAAACTTTGAAAATCTTAAACTGTCCGTGAGTATATAAGTAATTTATTAATACCGTTTTATAAGGAAAAACCTCCAGGTTATATATTACTATAAACGAAACAATCATTTTTATTAAATAAGGAAACACCGCAGAAGCAATAAAATATAAATATTTTTATTACAATGTGATAATTCTTACGCACAGATCGTATTTGTAGAATTTATTTTATTTATGCATGATAAGCGGCAAAATGTTACTAATAAATAAGTATTATGTATGTAATTATTTGACCTAACTTAAGTAACTGAAGTAATTACTTCGTATGAAAAAAATGTAGTTTCAGAACCTCGACCCGAACACACATTTCTAATAACATATTTTTCCCACGCTCAATAAGGCATTTTTTTAGGTTAATACGATCTATAATAATGTCGAGCGTCCTAAACTAGTTCTGCTTGAAATTAACACTATTTAATCATCAACCGCCTGTGTTAGTCCACAGCTGGACATAGGCCTCCCCTAATGCATGCCTTCTCTATTAGCGGGTAATGCGGGTAGCTGGGTGAACCGACTTTTTATATGCCCACCCGACGCATGTACCACCTTACTTTTCAGACAATTGGGTGATAGACCAAAATTGTCCTAACCAACCAGAAAACAACGATAACAGAAATTTGTTTTCCCGCGGAATTGAACCCATGACCTACGCTTTATAAAGCAAGGGCCAATATGCAGCCCACGGATGCAGTTATTATTTGATGCTTTGTATATTTTTAAAATAACTAATAATTAATATATTATAGCATCGTAATATTAGTATGGCGTTTGCGTTAAAAAAAATTGCATTAATGCCTGAAGAGAAAAAAAAATGTTACTAGCTTTTTACTTAAAACGATAGATATTACAACTAAACATAATAGTTATCGAGTAATTATTCTAATACCCCGATCTTCCAATTACAAAGCGACGACTAGAACACTGATTACTGGTTCAATCGGACAACTTAATTGCTGTGATGTTAGATATCCTTACGTCGGCACATTCATTATAGTCATCCTTTATTAAGGATTAGTTCAATCTCTAATGGGTATAGATCCATGATTATTACTTTAAATATTACCAATTAATTAATTATGTAACATATACAAGCCTTATATTAAAATTATTGATAGCTTAATTCCAATATTACTGTTACGAATGAAATAAATTATGAATGCAATTTAAAATTATTTATCTGATTGTATAATGTATCAAAACATTACATAGATTATGAATTATGTTCTTTTTTAATTATTTAATGTCACACAATAAATTACAATTACAACGTTAAACGTAACTTAGTTTTTCCGATTTGCCTTAATTACTTGGCCTAAAACTATCGGTTGTTATCATGACTTATAGGTACTCACTAAAATAATTAATACCGTTTCGCTTAACATTTGTTAGGCTTTTACTTCCCCTGTTTCTTGTGTTGATGTATTGTAGACTATTTGTCTTTCATTCAGCATCAAACTGTCAAGTAATACTTCCACGGAAAGATCATAGAATAAGTAAAGGAAGGAAACTTTTAAATAATGTATTATATTTACTGGGTAAAGGAGACTTAACATCTTATGTCTCACGGTGAACAGCGCGTTGGTGATACTAATATTGCCAATGTCTACGTGCGTTGGTGACCACATCTATCAGGTGGCCCGACTGCTTGTCTACTTGCGTAGGCAAAAAAAAAATAATGTAATAATCGTTGTGAACATCTTCATTTTAAGGTCTTTTCATCAGCAATCTATCAGAGGCCTGTTACCGGTGTTTATGTCACGTTTCGACAAAATGCGACACCTCTCACGGCTGTACAGCGGGATATTGTGGCCCTTTTAACATCTCCCGCGTATACTGGATCGATTCCGGCAAGGTCACGCTTCCCGAAGACGATCCTGACAGGAATCATGGTAAACAACTTTTTCTTAATATATTTATTATTTATTCTCCAAGTAACATCAGTTATATAACAGTGAAAGTTAAAATAAAAACCGCTATTCCATAGATTAACTTATTTTAATAAACTCTATTACATAAAAATAAATCAAATCGCTGTATTTAACCTAATCATAATTATAATCTCATATTTTTCAGCTTGGGAGGATTGTGCAAGAAATTACCATTGCTCGAAGAGAATTATTGAAGGATACTTACAGAAATTTGGAAAAGTTAGTCGAATATAATTTAATTTAAAGATTTGCTCAATTTCCAGTAAAGTATTGGTTGAATAATTATTTTTTTTATCATATTCCGTGTTTTTGAATTTTACTTGAAAATACTAGCTTACAAGATGCAAATCATAATCTTTTATACAATAAATTATACTCAATGTAGCTTATATTGGCATGTAGATTTATATTTTAATTATAATAATATGCAAACATTGTTTAAAGTGCATTATTATGTAACGGCTTAAAAATAAATTGCTTTAAATAAAGCAAATAGCCATAAAATAATGTTTATTTTTACGGTTGGATTGTTTTAACTAGAATTAAAGTATGTTTGACATTAAATTAAGTATTAAAACTTGAAATTAATGGATTAATTGTTTTATATTACAACGCTATAGTCATAGTACTATAGTTAACTGTAGTTCTACTTCTATTGTTTACGCGAATATTATTCATTTTTAAATAAAATGACTTTACGGATGCGTCTACCCCGTGACCACGGCCGCTGAAAAGTGTTCGAAACGTCGAAAATCTAAAAATGTAAAATAAACGCGATAAAATCCGTAAAGTCATTTTATTTAATAATGTAGTTCTACTTTTTATTGTATTTATTACAGGATTGCAATAATGACGGTGTCACAAATTGTTACGACTACATGATGGTAAACGGAAACGGTGGTTACGGCTGCACCCTCCTCTCAACCGTTCGGTAAACGGTAGAAGGTGGCTGAAGAGATTCGAGGAGTGTCAACTATCCTTATGATCAAGATACGTGTAAATAAAAAATACCAAAAATATAATTTCTTTTTTATACTTCATTAAGTCTAAGTTATAGTTATTTTTGTTATTATTTGCTTCGCCATTTTGCTACGGTTTGTTCAAATACACCTATATATATATATATAAGTTAAAGTTGTTTTTATTATATATATATATATATATATATATATATATATATATATATATATATATATATATATATATATATATATATATATATATATATATATATATATATATAATATATATATATATATAATAACAAATAACTCTTCTTCGCAGATCTTAGCTATAGAGATATTTTGATAAAAAAATGCCTAAGCTTAACGCAATCAAATTATATCAGACTCGCTTCTGACCAAAACTTTACACCTACTCTATTTTATGTATGGCAGAACATTTCTTATAGACAATTCCGTTTGAAAATCAAGTAAATGTTGGTAGTCGTGTAAAAGATGTATCAGGCAAAGATTAAAAATGCATATTTTTTAAGGAATATTAAATCCTCGCTCAAGTAACTCAATCGCAAAATAGCAAAATGAATGGGCTAATCGAAGAACTCAGCAGCATCACTGGTAGACAATTTATTATGTAATTTTTACCTTTAAGATTGCTCTTCAAATTGTTTTAAACGATAGTAAGCATATAAGAAAAGTATGCCGGTGCTTACACAAATAATGATCATAAATACTGGGACTTTCAATATTTCGTCGGTACTAAATAACTGCCTCCGTAGCCTAGCGGTATAGGCGTTTGCCTTAGAAACTGGAGGTCGTGGGTTCGAATCCTGCGGGATTTAAAAATTTTCATTGTTGTTTCCTAGTTGGTTAGGGCTATTTGGGCCGATCACCCAATTGTCTGAAAAATAAGATGATCCATGCGTCGGATGGGCATGTAAAAAGTCGGTCCACCCACTAACCCGCATTGGATCAGTGTGGTGGGATACGGTCCAAAAATCCTAATAGATGGGGGTGTATTAGGGAGGCCTATGTCCAGCAGTGGACTATCACAGGCTGATGATGAAAATAACTTGAACAACTCGTTTTGATATTTATTTATCCAATAAGCAAAATACTTATCTATCAAAAAATTTTAATAGCTTCTATTGAAACATTTAAAAAAAGAGCTTACTAATTTTATACTTTTTTATTAATAATTTAAAGTTCTCTCCAATAAAAAACAATATAAAGAAATTGTTATACCTATAAACTCATTGACTGTAAAATTAAACAACATTTTTCACTTTTTTACAATTCCTTCTTGCTACGAGTAAATTTTTTAGCAACCGTTTTAATTTTATTTGTATCATATCATGCTGATTTTTTTACATCAAGGCAACCATTATCTGTCTTTAGTAACAAATGACATCATAAACATTTTCGTTATTTCACGCTTCTGAATGTGTGATGACTCACAACCTATTGTTAAGTTATACATATAATTTTAAGGTTGCATTAAGATACAAATATTTAATATTTATTTTATAATTAATGACAGTTTTAGCAAGAAGTTTAAAGTATGAAAAGTTGTTCTGCATATTATTCTTTTAACCATTCCATACAAAAGAAACGTGGGATCAAATAGTTTAAGCTTAAAAATACATTTACAAATTGTGATATGATAACAGCAAAACCGTATAAATGCTTATTGGTTGAATTAAAAAATTGAGACGGGGATTCCTAGCTTTCTATTTTTAAATATAAGCAGTTCGTTTTAACTGCCTCCGTAGCCTAGTAACTGCCTCTGTAGCCTAGCAACTGTCTCCGTAGCCTAGTAACAGCCTCCGTAGCCTAGTAACTGCCTCCGTAGCCTAGTGGTATAGGCGTGTGCTTTAGAAACCGGAGATCGTGGGTTCCAATCCTGCGGGGACTCAACAAATTTTCATTTTGTTGTTTCCTAGTCGGTTAGGGCAATTTGGGCCGATCACCCACAGTCGGTCCACCCACCAACATGCATTGGACCAGCGTGGTGGGATACGGTCCAAAACCCCCTAATGGATAGGGGATATTAGGGGAACCTATGTCCAGCAGTGGACTATCACAGGCTGTTGATGTTGATGATGATGATGAAACACTTCGTATTATGCTAAAAATTATAAGCAAACTTGACATGAACCTGTAATCAAATACCCACAAAAGCGAATTTAAAAATAGGTCAATAACAATAATGGGTAATAACATTACTCTTTCTCTATATCCTTTCGGTAACAAAAATTGGGGTCAGCGTTTTTATGCCACTATAAATGCTGCACATTTCGCAGTAACGTATAATTTAAATTTTATGGTACTGGAATTTCTACTAACTATTGCTGTAGGTATTAAAAAAAATATTTTGATCGCAAAATATTCGTTAATTTCTGTTCTGTCTTTTAACCGAGATCCCTGTAGCCTTAGCAGTAATATCCTGAATCTATCAAACATAGGCAGTAAGACATATGATATATCTTGTGTTTAATTACAGTTTCCTTTTGCAGAAATCGCAGCTGATTCAAACAAGTTATTTACTAACACAGCAACTTGGTCTTTTTATTTGTTTCCAGATATTTAGTAAAAATCAAAACAAATTTAAAGACTACATTCATATTTTAAATATTACAGCCTCAGTAGTTCCTCCTTGTCGTAGAAACCATTGTACAGAATTGGAACTCACTTCTGCGAGAACTCGACCACTTTTCTCGGTCGTTACTTAGTTGGTTAAGGCAATGCCACTGTAAAGTAAGTTGGTAACATTTGTTTACTTTAAATGCAGTTTACCATTTGGATTCAGGACGTCAGATTTGAATTGGTTTGCGTTAAAATTCTAAGCTTGGGGCTTCATTACAAAACAAATTTAATACATTAAAGTTGATAATGGGTGGATTAGAAGCTGTCCCGTATACGTGTCCGCTGTGCTATAATAACATAATGTTTTATTCTAATTAGTGCAGTAGTTATTGAGCATAAACATACAATTTTTTTTTTAAATACTAATTATATTTCAAAAGAAAAAAATTGTGACTTATAATTTAGTTACTCCCATCTCTGTTTCTTAAACGGTCTTTCAAGTAACATTATGCAATCCTGCATGACAATTTTAATAACAAACTAATACAAAACACACCTCTCAATGTAACCTTGTAATAAATTTTCAGAAATAATACCGGTGGTAGATCCCTTTTTTACAGGAGACCGTCTGGTAGGTACCACCGCGCTACTTATTTCTGCCCAGAAGCAGTAGTGTGAAAACACTGCTGTGTTCCGGCTTGAAGGGCACCGTAGCCAGTGTAGTTACTGGGAAACGAGACTTAGACCCTATATCTCACGGAGGCAGCGCGTTGGCGATACCACTGGTATTGCCAACGTCTATGGGCGGCGGTGACCACTTCCGTCAGGTGGCCTCGACTGCTCGTCTGTTCGCGTATGCAATAAAAAAATAAGTATCGTCTGTTAATGCGGCAAAGCATTACTTTTTTTCTCGAATAGAAATAAATTTATTGGATAAAATCTTATCTTGTAAAAAAAAGTAAACAGAATGATTGGAAATAATACTATTAATAGTTTTGAATGGCTATGATAATCATTGTTTTCTTTTTAACAAACTATCATTCGCTTAAAATATTTATTACAAATATCACCAGCAACGAAATAAAGTGTAATATTATTTTCTGAAGATAGTGCCATTAAAGTTAAAGGTGACTTAAAGTAAGAACCAAAACCATCACAATGTTCCAGCTTTTGCTCTGTTGAGACTATTTTTTTTCTTTCTTTGTCTTCTTTCCTTGTCCTTTTTTAAGAATGCGTTAGCTAACGCTTCCTTTTCTGGCCTTAATATATAAAAATACCGAGTCTGTTACCCATTTGCGGGAAAGATAATAATTATTTCCAGGTGTTAATTTCATATCTCAATATATTGATACATCAACATAGACTTATTTCTGCAGCGCAAATAGGTAGAACCATCTGGCTGCATAGCACAGTTCTGGAGGATCACGGGATATAATACAAAGCCTCTAAATAGTAATTTGTAATAATATTCTGCTTTACCTTCGATCCAATCCATCAGCCCACTTCCCACGAACTGTGCTTTAGATAAAGCATACCATTAACATGAGTATGAAAACGTAATTACACTGTTAACAAAAACAATAAAATCCAACTCACCCGTCACACATTTAAATATCGTGACTTACAACGTGTTGTAAATTGTATCTTTTTGTATTTATTCATCATCATCAGCCTGTGATAGTCCACTGCTGGACATAGGTCTCCCTAATACACTCCTATCTATTAGGCGGTTTTGGAACGTATCCCACCACCCTGGTCCAATGCGGGTTGGTGGGTGGACCGACTTTTACATGCCCGTCCGACGCATGGATCGTCTTACTTTTCAGACAATTAGGTGATCGGCCCAAATTGCCATGACCAACTAGGAAACAACAATGAAAATTTGTTGAGTCCCCGCCGGATTCGAACCCATGACCTCCGGTTTCTAAAGCACACGCCCTTACCACTAGGCTACGGAGGCAGTTATCTTTTTCCTTTTTGTATTATCAATTTATATTTTTATAATATGCACTAGCAGACTGCCTGCCACGCGTTGCTGCGACTAAGATTTACTTATTTTACATTGTAATAAACAAATTAAGGGCTTAAGATAAACGGTATGAGAATATAAGTCATGAGGACCCCCATGTTTAATTAGATACAAGTCATTTGTAAAAAAAGCAGTGACCTCGATGATGCTACCGTTACACCTGAAACATTGATATAATAACACTGGTATAAAAATCGATTAGATTGGTATTTAACTTTAACGCTACTATAAACATAAACCCTATTGAATAAAGAGTTTTTCGCATGTGTTGTTTAATATAAGCAATAATTCATCAATAGCCAACGGTTAGGTCTAGTTTGGAAGTTGTTAAAACTTTTCAAATTACTTTGAACATGCTCCGTTCCACGGCTGTACTAATTGGAATAATAAGTAGGGCCCTTTTAATATTAGCATGTAATAGGATTTCTAAATTGAGTCACGTCCGTAATGTCCTTAAAATGCGACTGAGCATTGAGTCTAATTTTACGGATGGAAAAATATTTCATTCGACAAAGTTCTGTTATGGGACAGTATGGTTCTGGGGTAAGTTAATGCCAAAATAAGTTTTGTATGGTACGAGTTAGTGAATTAAGTTTTGTTTAGTTTAACTGATTGATTTGATACATCTCGATCGTAAGTTAGAGAAAATGGAACTACTATTTAAGATAATTTGAAACACGTGTTCAGCATTTCCAGTACTAAGGCAATGATTATACCTAGTTCAATTTTCATTAGGACTCACATACACACATCATCGGCCTATGTAAGTCCACTGCTGAACACTTCTTCCTCCTTCTTGATACATAATGACTAAAAATTTAAAAAATTTACAAATTGTTAACATCTCTTTATTTAGTTTTGTTATAAAACGGTCTCCGCTGTATTTTTATGAAACTGTAAGAAATGAAAACAACATGTGTGTATTATTACAACTGTTGATGTTTAGTTGTATTTTTATTAATAGACTTTAAACTATTACAGTAAGTAATAAACTGTACAGATAATATTTTAAATACAAAATTTTATTAGCCAGACAAATAAGTAACGATAGTATCAGATTTCGCAAAATCAATAAAAGTCATAAATTATAAACATTCGAGATTTTAGCCTTCGAATAGTTATATACCTAAAAGACAATTTTATTTACTTTCAAATAAGTAGCATCTAACCAAATTTAATATATATACTAAATGTGTGCCAAAATTAATCGATACAGGTTTATCGCTTGACGCTAATTATTAACGGGCATGAGCTTAACAAAATCACGTACGCTTCAATAATATCAACCGAGATATATATTGTCCAGCCGGATTTGGCACAGATATGTGACAATATACTGTCTTTAACATAAAGAAAAACAGGTATATTTGGTACATGCAAAAACATATACATAAATGGACCAATACCACTGAACATTACATCACGAATTTTTATCTAAAATTTGCATTTATGTGGTACCTGTGTGTACCTGGAGAGTGGTACCTGGACCGTTTAACATAATATTATAATTGAAATCACAAAAAATTTTATTAAAAATAATTACTAAGCAAACAAATACCGAGTCACTTCATTGATTCTTTTGTTTACGCGAATAATACACATTATTAAATAAAATTACTTATACGGATTTTAACGCGTTAAAATAAGGAAGCGATGGCGAGCATTATGGGGGCCTTTGTCCAGCAGTGGACTGAATGAATTTATATTTATATAATAAATAATTTACAATCTATTGCATATACAATATGCAATAGATTATTTTAATTAAGTTTAAAATAATATCGCCGAAACCCGGAATCGAACCGAGGACCGCTAGACCGGAAATCTTAACGTTCTGCCACTGAGCTATTTCGGCTGCTCTAAAATGATGCAAATAAAGTTAACCTTCGCTTGCAAGATACTGTCATAACAATGAAATCCTACCCTCTTATTAACACAGCGTTCAATTCAAGTTACCCATCGAAATTATTCTTTCTTTCTTTACCAAGCACAGCTGATAGAATTACCATCTTATTGCGTATTTGTATATGTGTTACCTAATCCGTTTCTGTGTCTTATTATTATCATTACAATATTTAGTTGTCAAGATGTCCGAGACTTGGACACTTACGGTTCGACTGGTCCACAAATTTAAAGTCGCTCAGCGAGCTATGGAGAGGGCTATGCTTGGAGTTGGAGCTCTGAAGGACCGCATCAATAATTATGTGATCAGTCAGAGAACCTGATTCACCGATATTGCCCACCGGATAAGTAAGCTGAAGTGGCAGTGGGCCGGTCATATAAGCCGCAGAACTGACGACCGCTGGAGTCGGAAAGTTCTGGAGTGGAGACCGAGGCCGAGGCAAACGTTGTGTAGGACGCCCTGCGGCAAGATGGAGTGACGACATTCGCAAAATGGCTGGTGTGGGCTGGATGAGAATAGCCGAAGATTGGAAGCGGTGACGTGTATTAGGGGAGGCCTATGACCAGCAGTGGACTGACACAGGCTGATGATGATGATGATGATTTAGTCAAACGCTTGACCTTAGAAATAAACAAGGGTTTAAGTTTGTGGACCTTTACTTTTAACAATATTAACATAGATACAGGCCAAAGCTGGATTATCAAATCAGTTAATTCAAGAAATATTATATTAATCGAATCTTAATATGTAAAACTCACTGTAAACAAAAAGTTATTAAATGAATAAAGAATCAATGATTATTCTTTCTTAAAGAAGAGGTAATTGCTTAGAAATGAGTGTTGAAAACAAGCCAAGGGTTGTTCATAATGGATTTGATACGAGCTCATAATTTTATTAATTATGAGCTGGTATTAATACCCATACAAATTTTTATTATATGCATAATAATACATAATTAGTTAAACAATTAAGACTTTCGTGAGACATTGATAAAGTACCCTATGAATGGTTAAACTCACGTTAAATTTGGTATTGGTGCAAACTAGTTTCGGACCTATCGGAGGTCCTTCAAGGACGAGTGGGATAACCCAATAGGTCGAAAACAGTCGGCACCAAAACCGATTTCACGTGAGTTCAACAGTTCATTGAGTATATTCGTCATCAACTGTATTAGGGCAGTGAATACAGGCTTTCCCCTAATGCACGCCTTATTCATTAGAAGGTTTTTGGATCGCATCCCACCATGCTGATCCAATGCGGGTGGGCGGGAGAACCGACTTTTTACATGCCAAACCGACGCATGGATCATCTTAATTTTCAGACAATTGGGTAATCGAACCAAGTTATCCTAACCAACAAGAATACAACGATAACACAAAGTTTTTTTCCCCGCGGGATTCGAACCCACGACCTCCGGTTTATAAAGCAAGGGCCAATACCACTAGATCACGGAGGTGGTATATAGGAGAAAAATTTATCAAAACATATTTTATGCATATACATCATATTTAAAAAAAACGTCCATTATTGTTTCCCTAAGAGTATTAATTTACATTATAGTTTTGTATCCCTAAAGAGTACCTGATAAAAATAACCCATGTATTGGGTTTACATATGAATGCACATAAAATATCATCACCGTGTCCTACGAGCCCCGAATTGTAATTTATATTAAAAGTTGTAAACGTTTCCATTCTGTTAAGAATGATTTACGAGAAAACATAGCCGCTTATTGTTCTAATTTCCAGCGCTTTTCCACCTGTCATGACCGCTGACATATAACGGCAAACACGAAAACGGATTCTACACTTATCTTTAAAAGTAAATGAGTTTGCCTAAATAAGAATAAATACAATTAAGACATAATTATTTCTATTTCTTGCGCGAATATTATACATTATTAAATAAAATTACTTTACGGATTTTATCGCGTTTATTTTACAAATTAAATTCCCGACGTTTCGAACACTACCGCTTATTTTATTTAACAATTTAGACATTTCTACCGCACAGAACTTTTGCTCGATTCTACAAAATAAACGACAAAAAAAGAAAACACAAGAATATCGCCCAACTGAATATCATGGTCTTCGGGTTTAAAAAGCGCCGTATAACTACTAAATAGCTTGAGTAATTACTTAAATTACTATGATATATAAACTGTGATATTATGAAATTTTAGAAAATCCGTTTCTACTTTCAATTTAAATTAAATATGGTCAATAACAATAATGGGTAATAACATTACTCTTCTCTATATCCTTTCGGTAACAAAATTGGGTCATGTTTTTATGCCACTATAAATGCTGCACATTTCGAGTAACGTATAATTTAAATTTTATGGTACTGGAATTTCTACTAACTATTGCTGTAGGTATTAAAAAAAATATTTTGATCGCAAAATAATCGTTAATTTCTGTTCTGTCTTTTAACTGAGTTCCCTGCAACCTTTGCAGTAATATCCTGAATCTATCAAACATAGGCAGTAAGACATATGATATTTCTTGTGTTTAATTACAGTTTCCTTTTGCAGAAATCGCAGCTGATTCAAACAAGTTATTTACTAACACAGCAACTTGGGCTTTTTATTTTTTTCCAGATATTTAGTTACAAACAAAACAAATTTAAAGACTACATACATATTTTAAATATTACAGCTTCAGCAGTTCCTCCTTGTCGTAGAAACCATTGTACAGAATTGGAACTCACTTCTGCGAGAACTCGACCACTTTTCACGGTCGTTACTTAGTTGGTTAAGGCAACGCCACTGTAAAGTAAGTTAGTAACATTTCTTTACTTTAAAAGCAGTTTACCATTTGGATTCAGGACGTCAGATTTGAATTGGTTTGCGTTAAAATTCTACTGGCTTTTGATGTAACCGATTCCAAAACAAATTTAATACATTAAAGTTGATAATGGGTGGATTAGAAGCTGTCCCGTATACGTGTCCGCTATGCTATAATAACATGATGTTTTATTCTAATTATTGCAGTAGTTATTGAGCACAAACATACAAATATTTTTTTTTAAATACTAATTATATTTGAAAAAGAAAAAAATTGTTACTTATAATTTAGTTACTCCCATCTCTGTTTCTTAAACGGTCTTTCAAGTAACATTATGCAATCCTGTATGACAATTTTAATAACAAACTAATACAAAACACACCTCTCAATATAACCTTGTAATAAATTTTCAGAAATAATACCGGTGGTAGGTCCCCTTTTTACAGGAGACCGTCTGGGTGGGTACCACCACGCTGCTTATTTCTGCCGCGAAGCAGTAGTGTGAAAACACTGCTGTGTTCCGGTTTGAAGGGCACCGTAGCCAGTGTATTTACTGGGTAAACGAGGCTTAACACCCTATATCTCACGGTAGGCAGCGTGTTGGCGATACCACTGGTATTGCCAACGTCTATGGGCGGCGGTGACCACTTCCCGTCAGGTGGCCCGACTGCTCCTCTGGTCTGCGTATGCCATAAAAAAAAAAATATCGTCTGTTAATGCGGCAAAGCATCATTTTTTTTTAAATAATAGAAATAAATTTTATTGGATAAAATCTATCTTGTAAAAAAAAAGTAAACAGAATGATTGGAAATAATACTATTAATAGTTTTGAATGCTATTATAATCATTGTTTTCTTTTAACAAACTATCATTCGCTTTAAAATATCTATTAACATATCACCAGCAACGAAGAAAGTGTAACATTATTGTCTGAAGATAGTGCCATTAAAGTTAAAGGTGACTTAAAGTAAGAACCAAAACCATCACAATGTTCCAGCTTTTGCTCTGTTGAGACTATTTTTTTTCTTTCTTTGTCTTCTTTCCTTGTCCTTTTTTAAGAATGCGTTAGCTAACGCTTCCTTTTCTGGCCTTAATATATAAAAATACCGAGTCTGTTACCCATTTGCCGGGAAAGATAATAATTATTTCTAGATGTTAATTTCATATCTCAATATATTGATACATCAACATAGACTTATTTCTGCAGCGCAAATAGGTAGAACCATCTGGCTGCATAGCACAGTTCTGGAGGATCACGGGATATAATACAAAGCCTCTAAATAGTAATTTGTAATAATATTCTGCTTTACCTTCGATCCATTCCATCAGCCCACAACTCGCCCTCTTACTTGGGACCACTTCTCATGAACTGTGTTTTAGATGAAGCATACCATAAACATGAGTATGAAAACGTAATTACACTGTTAACAAAAAACAATAAAATCCAACTCACCCGTCACGCAATTAAATATCGTGACTTACAACGTGTTGTAAATTGTATCTTTTGTATTCATTCATCATCATCAGTCTGTGATAGTCCACTGCTGGACATAGGTCTCCCCAATACACCCTATCCATTAGGGGGTTTTGGCCCGTATCCCATCACGCTGGTCCAATGTGGGTTGGTGGGTGGACCGATCTTTTACATGCCCATCCGACGCATGGATCATCTTACTTTTAAGAAAATTGCGTGATCGGCCCAAATTGCCCTAACCAACCAGAAAACATCAATGAAAATTTTTTGAGCCCTGCAGGATTCGAACCCACGACCTCCGGTTTCAAAGCACACGCCCATACTACTAGGCTACGGAGGCAGTTATCTTTTTTCTTTTTGTATTATCAATTTATATTTTATAATATGCACTAGCAGACTGCCTGCCACGCGTTGCTGCGACTAGGATTTACTTATTTTACATTGTAATAAACAAATTAAGGGCTTAAGATAAACGGTATGAGAATATAAGTCATGAGGACCCCCATGTTTAATTAGATACAAGTCATTTGTAAAAAAAGCAGTGACCTCGATGATGCTACCGTTACACGTAAAACATTGATACAATAACACTGGTATAAAAATCGATTAGATTGGTATTTAAGTGGACAGACTGTAGACGATTAATCAAAATGTTCCTTCTGTTGATAACGTACAAAATTCTATATAAAAGAGTTAATTTAAAAAAATAACTATTATTCTTTTTTAATTCTCAGTTTTCTATTAAAAAATTTATAATTTGTATGGCTATGGAGCACTACCACCAAGAGCATAAAACATTAAGTTTTAGTTGCATGGTTGTTAAAAAATAAAGAACTAAAGTTGATTACATTCGCAAGCGTAAGAAAACAACTGTCGTATGTAATAATAACTAACGAACATGCAGTACCTTCAATCGTTTCCGCCGTTGAATATTTCATATTTTTTTTTACTTTATCTAGGATACAACATCACTTTTATTAATTTTTCTTTGTCAAAATTCCTTTCTAATTTTTACATTAGCATGTTGGAAAGCTTTTTTTTATTTAATGGCCTGGTATAAAATAACGGCGTTATGAAATTGCACTATTGTTTGTAACGATGAATCAAAACACAAAAATATTAAAAGTTGTCTTGCAAAGATACTAGATATATTGATGACATATACACTGAATTAAAAAGCCACGGAACATTCATACTTTTGCTTTTATAAATAACAATTTAATCTATCTTTCGAAAAAACTTTAACGCTACTATAAACATATACCGTATTGAATAAATAGTTTTTCGCATGTGTTGTTTAATATAAGCAATAATTCATCAATAGCCAACGGTTAGGTCTAGTTTGGAAGTTGTTAAAACTTTTCAAATTACTTTGAACATGCTCCGTTCCACGGCTGTACTAATTGGAATAATAAGTAGGGCCCTTTTAATATTAGCATGTAATAGGATTTCTAAATTGAGTCACGTCCGTAATGTCCTTAAAATGCGACTGAGCATTGAGTCTAATTTTACGGATGGTAAAATATTTCATTCGACAAAGTTCTGTTATGGGACTGGGAAATAAGTTTTGTATGGTACGTGTGAGTGAATTAAGTTATGTTTAGTTTAACTGATTGATTTGATACATCTTTATCGTAAGTTAGAGAAAATGGAACTACTATTTAAGATAAATTGAAACATGTGTTCAGCATTTCCAGTACTAAGGCAATGATTATACTTATATCGATTTTAAATATGACTCACACATACACACTTCATCGGCCTATGTAAGTCCACTGCTGGACATAGGCCTCCCCTTCTTCCTCCTTCTTGTTACATAATGACTAAAAAATTAAAAACATTTTACAAATTGTTAACATCTCTTTTATATAGTTTTGTTATAAAACGGTCTCCGCTATATTTTTATGAAACTGTAAGAAATGAAAACAACATATGTGCTATTACTACAACTGTTGAGTTTTAGTTGTACTTTTTATTAATAGGCTCTAAACTATGAAAGTAAGTAATAAGCAGTACAGATAATATTTTAAAACAAAATTTTATTAGCCAGACAAATAAGTAACGATAGTATCAGATTTCGCAAAAATAGACAAATATCATAAATTATAAACATTCAAGATTTTAGTCTTCGAATTATATACCTAAAAGGCAATTTTATTTACTTTCAAATAAGTAGCATCTAACCAAATTTAATATATATACTAAATGTGTGCCAAAATTAATCAATACAGGTTTATCGCTTGACGCTAATTATTAACGGGCATGAGCTTAACGAAATCACGTACGCTTCAATAATATCAACCGACATATATATTGTCTTGCTGGATTTGGCTCAGATATGTGACGATATACTGTCTTTAACATAAAGAAAAACAGGTATATTTGGTACATACAAACACATATACATAAATGGACCAATACCACTGAACATTACATCACGAATTTTTATCTAAAATTTGCATTTGTGTGGTACCTGCGTGTACCTGGAACGTTTAACATAATATGTTATAATAAAATTGACATCACAAAAATTTTAATTAAAAACAATTACTAAGCAAACAAATACCGAGTCACTTATTCAATTCAAATATCTTTATTCAATATAGAAGTGTAACACTCGCTTATTGATTGTCAAGGACGCTACCACCGGTTCGGAATAGGACGCCCTGACCTGAGAAGAACCGAAAGAAACTCAGGGGCCTATTTTGTCATCTTTAAAATAATCAAATATATACATATAAATTTTCTTATGAGCTACATACAGTACTATCATACGTATTTTATACTTGAAAAAGCCTGGAGCGAGCATTCCATTACCAGGCTGTGTTATCATTTATAAATTCATTTATGTCATAATAACCTTTAACACATAAACGTTCCTTTACTACTTTTTAAATTTATTAACAGTTAAATTCTGAACGTTTACTGGGATTTTTTGTAAAAGCGTATACATTGTCCCATAAAGATTTACTTATTCTTCGCAGTCTAGTTGCTGGAAGAATTAAATTATGTTTGTTTCTAGTATTTATGTTATGTGCATCACAATGTCTAAGAAAATCATTTCTATTTTTTGCACATACATTAGGTTTTCGAAAATGTATTGAGAAGTAACGGTTAGTATTTAATCTCTGGAACAATTTTCTCAGGGATTCCTTGGGAGCCCAGGTTATAAACCGCTCGAATAGCTCTGTTTTGGAGAACAAATATCGTATAACTATCCGCCGCACTTCCCCACAGTTGAAAGCCATAAGACGTTACACCGTAGAAATAGCTATGGCATACTAACCGGTCTGTCTCCACGTCAGTTAATTGTCTGATTTTCTCGACAGCATATCCTACAGAGCCGAGTGTATTCGACAATCTATTAATATGAGGGCCCCACTGCAATCTGGTATCTATAGTTGTTACCAGAAACACGGCTGACTCAACAACGTCTATCTCTTCCTCATCTATAAACACTTCACATTTACTCGGTCTTACATTTGGAGTCATAAATTTAATACATTTTGTCTTCTTCTGGTTCAGTAGCAAATTATTGACACTAAACCAGTGCGCCACTCTAGAGAGAGTATTATTTACATCGTCATTTATTGATGTGTGTCGTTTAACTTTAAAATTAAGGAAGTATCATCAGCAAATAATACTATCTCTTTGTTTTATTAATAACATATGGTAAATCATTTATATAGATGAGAAAGAGAAAAGGCCCAAGAATAGACCCTTGTGGGACACCCATATTTACCGGGGCCCCTGGAGATCTTTTACCATTCACGTCAACCCTCTGAGTTCGGTGGCTCAAGTACGAAGACAGAAGATTGAGTGCGGCGTTTCTTACACCATAGTGACGTAACCTTAATTGATCCTTTTGTTTACGCGAATACTACACATTATTAAATAAAATTACTTTTACGGATTTTAACGCGTTTATTTGACATTTTAAATTCCCGACGTTTCGAATATTTTCCAGCGGTCGTGGTCACGGGTAGACTCAGTGTAAGTCTACCCGAATACTGCTTTAATACTGAGACACTTGTTACGTATGCGTATTCAAACACCCTATTATACATAAATGCACATATGCATAACAATATGACGAATGCCGGTAACGTGAAGCTCAACAGTGTTGCGAAATTTTAATAAAATTACATTAAGCATTAAAGGAATTCCACAGAAATGCTGACGATGAAAGGCGGACGCTAGGACCAGCATTTCGGGGCCAATCTCTCTCGATCGCCGTAGCAGGCTGTTGTGTTTATATTCTTGAGTTAGTTTAGGTATTACTTTGTAATGTTATTAATTTAAATTTGTAAAAGGGCTAAAATCGCCTTTTAAAACCCCTAACCAACGGCCAAGTACGTAACTCACTAAATAGAAAAAATACTAAAACAATAATATTTCTAGCGAAACAACTTTCCATAGGTTCTTTAAACAAAGTGAAACCTTAGTGCCAGGGATTGTTTCCAGTTTTACTATTTTTAATAGCTCTTTAATGTTTTTATTAATGAACTGGAAGATATAAAGGCCGGCAAAGAAGCTAATTTAATTTCTACGTAAGCTAACATAGATCAAACGTCTTTAATTGTAGCATTTAAAATCTAAATCGAAGAAGCATTTGCATGCATTTGCATGTTTAGTGATATTTAGCAATATCATCAACATCATCATCATCAGCCTGTGTAAGTCCTCTGCTGGGCATAGGCCTCCCCACTAGGGGGTACCGTATACCACCACTCTGGTCCAATGTAGGTTGGTGGACGCATGGATCATCTTACTTTGCGGACAATTGGGTGATCGGACCAAATTACCCTGACCAATTAGAAAACAACAATGAAAATTAGTTGAATCCCTGCAGGATTCGAACGAACGACCACCGGTTTCTAAAGCATACGCCATTACCGCTAGACTACGGAGGCAGTTTATATATTTAGCATTATTTAAAATACTAATGTCACCTTGATATTTGTTTGTACATCAATTTCAAATTTAAGTAAGCTATTCCTAAACTTTGAATTAATTATTTTCGTTAAACTCGAACCGTCGGCACGCTTAAGTTGTTACTTTATTGTAACTTAATCGGTTGACTTACAATGCGTGCTTATTTGAGGATTATTTTTAATATACTAACAATGATAATAATACTTCAAAATCGATTACGACTACTCTAACCGATTTATATTAGAGATCAGCCAACTGCGCAGGAGATATTATAGTGCATCAAATGTACGCGCACACAGATGCACTCCCTATTCCTCTATATTCTCAAAGCCGATGGGACGGATAATCGACCCGACCGGACAGAGACAAGGCGCAGAACCGGCTTTTTACATGCCCATCCGACGCATGGATCGTCTTACTTTACAGGCCATCGATTGATTAGCTTGCATTGCACTAACTAAATAGAATACAATATTGTAAAGTTGTTGAATCCCCGCAAGATCCGAACCCACGACCTCTGGTTTCTAAGTGAAGCCTCATACCGCTACTTTTATACTTATAAAGTAGCGGTATGATATATATACTTATATATTTTTTTTTATTCTTATAAAAGTATAATATTACAAAAGAGTAATAAATTTCAGACTTTCTATATATATTAACATAATTATTATATTTTAACTAATTAATATATAATCACCCCCTTTTTTTTCCTTCATTCTCCTTCGTCGCGTCGTACATTTCGCCCCATTTATTTTTATATACTTTGTTTTATAAGTTATATTATATTAGGCTTAATTAAAGCTGTAAGTAGTTATATAGTGTATTTAAATAGAACAAAGTTTTACCATGTGAATTTGATATTTTCTAGTGCACCTACTCTGAATTTTCGTAAACTCCCTAAGGTTGGCTGTTAGAAAATGCCTAAGGCCCGCCTGTGTACACTCTATTGTGCAAAAAGTTTAAATAAATAAATAAATAATATATTGCAAATGTGACGTTTCTTCTTATTCTTAGTGTAAAGGCTCCATCAAGTATATCTTGATGATTCTGCCAACGTCACGATTTGAGAAAACAGGAAGCCTATATATATTTTAAATTGGCCGGTAGTACCAGTGTACAGATCAAAGACTATGGAACTTCTTCACAAGCCTGTGATAGTCCACTGCTCAACAGAGACCTTCCATAATACAGCTCTATCCATAAGGGGGTTTTTGGACCGTATCCCATGGAACTTAATTGGATTGAATTACCGGGAAAAATCACAAAACCGATAATTTGTAATAATAATACTTAAGACACATGTTTAGGAAGGAAGGAAAAATAAATAAATAGATGAAGTACAAAAATAATTACTCTTGCATTAAATGTCCATTGAAATCGGTCCAATATGCCAAATAAAATATATTGAATTTTGGAAAAGAAAAATTAAATTTTTAGGGCTTTAAAAGTCTGTACTTCTTATTTTTAAATATAGAGCTTAAGCTTTTTGTCTTGGATAATGGAAGATATTTGACGATATACTCTGTACCCTACAATGTAATTTTTGTTAAAAAAGTAATAAATAAATGTTTGATAATAATTAATAACAATAATTTGACCATGCGTCGGATGGGCACGTAAAAAGTCGGTCCACCCACCAACCCGCATTGGACCAGCGTGGTGGGATACGGTCCAAACCCCCCAATGGAAAGGGGCGTATTAGGGGAGGCCTATGTCCAGCAGTGGACTATCAAAGGCTGATGATGCATGCATGATGCAATTTGACCAATTTTACAATTAAGGTTCATGACGATATGTAGTTTAGAAATGGAAAATAATTTTATAACGCCCATCTTCAAAGTCGTGCTATTGATGTATAGAAATAGAAGCCAAAAAATTATTGGGAATACAAGCTTTTGTTGTTGTCTTCAATTCACTTGAAAATAATTCCGACACTAAGTACAAAGAAACGGACTTTTTGCTCTATTTTCCACTTGTCATGATCAATGATATATGAGCGTCTGTTTCTTATAAATGTATAAAAGTTCTAAGAATATTTTGTTAAGTAATATAAAAATAAACAACTATATTTTAATAGAGTACACGGAGGCCAAATATACATTGTTTTGGAGTATGCTTTTTTTGAAAAACAATTAAATAAAAATATTACAAAATTTATCAAAATGTAAAAAAAACATAACATTAAATTTTTATCATGATATGGCAAGTTATATACTTGCCATTTTATGCTTCTGAAATTAAAATATCGCTTTAAATAGCCTTTTGTAAGATCATAGGATCATAATCAGCCGAAAGCGCACAAAAATAAAATGCTATTAGCAAAAGTAAAGCTTACTATATACGTACATGAAATACAGCATTTCATACATATAGATCAAACTTAGATGTTAAAATTATAACCAACTACTTATTTTTCAAAGTCGCAAAGCTATGCAGCGTGAAAACGAAATCATATTTGAGGACATGTAAAAATAGTGTTCTGTGGAAGTTGGCGCGAATTGAATGTCAAATGATAAACATTTTGACGCAATAATATTTTTTTCTTAAAGCCTCATGAAAAAATCTTTATAGTTTTATCTGTAATCTTACTTTACTATATGGGAAATAATTGTAATTTTATAAACGTAACAGTTGTGGATAATAGATGCGTTTGATTAAATATTGTAATGATAATAATACGAAATTGTAAGGTAACACATACACAAATACGCAATAAGCTGGTAATTCTACCAGCTGTGCTTGGCAAAGAAGGAAAGAATAATTTCGATGGTTAACTTGAATTCAGAGATTCGGCGAAATTATTTTAAAAAAAACTAAAATGATCTATTTAGTATGGATTCTATGAAGTAGTATAATCTGTCTTTTTAATATATTATATTATTTAAAGCAATAATAACTGTTAAGAGGAACCACACTGGAAATCGATACATAGACTAAAAACATAATTCTATACATTTCTTTAAATATCATGGAACTATTCAAGCTATTTAAACTTAACAAGCATGAAAGCTTAATTTCATTTAGGGATACACGTAGATTGATAATTGGAGATGGTTAGAAGTTATTATGGTGCTCGCATTTTGCCCATCTTCACTCTAACCAAGTTAAATCCGAAGGGTAATACGCTCTGTTAAAAAAATATACGGTGCGATTTCAAAAGTCTTGCTTCGACTCGTCTACCCTCCAGTTACCTGTGTCGGTTGCCTGTGCTAGAGCAGCTAGAGCGTGCTCTTAGCACTGCTCGCACTCTGAGCCATGATGTTAACGGATGTTGACTCCCCATCATCCACACCGCGGCTACACTCATAGGGGTGGCATTAGGCGAGCGTAAGCTCGCCGCCTTCGCCCTGGGCGCTGTCGGCGAATGCGCGCCGAGGAGGATCTAATTCCTTTCCCGCCCAGCGGCCTCTTTTTGGGCCATGACAGCCTCGGAAAACGAGGTGACCGCCTCCACGACCTCTCTCTGTCCACCAAGGCGCGGATCACACCAGCTAATGAGAGGTCGTTGCCAATCTCCTCGCAGAGATTGGCTCGCTCCATTGCCCATGGTATGTCTGAGCTGTGTCATCATCGCAATCGCAATGATGACACTGCGCTATCGGCTCTCTTCCAACGGTATGACACAGATACCTTCCAAAGCTACCGTGCCCTGAAAGGATCTGCACCAGCCGGAAGGTAAGTGTTCCGTGGCGGCGGTCTACCCACTCTTTGAGGAGTGGACGTATTGCTTCTACTGTTCGCTGTCCAGCTCTTGGCTCAGCGAGCCGGCGCTTCCACCGCCGCATGACATCCTCATGCGTGGAACGACGCCATCTCTAACTCTTCCAGAGGTGTAGCTACACCTTTGATCCACTAACCTTTTTTAACGGACCAAGATGGAGCGGCCGGTATACCCACTAAAAACCAACGGTTGTTCCTTTCGCGTGTCGCTGTAGCCGGGCCGCGGGCGCTGATGACAGTCTTCGGCGACCCCGGCGCGACGTGGTCCTCGCCTTTTCGGGCCTCTTCTCACCGGGTGTGTTGGGACACCGAACGTCGCTTTAGGCGCCGTGCCGGAACAAACAGCACGGCGCTCACTCTTGAGCCCTTCTCTGGGCGGCGGGCACCTCTGCCGGCCGCCCAGGGGCTCAGTGTCAGGGGAAGGTTGCGCGCTCGCCACCTTCGGCGCCCTGGCCTTCTTCTGCGGATAGCCAGGCGCTCTCGGCCTCCCTGTCCCTTTCCGCGGACTCCTTCCGGCCATCACGTCCTCGCAGAAAGCAAGGACGGCGCCCACGACCTTTCGCTCTCTAGCATCCTGCGGACTACGGCAGGAAGCGAAAGGTCGTGTGATCCACTAACCTAACCTAACAAACCTAACCAAACCGCATTGGACCAGTGTGGTGGGATGCGGTCCAGGGACACCCAAACGGCGGAGGAGAGCATCAGGGGAGGCCCATGTCCAGTAGTGGACTAATACAGGCTGATGATGGATGTTTAGCATATAAACGAATAATAATATATGCATATTACAAAATGCTCAACCATTTTACAGCATTTTTTTAGTAACAATGCTAAATAATGGAGGCAAAACAAAAATACTTTATTAAAATAGCCGTTGACATTTTTAAGCGAAGGTTCGGGTCGAACACACGTGGGCCTCTCCAACCGCAACACTGTATAGACCGTAATTAAAATTGTAAATACGCAAATAATTCCTTCATCAGGGTTTTCGTTATTGTTTACGTTTGCCTTGAAGTAGCCTTTAACAAGATGAGCAAGAATTCCCTTTACTAAGTAAAATAAGGAAGCGATGGCGAGCATTAGGGGTGGCCTATGTCCAGCAGTGGACTGACACAGGCTGATGATCGAGATGAAGTAAAAAAAATATTGCATTTGCAATGTGCAATTATGAGAAATATTATAAATATTTTGTGTATTAATTTACGCATTGATTTATAAAGTGGTTTCTCTTTACATTTATTGCAATGACTACATAAAGAAATAAATTATTTATACATATAATAAATAATTTACAATCTATTGCATATACAATATGCAATAGATTATTCTTAATTAAGTTTAAAATAATATCCTTGAAACCAGGAATCAGACCGAGGACCGCTAGACCGGAAATCTTAACGCTCTGCCACTGAGCTATTTCGGCTGCTCTAAAATGATGCAAATAAAGTTAACCTTCGCTTGCAAGATACTGTCATAACAATGAAATCCTACCCTCTTATTAACACAGCGTTCAATTCTATTACCCATCGAAATTATTCTTTCTTTCTTTACCAAGCACAGCTGATAGAATTACCATCTTATTGCTTATTTGTATATGTGTTACCTAATCCGTTTCTGTGTCTTATTATTATCATTACAATATTTAGTTGTCAAGATGTCCGAGACTTGGACACTTACGGTTCGCTGGTCCCAAATTTAAGTCCTCAGCAAGCATGGAGGGGCTTCTTGGAGTGTCTCTGAAGCCGCATCAGTTTGTGATCCACAGAGAACCTGATTCCCGATTTGCCCACCGGATAAGTAAATTGGTCGGGAAAAGCATAAGCCGAAGAACGACGACCCTGGGTCGGAAAGTTCTGGGTGGAACAGGCCGAGGCAAACGTATGGGACGCCCTCGCAAGATGGGTGACGACATTCTCAAAGTGGCTTTGGGCTGGATGAAATCCAAAATCGGAAGCGGTGACGTGGGGGGAGGCCTATGTCAGCAGTGGACTGACACACTGATGATGAATATAGTGTTTACCAAACGGTGTTAGAAATAAACAAGGTTTTTGTTTGGGGACCATTACCCAATAATCTAGATACGGCCAAAAGCTGGATTATCAAATCTTTAATTCAAAAATATTATATCAATTAATCTTAATTCTACCTACCAAGTTTTACCTACTAACTGTAAACAAATAGTTATTAAATTAATAAAGAATCATTTTGATTATTCTTTCTTCAAGAAAGGTAATTGCTTAGAAATAGTGTTGAAAACAAGCCAAGGGTTGTTCATAATGGATTTGATACCAGCTCATAATTAATATTGAGCTAATGTAATACCATACTAATTTTTATTATGAGCATAATAATACATAATTAGTTAAACAATTAAGACTTTCGTGAGACGTCTCTATAAACGGTTAAACTCACGTAAAATTTGGTATCGGTGCCAACTAGTTTCGGACCTATCGGAGGTCCTTCAAGGACAAGTGGGATAATCCAATAGGTTGAAAACAGTCGGCACCAAAACCGATTTCACGTGAGTTCAACAGTTCATAGAGTATATTCACCATTAACTTGTATTAGGGCAGTGGATACAGGCCTCCCCTAATGCACGCCTTCTTCATTAGAAGGTTTTTGGATCGCATCCCACCATGCTGATGCAATGCGGGTTGGCGGGTGAACTGACTTTTTACATGCCAAACCGACGCATGGATCATCTTAATTTTTAGACAATTGGGTAATCGAACCAAGTTATCCTAACCAACAAGAATACAACGATAACACAAAGTTGTTTCCCCGCGGGATTCGAACCCACGACCTCCGGTTTATAAAGCAATACCACTAGATCACGGAGGTGGTATATAGGAAAAAATTTATCAAAACATATTTTATGCATATACATCATATTTTAAAAAAAAACATCCATTATTGTTTCCCTAAGAGTATTGATTTACATTAAACTTTTGTATCCCTAAAGAGTACCTAATAAAAATAACGCATGTATTAGGTTTACATATAAATGCATATAAAATATCATCCCCGTGTCCTACGAGCACAAAATTGAAATTTATATTAAAACTTGTAAACGTTTCCATTATGTTAAGAATGATTTACGAGAAAACATAGCCGCTTATTGTTCTAATTTCCAGCGCTTTTCCACCTGTCACGACCGCTGACATATAACGGCAAACACGAAAACGGAATCTACACTTATCTTTAAAAGAAAATAGAGTTTGCCTAAATAGGAATAAATACTTTTTAGACATATTTATTTCTATTTCTTGCGCAATATTATACATTATTAAATAAAATTACTTTACGGATTTTATCGCGTTTATTTTACATTTTAAATTCCCGACGTTTCGAACACTTTCCAGCGCCGTGGTGTACCCCGTGACCACGGCCGCTATATTAACAATTTAGACATTTCTACCGCATAGAACTTTTGCTAGGTTCTACAAAATAAACGACAAAAAAAGAAAACATAAGAATATCGCCTAATTGCCACGTTCTTCATGGTCTTCGGGTTTAAAGGGCGCCGTATAACTACTAACGTAGCTTGAGTAATTACTTAAGTTATTATGATATATAAACTGTGATATTATGAAATTTTACGAAAATCCGTTTTCTACTTTCGATGTAAATTAACTATCTATTATTTACAATTGTTACATTTATAACATAAAAATTATTTCCTATATAGTAAAGTAACAATACAGGTTAAACTATAATCATAAAGCTTAAAGAAAAAATAATAAATGCGTTAAAATATTTGTCATACAGCATTCGTTTGGCGCCAAATATCCACAGACCACCATTTGTACATGTCCTCGTATATGATATTGTTCTCACGGCGGATGGCTTTGCGACTTTGAAAAATATTCCGTTGGCATTAAATTTAACATATTAATTGGATGTAGAAAGTGGTAAAATATGTTTAAATGTTTTACTTAATAAATGTTATAGTTGCCGAATCTGCTGCATTGCGTAAAAAAGCATTTTAAGGAACGATTAGACGATTTCGTATAGATACTAAAACATGTGTATATTTGGCTTCTGTGCACTCTTTAAAAGTTTAGTTGTTTATTTTTATAGAACTTGACAAAATATTCTTAGAATCTATGATAAGAATAAGAATAAGAAAATCGTGTCTTTTCTATTTTTCAAGGCAACAGTCGCACATATATCAGCGATCATGACAAGTGGAAATTAGAACAGTCTTTTTCTTTCTGCTTATTGTCGAAATTATTACTTAGCGAATTGAAGACAACAATAAAATCTTTCATTCCTAATAACTTTTTTGGCTTTCCACATATCGATAGAACGACTTTGTAAAAGGGCAATATTTACTTATTCTCCTCCTTTCTTATGTCTAAACGGCGTATCGACATGAACAGCCTTATTTGTAAAATTGGTCAAGTTATTATTGTAAATAATTATCAAACATTCACTTGTTACTTTTTTTTTAAAGTTACATTGTAGAATATAGAGTAGAAATAATACAGAGAGTATTGTCAAATATTTTCCATCATTCAAGACAAAAAGCTTACGCATTTCATTTAAAAATTAGAAGTACAGACTTTTAAAGCCCTAAAAACTTAATTACTCTTTCCCAATATTCAGTATATTTTATTTGGCATATTGAACCGATTTATATGGACTTCAATTGCATTTTTGTACTAAAAATGAAATAATTTTCGATTTAAAGCAATAAACCGCTAATTTTGGTATAAACACGAATATCTATGCTAACATACAAAATGCTGAACGATTTTTATAGCCTACCTTTTTTTAGCAATGAGACCCATACGCATTTTTATTAATGAAAGCAATAAAAATGTTTACGTTATAAAATAAGCCGTTGACAATTTTTAACAAAGGTTCGGGTCGAACACACGTGTGTCTCCCCAACCGCGACATTTTATGGACCTTAATTAAAGGAATTCCGTTTAAATGTATATGGTTATAAAACTGTAAAAATGCGAATAAATTCCTTTATCTGGGTTTTCGTTATTGTTTACATTTGCCTTGAAGTAGCCTTTAACAAGATGAGCAAGAATTTCCTTTACTAAGGAAGCGGTGGCGTGCATTAGTGGCCTATGTCCAGCAGTGGACTGACACAGGCTGACGATGATGAAGTAAAATAAATATTGCATTTGCAATGTGGATTCGAATCCTGGGATAAGCTATTTTGTTTAATCGTTGTTTTCTGATTGTATAACACGATATAATACTTCGATCACCCAATTATAAGAAATATCATAAATATTTTGTGTTGTTTTTTACATACTGATTTCTGGGTAGGTTTCTCTTAACATTTATTGCAATGAATACTTAAAGAAATAAATTATATATAAACAATATTCAATAGATTATTTTTAATTTAGTTTCAAATAATATCGCCGAAACCCGGAATCGAACCGAGGACGGCCAGACCGGAAATCTTAACACTCTGCCACTGAGCTTTTTCGGCTGCTCTAAGATGATGCAAATAAAACTTAACATTCGCTTACAAGATACTCTCATAACAATAAAATCCTACCCTCTTATTAACACAGAGTTAAATTCTAGTTGACTATAGAAATTGTTCTTTCTTTCTTTTCCAAGCACAGCTGGTAGAATTACCAGCTTATTGCGTATTAGTGTATGCTACCTAACCCATTTCTGTGTCATATTTTTATTTTTATACTATCTAGTCAAACGCTTGACACTAGAAATAAACTAGCGTTAAAGCTTAAGGAACATTCGCTTTAACAATATTAGCATAGATACATGCCATTCTGCCTCCGTAGCCTAGAGCCAAAGGCGGGCGTGCTTTAGAAATCTGAGGTTTCGAATACTACGGGGACTCAACAACTTTTCGTTGTTGTTTCCTCGTTGGTTAAGGCGATGCGGGTTGTTCACCCGATTATCTGTAAAGTAAGACAATTCATTTTGCTAGGTTCGAAATAAACGACAAAAAAGAAAAGGAAAAGTTGTCGCCTAACTGCCATGTTCTTCAAGGCCTTCGGGTTTAAAGAGCGCCGTTTTACTGCTAGCGTAGCTTGAGTGATTACTTAAATTATTCTGATATATAAAGTGTGACGTAGTGAAATTTTACGCAAATCCGTTTTGTAATTTTGTTGTAAATGAACCATACATTAACCATAACTTTCCACAGAACACCATTTGCCCTCAGATATGAAATTGTTTTCACGCTGCACAACTTTGCGACTTTAAATAATAACTGGTTAGTAATCATTTTAACATCTTAGAAAGTGTGAAAAAAAATGTATGAAATGCTGTATGTTATATATATATATATATATATACATAGTTAGCTTTTCTTTTGCTAATAGTACTATGTTTTTGTGCGCTTTCGTACGTTTACGAAATGCTATTTAAAGCGTTGTCTTCATTTTCGAAGCATGAAATGGAAATTCAGCAGTGAGAATTAAATGTTATTTATTTATTTATAGTGGAATCAACAGGATTAAGATAACAATTAAATAGAGTTACATTTGTGGTTTAAATTTTTTCAAATATTTTGGTAAATTTTGTCGTTAGTTGTTTAACTTATAGTTTGCTTTAAGGTCTGCTTTGGTACCCAATAAAAAAAACTTGACCTTTCCAATGTTCATAAGAGTAGCACTATCAAGCGCCATCATGTTTAATTAGACGCAAATTCCTTGTTGTCCTAAACTTGGCGAATCTGTGTGTATTTGGCCTCTGTGTACTCTATTATAGTTTAGTTGTTTATTTTTAAATAACTCGACAAAATATTCTTAGAATTTATGTTAAGAATAAGAATAAGGAAAATTGTGTCTTTTGTATTTTTCAAAGAAACAGTCGCAAATATATCAGCGATCATGACAATCGAAAAACAGAACAAGAAATCTTTTTCTTTGTAGTTATTGTCGGAATTATTTCCAAGCGAATTGAGGATTGACAAAAACAAATGCTTTTATATATCAATAGAACGACTTCTCCATGTCTAAACTATGTGTCGACATGAACATCCTTATTTGTAAAATTGGCCGAATTATTGTTGTTAATTAATATCAAACATGCACTGAATACTTATTTGATAACATTTATATCTTGTATGATACATTGTGAAATTTAATATTTTAATTATTTATGACCTAGGTAAAAGCTTATGTACTTTATTAAAAATCAGAAGGACAGACTTTCTAAGCCTTAAGACTGTTATTTCTATTTGTGAAAAATCCGTATCTTGGCATTTAAAAACGGTATTATTTCAATTAAAAAAAAATTAGGATTCAAAGTAATAAATAGATAAATTCGGTATAAACACAAATATCTATGCAAACATACAAAATGCTGAACGATTTTTATAGCCTACCTTTTTTTTAGTAATGAGACCCACACGCATTTTTATTAATAAAGGCAATAAAAATGTTTACTTTATTAAAATAGCCGTTGATAATTTTTAAGCAAAGGTTCGGCTCGAACACACCTGTGCCTCCCCAACCGCGACATTTTATGGACCGTAATTATACGAATTCGGTTTAAATGTATTAGGCTATAAAATTGTGAAAAAGCGAATAAATTCCTTCATCTGGGTTTTCGTTATTGTTTACATTTGCCTTGGAATAGCCTTTAACGCGATGAGCAAGAATTTCCTTTAATAAGTAAAATAAAGAAGCGATGGCGACCATTAGGGGTGGTCTTTGTCCAGCTGTGGACTAACACAGGCTAATGAAGACGATGAAGTATAATAAATGTTGCATTTGCAATGTGTGTTGAAATCCTGGGATGAGCAATTTTACACAAACGTTGTTTTCCGATTAGTTAAGATGATATAATTGATCACCCAATTGTGATGAACTCCAAAACCGCCTGTCATTCTGTATGTTTTTTGTATTGATCATTCTACGAATACATTATGTTTGCTAAACTTAATCTAACATTAACGGCTTGTAACTGTTATTGCTACATTTCTATCTTGTCCTCTTAATTATAACAATATACTTTCATAAGGGACAGCCTGTGATAGTCTACTGCTGGACATAGGCCTCCCCTATGTCCAGCTGTGGACCAATGCGGGTTGGTGGATGGACCCACTTTGTACATGCCCATCCGACGCATGGATAATCTTACTTTTCAGACAATTGGGTGATTGGCCCAAATTGCCCTGACCAACTAGGAAACAACATTGAAAATTTGTTAAGTCCCAGCAGGATTCGAACTCACAACCTCCGGTTTCTAAAGCACACGCCCATACAACTAGGCTACGGAGACAGCAATATATGAATGTTACACATATCATGAAAGAAAGGTGACATTAAAGTAAACCATCGATCCTTGTACGATGTTTACCGCTGTAAGCTCCAACGTTATATGTTTCTACATATAACGTTGGAGCTTACAGCGGTCCCAAAAGACGATAGTCGTCATATAAAAATGGTGAAATGTATTATTTTATTTGCCTCCTGCGAACTAGCGAGGTAAAATTTCCATAAGCGACCAATTTGTATGCCGTACCGTGTCAGCCTTGTTTGGATACTGACAGTGCTTCTCCAGATATTTTCACTGTCTTCATTATATTCTCATTAAATATTAGAAAATAAAATGGTCAATGATGATAACATATAACTAATGATGTTTTTTATTGGTTAAAGAAGTTCATTTTCTCAAAAGATTACAATAATAAATCACTTACAGAGAAAATACAAGTATACAAAAACATCAATTGCCGAACAGCGTTGTTTTTGTAGTTGATTTTTATTACTTTACCTCTAGTTACACGATTTTTCTAACAAATTTTACTGAATTAAAATGTTTTTATTCAGAAAAGCTCTTGCTAGATTATCAATTTTACGACTAACCAATGAGGGAGATTGATTCGAATTCAAATATCTTTATTTAACATAGGAGCGATACACTCACTTATTGATTGTCAAAAATCTACCATTGACATTAGAGATGTTGGCCATGACAGTTAGCGAAACAGATAGTGATGCCACTTTGTACCAAAGACAACAAAAGTGAGTTAATAATCGATCCCAATTCATCCAAAAATTATCTGGTTGGATGAATCGAAATTCAATAAAAGAAAGAACAACTTCGACTCAATGAGTAGTAGATAGTGTACAGGAAAATGGCGGTTTTAAAATTCGCCCAAAGTCCTTTTTAATCGCCATTGCACATGCGTAAAATTATGAAGAGAGATAAAAAATCTTAACTTTGAATGTATTAGCACAAACGAAATTTTTGGAAAAAAACGATGGTATTGCATTACCCATGTCAAAAATAAGATCAATACTTCGTGTATAACCGCACTTACGCTCTGTTAAGATTCAAGCTGACTGGGAGATAATACTGTCTTGGTCAACTCAAAAAACACAGTTTCTTTAAACCCTTTTTAGCCCTACTACCATGATTTCCATAAAATAGGTGATCGCTTAATATAATAACACCAATACTACGGATGGAATCTTCCTAAAAATATAAGTTCTTTGATTGGATTGACTAAACTTTGTCCAAATTACGATTTCTTTAAGTAAATCTAAAATACACAGGCACAAATATATCCTATGACTGTTTATTGAGGGCCAAAAAATACTAGCATATGTAGCATTCCTGTAACCTGTACTACCATCATCATCATCATCATCATCATCAGCCTGTGTCAGTCCACTGCTGGACATAGGCCTCTCCTAATGCACGCCACCATTATCTTCGGCTATTCTCATCCAGTCCTATACCGGCCACTTTGCATTTGTACTTCTAACAACATAGAAACGACTATTGCAGATGATCAAAATGTCGTTTATGAGCAAAACACACAGTGGCAAACTCAATTTAAATATTTTGGTCCGTTTTAACTAATGCCCCATTTCTCAGACAGTTCCTTCATCTTTGTGGTGATAGCAGATCAGCTCTGGCCTACCATTTTAATGTATATAAAACTGTAAACAATGTCAACAAAATTAACCCGTTTAAAATGATAGTACGTTATCAATTTCACTCTACATACATTAGATGATGAGGCTCAAGCTAAAATTCATTTAACTTGCAATAAGAAGGAATTTGAAGAAAATATAAGTAGAATAAAAAGGACCGCTTTAACTTATATTTCTTTAAAAATACTTTATCTAAATAATAGGGCGTCGAATATTTTGTCATACAACATTTTCTCGTTAACGTTCCGCAAAACACCATTAATACACTTCCCCATATAAGTTATTGTTCTAACGCTGCAATGCTTTGCAACTCTGAAAAATGATCAGTTGGCTTTAATTTTACCATTTTAATTAAATGTAAAATGTGTTGAGATATGTTTCAATGATATATTTGTTGTATTTTAATATCATTTGTGGAAAATAATTTTATAAATCTAAAAACACATATTAAAGTTTTTACTCATTTTGATGTTAGTAAATGATTCAAAGAAACATAAAAAGGGTTTTAGTTCAATTTTGTAGTGTTGTTAGTAATAACATTAGTCTTTTTTCTAAAACTTACTCATAATCTGTCATCGACATACACTGTGGAAATGCCAATAAACTCATCGCCATCACCATCTTATCAGCATCACAAAGTCCTCTGCTGAACGTCACTTCCTCCATGGACGCAAAGAGGTACAATCCTGCACCCACTGATTCCCAGCACATTCGGACAAGGCATCACACCATCTCGTGGGGGTTATCCCACACTTCGCTGGCCAGTACAAGATAGACACAAAGTTCTTAAAATATTAACATAAACGTATTTAATAATAACCTCTTTTATTTTAGATATTATTACAATTTTCTTTATTCCAGGATCTAGCATCAGCAGACACGTTACTAAAGTTCTTCATCAAGTCTCATTAAATATAAAATAATGTGCTCCAAATTGTGGACATCATTACAAAGTACGCAGAATAAGTATGATTTGTATTAATTTATATGAATTACGTGAGTTATGTATCATTATTGCTGAGTTTCTTTCGCCGGTTCTTCTCAGGTCGGAGGCGTCCTATTCCGAACTGGTGGTAGCGCCCTTGACAATCACTTAGCGAGTGTTACACTTCTATATTGAATAAAGATATTTGAATTAGAATTAATAGCCTTATTATATATTATGACCGGCTCCTTAGTCTAGCGGTATTGGCCCTTGCTTTATAAACCGTAGGTCGTGGATTTGAATCCCGCGGAAACAACTTTTATTTTATCGTTGTTTTGTGGTTGGGTACGACAATATGGTCCAATCACCCGATTGTCTGATAAGTATGATGATCCTTGCGTCGGATGGGCATGTAAAAAGTCGGTCCACCCAAACCAGCATTGGACCAGCGTAGTGGGAAGCCGCCTAATGGAGAAGACGTGCATTAGAGAGTGCCTATGTCCACTTGTGGACTAACACAGGCTGATGAAGATGAATGACCTTTAAAAAAACATTTACAATGTGTATTATTCGAATAAAAAAACCATATAAGTTTTTGCATAAAACGCAATGTTGCATGATTTTTCGTCTTTTCACTTATTCAATATTTATTTATATATAACGGATACTTTTAACGCAAACATCTTTGTAATTCCACTATATATACCATACATTTATTCCAAACAAATAATGAAGTAAAATAGGAATTCTGTATTTTCCAAACCGCTGTCACGCATAAATCAGCGATCATGACAGGTGGAAAAGCGCGCTAAATTAGAACAAAAGTCCATTGCTTTGTGTTTTCGTAAGTATTTCTTAACAGAATGAAAACAATAACTCACAACTCACCGAAACTTTGGCTCGTATTCAAGGAATCTTCCTGAAATGTTTTTCTGTTATTATTGCCATTGCTTCTTTGCCTCAAATAAGTCACAATTGTGTCATAACTTGACTTAAATTCATTCTTTATCTACTTCTTTTAAAAGCCATTTACACAATATAAAACATTGTGAATTATTATATTTTTATCTCTTTTTCTTCTTTCCCTCTGTTATCCCTATGATCGTTGCTATCGGGATCAACGACGTCGTTTGGATGATGATAGAAAAACAGTACAAAACTCAGAGATGTATTATACTTGTTTCAGATTATATTGATTTCATAGGCACTATTAATGAAGGTGGCTTTGAAGAGTGAATGTTGTTAAATTTAGAGACCGAAACCGGTTTTCCGGCCGAAACCGAAACCGAAAGTTCGGCCGTGGCTTTAGTTTCGGCCGAAACCGAAACCGAAACTATCGCGGACAAGTATAAAAATTCTTAATATACTAAAATTTGGTGCTTTTTACCCATTATTATGGATTAATTAAGACATTTAATGGAGATAAAGTATACTAAGTTTGTGGTAATCATTTATTAAAGTTGGTAATATTTTTTTTTATATAACAATACATTAAAAGTGTAACAATTATTTCTTCAAATCAAATTCTCATTGCATTTAATTCTTTCTAGTAGATGTGGATGTGTACATTGATATTTGCTTGAATTTAAGCTTCAAATGTATTTATTTTTCACAAAAAAAATTAAAATGGGATATCCAATAGTTTTTAAAAAATTTAAGCAAAACAAAAGGGTCAATTTTCTTAAATATCGATTTGAAATTTTCACTTCCGGTGTGTTACAAATTAATTGATACTTGCAATAAACCTCCAATAATTCATGACTTCACTCACTTTCGGCAACAAAGCATCTTACGCAAAAAATAGTGTACACATCCATGTCTACTAGAAGTATAACTTCCAATCAGGCCAGAATATAAACAAAATTCATGCTCTCATATTTTTTTGGTTGTCCGCTTAAAGTGAAATGCCCCGATTGTTACTGTTGCATTAAATACAAAATATTGGTATTTTGAGATCTTACTAATTAATTTTTTGATTTGTATTCGTACGTACGAGGAGAGATCAAAAAGTAGTGAAAATGAGAAAGAATATAATGACTATCTACATGGTAATTATTTATTTTTTCCATAGTCCCCCCACATAGAGTCCAGCGCTTTTCCAAAGCTTCAATCCCTTTTAATAAAAGTTTCGTCTTGGTCCTGCAAAAAGTTGTCCACAACATCCTTTACTTGTTATAGTCTTCGCTCATGTTTTCTCTTAAGAATTGTTCCAATTTGAGAACAACATAAAAACAGATAAGTTCCAAATCTGATGAATAATTGGAAACCAGCTTGACCAATAGCGACCATCATCATTATCATCATCAGCCTTTGATAGTCCACAGTTGGACATATGCCTCCTCCAATGCACGCCTCCTCTACTAGGGGTTTTTAGTGAACCGACTGTTTGCATGCGCATCCATCGCATGGATCATCTTACTTTTCAGACAATAGGGTGATCGGCCAAAATTGCCCTAACCAACTAGGAAACAACAATGTAAATTTGTTGAGGTTTCTAAAGCACACGCCTATACTACTAGGCTACAAAGGCAGTTGATAGCGGCCATCGCTACTCCCAAACTATGCGCGGGTGCGTTATGGATATGGCACAGCACGCCTGTCAGAAATTTCCTCCTTTTTATCATTTATGGGATTCCTGCACTTGGTAATTATTGCTGTGATAGTGGTTTCACGCTCCAGTAATAAACAATTTCACTTCTGAGTCATAAAGTAATGAGGCCATAACCTTGCCATCCGATGACACTCTATTAAAATTCCTCGGGTTCCATGGCGAAGTTTTATTTTTTGTCAACTGTTCAAAAGTATGAACCCCTGTTTCGCCCACTGTTACAAAACGAGACAAAATTTTTTAGAATTTTCTTGAAATTTGTCCAGTATTTTCTTAGAAGGCTAACGTCGATGGACGGCTGCTAATTCTTTCATGTTTTCAAGAGAATGTACAAAATGGACTTTTCGTACCTCAAGAGACTGTGTCTGCCCTATACGCTTGTGTTTTTTTTTTAATATTTTTATGACGACTAAAAACAACTTAATCTTTCACAAAAGTATTACGGAATTACTGCCTCCGTAGCCTAGTAAGGCAGGTAAGGGCGTGTGTTTTGCAAAATTGAGGTCGTGGGTTGGAATCCTACTGGTTATGGCAATTTAGGCCGATCACCCAATTGTCTGAAAAGTAAGATGATCCATGCTTTGGACGTGAGAAACATGACATATTGATTAAAGAAAGAAAATAGTGCAGTACGCATGGGTCTGCACTTGAAGTATTATAATTATTGCTTTTATTTACGCGATTATTTTATACATAAAATCCGCTAATTTACGGATTTTTGCGTTAGTTATATATATTTCCCATACGCTTCGGATTCTTTCCAGCATCCATGACCACGATCAGATACCAAATTATTCTACTAACGCGAAAAATCCGTGAAATAGTGAATTTGATTTGGAGTATTATTTTTTTATCGTAAAATTAATAATTCTTTTAATATAAATATATAAAATCGAAAACAAATCAAAAATGGACACTGAATAGGGTAAGGGATGAAATTTATTTCAAATAGCAGTTCAATTCTTCACAAAATATCTTCTTATCGGTCTTAACATACAAAATTTTTTTCAAATTACTACACTACAAAAACCCTTAAACAGCCACATAAGACTGTAAATACTACAGTCTTCATTACGTCAGATATAGGTCAGAGGTTGTAGGTACTTCTGTATTCGGAACCCAATTAAAGAAAAAGTTTCCAATCGTATAATATATGTTATCGTTGTACAACATTATGAAGCTTTCTGTAAACAGTGTAGCTATTACAAAAAAAAATATAGATATAACCATTTCATTCCACTGCTAAATACATTTATACATACAATTTTTTTTTTAATTGTATCTTTATAAAAATTCAAGCATTTACAACCTTTCAAATAAGGAACTACAATTTTTTAAGGGTTTCTGTTTCCGTTCAACTAAAACATTTACTGTTACGCGTCTTTGCAAATCATTTGGGTGGTTTTAATTTTCATTTTAAAATATTTATATGAATTGAAAAACCCAAAATAAAAGCATTAAAACCCTGTTCGTATTGCAATATGCATCAAAGCAACACTCTTAATGTCTTCGTATTATGTGTATTACTTACCCGCGACTTCATCCGCGTGGAATAGCAAGGTGTATTCGAGTATACTCTATGGTAATATAAATAATTCGTATTACTTGTAATTAGACACAATATTAAATGGTGCTATCTTCAACAATAACGAATTTTCATATTGAATTTCATCCCTCTTTCAACCCTTTTCATCACTTTTATCGCGATATTTAATACCTTATATCCTTGCTCGGAATCTGACCTATGTAAATATGTATTACATATTGGGAAAATCGATTCAATGGTTAAGACGTTAAAAACGGACAGACAGACAGTTTTACTTTCGCAATTATGATATTATGGATAAACAAGAGAAATAAGCTTGGTTATTTTTGCTATTTGTCGTCCCTTTTTTCCATTTGTCATCACCCAGCTAATATATGTGTCAGTGCGTTCCCGCCAAAGCGCAGCACAGATAAATAAACACGCGCGTACTGGAATTGGTATAAAATGTATTGAGCTTTTAAGAAGTTTTCTAATAAGTATCAATTAAAATAAAATTAAAGTTCTTTAAATACACACGCTAATGTTATTTTTTTCTTATTTAATATTTTATTCTCATTATGTAGATTATTTTAAAGATGTATTATTTTAGATTATTTTTGTTAGTGCTCCGAAGATATCATTAGGTTTTCACGCAAAACTGTATTTGAATGATGAAATACATTAGATAGAATTTATGACACTTTCTTTTATAAATCCGGCTACAAAACAAAAAGTGTAGGTAATCAAATCCGTTATATGTAATCAAAATGTTTGCCGAAAAAAAATATGGTTCATATGTTTTTTTACTATTATTACTATATTCAAATCTTTCTCGCTATTTAGTATAACTAAATATATTTAATCAGTGACAAATGCACTATGCATTTGTAACTGGTAACAGTTTAGATAGACTAAACGAAGACGTAAAAATACACGATCAATATTGTTTTCACTGATAACGTTGGAACTTACGGCGGTCCCAGAAGGCGATAGTCGTCGCATAAAAATAGAAAAATGTATTATTATATTTGCCTCCTGCGATACAGCGAGGTGAAATTTCCATAAGCGACCAATTTGTATGCCGCGCCGTGTCAGACCTTGCTCGGATACTGACAGTACTTTTGTTTGAATTGAGCTCCTCTGACAATTTCTCTTTTTTTAAAAGGTATATGAAGCTTGAGTTTATAAAAAAAGTAGGTAAATTGATAATAACAGTTGCTTATCACATTTAATTCTACAGGTAGTCAGAAGCCGAACAGTAATTAGAATAAACTATATATAATAATACAATGAATAAATTAAAAAGGTAAAGATTAATTTTGAGAACTTACCATACAGTTGAGTCAGGCGGACTAAGCCTCGTCAGAGGCCCGGGGCAAAGCTGAATGAGGCCCCAAGCTTTTAAGCAAATGTATTTCACCAAGCTTTTTATTCGGTTCAAATTTGTATGTATATTTATAACTATTTCGTTAAAATCTGACAAGTTAAATTTAAATTTGGCTTAAATTATTTAAGCTTAATAAACATAGGTATGTACCTATTTTTATCATCATCATCATCATCAGCCTGTGATGGTCCACTGCTGGACATAGGCCTCCCCTATTACACGCCCATCCATTAGGGGGTTTTTGGACCGCAACCCATCACGCTGGTCAAATCTGGCAGGTTGGTCGGTGGACCGACTTTTTACATGCACATCGGACCCATGGATCATGTTACTTTTCAGACAATTTGGTGATCAGCCCAAATTGCCCCCGTTGAGTCCCCGCAGGATTCGAACCCATGACCTACGGTTTTTTAAGCACACGCCCATACCACTAGGCAACGAAGACAGTCGAACCTACAATATGGAATGAATATGGTGGAGGAAAATAAAATACGAAAATAGAATCAAACAACAAAAAAAAATAACAATTAGAAAAAATAAATCAAAGGTAGTTTTTATTTCAAGTAGATATGAAGTTAATTTTTATATGTGTTTTCGTGCCTTCAATTTACTGAACTCTTCAATAACTTCTGTAAAATCAATTTCTTTTGAAATTTTTCTTTCAATTGAAAGCAGGGCTATATTAACCAGTCGCTCTTGACCCATTGTAGATCGAAGATAATTTTTAATTAGTTTAAGTTTCGAAAACTTCTCGCATGATGCAACCTGAGATGCAAATGGTCAAAAGTATTGAAGGATAAGCGATGTACAGGGTAATGATTCACTGAAATCCCATTTTATTATAAATTGTAGGATTTCTTGGGCTGTCCATTTGGCAGCAACGCCCATAGTCGTATCGGTTGCTTTTACATGTCTGCGGTACCTTTTAATTTCTTCCAAAACTTGCTCCTTATCAAATTCACTATAAAGATTTATTAAATTATCAACTGCTATAGCCAGAGCGTCATCTGAAGCTTCTAGCATAAACTTTGATTCAATAATTTGGAAAATATTATTGATTTGCTTCATGGCCTCGTAACGTGTCGACAATTCTTGTATAAATCGATCTATGCATTCAAACATTGACCGTCTTATTTCTTAGTTAATCCAACACCAGGAGCTAATTCACCCGGCATCGTTCTTTTTAGCTTCCTTCTTCCTCGTTTCTCTATGTCGATGTCCATATCAATGCATTTTTTTGTACCAAAAGTAACAGCATTGTCTACAATGGTGTTTCGTTCTTTCACTAAATACTCATTCAAGGTTTAACGATTCCTGTATCCAGAGTCATTTTGGGAGACTGCAAATATTGCTGAACTAAATTTACTTCCTCCAGTACAGAAAGCCAAAATTGTATATAGGTTAAAAAGGTAAAATTACAAACAGCCGGCAGGAGCAAGCTTGCTCCTGATCATGTATCTAGATTTGCCTTTGTTGGATCTTGAAAATGTTCCAAACTACTTATAATTGTCTCTATGTTTTCTTTGACGATTTTTACTGACTCGTAATGAGCACTCCAGCAAGTATCCGATAAACGTTTTAAATTTTTTCCAGTCTTCTCTTTCAGTAATTGCCACCTCTGTGTAGATGATGAAAAAAACGAATACAATTTCTCTACTGTTCCAAAACACGTGACGCTGGAAGGAACACATGCAAACGCATGAACGCCACAAAGATTCAAGGAATGATTAGAACAGGGACTGAACAATGCTTTTGGATTTATTTCTCGGATTTTTCGTTGCACCCCTCCATGGACACCTGACATTGACGCGGCATTGTCGTAACCTTGAGCCCTGCACAACGCAATATCTAATCCATCCTTTTTCAGCTGTTGCTGAATGTCTTTAGACATATCCTCAGCAGTTTTTCCAGATATCAAAAAAAAAACCAGGAAAGATTCCCGTACTTCCACAATGTCATTTTCTATATGAACGAATCTAATGATTTGACTCATTTGGTCTGTTTTACTTTCGTCAGGAGCGCTGTCAAAAATTATTCCGTAATATTTAGCCTTTTTAATATCTGCAATAATTTTTTGTCTTACATGTTCACCCAAACATAGAATAAATTCATTTTGTATGCCTTTTGATAAATACGATGGTACTCTCTTTGACCCACCAGCGGCCTCTTCTAGGTTTAAGCAATGCTCTTTCAGCACCGGATCATATTTCCCTAACAATTGTACTAATTCTAAAAAATTTCCCCTGTTTTCCGAAGAACTATCTTCACGGTGGCCTCTGAAAGCAAGATTTTGTTGTGCTAAGAATAACGTGACATCTAAAAGGCGATGTAAAATGTTTCTCCATTTCTTAGTTTCATCGTTAATAATCTTCAAGTTATCTTTATCAATAGTTTTATTAAGTTTTAAGCTCACTGTCAACGTTTTCCATTTTTCTAAGTTTGATAGATGTTCATGAGATGATTCATGCTGTGATATCCTAGGATTTAATTTCCACCACTGACGAAAACCAGAGACAAATTTATTGTGTGTTTATCAACCGCACATGCAAATAACCGGCAGCAGTAGCAATATAATTTATTTGTTGATGGTGAGTATAGGATCCATTTCTTAAATATTTAGTCTCGTTTAATTTGTGAGTAAAACCACTGCAAAGTTAAACAACGATGTGTTCCTTAGTGCTTTCACCTGGTCTTTCCACAGATTCAAAAGGTCCGTCTTTATTTTGAAATACTTCACTACCCTTCTCGATAATGGAAATTCTGATGTGCTCTGGCACAGGTATTGGCCAATGTGCAGCATCATTGGATGAGAAGACCTCTAACTTAGCGACGTACTCTTCGGCTTCCGCAGTATTTTTTTTTAATTTATTAGTTTTGTCATCCTGTGTTTCAGCGTCAGTCACATCGGATTTTGTATTAACATCACATTTAATAGACTTTTCAACTATGTTTGCTGTCTCAATATCAATGATTTGTACATTGCATCCCGATTCATCAGTTTGACTAATTTCTTTGGCAACGCAACTTTTCTTCTCGTCAAAGTTTGAAAGGTATTTGGATAAAGATCCAGCAAGTGCATTTGCCGCTTTTTTTACCTTCCTTTTCTGAGAACCAGATGGTTGGATTCTTTTCACTAAAAAGAAATTAATATTAATACCATAAACTGCTATAACATTGCCTGTTTTATACAACATTGCCTAAATTGTTTATCTTTTTGTATTTACTAAACTAACATCTTTTGATTAAATCCTTGAATGAGGCTAAATTCTAAAATAATAGGCCACGAAAAAGACGAAACGATGAGTGCTAGACTTATTTCGTCTCTTTCTAGTCTAAGCCTAAGCCCCAAACGTCATTTAAATAAAAAAACTTGTCCGCAATTTTATGACACGTAAAAGTTTTTATTTTACTAAATAAAATCTTTTATTTTTAGTTAAAAGATGCATTTACCAATTAAAGAAAACTATGCTTTATCATAGTTTTAACATCCTTAGAAATAAATATATAATGAATAGGTAGGCAATATTGTGACACATTTTCTACACTCTTTCGTTACAAATTTGCCTGAGAAATAATTACATTACCATACCATAAAACTAATTACCCATTTCAACAACATAACATTTTTTTTTCTTTTTGTTTGGATTTTTGATGCACTCGAACAAAGGAATATCTAGTAAAAATAGATATAATAGCTTAAAGTTTCAGCCCTTAATATTAATATTAATTATAAGGGCTGAAAATTTACAAGATTTTTTTTTATGTCCATGTCATGTCCAATCTATATATGTATATATATGTATATATATATACATATATATATCTGAATTTTAGAGTTTTTGTTTTATATTTTTTAAGTTTAAGCTGTGACAGACATACCATTTTTTTATTTTAAAAATTATATTTTAAGAAATTTAAAATAACGTTTAAATTCATACAACAAATATGTGTATATATATATATATATATATAGAGATGTCTAAATAAAAAATATAAAACAAAAACTCTAAAAATCAGACAGAGTTGCAGCAGTTACCGGTACAAAACTTTTAAGAAAGATAGCTGAATAGACTAAAAAAAGTTGTTTGCATAAAAACAATATTTTTGTATTAATAAAAGACTTACTTACTTTTCCAAATACCCAGAAATGCACCAGCTCAACTCTAAAATAATTAACTTTTAAATTTTATATAACAGCAAAAATTAAAAACACTTTTTAATGAAATTAAAAGATCTTAAGCTCTTATTTTAAGCGGTTAAGATCGTGTTCCTTACTTAAGAATTTGCACTATTACATAAATACACTTTTAATTACCAACGAAAAAAATATATATTTTAAACTTTTTCGACATAAGTGCAGTGCAACTGTAGGCGGACAAATGTGATTTATTCACACTTCCTTCATTCAGGGGAAGTACCTGCTACAAAGACGGGAATCCCCCCGGAGTATTAGACGCGTTCAGCATAAAAGTTTATTAGTACCATGTAAAAACTTTCGATGGCTGTAGTGGTTTAATCTTGATGAAGTCATGTACCCATGAAATCATGAAATATTAAGCATATTTTTAAAGTATTATGAAAAATGCGAAACACATTTGGGGGCCCCCCAAGACGTGAGGCCCGGGGCGAGCCGCCCCTTCCGCCCCCCTGTTAGTCCGCCACTGGTTGGAGTCCTTTAGTTATCAATAGAAAGTTGGTTACTTTTAGTTGGTTAACCTGTAACAGAAAGTGACTTTGCGCCTTGTAGTATCTCAAAAGAAAGCCGATTAGAAAAAGATTAATAAGTATTGCTGAGAATATCTTGCTTTTTGAAGCTAGTTTAGTTTTTAGCTAGCTAAGCAAAACTTTTAAAAAATTAACTAAAATTATAAAAACAAATCGTATCCAACACCCACCACCCCGCATTTGAATGGCGTGGGATACGGTCCAGAAACCCCCTAATGGAGAAGGCACGCAGTAGGGGAGGCCTATGTCCAGCAGTGGTCTAACATAGGTGTAGGCACTCATCCTCGTGGAACATTACACTTATAGGTCTTATATATTTTGTAGCGGGTAATCTGGCAACACCGACTTTCCTCCATAAGAAAGGTTTATATTATTGCATTGTTTCACAGGTACCCTATGAAATGGCTTTTATTTAAGTAGTGCATCCATCCAAGACCGAGATTTTTTTTCCAAAATAGTAACTGAATTTTGATGTGAATCATTAAAAGACTACGTTAATTCTTTATGACACCTTGAAATATTTATAGATAAATTTTATTTATATATTTTGCGTATAACCATGTAAGCTAAAATACTACGTTTATTAATTTAAGAGCGAAAATTACAAGCATGTACTTTCAGGACAATACTGAAGTCAATACTAAACTGATGAAATAGGTATTACATTAGTGTTATACATTTCTGTTAAAATATTGCGACATCTTTTAATTTTACTAAAGATAGAATTGAACTGAAAATTGGCCCTTTTCTTTTCTAACTTGGGATTCAATTCTTACCTTGGATTGAAACTAGTTTTTAATAGACATTAAAAGATGGCGCTTTTAATAAGATCTTAAAAACATATTATACTAAACATCATTTTAACTATGTTTGCAATAAAACGCTTGTATTTATATAAGGCGCACCTACCATTAAATAATACGATAGTATTTATTATCAAACCTAATATTTTAAGAAAATATTTCATTGGGTAAGAAGAAAATTTGCCTTTGCATCAGGACATTACATAAAACTTATTTGGATATCCAGATTTATTTTAAGTTTTAGCATTAAAGCATTTAGGTTTTATAAAACATATTTTTTTAAAGCGCCTCGTGCTTATTTCTCTTACTCTTTGCCGCATAATAAGTTTCTGCGTGTCCAACACATTCCGCTAGGTGGCACGACCATCGAGTGAATTTCCCGCATGCGTAAATTTTTTTCTTCCCCCAATATCTGCGGCTCCCATGAATGGCGAATCGTTCACAACTTGTGATCTTTAGCTGTTAAATGTACAATTTATTATTAGAAAATGTTATTTCTATTTAACTATAACACAAGTAACAAGCCTTTTAGATAGTGTTGTAATAAAAATATACCGGGACTGTCGCTAATATTGACAATAAGAAACAAGAATGTGAGTATGCTCTGCTTGGTTATAATCGTTTTAATAACTTTATTAATTTCTTATTATAATAATAACTAATAATGTTAACAATAAGAGAGAATACATGTACATGCTCCATGTCAGCTTTTGTTTCTTTCCGAAGTAAACAGATGGTCGCGGTTTCCTTGAAAACAAAACTGCGGTAAATTTATCGATTCGCAACTTTACCCTAATTTGTTGTGAATCGTTTCCGTGCAAGGGCAATACAGTTTCACATTAGTTATTGCAAATTGATTTTCAAGCTGTTAAATTATTAATTATGTAACGAACTTTTACATTTTCAGTAACACTGTTAACTATGACTTAGTTACGTAATTATAAAATAAACATATACATTATAAAATAAACATTATCGGTGGATAGTTAGCAAATACAAAAATATCTGAAACAAAAAAAATAAGTAGTGGATCCTTAGATAATTTTTTCTTCAGTTATACCTGCAACCATGTCGAGCAGCCCGTTTCCTTACACTTGCGAGCTGTGTGGGCGGAAGGATTGACAGACAAGGGTATGAGGACCCATACTCTTGAAGCCCATGTAGCCGGCAGACCAGACTGTCCATTCTGTGACTGTACTGTACCACAAACCCAGCTTATTGGTCACGTACAGAGGGTGCATCTGCATTATTTAACACCGGAGAGGGAATTAATGGCGTTTATAGACGATCAAAGCCCGAGGTGAGTGTAATTTTTTAAGAAATTAGCAGAACTGTTTTTTTAAACAACAAAAATTAAAGAAACGAAAAGTTTAATGGCGAATTAATGTTTAATTGAGTATTTTGTTTGTTTTTTAATCATACGTTTTTCATCATAGATACGAATTCAAAAGTTAGATTACAAATACTAGTATCATAGAAATACCATAATAGTTTTTGTTGTCATATTTACTTTGAATTTATTGCAGCTTCGATGAAGATTCAAAAATGACAACGACTGATAGTTGTAGTTACAATACACCAGGCTCTATCAACGGTTGGCACAGCCCTGATATGTCGTCAACTTCATTCCATAATGGTGCCATATCAAAAAACATAAACTACCATAATGGCTACCAAGAAAAAGAGAACTACCATAGGAGCGAAAAGGACGACGATAGACGCTCGCGCTCGCCTAAAAATATTAATCTGTGTAATGGACTGAAGAACATTAATATAAGTAATGGGGTAATAACGAAAAAAAATCACAGCAGGGAAAACTCGAATGAAGGTGAAATTATGAATGGTCACGATAGAAGAGGTCCGTTGATAAATCTTTGTTTACTCAACTGTTTGTTTTGTTTATATAAGCGATACTGTATAGAATGTTAACGAATAAGAAGTTTTCAGGTTCCAATAGCAGTCCTAGTCATAATAATGAAAATTACGAAGGTTCTCCGAACAAAAATAAGGTACTTGAGAAGTACGAAGTATATATAATTTATTAATTTATTATTAATTATTTAGAGGGGTTATTTATTTAAAAATATATATTTTTTTAGTTATCTATGGCAAGTGCTGGTCAAGGATCGCCTCTTAGGTCGCAGCTTGCTTTGAAACTGAAGGCTAACACTCCTAAGAAAACTCCACCTACACCAAGCCCAACAGTTCAGGTACAGTATTTGTAAACAAATTGAAATACCCGTAATTATACATTGGTGCAGGCAGCAAATGACCAAGTACATATTTCGAAATGGGAATGGTTAATTATCGAACTAAAAGTAGGTCAGTTGGAAGCTGTTGACCCTAATATTTTTACTATTTTAAACCTTTTTACGCGTTCTAATCTGCTGAACGCTTGTTCAATTAATTTAACGTTAATTGCCTATTTGTATTGGCCCTCGTTTCCATATATTGAAATTCGAGAATCTCGCTAAACAAATATTTCGCCTTGTTGTTTTCGAGGTGTATAGACAATATCGGTACGAGCATTGGATTGCCACTAGAATACGATACTTCACCAGATAGGCTGCAAAAAGTAAGTTAGGTTGTGGTAGCTTTGCTCTTTTATTTTATTTATTTAAGCGAAAAGACGAGCAAGAAGTTCTCCTGATGGTCAGTGATGCGCCCTGCACATAGCAAATGCAACGTAAAACGTTACAAATGCCTCTTTTACACACCTACTGTACTAACCGCGGTACCCTTCAAATCAAAAGGCCGAAGTGCTTATACACTGCTGATCGACTGATAACATAGTTTTTAGTTCTTGATCATATTTTTATACACTGTTTATCAAACATTTATTTATACCTTAAGCAACACTGATGCCAAGTGTCATCTGTCATCAACTTTTAATGTTTTTCAAAATTTCAAATTAGAAACTTACTCGCATTCTAAATTAAATGTTTATAGCAATAAACTGTAATTAATCAACTGTTACAAATTATTCCACGCCGTTCTCTTACAGTGTCTACTATGCGATTTCAAATCAACATGCCCAAGAAAACTAGAAGAACATATTAATAGGGCACATTTCGATCTAACATCGCCTTCCGTGCTCTCAAATGCAAACGCTAACGTCAATGTTACCGAAAACATAACACTGGGCTTAAGCAACGCTACCCTTACCTCGGACAATCCTACTTTAGCTCTCAGCGCGATGGCTATGTCGCCTGGGCCTCACGCTTCTTCATTTCAATGCCCTATTTGCGAAAGGGAATTCGCCAGTGGACCTGAAGTAGAGGTCCATGTAAACGTTGAACACAGAGACATATTGAGCCCACAGAAATCGGTAAGAATTTTTTTTTTATTATAACATGCATATTTTACAATTATCATCAATCACTTAATATTAATTATGACTAGTTATTGAAAAGAATTGCATGTTTTAAATTTACATCTGTTTACTACAGTTAAAGTCTTTAACAAAGCGTATACATAAGACTTACTGTTATTATATTTATTTGTCTCACTTTACAGGATCCCCTGGATAATGCCTCCTGTGACGATGTTGTGATGATGGAGGAAAGTCCTGTCAGTAACTGTCCAGTGTGCTGTCAGCCCTTGCCCTTGTCTGAACATGAACTGGTAAACTTTTTTGGAACTATCTCTATAATTGCATCAATATAAGTTAAAAACAAATATCTTAATTATATTACATGGTAAGAAATATTGTTGAACATTACATTATGTAAATTTTGATTGGTTTCCGCTGCCAAAATTTCAATCACTTCTTGCTGTTTTGCCACAATGACAATTTATTTATGTAAATACTGATAAGCTGAGCTGTTGGTAATAAAGGTATTTTTATATTTTTTTATTACATGGAGTTGTCCTATGGGGACTATTATGTTAGTCTAGCTTAGGAATATTGTGTACTAAAACTCATTGCTTAAAGATCTGAATGTATTGTCATTAGTAACTGTATTTTTTACTATTAGCATGAAAGTTATCTTAATAGTACATGTCTTAGCTATCTCTAATCATATTTTTTCTTCTTTACAGATACAGCACATTGAAGAACACTTTGAGAAAGGGGAGGATGGGGCAACAACATTGAGTGCAGCAGAAAGAGAAGCCCAAAAGAATAGAGAAGAGCATGAATTTCAACTTTTAAGGGTAAAAATATATTTTTTATAGTAAATAACCCGCTTCTGACCCATTAATGACCCGCTTGGCGCAGTGGTTGGTGACCCAGACTGTTGCGCCAAAGGGTGTGGGTTCGATTCCCACCACGGGAAAAATATTGTGTGGTGAACATAGTGTTTTTCTCGTGTCTGGGTGTTTATCTATATAATATGTATTTATTTACAAAAGAAAAGCAAGTTTATGTATTTATCTGTTATCTAGTTTCCATAGTACAAGCTTTGCTTAGTTTGGGACTAGATGATATTGTGTTATTTGTCCAGAAATATTATTATTATTATTAAATTAACCTGCAGACTATATAAGGCAAATGGTCATAGTTTAGTTTTTTTTAATTTTAGATGACAACAAACTTTGAAGTATTAGTAACTTAAATTTATCAGTAACCCTCAAGAAGGATCTTAATCCTATTATAAGCTATTGAGTGGCGATGGAAAAGATTTGGGCTTTTAGACAAAATGGTAAAACAATATGGTATTGGCAACTAAGTTGAGTTGATAACCATGTATCTGTCTTGCTGTAATAAGGGATATTGATATTCTTCTTTTGTTTTGCTTGGTAAAATGTACTAACTGGGCTAAAAATAGTAAACAGTATTTAACCTAGCTAAGAAGATAAAAAGGCACTATAGAAAGTAATTTAGGAAAGTCCTAATTTTACTTTTCTAAATTACTTTCTATACACAAGCGGACATTTCACAAAGATAGGTATTCTTTGTACTGTGTTGTATGTTATGTTTGCTTGTACTATTGTTTGTAACTTATTTCGTACATTGCTTAGCTGATTTGAGGGTTTGCATTAAAAGGTGAAAAAACAAAGCCTCTAATGATACTCTTTTTAGTTTATCTGAGTTATAAAATTTCTATGAATTAAATTTCCAGGCTCAATATGGTATGGAAGAAGAGGATGATGAGGGTTACACGAACAGGGCTACAAACAGCTTGAAGAGGGCAGTTTACAGTGGAGCCCTATCGGTCGCTGGTTACTACGAACGCAGTGTCGGCCTCCGTCGCGCGTCCGCTACAGGCCGGGATACTGGGTCTTCAAGAACTAATGGTAATTTTTTTGCTATTTAACACAACAAATCTACGTAAACACAGACTAGTAACGTCAAAAGTTATTTCCGTATTCCCTTAATAGATGCTAGCTGGCCTTTGGTATTACCACATTGAATTCTTCCTGTCGTGGTTGATACGGGTCTAGCGACGGCCACCGTTGGGGGCCAGGAGACTTGCACCTGCAAAGGTGGAAATATCCTGGCTCACATGGCCCCTGGGTAACAGATTCGGGGAAGTCTGTTGCCCTGACGTAGGTGAATTGGGTCAAAGGCCAGAGGACAGGGCTGCCTCCGTGGCCAGTGCTCATGGGGTCGCACAAGATGGCCTTAGCGTTCCAGTGATCCCATTTCTAAGGCGCCAGAAAGAATGTGGTGGTTTTAGTCAGTTTGACTCCGACATTTCCACTTTTGAACCTTATTTTTGCAAGGATTTTGTTGCTCTTATTGCCCTGGGTAAAAACATATTGACTTTAGCCAAGAGAAAAGGGCGCACTAATTTTAAAACGCTTTAAGTTGGCTCTACGGCCACAGAGGATGATATGTGACAGTATTCTTGTTATATGTTTTTGTCGGTGCTATTTTAGGCAATTTTGCTTGCCTACCCAATCAATATTTTACTTTCATTAAAACATTCGTAGATGAACTTAAAAGTGGTATAAAAATAGATTAAATTATGTGATGGATTTGATTTTTTTTATATATTTTTTACAGGAATCCTCGAAAGGATAGCTCAATTGAATGCTCAAAATCCTAGTATAGCGAAAACTTACCTATGCAGCGCAGTGGATCACTATGCCAGCACATACGGCGACAGGGGTTGGGGTTGTGGCTACAGGTAACAGACATTATTTAACTCAATGTTTGACATACAATGTTCAGGCCAGTACAAGGGATTGGGTAGTTTAAATGCTATCAGGGTAGCAACTTATAACCTTTATACATACATATGATTTATTTTTTTGAGCTTGTATACCTTCACGGGTAGTATATTATGTCTTTATGTCTTATTTCAGGAACATGCAAATGTTGCTTTCGTCTCTTATCAAGAACCCTCAGTATGCTCGGTTGTTAGTAGGCGCCGTGGACCGCGACTGTGAGTGCGTGCCTTCGATTCCCAGGTTGCAACTGCTCGTGGAGAGGGCATGGCAGTTGGGATTTGATACCCAGGTGAAATAGCCGTACATTTTTAATGTTGAATTGTAAACCGATTGCCACAGGTCAGGACAGTGCGTCTATGATGACATGTGATCCATTCATTCTATGCAGTTTTCCCATTTTGATTGTGAAGGTTGCACGCCAGTTGTCTATGAACTAGATAACTTTATTTAACTAATACTATATATGTGTATTATAATTCAAACCCCAGATAACTCAGAAAAATAGAATATGCTTTTCCTTGCTCATCATTGAGGATTTTACCATCCATTGTTGTAAAGAATTAAAATAAAATTGATAATACACATGAGATAGTCTCGATTTTTGGTGGCAATTTGTTAATAAGTTAGATTCATTGTTATTTCTAACACTTTCAAGATTTTATTTCAATCTCGTGTGATTATTACTGTATTGCTATCAGATTTTAACTACATTCTAGGGCTCTGAACAACTCGGCTGCAAACTGCACAACACTAGAAAATGGATAGGGGCCTGCGAAGTGGTCACTGTGCTATCATCCCTTAGGATAAAGTAAGCTCTTAAATTGTATGTTACTTTGTTATAAGTCACTTTTTAGTTTTGAAAAATTGTACACGTAAGTGCAAATTATATTTCAAAACGAAAAAAAAAACGCCCAAATGAAGAAGGCGTGCATTAGGGGAGGCCTATGTCCAGCAGTGGACTGACACAGGCTGATGATGATGATGATGACTCAAAATAGACATATTTATTACTTTTGACGTAATTTATTATTTTACCTAATAAGTAATAGGGTTTAGTGAATGTTTTTTATTTTTTACTATGCAAGTGTATTAAATGTTGTAATAGTAAAGATTTACCTTAAACCTACGATATGTTTAAAATAATTTTAAATATCCCTTCGCAAATTAATATTTTGTGGTCTGATTCTATTAGTAGTTTCATTTTCTAGCATTGAATTTTAATAACCTTTTAAAGTTTGAATATAATAAATACAATTGTTTAGTTTGGACTGTTGTACTAAAATTTTGGTGTTTACCCTATTTTAGTGAATTATTTCTCTCTTTGTGTTATATATTTTATATGTCTACTCCAGATGCCAGCTGATCGACTTCCACAAGCCGACGGGTGCTGATGGCAGTCACCCTGCCCTCTTTGACTGGGTGCTCCGCTACTTCCAGGAGGACCCCAATGGGTTCAAAGCACCGCTGTATCTTCAGCATCAGGGTGAGACCATTTAGATTATACTTACATCATTACAAATGATTAATTGATGCTTTTTGATTCTCAATTGTCAAACCTCATTAAATGAGATCACATGCGTCAATAATGCTTGTTTCATTGAAAAACTCATAACATTGAGAATGTATAAATTAAAAGGGACCAGCGTGGTGGGATACGGTCCAAAACCCCTAATGGATAGGGGTGTATTAGGGTAGGCCTATGTACTGTAGTGCACTATCACAAGCTGATGATGATGATATGATGTTTGAAATATTTAGTGTTTCAAATGTGCTACATTCCAATCAAATAACATTGTTTCTGAGATGATTTGTTGAATATGGGGCATTTGAAATACATAGCATAATAAGATTAAGAAAGCTATCTCTGTTCCAGGTCATTCTAGAACAATAATAGGTTATGAGAAGCACAAGGATGGCAAAGCGACCTTATTAGTATTAGATCCTTCGCACTCCCCTGCACAAGTGAGTATTATTATAAATATTAGTTAGGTTACTTTCGATAATTCTAATATATTCAAGTTTTTATGATCAAAAGGCCAAGCTCTTAACATATGTTGGAATAAAATTAGGACTATCTGTTTAAAAAGTGTTTATTTTTATTTTCGCGCTCAGAAGTTAAGCTCAATCGGTCATTCGCAAAAAATTTCAATTTATTACGAATTCGTGAATTATTTGTATCGTTAGAAGTCTAATTGTTTACCATTAGTATTAATTTTATTATTCATTAATAAAAACAATTGGTTAACTGTAAAATCGGTATACGGGTGAAAGTTTTACGTGATAAAATCTTTAAGTAGCCATGCCCCTCTTTCTCTTTCTCTCTGTCTCTCTTTCACTTAAGCAGGCCAACTGTACACGTGTAAGAGAGACGCGCGCCTCTTACTTTCTCTCATGAAGAGTGTTACGTGAGCGGCACTGTGACATTTTCGACGGTGTCTCCCTATATTGAATAAATTTCTCGTATATATTTGAAAATACTACACAATATTGAATTAACCTGTACGGATTTTATCGCGTTTATCTATACAAATGGATATAATGGAGTATATGTTAGGAACATTGAAATGACCGCTTTCAAATGATAGTATTGTGATATAACCGGTACGTATAGCGATTATTTTATTGTCTGCCTGTATTTGTTTAGTAGAAGTCCTCTGAGTTGAGGCCTCCGTTTAGTAATGGTATCTTTAAATAGCCTATATATATATAACTGCCTCCTGTAGCCTAGTGGTATAGGCGTGTGCTTTAGAATCCAGAGGTCGTGGTTCGAATCCTGCGGGACTCATCAAATATTCATTGTTGTTTCTTAGTTGGTTAGGGCAATTTGAGCCGATCACCCATTTGTCTGAAAAGTAAGATGATCCATGCGTCGGATGGGCATGTAAAATCCCCCACCAACCCGCATTGGACCAGCGTGGTGGGATACGGTCCAAAACCCCCTAATGGATAGGGGTGTATTAGGGGAGGCCTATGTCCAGCAGTGGACTATCAAAGGCTGATGATGATGATGATCTTTAAATACAGTTCGTGCAGTCGGTCACTAAAGTACTCTGTGCAGGTGCGCGCGGTGGTGTGCGGAGGCGCGGCGGGCGGCGCGGCGCTGCGGCTGCTGCGGCGCGGCGCCTGCGCCCTGCGCGCCAAACAGTACCAGCTGCTGGCCGTCACGGGCCTGCTGGCCAGCGACGCCGAGTACGAGGTGCGTCTTGTTCATGTGCTGTACGGCCGGATAATCCGTGTACGAACAAATGCACACGGAATACGCGGCCGTAAAATATCGGTCGATTCCGCGACGATAGTGCACGGCGGAGATTACCCACATGCGGCCGTCGATCTGTCAGAATCTCATCTGTCGATCGATGTTATTGAGAAATCCCATCAGCCTATCGATCGTAACCATAAATAACGGAGAATCCATTGTTTAATAAGGGATGACATGAGCTGATCAATAGGAGGGAAGTGTGCATAGATTATCGGGCCGTGCATTATCACTCTGTACCAATAATGCACGGTCGAATATTGTAAGACCCAAAAAGTAGTGTGTACATTCATATTTGTACACGGGATATTTGACCGTGCAATAAGCAGACCCTATCTTTTAACCGGCGTCAAATATGAGGATTCTAATTTTGAATGATGTCGGGTGCGAAATTGATTTTGAATTATAGTTTCTGATCAAAGCTTGGCGGCCATTGAATATGAAGATGGCATAATAGGATTAATCAGTCGATCATCATCATCAGTTTGATAGTCCACTGCTGACAAGGCCCCTTAATACACCCTATTCCATTAGGTGGTTTTGGACCGTATCCAGCACGCTAGTCAATGGAGTTGTAGTGGACCGATTACAGCCAATCTCTTTTTAAATCGCAAATTGGTTTTTGAAAGACGTTTGAATGAAGTTTTACTAACACCGAATTACAGTACCCGTAGTAATATATAGTCGGGGGATTGTCAAGTGCAAACGCAATCTATCTTTTCTCTATGACGCCAATCGCTTTTATACGAAAGGTTCGTGTTTATTATAACTGACAGAATAACAAAACCCGAGTATGTTGGTGGACTGTTGGAGGCAAGTAAATTGTCCATTTAATACTTACGAGGTTAGTGAGAATCCTGAAACGGAATAACAGATGTAATAGGATTGAAATCGATACTGGCGAGATTATACGAAGCCGTAGACAAACGCCGTAGGTTCTGTAGGATCAAGACTGTCGATTACCAAAGTGTTTACCGATTAAAAGTGTTCGATGATCTATGCCCACAACCAAACATGAGTAAGCGTAATAAGGGACCGTTTAATTCAAATATGTTATGCTATGTTGCCTATTGGTAAGGGCGTTTGATTTAAAAACCCTAGGTCGTGGTTCGAACCTTGGAGAACAAACTTCAATGTTGTTTTAGTTGGTTAGAACTTTGCCGATCACCCAATTGTCTGAAAAGTAAGATGATCAATGCGTCGGGCATGTGAAAAGTCGGTCCACCCACCAACCCGCATTGGACCAGTGTGGTGGGTCCAAAAACCTCCTATGGAGAGGGCGGTGCATTAGGGGAGGCCCTATGTCCAGCAGTAGACTAACACAGGCTGATGATGATATATATGGTACAGACGGGTGCAAAGGTTCTGTCGTCGGGTTCAATGCACCTTTTTGCAGGCGCCAAATAAAATAATGTTGTTTCCTTTATCGAGTACTGTCAAGTGCAAAAGTGAATTGTGTTTATTTATTTTCTAATTAACTTTTGACTGCCAACGAATTAGAGATTTGTAGTCTGAGGTACTAAAACATTAAAACTTTCATGAGACATTGCACTAAAAATATATTGTACAAAACGACTGCACTCACGTAAATTCGTTATTAGAGCCGACTAGTTTATGCACAGGAGATAGTGCGAGACGGGAATACCTTACCCACTTGTCCTGACGAAAGAAGGATCGATTTCACGTGAGTTAAGGCGTTTCGTAGAATGTATTTTCAGTATGAGGTACTGTTAGTGCACAAGTAATTCGGGTGAATAGTATTTACTTTTATATAAACTGTCACTGGATCTTCTACATATACTGGAGATCTATCTAGATCTATTTAGGATATAAATAGATATTTATTATCTATATGAACAAAATTGTCTGAAAAATAATATGATCCATGGGTCGGATGGGCATGTAAAAAATCGGTCTATCCACCAACCCGCATTGGATCAGCGTGGTGGGATACGGTCCAAAACCCCTTAATGGATAGGGGTGTATTAGGGGAGGCCTATGACCAACTGTGGACTATCACAGGCTGATGATGATGATGATGAACAGAATATTTCTTATCTATATTATTTCCTTTACTTTCCAGGCAAGCAAGGTTCTCCAGTCGGTGCGCATACCGTAAGAAATCGCTGTAAGGTGCAAATCGGACTCTATTTCGATTGCGCTAGGTTACTCAATCGCGTGACAAGTTGTTTTGCGACTTAAATTCGATCATTCAACGTTATTAGTTTATGAAACGTTCGTTGTTTATTTGTGAAAAGGGGCCAACGTGTTCGTTAGAGATTGATTATTAAATATACGAAAGAGATGTTTTTAAAAATAGCAGTGGGTCGTATTATATTGGTTTTCTAGGAAAAATGGCCGCATTTTGTGAATTATTAATAAATATGGAGATGTAACGATGTTTAATATATTTTCGCCCTTGGCTTTCGGTTTGACTTTCGGTATTGAATTGGTCCCAAATTATATTGATAATAATATGTTATTTAATAAATTTAAGGAAAATTTTTTATAAATATATATTTTAAAAGATGTAACTGTTCTGATCAATTCTGTCGCTTTTTAAAAAGAAATAGGAATATTTAAAAAAGAAATCCTTATACTTTTGTAAAGAACAATTTGTTTAATAAGTGTTATAACGTAATGTTTGAAATTTTCTATTTATTCTTCCGATTTATTTAGTGTTTTTTCTATGTATTGTTTTCTATGTATGTACATATCTATTGACTTATTCCTCTTATCAATATAGAAATCTCTCACGTTGGCTCTTGAAAAGCGTTGCTATAAAATTGCTCTACCTCTGATTTGTCAATTCCAATATATTTTCGTCAATTTAATTGTATCGAGACGTTTCTATTTTACTTCTTCTAAAAATTCCTTTTAGTTTATTGTTTCAACTAAAGCAGGATGAAGTGTTAAATGATCCAAGCCGAAGACGAAGGAATTGTTGTCAATAATGGGTTACCATAGCAACAGAATTGTGTTTTAACATTCTTATTGAAGTACTCGCTTTTGTCCTCGACTTTGTTCGCGTGGTAATGTGCAAAAAAAGGTCTTTTAATTTTTTGAGGTTAGTCCAAGTTACATCAATTATCTTTTACACAAAGCCCTGTCAAAATTTGACCAGCCATTCCAGAGATTAGCCCGTACAAACAAACAGACAGACGAAAATTTTAAGAAAAATAATTGGTTGCCTGAGATATCGGTATGGAGACAAAAGTTATATGTGAAAACGTCTTTTAGTGGTACAATGATTGTAATGTGAATATTGATAAGTAAAGTAGGAAGAAGGATCAACCCTCTTTCTCTTTCTCACTGTCTCTCTTTCACTTAAGCAGGCCAACTGCGCACGAGTAAGAGAGACGCGCGCCTCTCACTTTCTCTTATGGTTGCTTATGGAGAGCGTTACGTGAGCGGCGCTGTGACACAGTGCACGAGAGTGCCTCCCTATCTTGAACCAATTTATAAGACGTTGTCACATCAAAATGTTGTTTTGTTTTCTATATCAGAATGTTATCATTTAAAAACGGTTATTTTGATGTTACACTCGAATGATATTTATTTTTGTGGATTGTTAGTGAAATGTCAACCATTAAACGATATTTTGGTAATAATAGCTCGAAATGTACATCGCCTCTTCGTTGCTATGGTTGCTATGTTTACAAAAAATCCGTGTTCAAGTTGCTTCTTGTATTGGTCGTCGTATTCCAGTTATTTATAAAACTAATTAAAATAAAGAAAATCTTTAGCAGCTCTTAATTTTTGAACATTTAACACTTTATAATGTTTAGTTTTTGTTTATGATTATATGTAATATCTATTTCTTAAATTTACTATTTGTCTCATAGAAAAAGCTCGAATAACTTCATTAGTCTATAGAGATAAGTTATCAGGTGATATAACTTAATGAATTAGCCGCATTACTTAATAATAACTTAGCTAGTAAATTGACACCGTATAGCACAAATTATTATGAGGGATTAAAATCTTTTTTTTTTATTTTATCCCCTCGTCGAATATTCTTAGCATTAGGTTGTGGGGCGATGACAACTTTTTTAATCAAAGAGCGAGATAGAAGTGAGAATATACGCGAATGGAAATAACAGTTATAATTGATTTTATAATAATTAAATTGAAATAATTTTAAGAAAGTTAGATTTTTTTCGGCTAAGCTTGTCCTGTAATCACGAAAAGCTTTAATTTTCAGGCAGAACGTTTGTTATGAATGTAAAATAATAATTCTGTCAAATTAGTTGCCTTTATTGACAAATGTTATTATAATGTTTTAAACTGTTTTGAGCAGCTTTTTTTTCATGATTTTATTTTTTTTTTCGATAAACCTGCCGATTTCTTTTTTAAACATTTTATTTCTTTTAATATTCTATAATAATTTCTTCTTAATCATATTTAATAATTATTTACGATGGTTTTAATTGACTTGTAGTGTTTTATTCGTATTTTGTTATATCTTTCTAAGAAAGTTTTGCATTGTTGATTCAAACGAAATTTACGGATTTTATCGACCTTCCGTGATGACGAACGTCTAAAAATGTTTAAAAACGAAAAAATCCGTAAAAAATCCTTCGCATCAATAAATTATTGGATAATGTTGTCATCGCCCAATAAGATTAGCATTCAATTATACATAAAAAAAAAATCAAACGATAATAAATATATTGAAAAAAAATGTACGCGGTGCTCACACATTCACATGGATTACATCAAGTGTCGACTTTTGTATAGTTTAAGATTAGAAATAAGCTCAGATAAATAATAGTTGAGCTTTCAGCACACACTCCGATTCAATTGTTTTGCACAATCACTAGTTCCTAAAGGAATTGTATCCGATTAGCTGTATGGGAGCGTGGACGTTGTGACGGGAGAGAGCGGTCTCGTCATTGTAATAATTATATTTGATAAAATTTTAATGTATTCGATATATTATTGTTACGTATGACTTTATTTCTGGATCTGATGTTGTAGGACTGCAATATTAATTGTTGAAAAGCTGTAATGATAAGACATAAAATATTTTGCAGTTTCACATTTATTAGAATATGTATTCGGCCATTTGTCAAGTTAAATTTTATAATAAAGCCCAATAATATACAGAATTTAGGTAAAATACTTGAATGACAAACTCTAAATACGTCAAAACTTTGCTAAAGATTCGCGCGACAGTGACTAAAAGGTATTTAGGTGTTCATAAATGGGGATATATTATATAATAGTCATATTTTATCGATTTCTGTTCAAAAACGCTTATCGCTCCCGCCTCCTCTCGTAACAGCGTCCGCGCCCGAACCACGACTGACCCGATGGAAAAGAACCCGCTACCCTCGCCTTTAAGGTATAACGCACTTAGATGTATGGAATGATGTATAATATAATGGTGCCTAAATCTGATATATTTTATTAACACGAAATGTTCTCTTCTCTCTGTAATCTAATTTAAGCATCGGTTCAACACTGTCCGGAAACCGTTTATATTAAAGGAAATCTGCTAAAGCCAATCATAGAATAAGTATAATTTTTAATCTATTTTATGTGTTGATAATACTGTTTTGTTGGTCGTATATTTATTTATGATGTTATTCTTTAAATAAGTTGTAAACGGAACGTAGAAATGAACTATTTTTAAAACATAACTTACTTAATACTATATATTTTAAATGAAATTATTGGATTTATCCTAGCCTCTGAAATGAAATGAACAATTTCAAACTAATTAACTATAACATCCGTTAGATAGTTTAGTTTATTGTGAAATATAAAATCTTGTTTTTACATCAGAAATGTGTAACATTTATAAAAACATAATTATATTTTGTGGTCTAAACTTATTTATGTTCATAATAGTATGTTAACATTTTTCTATTACGTCTCTTTGTCCAATTTAAAAATTATATTGAGTTATCATATCTTTACTTTCTAGCAGCACAATTTCATATTGCATAAACGTCGCCTTATTTCAAATCCTTAAATTTAGATGTTCAATTTGTAAAGGGATAAGGAGATCACGGCGTCGATAAACAAATAATACCTAATATAATTTATTTGGACGATCTAAAGTCGTTGAACTGGTCGCGTTCGACTGATATTACTGTTTTGCTATAATAATAATGCTTGTACAAACAAAAAAATGATGACACATTTTAGTAGTTAATTTTTCAACCAATAAAACTTGATCCATCAACTATGTACAAGGAACCTAAATTTATCAACTTTTCGCCCTTTACATCGTTTTTCGGCATTAAAATTGTTACTTTTATACGCTCTTGCAACACTAGCGCCGTCTTTAAAAATGTTGCTTGTTTTGAACAATTCTCTAATGTCTTGGAGAAAAATGTGCTCCTTATCTCTGGCCGTAGTAATTCAAGTGTTTTCTTCCAACATATTTATATAAGGTAAGTGATACAATTCATATGCTAAGACTTTATTGTTTATTATATTTCGTGAATCTTTCGGTCACCACTTATTTAATCTGCAAATGAAGTTGTGAATTTGTTAACTGCAATTATTTTCGAATTTAAACGAATTTAAAATTAAACTAAATATTTGAATAAATTAATAACATTTTAAATAATAATTCAATAATCGTTGCTCATTACGGAATGGTGAGAGTGATGTGAATAATTGAATCGAATATAAATATTTCGTATTTTTCCTTATTATTGTATGCATTTTTAATTATTGAACATCTTCCCCGTAATTTCATAGCGTTAATATATTGATTTTACTATTATTATTATTGCCATGTTACTATTGCATGTGTTCGTTTCGAATTTATTGTCGTTTCCTTACAATGAAATGTTTGTTTGTGATATGTGAGTTTGTTCCTAGTTATATTAGTCTTTCCTAACACTTATTGTTCTAAGTCGTATTTAAATTAATTTATTATTATTGAGTCAATTATATATGTAAAATTGGATATTCCCCTCGTTCGTTAATTGTTGTTTAATTATAGTGAGAGAGAAAAAAATCGACCAAAGATTGTTGTTTTAGTACGTACGAAATCGTTCAAAATGTTTCTAGTTTATTGTGTGATCGAGACGAGGTTTTTGTTCGAAATTGGCTTATCGAATGGCACTAGCTGAAAGTGGCTTAACCGTTGAGCCATTGAGAATTTGCTGGCTTAAATCATGTCGCGTGATTCGTATGAGTTGGTGAAATGTGTATTGTAGTATGATAAGTTGTCGGATATTAGGAAATATTAATGTCTTTGTTGTTTGGTGCCCTGTTGGGCTGGTAAAGTGATTTATAAAGTGCGGTTCTATCCATATGATTGATAATAAAAATTATGGATAACCATAGTGATTATAGAAAAAGGGTAAATATAAGATAAGGTATATTCGGTTCTTGTAGTCGATCGTCATCTTTTTGTTCTTAAAACGATAGGCTTTTGAGTAAATGCACTTTGAATTAACAATGGCGTGATTTTAAATGGAATCTCCATTTAAAATCACCCCATTGTTAATTCAAAGTAAGTAGTGATAGTTTTGAATAAATCGTGTTTGGAATGTTTCGAAGTCAGCAAATCTCAATATGATTGTGACGTTGTTCGGTATATCGCTAGAATTTCTTTGTGCGGTCGCGTATTGACGGCTATAATGCTAATTAACACGAATAGTAAGCTGTGATAGGTATCATAATGACACCACATCGACAGTGGACGGTGGTTAATTGAGATTATTAAATGTCTGACAAAAAAGCTTAAAGATATAATCCTATGAAATCTTTTTTTTATAGTTTGAAATTCCTTTACGTTATTTTTGATTTGATAATCTCAAGCAACCATCTTCCACGAGCTATATGTCACTTGCCTTGTAACCGTAGCTGAAGCGGAAGCTTCGTAGATACAGCTAGGCTGTGCTGAAATGTAACGTTTCTTCAATAAATATCGTAAGTTACATACGCATGTGTATTATTCATCCCCTTAACCCTTTGAGTTATTACCTCCGTAGCCTAGTGGTATGGGCTTATGTTTAAGAAACAGGAGTTCGCGGTTTCCAATCCTGGGGGAACTGAACTACTTAAGTTTTTTCCTATTTGGTTGGGGTGACGCGGGCTGATTACCCGATTCCCTGTAAAGTAAGATGATCACTGAGTCGGATGGGCACGTAAAAAGTCGGCTCTACGCCTGACCTCTCCGGTCGTGTCGGTCTTCGGTCCCATCGGACTATGAGAGTATAAAGAAAGAGTGAGTGCATCTGTTGTAGCGCGTACACTTGTGCACTATGAAATCTCCTGCGCAGTTGGCTGATCTCTAATATAGATCGGCCGCCATAGTTGAAATCGACTTGGAATTAAAGTTATTGAATAATTTAAAATTATTATTATTAACACTTGAAGTTTAGAGTAGCTAGTACTTGTTACGTAAGGTAGTATAGAGTTTCTTGTCGCGTATTGATGCGATATCAAGCTTAGATTTCACGATGGCTAACCAAGTGTGAAGTTTATTCTTTCGGGCTCATTGGAGCGTTTCATAATAAGCTGTCACGCAACCACTGCCATTTCAATCATGGAGCATTTATAAATGCATGTTGTGATATTCGTCCAGAATTATCATTATTAGGATATATCTAAGAAAGAATGGTAACAAAACCGTGGTGTCCACAAAGAAATAAAATAAAATTTGTAAACACTTGTCTTAAAAGCAATTTTACAATAATGTTATAAAAAATGGTTAAGAAAAAATTGTATCGCCTTAATAAGACCGATACATAGCGACTGTCAACTGTTCTACGCATTACAAATCTGAACTAATTTTAATAGATGTATAACATACTAAAATTTTCATGTTCTATATCAGTTGTCAAAGAGAGTCCAGTGATTGCTTTTTTGTCTAAAAAGTAAACGACAAGATTGGAATCGTCAAATCTCAATAAAAAAAAGAAAAGTATCTTTGTATTGTAAAGCAAATGCAACAAGGAAGTCCTTTTACGCAATGTACTATTAAAAATATATAATATATATGTTATGATAATGAACACTACAATTTAGTTAAAACATAATCTACTTTTTTACACCTAACGGAAAATTTACGCAATCAAATACTGGTCTAGAATTAGCCAAGTTTAGTTTTTCATAACACAAACAAATTACATTTTTTTTTTCATGACAACATACAAAATTTTATAGTACCAGCTGGTATTATTACCAGAAAAGCAGGTAGTGTTTAAGTTGAGTCTCTGTTTGCTAAACTGTTTTTATATGAATACAGAGGGTAGCCGGCTGCCTGATGGAAAGTGGTCATGACCATATGGACATCGGCGTCCATCAGCAATAAAGGATACCACCAATACATGACTATCTTGAAATACAGATTTTAGACTTGTTTACAGCAAATTGCTGGCTAAGTGCAAGTGTCGTTAGTATATGAACAATTAAATTTGTACACCTGTGTAAAATATAAATAATATGTCTTCTATGCTAATAAATAAATATTAAGTGTTTGATAAACTGCCTCCGTAGCCTAGGGGCAGTGTGCTTTAAAACCAAAGGTTGTGGGTTCAAATCCTGCGGGACTGCGATTTTCCTTTAAAACGGGCTAGAAATGTGTAAGACTGACAGGTACAATTGTTGTAATTTAAGATTTAAGTATCTTTCCAACTTGATAGTTGCCCGTTGTAATAAAAAAGGTTGCGGCTGAGCAATTACGCGATGTACTTCTATTACTACATTGTATTGTGCAACAAGAAAGATGATTCAGGCGTAGCAAGTACATTTAATCCACCGATACTCTATTCTTACTGTAGTTATTTAAATGCTAGAAAGAAAAATTAACGTGATTATAAATATTTGCAGCCAATTACACGAACCAGAAACCATAAATACCACAAGGCCACGGAGCTGTTGTTCACCATTTGTTTCTTTATGAAGGGACAAGATGACCTGAATGCACTTCACTGCAAGGAATTGGAATTGCCGGCTAAAAATTGTACCGTGAGATTTCAAAAGCTCTTTTGACTCGCTTAGATGTGGGTTGCTACGTCTCGTTTGATCTGTAGTTACATTTCCTATCGCACCTACTAAAACGCAAAGTTCCCAAGTTGATTTCCCGTAAACAAGAAATGTACCACCAGACTTTCATCCATGGCGACAATTTAAACAAACAGCAAACTTTCTCATTGACTTTTCGCCGATTCCTAGGCTCGTCCTCGTCTATCCGATATAGTCAAATTTCTTTACTTATTATGGAAGCATTACACTTGTTTATTGATTCTCAATTCTTCTATCACCGATCCGCAAAAGGGAAAGAAAAATTTAGGCCTCAGATCTAATCTGAACTGGAATAAGAAACTCAGGGGACACCTTTTTCTTCCTTCTTTAGTCAAACTTCTATGTTCTTCTATTATGCATCTCACACATGGTCGGTACCTTTAAATAGTTCGCATAAAAGCCTTTCATAACGGAAAGAAGAAAATTCTAATATTACGGTAACAAATTTTAGAACATGGAACTGTTAAATCAAAAGAGCAGTTGTCTACAAAAACTCTCAACGCTTTGAAACCCATACTGCATGAGCGTAAAGGTCTTTGTTACAAAATATAAGGTAAGTAAGCATTGGTATCAGAAAATAATACAACAAATTGATAATGTCACTTCAAAATTACCATTAAAACGTAAGGTAAGTTTGAAATGTCTCCAAATAGGCTTAGACTTGGCCTATTCTATTGTGCTTCTCGGCGGTTATCAATAGACGCTACATACACCGCATACCACAGGGGCCCCAAGAATAATATACGCGCGAATAAGCTTTGTGGCGTAATATGCTGCAAAGAAAGGTAATAAACAAAATTTTATGCGGTTGACATGACAATAACATGCTGTCCCGTTGAATATATCATCTATTTTCACAGTATAACGTCTGGCATTTTATTTTAGGAATGCCGGCTGATCATCATCCTTAAACAAATGCTATTCGTCCAAATTGCAAGTTGGGCCCTTAATATGCGGTGTTATAGTTTTATTTTATGTTAAATAAAGTAATGACCGTTACTTTTTCGATATTTGATAGAAAAGTTTATTTGTTTTCAGAAAATTAATGCAATAATTCATTTTATGCATATAAATAATAGAAACAATAATTGAGCTTCCAGCAACTAGACAAGGAAGAATAACAATTTTTTTTTTATTGTGACAAAGCATGCACTTAAATGCAATAAAATCCAAAAAACATTATAATTTAACCTATAATAAAAGTTTCGAAAGAATATTTGTTGTTAAAGGTTATTAGAACGGTAATTACTTTTAAAACGATAACATTCCTAATCAGGCAATAGAATGCGTGCTCTCTGGTTTTTTCGGTAAAATGACAATTGTTTATATGAATTTGTTATTGTATAAATAATATATATAGATGACATATAATATAGATAATAATCTATATAGATGACAAAAATAATCCCGCTGAGTTTCTTACGCCTTTAATTCTCAGGGCACAAATCACAAACGTCCTAATCCAAACCATGGTGATAGCATAAATAACTAAAATCAAATGTGACAATGCAATGTTAAATAAATAATTTAACCTTAATTTCAATAAATACCAAACGCCATTTGTTCTTTATAGTTAATCAAGTTTTATGTCCTGTATCGTTGTTCACCGTTTTCTTTTTGTTATCAACACAATAATATGTTACTTAATAATATGTCGCATCACACACGATTAAATACTTTTTATCGTTAATTTTTTACACGTTTGTTCGGTTCAAGAAAGTTTTTACAACAGCTTTTTTTTCTTTTTTTCTAGTTATAAATTCACTCTTAGTAACTTAGTGATAATGTACATTTCCAATGGTTACCTTTGTGTTTATTTAATATATAAGGAAAATCGAAGCATCTTCACAATATATCATCCTCTTCATAATATTAGTGTAGAGGTAGATATGTCAATTACTGAAAATTTCTTATTGGACCCTGAAAGACGTTTATATATTAAAAGGGTGTTTTTGTAACACGTCGCGTTGGAATATTAACCCGAATTAAACTCACGACATACACGCTACAAACTTCTTTTAGATCCCTTCAAAGCCCATGCTTCCAATAACAATTGTTATGACTCGGAAATACTGCTCATTTTTCAAATGATATTGGTAATTTACTAACAGTCTACGAATAACAAAAATGCATAAATATAATCTCTAAATTGATACGTAGATACTAATAAAGTCATCATCATCATCAGCCTGTGTTAGTCCACTGCTGGACATAGGCGGTGGCGTGCATTAGGGGAGCCTAATGCACGCCACCGCTAAGTAGCATCCCTCGCTTACGAGCACAGCGACACACACACCGCGTATACTAGATAACCCGCGTTCCAGGTCGGTTCTCACCGCCCCAGCAAACGATTAATACAGTCGCCAGACCGTCGGCGTCCCGGTCCGTTAACCGATCGTCGTCGATACTTAGGGAGACATAAACTAATGCCTAACTCACGTACCTTCTGTACGTGTGGCCTTAGTTTTAGCAAAAATGTAGGCCACCTAGTTCGTGGGGACGGAGCTTCTCGCGAACTCTGTGTTAGATGAAGCTTACTAAAGACATGAGTCTGGAAGCATAACTTCAAGGATAAAAAGAAAAGTAGCAAATGATAAATACAAACAAATGTTTAAAAGTACACTCACTGTGACATATCAACAAAATTGTGTTTACTTATTGTAATTATATGCATTTATTCGATTATATATGAAGCAGGACTTTTGTTTTACTGGTGGTAGGTCCCCTTTTTACAGGAGACCGTCTGGGTGGGTACCACCGCGGTGCCTATTTCTGCCGCGAAGCAGTAGTGTGAAAACACTGTTGTGTTCCGGTTTAAAGGGCACCGTAGCCAGCGTATTTACTGGGTAAACGAAACTTAACACCCTATGTCTAACGGTAGGCAGCGCGTTGGCGATACCACTGATATTGCCAATGTCTATGGGCGTCGGTGACCACTTCCCATCAGGTGGCCCGCCTGCTCGTCTGCCTACGTATGCCATAAAAAAGGACTGTTTTGATAATGACGATTGCTAAAACAATGACAAACCTATCCATTGTTGTGGTTTAAAACTTATTCATTTACAATACAATATTGTTAGTATATATTGAATTTATGCGTCCTGCCTATAACAAACACAGCGTAGAACAATGCATTTATTTTTATTATAAGTCTTATATTATCTTGCAAAGTAAATGAGAACTATGAGTGTTACAATTTTTATAATAATGACTAAAAACATTATTAGCGTCTCTTTTATATTATACTAGCGACCCGCCCCTGCTTCGCACGGATGCTATGCTGATAGTTAACGCACCTACTTTATTAAGCACGTGTTATGCATATAAACCTTCCTCTTCAATCACACTATCTATTAAAAAACAACTGCATCAAAAACCGTTAAGTATTTTTATAGATTTAAACACACACAGGATATAGGGACAGTGAAAGCGACTTTGTTTTATACTACGTAGTGACAATCATTTTGTCCACGGTTTAGCCTGTGTTATTTTTTTTAATTTTAAAAGACTATGTTCCATAAGGTAAACGTAACTTTTTTATGCTGAAATATTTTTTTAATCGGCGCAATAGGTTTTAAGTCTATCCATTATTAACATACACATAGAAAAATAATCTTTCCTCTTATTAATATTAGTACTGCCTCCGTAGCCTAGTGGTATAGGCGTGTGCCTTAGAAACCGGAGGTCGTGGGTTCGAATCCTGCGGGACTCAACAAATTTTCATTGTTGTTTCCTAGTTGGTTAGGCAATTTGGGCCGATCACCCAATTGTCTGAAAAGTAAGATGATCCATGCGTCGGATGGGCATGTAAAGTCGGTCCACCCACCAACCCGCATTGGACCAGCGTGGTGGGATACGGTCCAAAGTCCCTAATGGATGGAGGTGTATTAGGGAGGCCTATGTCCAGCAGTGGACTATCACAGGCTGATGATGAATATTAGTAAAGATATTTATTATATACTTCTCTTGTATAGAAATATTTATAAACACAGATGGTAATTTTATTATATCTAAAATACACATGTATATATATATGGATGTTTTTTAGGATAGAATTGCGTGACAATTCGTTGGGAAAGATAATTTTAGGTATAGAAGGAAATACATTGATATAATATGACGTCATTCATACAAAAACGAGTAAGTACAACAAGTTAGTCCTTGATATTCAAGCACTGCTGGTGTAGTGGTATCATGCAAGATTCCCATTCTTGCGACCCGGGTTCGATTCCCGGGCAGTGCATTTATTTTGTCGGTAGTTTTTTTGTGTATAAATATTTGTTTGTCTTGTTATTAAACTATTAGTAGTTTTCTTTAAACTCTTCTTTCCCAAAGGAAAGTATATGTTCTTTTTTATAATAGATTTATATTGGGGTGAACACGAGTTAATATAAATACACACACAAGAGATATTTTTGAAAACTTTATTAAAAAAAATTGTTTACAAAGTACACTCACTGTGACATATCAACAAAAATTGTGTTTACTTATTGTAATTATATGCATTTATTCGATTACATGAAATATATTGGCATATATGCACATTCACTCTCAGACATTCAATTATTAATTGCAACTGCTTGCAGTCCTCGTCTTTATTAATTATAAATATGCATATAAAATTAGAAATATCTATAAGATATATTTGTTTTTAATTAAATATGTGGTTATTTTTGTTTTAATAAAATTCTAATTAATTAATGAGATATTAATTAACAATGAATGAATTAACTGCATTAATTCTCGATTTAAATAAACAATCATTCATATTACACACTTTAAGCCTATATTAAAGTTTCAAATACGAATCGCAAACTTTTGTTCAGTAACCTATATAATGGCAGAAGCGACTTTATGAAATGAACCCTGTAACTATAAATTCGTAAAAACACGACAATTTTTCATTACTTTGTGCTGATAACTAATACGTGTTGCGTATTAAATATGTAAAATAATAATAATATCGTTATTTAAAATGTAACAGAACAAAAGCTTTGCATATTAACTTAAATATATTAAAAGTTCCAAAACATATATTATGAGTTTCACTTTTACATCAGAAACTAATTAAAAATATAAGACAATATAAAATAAACATTGTGATTTAGGAACTTCTGGTTGTATTTGAAGATTCGGACGATTAAAAAAATATATGAGAGCGATGGTATGGAACATGTTATACGATTCATGATAGGAAAATGTCACTGTATACGAGATAATCAAATTGTTAGAATGCTAGATTTTTTGCTATCACTCAACATTTTGTATAGTTAGGTAATAATTATGAATACAATAGCTTTGAATATCTACATAGAAATAAAAATAGGGTATGTAATGCGTTAACATCTCCATTTAGTGTAACCTAAATATTATTTTAGGTATATACAATAAGATAAAAAAATAATGAAACCAAAGATCAAATAAGGTTTCTGGTTACGTCACATTCGTGCAGATTAATGCTTAGTTTTGTTTATTTCATTGATACTGGACATATAATAAATTTATCATAGCTCGAGTGACATTACCAAACAGGTTCAGCTCTCCGGACAAAGAGAAGCGGAGCGATTCGGGCCATAGACAAACCTCTTTATCACAGTTGTCGAAATGCAATAAAAGCAATGCATCGTCCCTTGTAATAAAGCTTAGTGTGAACATGGCTCCTTAATATCTACGTCTTACGGTATAAAACACGAGACTTGTCTATGGTCGTCGGCGTGGTGACGTCACCGATGACGTCACCAAGATGGCCGATAATAAATAGAATACCTATAGTACAAAATACTTATTAATCATAATCGAAAAGTCATTGTAGTCGTCCCACATTCTGGTCCCCGACGGTTATTCGCAATAATAAATGTATAACAATATACTATGAACACTGCAATGGACAAAATTCGTATGTATTCGCACAGATTGTTAACTAGTGATTTTTCGTATAAAAATATATTTTATCAGTCGGCACCAAATGTAATATGGTAATTGGATCGTCAATATCGTCATATAAACTTATTTCATGAACATATACGTATATGTACAATTATTACACTTTAATATATTATTATTGTATATATTGTTGTACATTTTAGCGAAAATACTTTCGTAGACTTAAAGTGGAAAATCAACTATAAGCGACTTCTCAATACTTAAAAGCTAAAATCGTTTCAACAACTGAGTCGGGCTTCTTTTTAATTTTACGTGAAAAAAATCTTAAACTTTACATATTTTAAGTTCCGCGCATATTGTTACATATTCATGCTCATATAGCATAATATACAATATTGTGTTACCGAGCGGTATACCAATAAATATCTGTAAAAACTCGTAAATTAAAAGAGATTCTACTTCATTAAAATTAAAATATTTATAAGTGAAAACATTGTAAAGAATATTATGCAATACCAAAATGGACTATCATATCAAAACTTAAAGATAGAAAATAACCTTGTTTTTATAGAGGTGGTTAATGTTCTTTTACTTGGTATATTTTTCCTTAGTTTTTTGAAGATCTTTTTCACGTAAACTCCATGAACCGATCTCCTTAATTCGAGTGCTACAGCCGTGTCCGTTACGCGTGCCGGTATAGTATAAAATACATCACAAATAGCAGCCTTTTTTTTCCTTTTTTTTTTTATATATTTTTACACTTCATTTTAGATGTCAATTGAACTTATGCTATACAGTTTAGCGTCCTTATAGGACATGTTCATCAAAGGTCTAGGAAATGGCTTTGAAGTCTAGATATCAGTTCATATTTTTATAGTACAATGAGTTTGGACAAGTTATTTGAAACAATATAGTTATATTTGTTTTAATTGTGTGCACTTCAAACACTGGTATTATCATTTTTAATGAGAATCTGTTAAATATTGAACTTTGAAAGTTGTTAGTACAGGAAATAATAATTGAAGTAATTTGAATAATGAGAAACGCATTCAATGGTGTTGAATTTCAAAGACACTTTGAAAAGTATTTTTTTAAGTAGAAAAATAAAAAATTCCCATTAAAAGTAAGCGAATAAATTGCATAATCGATCAAATAACTGTTATTTACTATTATACTAAAACTTTCCTGTATTATTTTAGTAATAATTACTAATCGCCATTACGAAAAAGAACACTTTACATGATATTACCTCAGGAACAATTAGTTTCTTGTAAATACGTATAATCGTATATGTGAATTTGAAATTATAATTATATTGTTACAATTGTTGGTGAACTAGTATCACTTTAAATTCGTTCAACAGATCTATTGGCACAATTCAATCTTTTACTATTTAAATTTACTCTGGCAATTCGTCTATTGATACAATTCGATCTATTACTAATTCAAGATCATTAACAAATCGTTTATCGGTACATTTCTTCTAGTATTTCCAGTCCTAGCCTCCTTTCCGGTCTACTCCTCAGGCCTTCTCGTTGAGGGGCTGCTGTTCAGTGGGGCTGGTCTGCTCCTTGGGCGAGTTCCAAGGTTGGAGCTCCCCGGAGCCGAACACGACGAAGACCAAGGCGCCCAGCGCGTACGTGCCCGCGAGGATGTAGAACACTATCTGCCACTGCTCGTACGTGTTCTGGATGAAGGGTGAATGATTAATAAAAATCTAATAAATACGTCTTATCATACCCAACTATCATGAGGTCGACTTCTATTACATCCAGATTTACCTGAGTAACAGTTATTACGCAAAGCGACCGGCTTCGGACCTCTACAACCCAAAGACTGTATTCTAAGGATGAATTAATTGCCAGTCAATCTGAGAACTGCCAGAGGTGGTTTAGACAACCGGGACTGACTTTTGTCAAAATCTGACGCATGGATCATCTTTCCTTTCAGACAACTAGGTGATCAACAACAATGAAAATTTGTTGAGTCCCGCAGGATTCGAACCCGCGACCTCTGGATTCTAAAGCACACGCCCTTACCACTAGGCAGGCAGTACAAATGTTTACATTTATTTCGAATAAAACATTGCTATAATATAGATATGATAATCTAATTTTGGACATAAAATTGCCTGTATCATGAGAATACATAGCTTCATTCCCTAACTAACGAATACAACTGTTACGAGGGCAGATTTATAGGAAAAAGATAAGTGCCTTTAAGCATTCGATATGAAGTTTTAATTGTACCATTTTGTATTAAAATAATTAATTATGTAATATTTTATAGATAATAGTTATGTGACGACCCCAGCGCCCAGCTTGACGCGGATCTGCCTTACAGTGGGAGTAAGACAGATCCGCAATACAAGTGCAATTAATCAATTGCCAATCCGCCTGAACCTCTTTTTATCTCTTTTTAATTGTACATTTGAGACCTTTTGTAATTTTGCAGCGTCTACGATTATAGAACTGACAGAAAAATGTGTACTTGAGTGCGCAATGAAATTGCATTGTACTAAAATAAAATTACTTGAACAAATACAAGTAAACAACAAGGAAAACGATAAAAGTTTCCTATTGACAATTGTGTTGAGCGTCATTGAGTGTTTATTGGTACTAAGACGCGGGTCTTACCGGCCACTGAACCATAAAAACCTTTAATTGATCTATAAATTTTATTAGAAAATATCGTTTTATAAATTTTAAAAGTTTTGGTTCAATATTATGATCAATGGTAAATTTTAGATATTGAGTACCTATTTAGATGAGTTCAAATTCTATTCGTAAGGGCCTTTAAAGATGAAATCATTATACGGGTATAATGATTGCCATTGCAAAATAAGATATGAAACTTAAATCTTATACTCTCAGACTTTGTCTATGCGTAAAGAGTTCCCATTTGCGTCAAAATGAGCGTTCTTATTGGTTGCGTGTGAAATAAATATGGTGATGGTCTCCGCCAACAAGAAAGGGTTTCATGGCAACATTATGTTATGTGTTTAATAAAACTTTAATTAGGTCAACTGCGTGACGTGCTTCGGTCGTATATACATTTTTATGGATGGAGTATATTTACTTTATATTTATTATTGTTATTATTATTATATTATGTGTACTTACATGCTCAATCGTCAGTTCACCAACCATGAAGGTGGACAGCCATCCGCCAAACGAGGACAGTGTGTTCGCCATGCCGAATATGGTGCCTGTTGGACAAATGTTTCAATAAGCTCTTTTACTTATACATTTTTTTTTTATATTTATACAAAAACTTCAAACCTGTGCAATCTTAAAAAGATGTTTGATCACAGTGGCTATTTTTGCCGCGAATAGTGTGTAACACCATGGTTGATACGAGTGCGGATTTGCTTAGACTTTGTTAATAATTCAGTTCATTTTTTAGTTCAATTATATTTTATGGTTGCATTCTTCACAGCCACCAGATTTTTAATAAAATTTATATTTAACCAACTCATTCTGTTTTTTTTTTGTATTTAATAAACACGCGTCTGATGGCCAGTATAGTACAAGTCGTTGACCACTAGCAAACCCCTAAAGAAGAAGCGTGCATTATGAGTGAGTGACTAACACACGCTGATGATGATGAGAAAGTCCCTTATATTAATGATTTTGTTTATGCAACTTTAACGTGTTATTTGGCCAGCATATAGATTTACTTACCGCTGAAGTTTGGCGCGATGTCCAGCCCGTTGCCAAGGTAGCCGGCGGTGACCGCGCCGTTTATGGTCAACGCCAGTGTGAAGATGGCTATGGACCAGACTCGGTCGTGACCGAGGAACGCTTGGACCAGCATCATCACGCCTTGGAAAAAATAGTAGATATTAATCTTCTTGTCATTAATGTATAGATTTATGTCGTTTATTATTAAGACGTCAAATAATGGTTGATGCGTAGTGTAGTTCATTTCTGATAATGCAGATGATACTCTTTTGATGACATCTTTTCGAACTTTTAAAGTGCTTGTATAAAAGGGCCAACGCTTATCGGTACGCGGTATGTCGACAATGAAAATGCGTATACTTCTGATATGCGTTTCTAACTTTTTAGCAAAGAACTCAGATTAAAGGTCTCTATTAAAATATTATTAAAATTTTCTACCTTTTACATATGTTTAACGCATAAATAAATCACTATTGATTACCTTTTAAGACTACAGACTTAAAAATAGTCATAAATTACCCTAAAACGGTCTTTTTACAAACATTAAACATTTTCTTTAAGATTGATATGATGTCACTCACCAGGCAGACCAACGGCAAATCCGGTGAACAACTTCCTCGCGGCGGTCGTCGATAGTCGTCCACTTCGTCGCAGCGAATCGGCCAACACGGAGGAGGCCAGGGCGCAAAGGTACTTGCCGAGATACGGGAGGGAAGATAGCAGACCATTCTAGAACAAATGATTACGTTATAGGACTGTTTACCTATTGATCTAATAATGTGCTTCAATTGGATTACGACTACGGCGGCCGATGTATATTCGAGATCAGCCAACTGCGCAGGAGATATTATAGTGCCGAGTATACGCGCAGATACAGTTGCACTTAATCTTCCTTCACTCTCGGACGGATAATCGACTCGATCGGATAAGATAAGGCGCAGGACCGACTTTTTACATACTCATCCGACACATGCATTAAATCACTTTACAGACAATCGAGTGATCAGCTCATATTGCCCTAACCAACTAGAAAACAACAATGGAAAGTTGCAAGTCCCCGCAGTCTCTTTGATTTATAATTACTTATATTATTTTAACTATCGTGTAATTAACTAATCTATATCCATGTCATTTACTAGATGTTACAATTCTGAAGCCCAAATACACTATCGTAAAGCTATGCGGTATTGTTGTTAACGAGTAATGAGTAATAATTAATTATTTTAATAAAATAGTAAGCAATATTTTATGTGAATGACTCCACTCTATTTTTGGGTAAATAGTCTGAAATTAGGAAATAGTAATTATCGATATACATGAGTTAGTATATTAACGATTCTAATAGCTTCGAACAAATCATATGATTTTGATAACGCAATAATAAGAGTTGACTACTTAAAATCATCTAATATATTTGATATTTGCTAATTCTTTTCGTTTTCAGCACGCCAAATGAACATTTCACTGCTCTTAAACAGCTCTGAAGATCTTACACAATATTTTTTGTAAGTATTGTGATACATTTCATTATTTATTACATCGCAAGACGGTCCGTCATTCGCAACGCTATTAAATAATATATTAGTGCAAAGTACTTACTACGCCGCGCACCGAATGTACTCAATAGTTTTTTATCAAAATCCAATTTGAATCGCTAATAGAGTTCAAGAATAATTTTTGTGACATCACACCATCGAATCGACCTTGGGAGGACAAATATGTTCGACTCGAAAAGACTTAGTAACATACGCAGACTATTTCATTATTAAGTTGCCTACTATGTTAGAACTTCACAATAAAACTAGACAGGTTGTTTACTAAATTTAAGGATAATTCACATATTTCATAAAAGACATATCGTTTACAGTAAAAAAAACCAATTACATTTGTACTCACATAATTTAATACCTGCCTTGATACTACTTTAATTTTATTAAAGTGGAATTTACACAGCTGGTAGAAGATACTAAGAAATTTGTTATATAAACTGTTCCTTTCAATTGTAATAAATTTGCAAACATAAAATGCAGGTGGGTGAAGACATTAAAAGTAAAGTGATCGCTTATAATCGGCAATGAAACATCTAGAAAAATTAAACAACTTGGAAAACAAAAACTATATGTGATAACTGTTCAAATTGAAGTATTATTCGGTCCGTTAGAAGAGTGAAATGGTTTTGGGTGAAAATTAACTGAACTGAATAAAACGTACGCACTTGAGGTTATCCATCGTGGTTTAATAATGAACGTCTTAAAAAACGTTATCCATACATAAGGTATACGTACTAGCTTCGCTGAGCTCGTACTATGAATGATGTACCTAAATTAAGTGATTTATATATATAGATTGTCACCGAAATGTTACAGACACCTCGGTGACAATCTATATATATAAAGATCAGTTGCTGTTCGTTAGTCTCGCTGAAACTCGAGAATGGCTGAACCGATTTGGGTAATTTTGGTCTTGAATAATATAAAAATTATCGAATTGAACGAAATAAATGAGATTAAATAAGGTGAAAAATAAACACTTAACTACAGTAAGTATATTTACTACAGTTGTTTACCATCTATCAGATTTTTTATATGTAGATGTAACTTGTTAATCAATAAAAACGATAGATGTATTACTTTATTTACATCAATTCCTCATATTAATATTCCAAATTATAAAACAGCAGGTATTACATTTTGAATAGAAAAAGCGTCATTAATGCAGACTGTAGTATAACACATATTGTACGATTTTCTTCATCCGTTTTAATACTATAACTTCGTAAAATGTTCTAGGTCATAGCTAGAAGTCTGCACGGTGGCGCCTAGACTAAATTGTTTCCTACTAAATCCAAGGGACGAATTCCATGAAGTGTGAGTCACAACACCCAGTGCGTTCCACTCAGGCGGGCATTTACGAGCGTAGGGACCGCCTCTGGTGTCGGCAAATTGTGACGATTCTAAGAACTGAGCACGTACAATCGGCACCAGCGGTGTAAGGGTACTTTATATTTTTTATCATATTTTTACGTTTAATAAGAAATTTTATTTTGTTAAAACTTTAGCGTCAAATTTTACGCATTATATACGATTTATGATAACGAATATTTAAAATAATGCATTATCTCCCGAACTATTAATTATAAAATGACTATAAATAAAAATATACAATCACAGGGGATATTTAATAACAAAAATACTTTTTAAGCGAGTTTGAAAATTATATGCCGTAGAATATATCGTTGCAGTAATTGATATGGTTTTTCCTCGTCTGAGCACACGCCGTTTAATATTCTGCACGCTTCAACAACTACTTATATAATACATACATTACATAATATATTATATAAGGTCCAAAGGTTTATCTATATGTAGATAACATATATTTCTACACGAATGAAAAGAATACATAACAAATTAAAAGCCGCACTAAAATTGTTGTTATCAATTAACTAACCATAATACAATCTATATACTAGAAATAATAGAATTCATTGCAATACTGATATATACCATCGTAGTCTGCCCATGATCAAGGATGCTGGAAGGAGTTCGAAATGTCGGGAATAAATATATATAATTAACGTGAAAAATCCGTAATATGATGTGTATAATAATAATAATCGCGTTAATAAAATAAACAATTCGTAAACGACTGTACAGCAATGCGTTCCTTTCACAACGTGAGCTTCATAGTTTAAACAATTCCCTCAGAGCTAATGGCGAGCCCTTAATTGTTAGCATGTCATTCTACATTATTCAATAAGTCAATGGATTGTCCAACATTACTATAACACTCTATACACATTGTATGCAATTCACACACAAATTACAGCCTTTGTTAGTCACTGCTGGACATAGCTCCCTAATATACCTATCCATTAGGGTTTGGACCGTGATCCACAGCTGGTCAATGCGGGTTGGTGGGATGAATATTTTTACTGCCCATCCGACGATGGATCATCTTACTTTTCAGACAATTGGGTGTACGCTCAAATGCTCCTAATCCAACTAGGAAACAACAATGAAAATTTGTTGCAGTCCCGCGATTCGAACCCAGACCTCCGGTTTCTAAAGCACACCTATACCATTAGCTATCAGGCGTCTTATTAGTACTCATTAACATGTAACGTAAAACGACTATAAAGATTTGGGGAAGTTAATTTTTAAACATTTTCGATGTAAAAACTACCCAAGTCTCTTTTCTGAAGCGTTTTTTTTTTTTTTTATCACATTTTACAGTTGGGTGATCGGCCAATCAACACGTAAACAACGATAAGACGTAGTTGTTTCCCCGCGGGATTCAAACCCACGACCTCCGATTTATAAAGCAAGGGCTAGCACCACTAGGCCACGGAGGCGGTTATTTGTCACAAAATCTTGGTTAGTTTTATCTTATAAAATATTACCCTTTGATGTTTAAGGCCTTAAGATAATAGTATAAAATAACTTGTAATAGGCTAAATAAACTTAATTGCTATGCGTTAGCAAGTTTTCCCGTGAAACGATGCATTGAGTATACTATGTTAATGCTGCCGTTAAAATTTAGTTGTAAAAAGATCAACTAGTAGAAGCAGTATCGGATCTTATCTCCACAATTTATAGAGTTGAATCGTGAGAAGGTTTCAAGTAAAAGTACTTTCAGGTGTAACCAAACTTTTTAGATGGCAACTGTTTAAGCTTTTTGGTTAGTTCTGACATTGACTTTTAATATTAGTTACCGGAGGTCGTGGGTTCGAATCCTGCGGGGACTCAACAAATTTTCATTGTTGTTTCCTAGTTGGTTAGGACAATTTGGGCCGATCACCCAATTGTCTGAAAAGTAATATGATCCAAGCGTCGGATGGGCATGTAAAAAGTCGGTCCACCCACCAACCCGCATTGGACCAGCGTGGTGGGATACGGACCAAAACCCTCTAATGGATAGGGGGGTATTAGGGGAGGCCTATGTCCAGCAGTGGACTATTAAAGGCTGATGATGATGATCATAAGGTAAGTTACTGAACTGTACTATAACCGCCTCCGTTGCCTACTAGTATGGGCTTGCACTTTAGAAACATGGTCGTGGGTTCGAATCCTGTGGGGACTCGACTACTTTTCAATGTTGTTTCCTAGTTAAGTCGTCAGTTTGCGCGGTTATAGGCGAAATCGACTAGGTCATTATTATTATTATGGTTAGTAGTGTTGTTGGGTACGTAATAATTGTAACCAAATTTGACTAAATGATAATCCCTCTGTTTGAAACAACATTTAGCAGCTTAAGTGCAAAATTATGGCAAGAACTTACACAAATGTCATTATTTATTAACACCTAGCTTATCTTGGAATTTGTATCAAATATCAAATATTTTTAAGGATTTGGAACACAATGGCGTGAGCGAGTCATTGCAAATACTGTATCCATGTTTTGCTAAATTGGCGCGAAAATCTTTCGAGAGCGTACGCTAATAGCCTATGCTAATATTAACGTCCTAGTTTGTCTTTTGTCGCTGGTACATTTATGGACACAGACATCTTTTTGGATTTAAGTACTACGTAAGAAGATCCTTAAGAGACGTATTTTAAAGAATATTGAACAAATATTAATTTTTACATAAATATGTTATTTATTGTGGCCTTTAAAAGGTTCCTTAGTATAAGGTTAAGCGACAGTCTGTAATTTAATGGATTTTGGACCTGATTTATAAAGGACCCTGAGCGTCAAACAGCATTCAAAGAAATGAAATTGCCTTTAAAAACACAAACCTTTTTTTCGCGCTTTCTTTCTTAAGCTATTTGGAACAGTCCAGAACGTCCAGGGAGATGAATTTCGAAGTCAAATAATATTACTAAGGTGTCAAATAAAAATCTTTTACTCTTTATCCTTAACTGTATGTTAAACACTACTGAAAAGTATACATAATCTTCAATGTACCATAAGAAAGATGAGGTACATGACGTCATAGTGGCACCAACGTTCGCTCCGTTTTAACGTATCTAAATTTCGCATGGAAATCAGTTGGCCGGCGGCCAAACGCGTCGATTTTACAATTCAAACGACAGACGGCTACAAGTTTCGACGGTTCGAAATAAGACTGCATAATGTGGGGCTGGAAATACTTACGTAACAATATAACCGCTAAACATAACTCACAATTGTAGTGAAAAATTTCATTGATTTATGCAACGTGATTTTTTTTTAGTTAATATAGTGCAAACCGGAAAGTAGTTTGTACAGAATCAGTAACATATTCCAGTGAACTGATTTTCAAACTAGGTTAACTTTTGTCCCAAAACACAGTAAAAATTACAGACCATATCGCTAAGACAATTGTGCAAGAAATAACATCTTTTAAGCGCTTGTAACTTTCTTAGTTTTCATTATTTTTATTTAATTTGTCGTATGTTATATTTTGAAGTCTTGTTGGCATTTATAAGCTTTATACTAATCTAAATATCACGTTGTATAATTGAAAACGGCTTTAATGCATTTTATTATTATATTAGGGAAGACCTATGTCCAGCAGTAGGCTGACACAGGTTGATGATGATGATGGATTTTATCGAATTCGTTTATATATTCAATTATTTTTAAATACCTATTTTAGCATTTTGCAGCGTGACCAAGATAAAAGAAATAAAAGCAAAGAATTTGAAGTGTTTTAGAATTTATAACACTCAAACAATAAAAATAATTGATTATAACTTGATCAATTCAATTATTATAAGGTTAAAATATTGATTTTTGTATCAAATAGGGAAATATTTATATGAATAGTTTGTTTTCCTTGTAAATTAAATGGTCAATTTACAAGGAAATAGACGCAGGCGTGAGTATAGATAATACATACGCTGTAGATACTTATTATACTATGTAGGGTATAAATCAAATTATACGCATTTAATTTAATAAATATTAAATTAAAACGAAGGCATTCTTACTTCCATTAGATACCTCTATAAGAAGAGAGGATATCGAAAGGCGTTTTTAATCTAAGGCAACACCAATAGAATAGTATTTATTAATCTTTAAAAAATAGATTTGTACCTATTCATTATTTCACTGAGACGTGTAAAGTACGACACGCCCGCTGAAAGCAATTTTATACGTATTTTTTTATTTATTCTTAAAATAAATGAACATACTATTAAATATTTTTCAATAGCGAAATGATACTGATTTACTCATCATCAGCCTGTTTTAGTCCACTGCTGGACATAGGCCTCCCCTAATACACCCTTATTCATTAGGGGGTTTGGACCGTATTCCACCACGCTGGTCCAATGCGGGTTTGTGGGTGGACCGACTTTTTACATGCGCATCCGACGCATGGATCATCTTACTTTTCAGACAATTGGGTGATCGGCCCAAATTGCCCTAACCAACTGGGAAACAACAATGAAAATTTGTTGCGTCCTCGCAGGATTCGAGCCCACGACCTCCGGTTTCTAAAGAACAAGCCCATACCATTAGGCTACGGAGGCAGTCAGGCTACGGAGGCAGTCGAGAGAGCAGAGGATTTACTATAGACGTATTTATACGTTCCGCTCGGTTTACAGGTTAAAAGTAATTATATTTTATGATATAAGCATTTATGATTATATTTTACGATAGAAGAAGAAAACAGAAACGAAAACGTCATAACCGATAAATATTTTTTGATCATAATTTGTATTTATGATAAAAGTTATTTTCTTTGTTCGTCATTAGCCTGCGTTAGACCACTGCTGCAAATAGGCCTAACAAGTTTACTCATTAGGGGGTTTTGGAGCGGATTTTCTTTGTTATGTTCTTTAATTTGTAATAAAAATTAAATATAATAACAATATTGATGAAAATATTTGTTACTTGAATAGTTTTTCGAATCTGGTGGACAATTTAATTTTTGTCACTTAGGACGTTTTTGTTTTATTCCGTCGATATGCACCATGCATCTTTATTTTAACGATATCTATGCTCGTCCATAATTGTTTACTATTCTTGCAATCAATTCTAGAACTAGAAGAAATTGCCGTTGACAATAACTCCACATTTGTACAGTATGCTTGCAGCTTTAACTAAATAAATTTAAAAAAGGTATCCATTATATGCAAACACGAAAGATTATCCGAGACAACTGTTGCTTACTCCACAAGTCGGGTTTCATACACACCTATTCTAGAGGTGAGGTTAAGTTATGCAATATAAATAAACATTACCGATAGGCGACCGGTTTTAGGTCGATAAAAGCGAAGAAAACTGTTCAAAGAGTTTAACAATCCATTTGTACAGCAAACGGTGAATATGCGTAATCGAATAATAATAATAACTCAAATGCACTTAAATGCACCATGAATTAATTTGTTACTATTATCTCAAAATGTTAAATAAAATTGAGAAATAATAGTGCATCGTTTGCATCCGAAGATCGGAAGCGGTGGCGTGCATTAGGGGAGGCCTATGTCCAGCGGTGGGCTGACACAGGCTGATGATGATGATGATGATGAGTGCATCGTTTCCACAATTGCTATACTAATTTAGTTTTTTTATGATTTTTTTAATAATAACACTTTCAATTCTGAATAACTTCTAAGTAAATTTAAAATAAAAGACTAGACTATGTTTTTATACAAAAAAAAGCTATTAAACAAAACACTTCAAAGTCATAACATTTGCAGGAATAACTGTGCCCGCTTGTTGTTAAAATTTAAAAACTAAATATTAAAAGGCTTAAAGTGGTCTAGTGCACGTTTACGATCGTAATCCAGTGTGGTACTAAAATTGCACAATAGTCAAGTGACTTTGAACATGTTTCTTCTTTACACTGGTACATATTGATTTTAACGCTTGCCAAACCCTATATATGCGTTTAAAGTGCAGCTTGGATTAGCCTAATGCGTTGTCATTTATGTAGTATACAAGTTTATTTCTTTTGGATACGGTCCACACCCAATATTTTGGTATAAATGTTAGAACTTTCGATACCAACTCGAAACAACGTTGAATCATCGTTGACTAAATTATCCACCATCGAATTGAAAACGTCGATAAGCACTCGTGCTACATCCCTAGTACTATCAAATTGACTAAGAAACGACTCCAAGCTGGTTCACACCAAAGGAAATGGTCAATGTATCCCACAGGATGCAACTAATAAGTGAATGCAATTGAGTAATGCGAACAGAGTTAGGGCCGGTAACCCTTCATAGGGTCATTTTGTCGCGCCATTAAAGGACATCAACACAAAACAGGTCCTTCCTACTTTCTAACGGGTGACTGACTGACCCTATTATTTTATTTCTAAAGCTTTAAGGTTGAATAGATTAAATCAAATATTATCTAATATCAGAATCATAATTTCCTTATTAATTTAAACTTTTAAAGGTTGCCAACAGAATTGTTATTGCAAAAAATATGTATTATTAAATCCAATATAGAAAATCAATGGTTAAAAGAATCAATATTTCCAGGACGAAGTCATATTTCATTTGCTATTATTTACATAGCACATTAAGCAAACCGAACAATAACCTATAAACAAGACCATGCTGATCGTAGAAATAATAAATAGATTGTCTATTTATCTCAATAACGAGACAAAGAGTTTAAATTACTTGAGGAGACAAATGTCTAAATATATATATGAATATATAAGAGATTCCCATCTATATATCGACTCATAACGCGAACTCTGGAACCATAAGGCGTGGCGACTTGAAATTTGGTAGGAACATTCCTTTCGCCGAGTAAAGGTCAGCTAAGAACGGATTTTAAGAAATTCAACCCACAGGGGTTGCGGGGTTGCTAGTACCTTATAACGTAGATCCGATACGATAAAGTCCCCTTTTTAAAAACTATCTTTACAATATATCCAGGTTGTTCACGAGCCTTAAGAATTAAAAGTAATAGTGAATCATCCCGCACCTCTAATAACAATAACATAAGCGATTAAAAGCGCTTCACCCAAACGGGTATTATGGACTAAAGCTATTTAAAGCGCTTTAACGAGCAATTAATAGCAAACAAGATGCCCTGTTTAAAAAAAGTTGCCAGTTTACAAACTGAGCTGTTTTATGGTAAAGTTAAGTGGCGGTGTTTTTATTGGTCTAAAATTAGAAGTACAGGCGCCTGTGGAATGTTGGTCTCTTTAGAATATAATTGTGACCGGTTGGAGACCGCGTGCCGTACTATATTTAACATGGTAAAGTAAAGGCTGTTGGTTAATTAATATAAAAGCTAATATAAGAACGCTATGATTGCCCAGGAATTTGCCTTTGCTTTATAAACCGTGGTCGTAGGTTCGAATCCTGTCAGCTTTGTGGGATATTTATTTGCTAGTTCTTTGGCCAATTGCGTTATTACTTGCACTGACTATAAAAGACAGAAAGAAGTAGCAAAAGAACGTCATGGGCAGACGTTTAAGAACGTCAGTCTTTTTATTTTCTTATTTCTTTACGAAGTAAACAAAATGAGTTTTTTTTGTTATTCTACTCATTCAGATAAGGATGAATACAATCCAAATTCAATCAATTGAACGTGTAACAGAAACTTTTAATTCTATTTCAAACACAACCGTATCATATTTGGAACGATGTTGAACAAAAATATTTACTTATTTATTCTTTATGCACTAAAAGTACAAACGCAAAAGTACTGCATTGACATAAGCATACTAAGAAATAAAATAATATATAATCATCATCATCATCAGCCTGTGTTAGTCCACAGCTGGACATAGGTCTCCTCTAATTCACCCCTATCCATTAGGAGGTTTGAACCGTATCCCACCACGCTGGTCCAATGCGGATTGGTGTGTGGACCTACTTTTTACATGCCCATCCGACGCATGGATCATCTTACTTTTCAACAATTGGGTGAACGGCCCAAATTGCCCTAAACAACAATGAAAATTTGTTGAGTCCCCGCAGGATTCGAACCCGCGACCTCCGGTTTCTAAAGCACACGCCCATACCACTAGGCTACGGAGGCAGTTGTTGTATAACATATAATATGATATTGATACATATTACTAAATATATACATTTACATATACATTTACATATATATTATAAATAAATATTCACATTAATAAATATATAAATATATTATGATCCGTAGAAATTATTAAACACATTACGATATTACTGTAAATTCGGCATTCTTTAAGAAGGTAGAGGTACTCTTTGGTCTTTTTTTAAAAAGCGGTAAAATTTGTAATAATTATAATGACACTCAAATATGCACAGAAAATTGATTATCTTATTAAAATGTTGCGACCACATTTTATCGCACTAATGACCTTTTCATTTATTTTTGTTATTACTATGTACTATGTAAAGCAACACCTGTGCCTTAATTCACCAAGTTAATAATATGCATCAGTTGCATCATGTGCGATAAGTCGTGGATAAACAACAAACAGCTAAATATTATTGATATGTTTTAAAGATAATTCCAATAAGAATATATGTTCCATATAAACTATGTTACTATAAATTTATTATCATTAATCATATATTTTTTAAGACAAATGCGAAAATCATAATAGCAAAATGGTAAAAAATGCAAGGAGAAGTATTCATGAAAAATAGGCCTCCCCTAATACATCCCTACCCATGGGGATTCGAACCGTATTCCACCACGCTGGTCCAATGTGTGCTGGTGGGTGGACCGACTTTTTACACGACCATCCGACGCATCTTACTTTTTAGACATATTGGTGATCGGCCGAAATTGCCCTAACCAACTAGGAAACAACAATGAAAATTTGCTGAGCCCCCGCAGGATTCGAAACCACGACCTCCGGTTTCTAAGGCACACGCCCATGCCACTAGGCTACGGAGGCAGTTAAACATACAATAGACAAACGAAAGTTTTTACAATAGCTGCAAATGCAAAGAGCAAATTTCAATGATCCTTTACCGAGATATTGCACCAGGAGATCCTTATAAAAAAGGTGCCAGGTATAAATGTGTTAAGAGAGAAGCTTAGTCTATAGAGTAAGCAAGATGCAGCCGAGTAGAAGATGTATTAATAGAAGTAATAAAAACGAAATAGTGAAAACGCTAAGATGGATACGGAAAAGAAGAAAAGATTAATGAATATTTCAGTAGATTTTACAATCGGATAAAATATAAAATAAAACTTGAAATCGATGTATAAAAAACTTAATCTTAAAGTAAAAGTAAACTTAAAAAGTCTGTATTGAACTTTAATAATATTCAAGCAATAACAACGCCATACGTTTTGCTATCATTTTACTTACACTTCGTTTGATTTATTAAGCTATCCTCCATAACATCTAAAACCCGTGGGCTATCAATAATTTTCTATTAGTCATTTAATAATAGACACACAATCATCAAAACGATCACCTAACTAACCCACCAACCCGCATTGGACAAACACTGTGGGATACGGTCCAAAAACCCCCTAATGTAGAAGGCTAGCATTAAGGGAAGCCTATGTCCGGTAGTGGACTAGCACTGATGATGATGAATCATCAAAATGGGTAAATAATGCATAAACCATATCCATATTAACATTTGAAATGTTATGAAATCGATTTGTCAACGACTTCTATGGCATTCCATATTTAAGAGTATCACCAAGAGGTTATCAACTCAACGGCTGATGCAACAAACCCGCCTTCTTGCAAGTTTAACATATTCTCAGCCAATTCAACCGAAACTATATCATAACAACAATAAAAACAGCTCATAATACGATGCGAATGTTAAGAATGATGCAAATTTTGTAATACATGCAGATAAATAAAAAAACGTCGACTGAAACGGCTATTAACTGCTATAAAAACGCAATAAACATGTTGCGAATCGCAGATAATAAGAGCGGGTATTTTGGCGCGCTTTTCTTTATTTGGATGTCGTTTTAGACGAATAAGGTAATGGCGAATATTTAATGGTAACAGTTTGACAGTGACGACGATTATTTTAATACTAATGCTTATATTAAATATTATATTCTATTGCAAAACAAAAATTTCAAAATACCGATAGTTGTTTAAAAGATAATGGTTTATGTTTCTTTCTAGTTTAATAATGAAAAAAGCGATAGCTAATAATAGTAACTGTTTCGTCGTCTGGTCTGATTATTTTTTTAACTTTACATTGTTTTTGCTTAGATAAGTATATCTTTAAAAGACAATATCTGTTTTGTTTTGTAAAATGTTTAAGTAATACACAACGCGTTATGGAAAATTATGAAGAAAAAGAGAAAAAAAATCCAATATGCGTGCTAACTTATAAGTTATTATGTAAATTAAAATAAAACAAACAAAAAGTAACTCAACTCCGCGTTGACGTGAAAATATCGTACATGTATTTAAAAGTGCAGCTTACATCTATCAATCGATGTTTGTTCATCGAAATCGGTTTAGCCTTTTAAAACAAAATCTTCGCTCCTCTTTCGAAATGTCGCATAAGACTCAAACCTAAATAGCTCTGTAAAGATTTCCTTATCTATATTTATAAAGAGATTCCCACCTATACATTGACTCATCACGATATCTCTGGAACCATAAGGCGTGGCGACTTGAAATTTGGTAGGAATATTCCTTTCGCCGAGTAGAGATCAGCTAGGAACGGACACAAGGGGGGCTGCGGGGTTGCTAGTTCGATATATTTGAAGCAACTTTATACCGTAAATTTACACGCGCCAAGTCTAATACAATGTTGCAAGAAATACGTCGCATTAAAGAACGCGTTGCGGCTAATCTCGGCAGCGGTGCTAATTAAAAATGCGATAAGACACAACATCGCAGATTCCTTATTAGAAACTAAGCTTTACATTTAAAGGTACAACCTAAAATTTAATACTGCTTTAAAATTATCAAAAGAAATAGTAGGTAAAATTATGTAACTTGTGCCAAGTAACAATACGCGGCTATGTAATAGCATTCATTACATAAAAAGTACGCTTTTAGTTTAATGACAAGTGGTTGCCATTTAAAACATTGTACACTTTTTCAGTAGGAATTTCATCATCATCATTATCAGCCTGTAATAGTCTACTGCTAGACATAGGCCTCCCTAATACACCCCTATATCCATTAGGGGTTTTTTGGAACGTTCCCACTACACTGCTTCAATACGGGGGCGGTTTGGTGGGTGGACCGACTTTTACATGCTCATCCGACGCATGAATGAGTAGGAATTTGAAACGAATAATGAATATTTAATTTGTTAATTAGGTGAATCGATCAAAGATGTTTTAACAGGCTTATTAAAGTAAGCCAGTCCTAGTTCTTAAGCCAACAAGTGTAACAAGAGCCTGTTCTGTATAATGATATATTCCACGTAAAAAGCTCCCTTTTATAAAATACTAGAGTCCGACCGAAACTGTTTTTCCGGCCGAAACCGAAACCGAAAGTTCGGCCGTGGCTTCAGTTTTGGGCCGAAACCGAAACTCACGTGATCAAGTATAAAATTCTTAAAATACTAAAATATCATCATGTTAGGTCATGGAATGGAGACAGTATATTAAACGTTTGGTAATCGTTTATTTCAGTTCTAATAATATTTTATGTAACAAAATATTAAAAATATATTAATTTTTTCAAATAAATTTCTTAAAAAATATGAGATATTAATAAATAAATTAATAATTGTGAAAGTTGCATTAAAGACTAAATATTGGTATTTTGAAATCTTACTAATTAATACTTTGGTTTGTATTTATTGTAGTTCGAGGGATCAAAAGTAAAATGAGATAGATTATAATGACTATGATAGCTTAATTATTTATTTTTCTACATAATCTCCGAGTCCCCTACACACAAGTCCAGCGTTCCAAGTTTCCAATGCTTCAATTCCTTTAAAAAAAGGATTGTCTTAGTACTGCAAAAAGGTCACCACGGCATCGTTTACTTGTTATATATAATTTTAACACATGTTTCCTCTTACTTAATGTATCAACTTGGAGAGAAGATTAAAAATAGCTAGGCGCAGATCTGGTGAATAGGGGATGCTCAACCAATTGTACGCTAGCATGCTGAACGTGGCCATCGCTAATGCCAACCTATGTTCGTTCAAAGTTTACCTCTTTTTATCATTGACGGCATTTCTCAACCTCGGTATTAAAGCTGCATAATCTGTAATGATGGTTCCATGCTCCAGGTAATCAAACTACAATATCACTTCTGAGTCCCAAAATATTGAGGCCATACCCCGGCCAGGCTATATACCATCGCCACGGCATGAAGATCCTTCGGGATAAACCCGTGTTTCGTCCACTGCCACAAAACTAGATTTAAAGTTTTTAGAATCTTCTTAAAACTTGTCCAACGATATCTTCGAAGTCGATTTTGTTTCTAATTCTCGGCACCCATCTTGCGGAGACTTTTCTCATATTCAAAATTTGTGTCAATATGCGTTGAGTACCTCTATATGAAATGCTCGTTTCTTGGATTAGGTATCAGATGGTAATTCTTTAATCGCTAAAAACAGTTTTTTCGAATATGGCAGCATATTGTTGTTGTTTCTTGTTGATCACTGGCTTCGATGGACGTCTGCAACCATGTTCGTTTTCCGTGTACGTTTTCCCTACTCGAAATTATGAAGCCCACTTTGCGACAATTGATTATGACAGAACAGTCTCTTCTCATGTTGCCTTTGAGCTACAATAAATCTCTTGCGTTGTAAACTTTTTAAAACAGTGGTTTTTAATGACAAGGTCGCACTTGGGTTTTCTCTTTTTTCGAGAACATTTCGCCACACATAGCAAACAAATGACTACCTTCAGAAAAAAAGTAAAGAGACTAGAAGATTTTTTTATTAACACAACAAATATCTGAGCTATACATTCCACCAAGGAGTATATATTTTGTTCTCACTACTATTTGTTCCCTTCTCGTCTTTCTAGAAGAATCATCAATTTCTTTTGTCAAACTTGGAATGTTTGTCTGAACTAAAATCGACTGATCTGAGTTCGATTGTAGCAATGATACATTTAACTTTCGCTACTATTTTGAAATTGAAAACATTTCTGAAACCAGTTTCGGTTTCGGCAAAAGTTTCGCAAATTTGGCCGAAACCGAAACTCGCCGAAACTTGATTTTTGGCCGAAACTCGGCCGAAACCGAAACCGTAACCGAAAGTTCGGTCGGACACTATAAAATACCCTCTATTAATAGTTATAAGTAGTTTTGCGATGTACATTTATGCCTTACAGAAGACACGACTTGTGGCACCTCACGCCATAATCTTAAAGGCAGGGCGTATCAAACACTATTGTATGTTATACTCGTTAATACTGATCTGACGGATATTACTCTACGCCAATGTCGGGACGCAACTAGAGAATACCTATGATCTTATCCAAAATGAAGCGATTATATCAGTTCGCGTGGTAAATGTGAGTTTTAGTTGCAAGTTGCTTCGTTTACAACCTGTAGATTGTTCGGTCCGACTAAATATAATACACTAACATATTTGATATTGAAACTGTGAGCCATCGCGTAAAACAAGTCTCAATTGCTTCTTTCGTTTCGTTCACAAAACTTCAGATTGCCTATATCTGCCGCAAAGCAGTAGTGTGAAAACACTGCTGTGTTCCGGTTTAAAGGGCACCGTAGCCAGTGTAAATATAGGGTGTTCGGTGTCGAGTCTCGTTTCCCTTACTGGGAGACGCACGGCAGGGAGCGCGTTGGTGATACCACTAGTATTGCCGATGTCTATGGGCATCGGTGACCAATTCCCATCAGGTGGCCCGACTGTTCGTCTGCCTGCGTAGGCAATAAAAACACAGAAAAAAATATTATCGATGTATCTAATCAATGATACTCACATGTTTACTATTTAAATCGCGGGTCATCGTTTTCAATAACTTTTAGTTGCTTTCACCTTGTTCCTCCAGATCGTGTTCAGTTCAGTTTACCTCAAAACTAATACTCACATGTTTGATGCTGTAGTGCAGAATGCTCTCGATGTACGAAGGCAGCTGATTGACGACCGTGAAGTATCCGAAGACGGAAGCGCCGTGGGTGATGATGATCGCCCAAACTGGGGCCGAGAGCAGCATGCTGCGCCACGGCACGGGCATGTGCTGGAAGGTGATGCTTGGTTAATGTGCGTTTATCATTGATGTTAAGGTAATAAAAAGTTGCCTTATTTAAATAGGTACAACAACAGCGTATATCTAAAATTTTAGAATAAACATTCGTATTGCAGGCTCATTTATATATACATATGCTAATTAAAAGTATAATCAACATTGATGACATTGTTTAAAATATAGGACTTATGGATTAATAACTTTCACTTTATAACATAAAGTAAAAACATGTATAAACATGTTTAGAATAAAAACTAAGAGTGAATATTGGAAAATAAACAGTTACAAGTTTCGTGAGATAATGCATTGATAATATATTCTAGTAAGATAGTATGGAATATGAATGGATAGTATGGAAGCATAAAAATATAAGAAAATATATTGGTATTGGTGACGACTAGTTTCAGTTTCAGCAGCACGAGTGGAAAAATTTCATTTCGGAAACGACCGTGACGTTATCACACCCGTCTTGATGTAGGAACCGATAGATCCAAAGGTTAGGCTTTTAGTGCAATGCATTTTCGGTGATATCATTATAAAATGATAGTCGAAAAACAATAATGTTTAACCGAACCAATTACGATTACGGTGGCCGATCTATATCAGAGATCAGCTATCTACGCAGGAGATATTACAGTGCACAAATGTACGCAGACGAATGGAGAGAGATCAGGTGCAGGATCGACGATTTCCATGCCCATCCGATGCATGTATATATATTATGACTGCATAGTATAAAGCTGCCTCCGTAGCCTAGTGGCATAGGCGTTTGCTTTAGAAACCGGAGGTCGTGGGTTCGAATCCTGCGGGGACTCAACAAATTTTCATTGTTGTTTCCTAGTTGGTTAGGACAATTTGGGCCGATCACCCAATTGTCTGAAAAGTAAGATGATCCATGCGTCGGATGGGCATGTAAAAAGGCGGTCCACCCACCAACCCGCATTGGACCAGCGTGGTGGGATACGGTCCAAAAACCCCCTAATGTATAGGGGTCTAATAGGGGAGGCCTATGTCAAGCAGTGGACTATCAAAGGCTGATAATGATGATGATGAGTATAAAACAGTCGCTTTCTCCGTCCCTATATCCCTATGTATGCTTAAATCTTTCAAACTACGCAACGGATTTCGATGCGTTTTTTTTAATAGATAGAACGATTGAAGTGGAAGTTTTGTATGTATAACAATGTTTGATATTGTTGGAATATTTTCTATCAACATAGCTCCCGCGCGAAGCAGGGGCGGGCCGCTAGTTAACAATACAATAAGCATTTATGCTACAATAACCACGCTAAAATGTTACTCTATTAGAGTTTGCTCAAAAATGCTCGAGAAAGATGATTATCTAGAAATAAATTTTATCTACTCTATAAACGGAACTAAAATAACCAATAAACAAGGTCACGTACATATCCGCTCTAATATTGGGCAATCGATGAACTATATATAAATTCAAACACACATAAACAAATGCGAAATCATAATAAATAGTAACCGGCTATTCGAGCTTCGTATGTTTTCGCAATTTATTAATTATGCATTCATAACAGCACAAGGATCCATAGATGCGGGTACAAGGTGACCAATTCGGTGAGTCAATGTGTTATATGAAAGATGTGGTATGTTTGTAAACAAACCGATTTTATCATGAATTATGAAATAAAATTACTTGTTTATACTAATCTTTCACGTTTTTTGAATGTTTCTTACACTAAAGTTGTACAAATACAAATTAAAGAACAATATAGTCACGGATTAGATCCTAGTCTCCAAAAAAGATATCCGATGCCAAATTTAGAAACGTATTAGTATAGCACATAGTAGTTTATTGTTCACTAAATAAGATTTCTAATATATATAAATGTAATATTTCAACTGTCACTTGGTGATTCGACATCTTTGTGACAATCGATACAAAAAATTAATTGTAGTGTCTGTTTGTAACATCAAAATAAACGTTTGGAGATGATTCATCATCATGCCTGTAATAGTCAACTGCTGGACATAGGCCTCCCCTAATACACCCCTATCCATAAGGGGTTTTTGGACCGTATCCCACCACGTAGGTCCAATGCGGGTTGGTGGGTGGACCCACTTTTACATGCCCATCCATGATGCATGGATCATCTTACTTTTATTTTGTCGAGTCCCCGCAGGATTCGAACCCACGACCTCCGACATCTCGACCATCCGCATGGCTGGTCCGATTTTGAGGAGACATTTATAGGAAGATAGCTAATGCATTTACTTTTTATAGAAAACAAGTCTAACATAATTTTTGTATATTACCGGACGAAGCAGCGGGCAGCAGCTGGTTAATAAGAACGTTATACGTATGACACCATTCGTTGATATTTAATTCCCAGTCTTATTTGGCCATGCTATATTATCTGACATGGTAGCTATAAGCAGCTCCACCTATATACATTACATATACGACTTTTTACTTTATAAGTTCAAAGTTTCGATATCACATTTGGTGCAATTGAAACGTATCATGTTACATATCAGTACATTTAAGAGCTAAGCGAAAGAGAAAGCTGTGACGTCACAGCTGTTACGTCATCGGTGCAATAACAGGTGCGAACTACCCATACCGCCCAATTGTAAGGTTCTTGCGAAATCGGCGTGTGAATAGATACTTCTACACTGTCACGATTTGTTGATACAAGAACACTTTGAGCCTATATCTCAGTTCTCATTTTAGGTACATCAGCTATCTTTTAGTTAAAATCTCGTCAAAGTGAGAACTGCTATTCTAGAGATTACCCAGAAATAAGACAGATAAAAAATTTAAAAAAATGTTTTGTTATACTTATCGGTTATATAATCATCATCAGTCTGTGTTAGTCCACTACTGGACTAAGGCCTCCCTTAATGTAAGCCTTCCCCATTAGGGGGGTTTTGGTTGGTGGGTGTACCGTCTTTTTACATGCCCACCCGACGCATGGATCGTCTTACCGATCGGCCCAAATTGCCCTAACTAACCAGAAAACAACGATAACACAGTTACCTCCCTTTTGGATTCGAACCACGACCTCCAGTTTATAAAGCAAGGGCCAATACTGCTAAGGAGGCGGTCGATTTTATATATCAGTGTAAACCTTTCAAAACTGTTATATTGTATATATACTGACATTTTAGTTTTATCTAATTGTATATATAATACTACTAATACTAAAATTTATTATGTACAGTAGGTACAGTAGAGTACAAGTTTCGTTATATGAATATTACGAAGTTTTCTTTACTTAAAAAATAATAACTTACTATATTTGTAATTTATTTAATACTATTAAAGTTACTTATTATTTTTATAGTTAAAAGAAAATAAAAAGGAGAACAAAACTATTAATTAGAAAGCCATTTTAAAGGCTGTTCATAAAAAAAGGCTTTAAAACAGGCTTAATTATTGCGTTCTTTAATTTTATTCATTACGTCCTTAAACAAAACATCCGTATGTATTTCTGATGCATTTCATCAATTAATCGTATTATGTGTAAGGCACATATCTACAAAGTTTAAACATTCGAAAATCGAGTAGTGGTTGTAATTAATCTCCGCACCTCAATAACACCAAAACCATTAAATTTACACTCAATAAAGGACACCAACTTACCCCTTTGTTGTTGCTGTCCTGTGGCAGTGCCTTCAGCAGGTAGTTCCTCTCAGTCTCCGAGATACGTGGATGCTGCGCGGGAGAGTCGTAGACCACGGCGAACCATGCCACTGACCACATCACACCGATGATGCCTAAGATTGAAACAAAACATTGTAATGTGTGAGAGAGATTGCCGATTGTTTTTTATTGCCTGCGCAGGTAGACGAGCAGTCGGGCCACCTGATGGAAAGTGATCGCCGGCGCCCATATATATTGGCAATACTGGTATCACCAACGCGCTGCCTACCGTGCGACATAGGATGTTACGTCTCGTTTACCCAGTAAATACGCTGGCTACGGTGCCCTTCAAACCAGAACACAGTAGTGTTTTCACACTACTGCTTTGCGGTAGAAATAGAGCACCGCAGTGGTACCCACCCAGACGGTCCCCTGTAAAAATGGGGACCTACCACCGATAGGTGTTTATAATAGTAATGGCAATAAGTACCGCGGTAAAAAGTAGAAAGGAAATTCAAATAGGTAGATGGTTACCTAAAATAAGGCCTACAGATGAAGCAATTTTAAAATGATTGAGATATTTCGATCAGTACTAATGTTTTTAATTTAGCCGACTTCAGTTTTTTTTAACGTATAGGATAAAAATAAAATTTATAGATAAAATTTAAACATAAAACACAGATTAAATTAAAATTTATAAATAAACTAAAACTTTTTCCAATGACCATGATATTAAATTACAACCAGTCATATATAATCTATTTCTTTAAAGTTAAGATAACGCTCCACCTACCTTGAACCTGTACGAACAATTCTAGCAGATTCAGATTAAAATAAACAAACAGAATCCTTACCAGTGAAATAGAAAGCAGACTCCCACCCGAGATGGGCAATAAGGAAACCGCAGATCGGCATAGTGATGGCGGCACCGAGGGACGAGGCTGCAATTAAAATATTAATTATAAAACCCACATTAACAAGGCCGGGTGGAGATAAAACTAAGGTTTGCACGTAAAATAATGTGATATTGAAAAGAATAATGTCAATGATATGCTTATTTATCTTATCTTTTTATATGAAAGAGATTCCCACCTATATATTGACACATCACGATATCTCTGGAACCATAAGGCGTAGCGACTTGAAATTTAGGTACGAATATTCATTTCGCCGAGTAGAGGTCAGCTTCTTAGCTGACCTCTTATTTTACGAAATTCCACCCAGAAGGGGGGTTGCGTGGTTGCTAATATAAATACACTTACATATCAAAAGATAACAATTTTCTATAGGAACTAATATATATATAAAACTTGAGCTCAAAACTCCCGTAATTCGTCCAACGCAAGTTTTTTCATTTATCAATATTATTGAATAAAAGGACTTTTTCGATTTTAATTTACATTCCTAATTACCGACGTTTTCAAAACGAGACCTTTTAAACACTTTCCAGCGGCCGTGGTCACGGGAGAGATTAAGACAGAGCATTATTAAGGTGGATCTTCTATGTATATGATTGCTGGGCCCATTTTAACATTAACTATGGCTGATGTTACATATATGTACCAAGCTAGCAGTAGCGTGTGTTAGTAGAATCTAACACGTGAAGATCAAATGTGTATAGTCTTACATTGCGCATTTTACGGAGAGATAATTCATCATTATACGTGGCTTATACTAAAATATATTTTATAAACAGACCCCTTGACCTAGCAGTTATAAACCGGAGGTTGTGGTTTCGAATCCCGCGGGGAAACAACTTCGTGTTATCGTTGTTTTCTGATTGGTTAGAAGAATTTAAGCCGATCATCCAATTGTCTGAAAAGTAAAATGATCGATGCGTCCGGATGGACATTGGACCACCGTGGTAGGATACGGTCCAAAAAACGCCGTAATGAAGAAGGCTTGCATTAGGGGATGCCTATGTCTAGCAGTGGAATTAACACTGGCTGATAATGAATATTTAATAAAAACAAAGCATACTCGCTTACATACGTACGACTTTATAATAACACAAATAATATTTTTTTTACTTTCATATCTAAAGTATTTACCGAGATATTGTGCATGTAGAACACATAAGTAGGTAGGTTTAAGTTATATCCAAAACAGAAGTGTAGACGTATAATATTTAAAAATTATTATCACATTTTTCTGATGAATAATTATACAAAGTTTTAATAAAATGAAACGGACCCTGTATAGAACGTGGTTTTTGAAATTTACCTTACTAAACAAATCGTCCGTGATATAAATGCCACACTGATAACCTGTGTTTCTCGGTATCCATTAAATTAATAACTTTTAAAGTAAGATATTTTTGGGGTTTCCCCGATTCAACGAAATAAAACGGCAAGCGAAATCCGGCAACGATTTTGAAATATTGCTAATAAAACTTTATAGTTTATGGAAAAAGTTATAGGTTTAAGGTTACAAGTGATTTTTAAGATTGATGGTATTATACTGAAATATATCTAATTTGTGTCAAAAGAAGATGATGAATGTTTGTTAAAAGTGATTAACGATTTTCTATTCTAATATTATTGATTGAACAGTATTTAATGTTAGCAAGTTTATGTTTTATGCTTCTGCTTATAAACTTATTATATTGAAACTAAGTTTTATAAATTATACACTTCTTTATGTTTCTTAACGGCCATAATAATATAAAAAATGTTACACAATATTTTTGTCAATATACACAAATACCATACATATTAAATCAAACAATTAACAAATTATATCGCGTTTAATCACATAACAAATTCATTAATAATTTCCGATGTCATAGATTCTATTTAGCGTTCATAGCTACGGAAGAGACAATCTCTGACCCGTAAAGTAAACGCAATTCGTTAAACCGTTTTATAATAACGTATATAATTATTGTATCATTATATATGTTTAAGTATTTAATATTTCTTTTACATTAATATAAATGTCTAAATTAATACAATGTCAAATCGATAACTTATTTCTCAACTTCTTCCTCGTACAAGCTCATTCACTTGAATCGCTGCTCAGTGAAGGTTTATTATAAACGGTACGCATAGGTCAAGGGGGCTAAGTGATTTGATTACGCACATTTTCCTCGAAAATACCTAGACCTAGATGTCTAATTGCGAAGGGCAGGCAGGGGTAAAGTGCGAATAGATTAGCAAGGAATTTCCTAGCATTTTGATGCGTATGCGTGGGTTGTTTGATAACGATGTTGTATTACTTAGTTTAGAATGCAAATCTGTCGTAGAATCAGAGTTTTACAATTTTTAAGAGTTCTTCTGTATATAAGCAGTAACGCATATGTTCGGTTATTACAACTTACTTAGCTAAATCTGCTAAGGATGACTTCTTCCTTTCCGGAATATTGAAAGTCTAGAAAGTTATTAAAATAGCCCTGACCTTTTATATCTATACATAATCATATACCTAATTATAATGACACTGGTAAGCTGGGATGATCCCTAAGCCATCGAAAGTAGTATCACAGCAGCTTATTGCCGTAATAGGTTTAAAATAGGCTACTTCCCTAATTATTTCTTATCACAATCCATTTTTTGTATCTACTAGCCAGGGGCTTAAAAATCCAAGAGCAACTTTTAACCAGAGTCGATGAAAACTCGTGATTGGCGTAAACAGCGTTGACGAGATGGAGATGCCGTCAAGATGTGAATTATGATTGAAAATCCAGTAATACAAGCGATATAAGTAACACGTCACTTAGTTTTTTTTTATATGGCTACGCATGCAGACGACCAGTTGGGCCATCTAATGGAAAGCGATCACCAACGCCCGTAGACAATGGCACTGCTGGTGGTAACACCAACGCCTACCATGAGACATTGGATGTTAAGTCTCGATTGTCAAGTGAATACGCTGTCTACGGTTTGTGTTAAAACCGGAACACAGTAGTGTGAAACACTACTGAATTGCGGTATTTCTACCGCAATGGTACCGCGGTGGTACCACCTCAGACGGTCCATATAAAAAGAGGACCTACTACTTAAAAATTTTTAACAGCTGTAAGTTACATTTTGATCATCAATTGTGTCTTTTCTTTAGTTTAGATGTAGATCTTTTTTCTAGTTCATGCATATACGTTCAACTTGTCGTTGCTATGGGTTACATTTAGGTTCAGTAGATTTTTGTTAGTGTTTTTTACTCAGAAATATATATATAGCCACGTTTATATTTCGTTGGTAGTGCAACAGTACCCCTTTCCCGGATTACAGTACAATTTCGATGCGCGGAGCATCGGTACGGCGAAAGTGAAAGGAAATTCCGTCCGCCGAGTGGACCTAGGAATTTTGTATTGACGCAATTCTCATTAAAATTCCGCGGTGGGATGGACCGATGGATTGCGTTTCGCTTATCTAACACAACTTGAGAATAGATTAAGGCCTATATATGCAAGAGTCTACAAATATAGAACTTATTGCTGCTGATAGGATATATTTTTTTATTGCCCACGCAGGCAGACGAGCCGTTGGGCCACCTGATAGAAAGTGGTCACCGACGCCCATAGACATTGGCAATACTGGTATCACCGACGCGGTGCTTAACGTGAGACATTGGATGTTAAGTTTCGTTAATCCAGTAAATATGCTGGCTACGATGCCCCTCAAACCGGAACACAGTAGTGTTTCATACCACTGCTTTGCGGCAGAAAGATGCCAGATGCCGTTACTTTCTGGTCCGGTTCTAATGGATTAGAACCGGACTCTGAAAATAAGGAATATGACTAGTTGAAACAAGGACCTCTATTTCTACACAGGCTATCTACAACAGTCACAAGTTAAAGTCAATGTAGTCACAGCGTATAGTCCCAGATTGGTCAAAATCGCGTGATGATTGGTGTTTATCGACAATAACCAATCAGTGCAGTATGTTTATATACTATATGTTTATATGCCTGTGCCTCCGCGTCTCTGTACGTGTTATTTTTAGATTGAAATTTAGTATCAAAATGTGAGACAATGTTAGTCAAGGTGGCTGTTGCTTTCTAATGGTGAATGAGTTTTTGAAATCGGCGCAGTAATTTTTGAGTTTATTCATTACAACAAATATACACAAAAAACAAATCTTCTTTGTAATATTAGTACAGATCGAAGTGTTTTTTTATTTAGTATTTATACTTCTTCATCATCATCATAATCAGCCTGTGATAGTCCACAGCTGGACATAGCCCGCCCCTATTACACCCCCATCAATTAGGGGTTTTTTGGAACATATCCACCACGCTGGTCCAATGCAGATTGGTGGGTGGCCCGACTTTTTCCATGCCCTTCCTACGCATGGATCATCGCACTTTTCAGATAATTGGGTGATCGGCCCGAACTGCCGCTGGTGAGTCCCGCAGGATTCGAACCCACGACCTCCGGTTCCCAAAACACACGCCCATACCACTAGGCTACGGAGACAGTTACTTATTTTATTATTATTACATATAAGTACTTGGTACGAACTCAATAACAAAATGAACTGAACAATTGTCGACGAAATTTAATCAGTCAATTAGTCCAATTGTTTCATACGAGGAAGTGAATTGTCATGGTGGCGTTACGCGCAAATGATAAATTTACGGAGATAATTTTTTTATCTGCGATACGTATTCAATGCCACAGATAAGGTATTGTTCTTTTTGCGCGTTCTACACAAACAAACGTCAATTTACGCAGTTCTTATTTTGGGATTTAGTATCACTTTGATATGACTTATCATTCCGGATACGTTTTTGTTTAGCCGATAATGATGTTATAAATTAAGAACATCGTTTCATAAACATAAAAATATTGATGATGATGAAATTGTGATTATCTTTTGTATCAAATATATCACTTTGTAGCTATTCCGCCAATACAATAATAGATAAACTATTAAACCAAAACAATGTTCTACATTATTGGTAGTTGAAAATATTAAGTCTACAATATTGTGTTTAAGAGATGGAGAAAGACTCTCGGGAGCCGCGTCGTTGTATTAAATTACTATCTTCTGTGACACTTTATAATGTGGGCACTATAACGACGTATAGAATATAATTATTTCTATTGTTTGCGCGAATATTATACATTATTAAATAAAATGACTTTACGGATTTTATCGCGTTTATTTTTACATTTCGTCTACCCCGTGACCACGGCCGCTGGAAAGTGTTCGAAACGTCGGGAATTTAAAATGTAAAAATGAACGCGATAAAATCCGTAAAGTCATTTTATTTAATGACGTATAGAATATCGAATGCAGAATACCGACTAACGACTACAATTAATATTGACCTATCTTCCCTTTTATACAATTCTGTGATGTCCATTTACCTAACCATTTATTCTACTAAACTATATAATACCAGATATAATGCAATAATAACAATCTTTAAGCTTAAACAATACATTGATAATATAAACCTGTTTGAATATCTAAATACGATCACATCGCACACATCAACAGCCTTTGATAGTCCACAGCTGGACATAGGCCTCCCCTGATACACCCCTATCCATTAGGGGGTTTGGACCGTATCCCACCTCGCTGGTCCAATGCGGGCTAGTGGGTGTAATGCGATAATTAAATTACAATTAGTTGCATAACGATTCAGCATCTTGTTCAGAAGTTTGTCAGTGGTTGTTAACAATTGCCATACTCACGGTATTCTTTGTCCATCGATCCAATCTAGTAACCAAGATTTGAACCATGGACTGTATAATCTTTTGTATCGTGCGAAACCTCCTGAGATAAGACGGTACAAAGCTACTGTCGAGAACAAAATCGGCTTTATTTTGTCTATGGGCCTCGCCGCCGTTATCATTTTCATTAACTGAATAAATCAAGTCATTTAGTTTATCATATTTAGGTTAATTTCAATGTCATATATGAATTGACTCTGTAGAACACTAAGTATAGTATTCATTAAAATAAGCAGCGAAAATTGTGTTATAACAATTTTTTTTTCTCTTTCGAGAGATATAAAGTAAATTTTCATGCTCTTATTACTTCTGTGCTTTATACCTGCTGTAAGTCCATTCATTCCAGAATAAGGTAAAAAGAATTACTTTAAACAGATTTATGGTTGAAGATAACAGTTCATCATCATCATCAGCCTGTTATAGTCCTCTGCTGGACATAGGCCTCCCTAATACACCCCAATCCATTAGGGGTTTTGGACCGTATCCCACCACGCTGGTCCAATGCGGGTTGGTGGGTGGACCGACTTTTAACATGCCCATCCGACGCATGGAAGATAACAGTTACTTATTCTTTAATGGTCCCTTTTATTAAGAAGACTGTCAAAGAAAATACTAATACTGCTGTGCCTATATCTACAGAAAAAAGTTTAAAAACATTACTGTGTTCCGATTCGAAGGGTTTCCAAATGGGTAAACGTCCTCATCGTCATATTCATTAATCAATATATGAAAAACACGATTAATGATAAAGACGTAAAACCACTGATCCTCAATGACCGACAACATGTGATTCAGTTCACGGTAAATTCGAATATCCGATTATCCTCGTATCGAGACGAAACGAATCGATAATCGATTCGATACGGTTGGAATTTAACAAATCGTTAAAATAAAAAGAAACTGATCACCTGCGTCACTGCGACCGGAGACGAGAGAGCGATTCCTGGAAGGATTCGATGATTCAACGGTAAAGGAATATTAGTTTTTTGCACTCGGGACATTCAACTTTACTCGATGCGTATTATTATAGACTTATTCGGCTTTTGCTTTGTATACAGAGTTTATTGTATTTATTTATATGAGGGTAATGAACTGGATTACCTTTAGCTCACCATTGGTAATCCAGTACTTACTTGATCGGAGAGCGATGCAAGAAACGTTATCTTTAATTACATTCAATGGTAACTACTAAATGTATAATTTAGGAACAGACAGAAAAAATGTTGATACAAGAAATATTGGATCTCTAGTCGTAAGACCACTTTCGGGCTTCATTATTAAAAAAAAAATCACTACACTTACTATATTTGAATCGCAATATAAAAGATCTTTTGAGGCATTTGTTCTCCGTTTATCAGTATAACACATACAAAATAACGAGTAATTTTACTTTTATAACAGTTACGAAGCATGTTATCGTAGTTACAGTTCGACTATATGTAAAAGAATTGTATGTCTCCTATTTATACAATAAAAATCATAATTCACTGTTCGTTTGTTGCAATGTATCGCAAAAACTCCTTAACGGAGTAATATAGTTAATATACTAGAATACAATAAAGGCTATAATTATTAAATATTTTGATTATTATACGTCTGTATATAATAATATGCATACATTAAGCCATTGCAAAAATATAAAATCGAAACGTTTTATAGTACACTGTACCAAGGACAAAGAAGACAAAAGAATATTAAAGACATTCAGTACGCGAAAAACGTACGAGACATTCAAAGGTCACATTGAGTTACAATGTCTATCAATTCGAACAATCAATTTCCCGTTTAGCTTTAAATTTAAAGTCTCGCCTCTCAAGATGCAAGCGAATAATTTGAATAACTAAAAAACCGAAGACAACATTCAAATACTAAGTTTACCTTAAAAATAACGAACCAAACTAAATTCAATTATTTTATCGCGTACATTTTAATTATACCAACAGTTTCAATGTTTACGGTTTTAATAATCATGGCTTTTAAAAAAAAATCGAAATTTCAGAAATATAAATAAGAAAAAAGCAGTAAATCCACAAAAAAATGTGTACTATTCACACTATACACTAATACCTCATATAATTTAACGCATAATCTATATTCAAATTAAAATACGTGCATTAATACAATCCAACAATATAATAATCTGCACTCGAATATAATAACAATGAGATATATGTATACATTGTTCGAACAATGACTAATCGCATGCAAAACGAGGCCGCCATTTCGCAAACTTGAGGACGGGCCCATCTGGCCTTGCCAAAGAGCGTAGAACCCACGTGGCGCGAACCGAAATAAACGCTTCCAAGAAATGTTAGCTACGAGCTAGGTATATCGATAGTGGAATAACATCGATTTAACATTGAGTCGCAAGTATCGATTAACGTTAAACATCAATTGAAACATTGATGTTTTGTGCATTTAAAGAAATTGTACATTTTAATTACCAAAACGTGTTTATTATAGTTAAAATTAACATAACCGGTATTTTCAATTATCTAATATTAAATTAATACGAACATCGCCGCACTAAATTGAACGGAAAATTTAGAAATGCAAAAACTATATGTACCGCTTCATGCATTTAGGCTTTATAGTGTCGTCGAGTAGAGAATATATCGGTTCGATAGTTTTTTACTTGAAACTTGTTAATAAAATATTCTTAATAATTTAAATATTCAGGAAAAATGTTTTGAAACACACTGGGGCATACCGAATCAATTATGTTACGTTTATGTGAAATACAAACACACACGCCTCTATTACGACTTAAGACATTAGTCTGGAACATTCGCGAATATTTCCGATTTCGTTACGTACTAATGTTTTAAATCAAATATAATATAATATTTGGAAGTCAAAAAATCGATGCCAAAACATCGATAAATATCGACCATCCCTACTAGAACTAAAATGATAATGCTATCGTGTAGACACTCGAGGATTTCTTTTATTTTTGCAACGGGATGCCGCGAAAATGAACACGTGTATAATTCTTTGACTGTTAAACGTTGATATTTTTAATAAACATATGTACATTAAAGTAAAGAAACAATTAAAAGAGTATAATAATAGAAAATGCAATATTGAATTTACGAAAATAAAGATACAAACTGGATTTTTCTGATTAATTAGAAACAAAATGGCGCCACGAAATAGAATAAAGACACTTTAGAAGTCGGAAATATTAGCGAATGTTCCAGACTAATGTATTAAGTTGTAATAGAGGCGTTTATGTTCGTTACAAATCAATTGAATACGCTTATTTAAGCGTGACTATCGGAAACTGTTTAGGATGTCGCGGAAATTGTTTGAAACGACGCGGCGCAGTTATTTACAATAGCACGTATTTCACATAAACGTAACATAACTGATTCGGTACGCACCAGTGTGTTTAAAACATTTTTTCTTAATTTATAATTTATATATGGAACAATGTACAAAAAATTATATATCGAAAATTAAAGCGAGCGCGTTAAATAATATAGAATCCCTAGACCTTTTTAAAATCAGGTTAGGCATTAATTTTTAAACAACAGTTAACATTAAAATACCAATAATAAACATTTTTTAAAATAATTAAACAGTAAAATAAGTAATAAGTTTTCAAACAATAAAAAAGAAAAAAATCAAATATCGAGCTTCGAAACGAGCGCGTAAACTAATATAGAATCCCTCGGCCTTTTTGAATTCGGTTAGATATGAAGTTTTAAATAATATTCAGCAAAGATACAAAAGAAAAAATATCTTTTTTAAATTAATAAACAGAATTCAACATGGCCAACAATAAAAAAATAAACAAAAATTCAAATATCGAACGTCGAAGCGAGCGCGTGAACCGTAAAAAGAAAAATTCAAATATCGAACGTCGAAGCGAGCGCGTGAACCGATATAGAATCCCTTGACCTTTTTTGAATTCGGTCAGCAGTCGCTGCCGACGCAGCGGCCGGTGCGCATAGCAACCGTTGCGCAAGGTTAGCCGGCGGCACGGGCCAATCGGGTGGCGCGATCCGCGTGACGTCAGCGACCACGCCTGCGCGCGCCTCCGGCGGCCATATTGCGCTTTCAAACGAGACAATAAAACCGAGCCCACGCTATGATAACCGACACGAGTGCGTGCGCCGATGCGCCGTTTTACGAACGCGAGTGTATCGATATTTAGAATAGTGACCGTTGTCGTTTGAACATGTTACGTGTTGTGTTTCTAGAAACATCTGATAACTTAGTACTATAAAATTAATGGAACGACCAAGTTTTAGTACATACAGTCTATGAAGAAATTAAACATATACGGTAGAATATTACGATATTTAGCACTGCATTTTATAAGCATCAGTGTTCCTAACTTTCTATCAACTAGCTAAAAGCATGTTGGAACATAAAATACTGGTCACGCTGGCTTATCAAGACTTCTAGAACCAAACTATCGATACGACTTAGGCGAACTATCGACAAAGCCAGCCCTAGTCCCAATTGCGTCTTATTCCGCGCTTATTAACGTCACGGCTGTTTACATTAAGGCGTTGAGGAATCGTTCCGCGGTCATGCCACAATGACGGCATCGCTGATAACTGTTATGTTTTAGCCAATTTAGACTCTGAATAGACGTTAACAAAACTAACTACAAATATTAATGGCGCCACAAGCCAACGCGTTCTTTTGTAGTTATAATTTTTTTTGTAATAACATAGTAGCTAGAGTAACTCTCGGTTACGTTAGCTATCATCTTCCAGTTAAAACCGTACCAGGCACAGAGATAGCCGGAACATACAGATTTTTAATATCGGTTTACCTATGTCACAATGTAAACATATAAAAACGGTTATTTTGAAGTTCCGACCAGACATTCCAATATTATATACTTATTTGTATAGAAATAACATCACCGTGCATCATTTTCCATCCGCACGCGTTAAGAGATTTTGCCGGCAAATTAATTTGACGTCTTCTTTGTAAGGGTAAATTCTTTATATTTGTTTATGTAATTTATAAATCTTAATATATAAAGCGACTCACCCATCATGTTGGACATGAATTTGGATCTGTCCATCGGTGGGATCCACTTAGATGCCATTGGTAAAATGGCAGGCCAGGTGGCTCCTAGGAGGAAGCCCAGGACGACTCTTAGAGCGACTATCCATCCGAAGCCGGCGGCAGCAGCACCTGGTGAAAGCAGGGTCAGGACGCTGGCTAGTAGTGTGCTGTAGCCGAAGACCCGCCTGTTGACAAATTTAATTATTTAATACGATGATAAATTGAAGATTATCTTATTTTTATAGGGGACCGTGTGTGAAGTACTGATTGTGTTGATTGTTAAATCAACTACCACCGGTTCGGAAATGGAAGCCTCTGACCTGAGAAGAACCGGCGTAAGAAACTCAGCGGGACTTTTCAAATATCTTTATTTGAAGTAATAGTTCACACTTGCTTATTGATTGTCAAACATGTTACCACCTGTTTGGAATAGAACGCCTTAGACCTGGGAAGAACCGGCGAAGGAAACGCAGTCATCGCTTTCATAATGTCGTCTTTTAAAATAATTAATGTAAATTCAATAAAAAGGCTATCTACTAATTTTGTAATTTGAAACAAAACCTGGATCGAGCTTTCCAGTACCAGGTAGTGTTATAATTTTTCTTTGTGGTATCTATTTTGCCACAAAGCATTGCAGAAACACTACTGTGATCCGTTTTAAAGGTAACTGTATTCCGCGTAATGACTGAACAAATTCACATAGGCAAATAATAAACACTATATATTAACGACCTAGGTTGCCTAACAGTGTTATCTGGACAAATTCCATACTGAAACACTAGTTTCATTCGTTTCAGCCTGGAATTGGCAGACACCTGAATGTGATCTGGAAATAAATTGTCCATGCTCGGTGGCATTAAGCGTCATCACCACCGTCGATGTGGACAGCGTCGGATGGGATGAAAGGTCACAACCCCTAATGGATCAGGTGGTGTGCATTAGGGAGGTCCTATGTCCAGCAGTGGACTAACAAAGGCTGATGATGTATGTGTATGTATGTGTATTAACCTGAATGAATAATTGACTTTGAGTTATCAGAAATACAGTTTACATGATTAATAACTCATTATTCATTTACACGGGTAAGCATTTCATCATCATCAGCCTGTGATAGTCCACTGCTGGACATAGCCTCCTAATACATTATCCATTAGAGGGTTTTAGACCGTATCACCACGCTGGTCCAATCGGGTGGTGGTGGACCGACTTTACTGCCCATCCGACGCATGGATCATCTTACTTTTCAGACAACTTGTGATCGGCCAAATTGCCTAACAACTAGGAAACAACAATGAAAATTTGAGTCCCCGCAGGATCGAACCAGACCTCCGGTTTCTAAGCCACTAGCCATACCACTAGGCTAGAGGCAGTGAGGCTAGAGAGAGGGTAAGATTTAACACTCGACAAACTACAAAAGTCATTATTTGTTGTTCGTTACTGATTTTATTATAAAACTTCTAGTATTAATAATATTAAGGTAAAATTGTAAAGATAAAATGTATCGTTAAAAATCTACGATTGGAAATAAAGAGGCTTTATTTTAATTATTCATCTACAACTACACAAGATAAAAGATACTCAGACATCATTATATACTAACGTACTAAGCTTATAAACAATAAAAGTGATGTGTATATAAAAAAATAAAAGCCCCCATCCAATGACTTAGCGCGCCCAATGCCATCGCCCTAGATTCCGACTTAGTCAGTGCATTAGTCACTAACCAGTTGTACCCACGCGTGAGATAAAATAATGCAACCAGTATTAATCGTGAGCCGACCGCTTGTTTCATATCGTCATTCATGAATGTTATCTGCGCTGGTTTTACCCGGCGCCATTTTGTTATTACGCGCGTTTTTTATTATCTTTTAATTGTTAGTGCCTCCGTAGTTTAATGGTAAGCGCGTGTGCTTTAGAAACCGGGGTCGTGTGTGCAAATCTTTCGGGGACTCGACAAATTATCATTGTTGTTTCCTAGTTGGTTAGGGCAATTTGATCGATTTCTGATAGCTCAAATGTCTAACAAGTAAGATGATCCATGCGTCGGATGTGCATGTAAAAAATCGGTCTGCCCACCCGCCCGCATTGGACCAGCTTTCATAAACCCCCTAATGGGAAAGGGAGGCCTATGTGCAGCAGTGGACTTACACAGGCTGATGATGACGGTGATTAATTATTAGTTAAAAAAGACCTCTTGCTAAATCTAAAACTTCAGAAGGTGTAATTAATCAAATTTACTGCGATTATCTTATAAAGGTACAAGCTTCTAAAATTATATTGTTTAAATAGTATTTCTTTCCAATCTTATCAAATGAATAACTAGAATTATAAAGGATACTATGTTTTATAAAAAAATACAAAACAACTTAAAAGATTAAAATATAATGAGCTTAAAGGAAACCTTACGATTGTCCCTAAATATGAAACCCTTAAAACAGGCATATTGTTTTTCACAATTTTGAGCAGGATTATTTATAATTGATATAGCTAATAATGTTTTATTACATATAATAAACTATAAAGCGAACAAAAATTTTAAATAAAATGGTGAATAATTCAAACATAAAATAAAGGTTAATAAAAATGATAGACAGCCATATTTCAAGTCGAATGAGAAGCGAATAAATCGATTTTAATCAAAACTTAAGCTTGTAGCATTTCATCAAACCGGTTTTATTGCTATTATTACTTAAAACGTTTAAAAACATAGGGTTCCTAGAATAATCCATAATCCAACAAATGATAAGGAAAAGTGCAGAAATACTTGAAATAAATTAATATTTTAAGTGATATCCGTTTTTCTCCGTATTTGTTATAATGAATATTTATATACCGTTTTAATTTACATTTCACAAGCAACTGATTAAAAATATTCGTAAATCACTTACTTTAAGACTATTAAGCTTTTTTTATAACCAAATAAAAGAATCACTAAAACGAAATTGCTCTTATAGAAACTTTATAACGTTGAAGAAAAACCTTTTGTTTATTGATATATGAAGAGAAGTTTGTGCGATGGTAAGTGATACGCCCCGATAATAGGAAATCTGCTAGCCGTTTATTACGCCACTATTATCCCTTCAAACCGGAAATGGTGTTTGTAGAAAAAATAGGCATCGATGTGGTATTACCCCATACGGTCCCCAATGAGATAAAGAACTAACTTTTAATTATTAATTGTGTCATTAGACTATACTGTGTGGTCTTTAATGATTTGATTTTTCTAATAAAGGTATGACTTCATCGTAATGATAATCGTGATCGGCAGTAATGAAACATTCGGCCGCCCAATTACGTCGTCGTGTTTAGAAGACAGACTAAACATCTAGTTGACATTCCCCGACCCTTCTATTAGTTCTGGAAAGTTTGAGTACGCAAATAGACAGACATTATGATTGATAGCGTTTGTTTCTGTAATTGAATGATATTCGAAAATTAAAATTTATCTGTTCTATAATTAGTATCAATGTGCTCAATTGAAATTTAAATGTACACAGCTGATTCGTTATGTTGTTAGAGTTTTCGTTGTACTATTAGGTTAGTTTCAGTGGATTGAATTATGGTCCCGTCGAGTTTTAGTAATATTCCTTCAATATCCTAAAAGATTTCCTTTCTGTATTAATTTAGCAGTAGCAGAGATAAAGCTTACGTGGCTTTTGGCTCGGGAAATTTCATTTCTTGCAACGTAGTCACGACATAAACGAAAAATAGTTTACAAATTATATAAAAATCCTTATGAAGCATATAGCTTAACGTCAATTAGCATCATCATCATCAGCCTGTGATAGTCCACAGCTGGACATAGGCCTCCTCTAATACATCCCTAATCAATTAGGGGGTTTTGGACCATATCCCACAACGCAGGTCCAATGCGGGTTGGTGGGTGGAAAAACTTTTTACATGCCCATCTGACGCATGGATCATCTTTCTTCTTAGACTGGGTGATCGGCCCGAATTGCCTAAACCAACTAGAAAACACAGCTGATACAATGAAAATTTGTTAAATCGCCGCAGGATTCGAACCCACAACCTCCGGTTTCTAAATTACACGCCCATACGAATAGGCTACGAAGGCAGTCAGTTAAACAACGTCGATTATTTATATAAGTGACATATTTTTTTACTTCGTTTAAAAACGAGCAACATTCAGACATCTATCGCTGGTTCTCTTACAGTCATGTACACAATAAAATAGCTACAAAACATACCGTGCGCCGATGATCTCTGCTAGTCTACCACCAGGTAGCTCTGTCAGCACGTAGCCCCAGAAGAAGCAGCCGAGCAGGTGGTTCTTCTGCTTGGTGTCCCAGTGGTAGCGCGTCTGCTCAATGTGTTCTGGGTGCTGGTGGCAGAAGAATCTTATCAGCTATTATGATCGTGACAAACTAAATAGGAATTTGAATGGGAATGTTCCTAAATGAAGACATATTCAAATAATTTTTATTACACACGTTTTTTTTCCTAAAAGCTATCGAATGCAAAACACATTAATGATTTCTTTTGTTTACGAATGCTATACATACATTATTGAATAAAATGGCTTTACGGATTTTATCGCGTTTATTTTACATATTTAAATTACCGACGTTTCGAACACTTTCCAGCGGCCGTGGTCACGGGTTAGACTACCCCGTGACCACGGCCACGCGGCAATCCGTAAAGACATTTTATTTAATAACATTAATAATTGTCAATTAATCCCAAAATACAAAGCCGGCTTCAAAGTGTATATTCAGAAACTTTTGAATGCTCCGTCTCAACTTCATTTTCGACGTATTCTTTTTTAATAGTTCATCATCATCATCATCATCAGCCTTTTATAGTCCATTGTTGGACATAGGCCTCTATAATACACCCCTATCCATTAGGGAGTTTTTGGACCGTATCCCACCACGCTGGTCCAATGCGGGTTGGTGGGTGGACCGATCTTTTACATGCCCATCCGACGCATGGATCATCTTACTTTTCAGACAAATGGGTGATCGGCCCAAATTGCCTAACCAACTAGGAGACAACAATGAAAATTTGTTGAGTCCCGCAGGATTCGAACCCACGACCTCCGGTTTCTAAAGCACACGCCTATACCACTAGGCTACGGAGGCAGTTAATACTTATTCAGCTTAAATATTACAGATTTTTGAATGTTCAATAAAACCAGTTGGCTGACAAATTGAATCACATATATCACGACAGAAATAGCATTATTACACGTATTTAAGCCACGGTATGTAAGAACTAAGTAATCCCTGCGTTAGCATGTCACGTGTAAAGTAAAACCAACATTTCAACATGTCAAGAACATTTTTGATAGCGGCTTAAAACATCAGTGCTTCCAAACATACTGGACATTTAATCCTTTCGGATTGTAAAAATCAGCTTAATTAGGCGACCCTGTTACTGTTTTTCAAAAAAAAGCTTATTAAAAAACTCAACGTTTGACATCGAATTAATCTGTTACATGGACATATATATTTGAATTCAAAACCTATCTACTTCATCATCATTACCCCGTGTTAGTCCACTGCTAGACATAGGCCTTAATGCAAGCCTTCTCCATTACGGGGTTTCGTATAACTTATCTACTTACTTCTGGCTAAAACTTTATACTCGGGACAATTGAGCTGTGGAATTTACGTGAACGAGTCTTATGTCGAAACTTTGGGACGTATACAATTCTTTTATTGGTAGAATAATGGGCGATTATTGGAAATGGCAGTGGCCTTCACATTTAAGATCGCTTTAGATTAAGAAGCTAACACTCATTACAGTCCTTACGTAGGACTGTAATGAGTGTTTTTATATATAACTATATTTTTTTATTGCCTACGCAGGCAGACGTGTCCACCTGATAGGAAGTGGTCACCGATGCCTTTAGACGTCGGCAACATGAGTGGTATCACCAACACGTTGCCTACCGTGAGACATAGGGTGTAAAGTCTCTTTACCAAGTAAATATGTTAGCTACGGTGCCTTCAAACGGAACACAGCAGTGTTTTGACATTACTGCTTTGCGGCAGAAATAGGCACCGCGGTGGTACCAACCCAGACGGTCCCCTGTTAACGATGACCTACCACCAGTATCAAAACAAAGTTTAATTAGTATCCACTTAGAAGGAGCTAAAGTTAAATACATATAAAAAATACATCCGTATTACGTTAATTGGATAGCAACATCTAAAAATCTTTAAATGTTTAAAATTACTGTATAATATTACTAAAGAAACGCTAAAAACTTTTTTCACATTTTTTACTGGTTAACAATAAATCAAATAGAAAATACACATTGTGTGCTTGTCTCGAGCAAAGACATCGTGACTTTGAGAATGTATAAATTGCATACATTACTTTAATGAGTAATTGTACATAAATTGTTATGATGTATTATCAACATTATGCAATTGACGATTAATATGACGAATGAAACAATTTATCTCTGTGAAAGAAAAACACGTTCATCTTTAGACATGTTTATGAAAACAAATGTTTTTCTTTTTCCGTAATAATAACTTCGAGACAGGTAGAATATAAAAACGACTCGATAAATATGACAAAAATAATGCATACTCAGATGTTGCCAGTAATTTTCAATTTTTTTTTAGAAAATCATGAAATTACTAATTTTTAGATGATAATAAAACATAGCCTTAGTTACTCCTAATTACAGTAGTTATCGTCCTGAAAATATTCCGTCAAAATTGGACCAGCCATTTCCGATACGACAAAACAAACAGACAGACGGGCAGACAAAAATTTAAAAAATGTGCCTTAATTATAAGTATTGGTTATGCATCACTATGCAATTAAAAAAAAAGACTTATTTTTTCAAACAGACACACAGACACATTTATTTGCATAGATAAAGAGATTTATTGGTATATTATCAATAGCATGTTTAATAACAAAAAAACAACAGAATAATGTGTACTTTACATATAAAGTTGATATTATATAATGTTTTAAAGTTGTAATTATTTTGTGTAATATTTTTATATACGCAGTATATAAAATATGTATCATACCTGGAGCTACTATTCATCTGACTGCTGGTATCCAATGAGAATTTACGAACAAAGCCTAATATCGAACTGATTTGTCAACAAAAGGTGCCGTTTTAATGGTGTAACATCGCGTGGGGATTGAACATGGACGCCATCGACCAATAAGAAAGCTTCACTAGAAGCTCGTTCGTTCACATTTTATTTTAAATCTGGCTTAAGCATAGTTCACTATAATATCCTCTAACTTCTCTCTTTAATCACTATCTATTAAAAACAACCGCATCGAAATCCGTGCGTAGTTTGAAAGATTTTAGCATACATAGGGATATACGGACATAGACTTTGTTTTATACTATGTAGTGATGACTCTTTACCAACTTTATAATGGCCATTAAAGGTATTAAAAAACAAATTGCCAATAGTTGTCTACACCCGGCCTGTCTGTCGTCTAAAGTGGCCGATTTGGGCTGAATGAGAATAGCGAAACGGAAGCGGTGGCGTGCTTTAAAGGAGGCCTATGCCCAGCAGTAGACTGACACAGGCCGATGATGATGATGATGATGATGATGATGATGTCTAGACCCTCGTAATTTAATGTCTGCCTTAGGTACTGGTCCTAGGTTTTTAAGGTGATTTTATTAGGGTCCACCAATCAAACCCTCTCGATCTACGTCTACATCTTAAGCTGAAGCGATGCTTGCTCTGATATAACTCAATAGTTATCAAGCTTCAATAAAGCGCATCGTTGTTGTAAGTAAATAAGTACATATTTTGTTCTCTTGTATTTTTAGGTGCTTTTATCAAAAGGGGAGTTATCTAACCACCCTCTTCTACGCACCCTTTGTTATACAAAAAGCAATGAATGGCAAGAGGAGTTAACAATACACAAAAGAGACGATTCGTCGTATTAAAACTAACTTTCACCTAAATTTGGTTGCGCAAATGATACGAAACTAGCATTTTAATCAGTTAACACCTAAATGTGATGTTTAAATAATACGAGCATTTCACACTTGATCTAAACCTTGTACAATTACACTTTTGAGTTTGACTTACCTTTGTTTTCCAAATTTTAACAGTATAATAAGAAGGTAAAACCTAATTATTACGAAACCTTATGCATCCAGTGTCCTTAGATGGGTACGATTTAAAAGTAAAACAAATATAGGCGATAAATTGTTCATAATATAACTTTTATAAGTTTAATTACTCAAATTATTATATTTAATATGATAATATTGTTTAATTAGTTCATTAATACAGGAAACTGAATACGGCTCGGTTTAAACCCGTCAAAATCCCGTTAATACTGGTGTATATACATCTGATGTAAACAGCTATATTGAATCGATAAATGCAGTATCTTCCGATCGACCTGTAACCTTATTACACATATTTATGATGCAATATTTAATTATAATCAGTTAATGGAATAAACCTCCACAGTATAAGGTCTTGTTTCTAGCATTATGAACTATCAAGAAGCTAGTTCTTCCCAACCAAATTATACTTGTACACTTAGTGTTTTTATGAATTCTGGAACCACAATTACCAACCTAATAGGTTATCTATACAGAAAAATATAAATTTGAGTGTCTGTTAATAATATTAAAATAATCGCTTTACATAACACAATATTATTTTTGAAGGTTTGTCTGTCTGTTTCTTGTCTATCTCTGCAATGACTTATCCGAATCCGACGGCAGTTTTACTGGAAGATAGCAGATGTAACCAGGAGTAACTATAGCAACTTTTTTCTAACAAAAAAAACTAACAGATTTTTTGTGTATATCAGACAGAAACATGGCTAGTATATAATATAAATGGTTAAACGGCATTTAATCTATCGATTCGATATCAAAATATAACGATTGTTGATGGAATACCATTCTAACCAATTATAATAATAACAATTATTAAAATAATCTAACCAATAATAAAAAAATTTCCGTGCTTTCAGGCGATCGGTTCATTATTCAACAATTACCTAAATGAACTATAACATAATTTCTTATGAGACAAACTAAAAATTGTGTAATATAATACATACACGCTCTACGAAAGTATTTGTATTTTTGAAGACAATATCTCGCTTTGACGATGAAGAATTAAAACAATATTCAATTGCTAAACTCCAGACTAATAAAGTACATAGCTTTAATTAGTCTTAATGAATTGCGTTGCGAGAAGATTGAGTGACGACCGTTGTTAATATGAATAGTAGTGTATGTACATTAATGTCGTCTTATTAACATACCTCTAACCAAATAAAATCAGATATTCCGCTTGTGCCACATTTGCGTGACCAAAAAGGAGCAATAATTATCGATATAATAACATATCACTATTGGAATCGCAATTAAAAGAATTAAAAGGAGCTATGGCAAGCTAAAAAACTCATGTTATTAACAAAGGATTTAACCGAGAGACTTAAATATTTTATAATATTATAAAATAATACAAATAAGGAATCAATAAAATCATAGAATTACAGCACACATAAAACTGTTTTTTTTTAATTTTTAAAGCTTAAATATTAAAAAACAGGTATAAAATAACTTTTATCTCATTAAAATATTATTATTTAAGTTAATCTTTACTATGGCTATAGTTTACAACTTTAGTTATTTCTGTAGTTATAGAAGCCATTGTTACCTTAATATAATGTGGCTTTATAATGGCAACAAAATAATTTGTTAATTCGATTAAGTAATTTTCAAGTTTATTAGTAACATACAAAGATGCAAATCCTTTTTTCTTTATAATATTAGTTTAGATATGTATGTGTAAACTATTTTTAATTTTAACAACCTGTAACCTGCAGTCGATATCCACGATTTCAATATTATACTTCCGATTCAAAATCATTGTATACATATAATTGTTCGTATTGTTCTTTGTCTACGAATAAATATTAATAAGTATGACGTCAGACGCGAAATAAAATTAGGAGAATTTAATAAAGCCGTCCCCTTTACAACGGCTGCTGCGAACATCTGCTCGCATTCAATTAGAGATGAATACATTATAGCTGCGCTTAGACGTTTTTTACTATAATATTGTTTAGCTCTGTCATTCTGTTTGCTTAACTTAATAAAATTCACAAGGGAATCTTTTTTAACTGTGATCGGTTGATTTAATTTATACATAAATTAGGACAATACAATGAAATTAAAGAGTTCAAAGGTCCCATAATTTCGTCAGAAGAAACATTATTTAAGTATATGAAAATTTGATTTTTCAAACTTTTCCATTTATTAGTTATCCTCCTTTTACACGTTTTAAAAGAATATTAAATATGATTTTAAATGAGTTTCTGATGGCTTAATGTTTGAAGATTATGCTTTCCCTTACATTTTTAATGTTTCATACCAGTCAAGAAGGATCAGGAGCCTACGAGCACTAAATAAATAAATAAAGGAGCCAAAACGTTTAGCATCACTACTGGTGGATCACAACAACCATCAACCAAGTATTGGATTTGTTACCCCTATTGGACCAGCTGGGGAAAGCTATTGAATAGATCGGGCATCACATGACCAGCCTGCCTTAGCCCACAGCTGGACATAGGCCTCCCCTAATGCACGCCTCCTCCATTAGGGGGTTTTTGTACCGTATCCCACCACGCTGGTCCAATTCATTGGTGGATAGGCCGACTTTTTACATGCCCATCCGACGCATGGATCATCTTACTTTGCAGACAATTGGGTGATCGGCCCAAATTGCCCTAACCCAAATTGTCCCCGCAGGATTCGAACCCACGACTTTCGGTTTCTAAAGCAAACCCCCTTAACTAGACTACGGAGGCAGTTACTAGGCTAAGCAGGCAGATCGAACATACCTGCGTGACATTCATAGTGTTGGTCAAATTAGCGACGGCGGTCACGTTGTCTTTCTCGTCGTAGATCATCTCCACGATTGCGATGGTGAGGTTCACGCGCAGAGCGTAGTTCAGCATGAAGCCGAGCAACACCATGATGTTCAGCACTTGCACGCATGTTAGGCAACCTGCAAAGGAATATGGCGTCAGTATCGAAAACTGCGAAGAATCTATTTATTGGAATTTAATTGAAAGAGGCCTAAAGCAGTGGACTGATAAAGGCTGATTATGATAACGAGGATAATATGATGCCATGTTTAGAAATTTATGATGATGACGATGATCATATGATGACCGTAAATTGTAACTGAGCAGGATGGGATCTGCAAGTTGTTTCTGTGTTCTTTAAGTCAGTGTTTCCGAATGATTTTTCTGAAATCGACGACGGTTAAATATCCAATTCTAATGTCAAACGAATATGAATCGAAATAAAATCGATATAGATATTAAATGTTTCCGAAACGCAATTAGCAATGGCGTTATCTCGTTCGATTGAGCCGGTCGCCGAATCACTGGCAATTGTGAATACTTCCAACTGGTGCCTTTGGCTCGGAAAAGTGAAGCGTTTTTGTTAGACAGCTGCCAACAATAGTCAATAACTGAAATAATAAAAACGCCGCATATTTTCAAGCCCTTAGTTGTTTGTGTATTTTAGTTTTAATTGTGTCGTTGTCAGTAAATTCATTACTATTTCTTGGTTCCGTTATTTGCACACGATCATTAAGTTTACCACAATATTATTATAAAGAGGAAGTTTATTACGTAAGGCCTTTTACAGCACGACACATGCCTTGTGAACATAATAATGATTGTTATAAAGATTGCTGGTAAATTAAATAAAAATAAGTAAGATATTTTTCGCTGTAATTAAATTTATGACGTAATTAATATTAAAAAAACAAAAGTATCGTGATGATAAGAAAATCTATCATATTTTTTATTTGTTTTAGTTTAATTTATGTGTTTGATACCAGCAATAGTATTTTATTTAAAAATTATCTAACATCAAATAACCTATAGAAAAAAGATTTGCGTCTCTTACGTATGTGTTTAAAGGCGGTAATTGAAAAAAAAATGTTAAAAATAACATTATGAAAATAAGAAGAATCATCATCCTTTACATGAAAATTGGGTGACATCCAATGTTACTTGGTAACAAGACACAACAAGTAACAGTTAATGGGTTAAACGCCTACTGCTTATAAGAACTCATCCATACCTTAAACTTCTATCTCATATCATTATAATGATCTTAGTTGGTACGTCCAACATCCACGGGTGCTTCAAACATTAATCATAAGTTGACAAACGCAAGACTACTTGTGCAAGCAACAAGTTTCCGATCGCACAAAACAAACAAACATCACAAGGACACAGCAATACCGTTACCACGATATTGGCGTATTTTAAGCAAATTGCGAAACATGTCCATAAACATGTTGGCATTCCACATATGTTGGTAAGTCTCAAAACTGGTTTTGCTAAATTTTACGACAACAATACTCCGACACGTTTCGATACGTTTTCGCAATTTATGTCGAACGGTAAAAATACTAGTTTTGGAAATATTTATGAGGATTTTTTTTAAATATCTTATGCGAGTCGTTTTGTCCTTGACCTCCTTTATTAGAAGCAAGGTTATTGTATGCTAAAAATTGCGAATGTGAGTGATTAATAACAACTTAAGACTGTTACTAATGTTTATTAAAGTCGTTTTCTTCCTGTTAAAGCCAATTAGAGGAATTTATTGGCTGGCGACTCCATCTGTTAATAGCTTAAATGATTCAAGGTCAACTTGACCTGGAATTAGATCAGTTCCAGTGTGCGTCTAGAATTTTTTCATGTTTTTGCAATATCACGCCTTTTGGACTGCGGCCAACTCGGTGTAAGATAAACATTAAAGATAACAAAAAGCTTTTGCTCGAAAACTTTAATGCATTTTTCTTTCATCGCGATACGTTCCTAATTAAAGCGCTTGTTTTAATTCGTCGGCAATTATGCTACAATCACTTTTAAATGTTTATATAATCTAAAAATACACCAGCTGAATGTCAAAATTTTAAAGTTATTTAATAGTACGTCATAAGATACACGTAATTATTATTGTATCAATAGACACGATAAGAAACATATAAACAATGTATGATGCAAAAGCCTAATGACCTAAAAGCGTTCTGTTTCCTCATTGGTCAAACATTGCGTGGTTAATGTCGAAGCGCGGCGGAGACCAACCCAGTGAGTTTACCGCTATCGATCAATTTATTTATGTATTTTGTTATGTCAATGTGCTGAAACTTCTGATAAGAAATACTCGGCAAAACTCAACATTTATGAGAAATTTTGATAGCTCTTTAACATTACCAACGATTCCTAATAGCCAATAAAATATATTTAATATATATGTATATTAATTAGTCGAAATATTACATCGATATTATTCACCGGTTTGAATACCTGAATACAATTGTTAAGTCACAGCAAGTTGCATACTGCGTATGTAACATCGTCGAAAAAATAAATAAATAGATTAGGATTAAACAAATTAAAATAAACCTAGTATCTATTTTAATTTTAGATTTCTATTTTGCAATTAATAAAGTTCTAATTTTATCTTAGAACAATTACAATAATTTCGAGTTTCAAATGTATCGTGTCAAATATTAAGCGGTAGATAGCGATTAGGTACTGTACGAAAATAGCGGTCGCGAGCGATGTTTCCAGAATAAAACTGAAGCCCAAATGACTTCAAATTTACCATTAACAGAATCCTATTACCAGGCCTTCGTTGTCTGCACAACTACAGCTAGAAAAATATTTCTTACTGTAATGTAAAACTTGTAATGAGTTTTATGGGCTACTTCGATTAGCGCTTGGTTTTCATAGTAATAGGATACAAAATGCAAATTTAACTCTGTGGCTTACATCTTATGGCGGATAAAAACAAATCAAAAGGGCGACGCCAAGTTATTCATCATCATCAGCCTGTGTAAGTCCACTGCTGGACATAGGCCTCCCCTAATGCACGCTTTTTCATTTTGGGGAGTTTTTGGACCGTATCCCACCACGCTGGTCCAATGCGGGCCAGGACTGCAATGGGTGGACTGACTTATAACATGCGATCGGTCCAAATTGCGCAGACCAATTAAGAAACAAAAATGAAAAATTGCTAACTATTTCAATGGCAAGAAAATTGCATCCATTCTTCAAGTTAATTAATTTATTAAACTAAGCTTTATAAGTTATGAAAGTGCGTCTTCCACTAAGAAAGTATTCAGATGTGAAAAAATGCCAATTTTTTTAATGTATGATAGGACGAGACAAGTAATGATCATGTCATTACTGAATGGAATGGGAATAAATAAGCCTAGCCCTTAAGAAATGCAGCATGAAACGCTACTAATTCGCTCGTCGAATCTGTTTATTAACTACTAATTCAAAGCAAAAGAAACACCGCGGAGGTATTTTCTCAGTCGGCTTCCAGTAGGACCTATTGCTTCTAGATTTAAATCTTACCGAAGAGAGCTTGGTTGATAGCCACCTTTCTAGTTTTGAAAAGCTCCAATAAAGCAAAATTAAAAAAGCTTCTAAATAAACCGGGCTAATTGCTATCGGTCACGTTAATCCCAAGTTCTTCCAAATATTGCACCTAGCTATTCTAGGGCCAACATCAGATGGACACTTTGTCTCTTTATCACGTTAATCTCAAGTTCTTCCAACTATTTCACCTAGCTATTCCAGGGTCAACATCAGATGGACACATTTTCTGTTTATACGTAATTTGGTTGGGTGCATATATCGCCGATTTTGTACTAAAACGTAATGAAATTCGGCAGTTTCCCCAAAGTTTATTCGCGCGACTGCCACGTCGGTTATTTGGCAAAGAGTCGCGGCGGAAATAGAATAACGTTTTGATTGCCTTACTCGACTCGTGTTGCGTTCGCGGAGTCACTTTCATTCGACCTTTTTATAATGCGCTATAAATAGATACAGCGGACGATGTTGAAGTGAAATTGGGAATATTGCAATTATTTATTTATTCGTCTATCTTTGGTTGATGTTTTTGTGCGCTTTTACTAGGATACGAACGAAACTATAAGATGGTTTAAATGTATTTCTTGTTTGAAACACGGCCAACTCTTACTAACCAATTAGATACATAGCACGTCGTAGTGGTTGAGGGTGAACAGTTTGTATATTTTTATTATCTTTTGTTTTTAAATCTCACTAAAGATTTTTTAAACCACTTTTTTGTATTTTTTATGTAAAACTTATATAAAACTTCCTTACCTCTTTAATTTTGTAATATAACAACCGTGTTACAAAAATCAGCTAAAAATATCTATAATTAGGCTAATCAAAATAAAGAAACGAATTAGCTTTAACATGGAAAGCACTCCTATTTGTTTGACTACCCAATTTTTCATTAGAAGGAACGCCATTAGTTCTGGCGCCTTTAATTGCTACTAGTTTCAATGTTTACCGAAATTAAATCCACTGATACATATCTGAGCAAAAGAAGATATGATTTGACCGTATCATTTCTAAAACTATTCACGTACACATATAAATATCACCATCATCATCAGCCTTTGATAGTCCACTGCTGGACATAGGCCTCCCCTAATACACCCCTATCCATTAGGGGGTTTTGGACCGTATCCCACCATGCTGGTCCAATGCGGGTTGGTGGGTGGACCGCCTTTTTACATCCCCATCCGACGCATGGATCATCTTACTTTTCAGACAATTGGGTGATCGGCCCAAACTGTCCTAACCAACTAGAGGAAAGCAGACAACGAAAACTTTGTTGAGTCCACCTGCAGGATCTAACCAACAACTCACGGTTTCATAAAGCAAACGCCAACTACCACTTCGAGGCTACTGGAGGACAGGCCTTGACACATACTAAATTTACCTTAGATATAAACAAATTGCTTTAAACTATAGTTGCAGTGGCAGTTTTACCTTGCTCTAAAGCACTTCAAAAAGCAACCGTGTGCAAAACACACGCGCAATAACTTCTGCAAACGATTACACGACCCCATTACAGGAAACGCGATAAGGTGGCCTTTCGACTGCGATTGTTGTTTGTCTAACCAAAGTTGTTAAGCATTATCGATGACATCAACTGTAAAAACTTGTGAAATTATTTAAAACTTTAATGCTACTATGGAATATAAATAAATAATGAATGAAAGTTTAAACACTAATATTTTGAAACAAAGTACCCACGCAATTAACCTACGCCTTATGTATAGATATAGTGAGAAAAGTCCCTCCATCGTAATTTTTTGGAAAGTTTCTTATTTATTGTGCTCTCCAGAGCTTTAGTATCTATAAATATTTAAATTACAATGGCATTACTCACTGTGACAATAAACAATAGAGTTACATATTAATGGATTTAAAAATATCACTCATTTAATACGATCATTCATTGACATTTCGAGTGCCATCGTATTCCGATAAAGTTCTGTGTTGTTACTATTTGACGGATGTTCGATCGACATCTTTGTGACAATTCGTCGAAAAGAGAGGAAATATATATGTGGCAATGGTCTTCATCTAGAAGCTAGATGTATAACGCCAATTGGTTGTTATGGATTAATTAATGTTTTCATTGATTACGCTAAACAATCTAAAACATAGCGATAGTTTGATTGATCAAACTACCCTCGTGTAGATACATAATTTTATTGTAAAATTAACCAACACTAAGAAAATTACCACAGATTTTAATTTTTTTAATATCCATGGGTACTTATAGGAAGGAGTACGCGGTTACAGGTTTAAAGTTCTTGACTGATAAGAGCTTACCTTTATGTCTGTTATATCTACAACCGATACAAAAAGTATTGACATAACAAAATATATAAAACTCATAGAGGATTTCGTTTTAAATAAACGATACACATATTTCTAAATAATTTTATCGAATTCTAGTAAAATAGAAACCATATAAACACTCAAATTGTTTGTTTGACACGTTAAAAACAGTTATAATTTAAAATAATACTAATTAAAAATCGCATAATTTAAATAATTGATTTCTTACGTCTTTGTAACTGTTTAAAAGACTGCCAAAAGAGGCATACGCGAAATTATTTTGACAAACTCATAAAAAGTACAATAACAGGCGACCCTGGACAAATCCAAATATCTGTCTTGTATACAATACCACGTAAACGCGAGATCGTGCAAAACCACTTATTCACTCGAATTTCCGAGTAGCGTTCAATGCAACGCGGCCCATGGAGTCAATGCAAGGTCGGGTCTACATCCGGCGACGCCTCAACTCTCGTGCATTTCCGGCCACCTTGACAATGGCAAGATTTATTGTGCCATTGTAGTATCGGCGCCAAACAAGATTTGACTCAAACATGTTTAAGAACTATAAAATGGTTGTTAATATTATACCGTTACACCTGACAAGCATTATTTAACTAGGAAATTACACACTGTATGCATAATTATGTCCCCTACTTCGTTAGATGTATTTTTGTTAAGGTTAAAAAGATAAAAAATATGTGAAAGTCGCTGAAAAAACGCTTTGGCCCTTAATAGAGACTCTACATTCAAAAATAAATGCAAATAGTGCAAAAACCATTTCGAGGCGCTTATCAAACAGCTCTCGTAACACGTGTTCAAAAAAAACATTAAGCATTTAACAGTCATACTTTAACCAAAGCAATCCTGTGATACTTGCAACAAAGCGACTTTGGCACACAAACTGAAAGGGTCCTTGTTAATGGACGTCCATCTGTACGCATAGTTCTACTAGTAACAAAGCAGTGCATTATGACAAACAATACGATACGTTTCTCTCAGGTATAAATCTACGTAGGTGCTGTGTAATGTTAAAAAAAGGGTCGACAACAAAGTAACGTGTAGCAACAAAGCAAAATACATTCAATGATTGATATATCAGTAGTAATTCATCATCGATAACACAAGACGCTGCAACTTCATTGTCCGAGCATAATTTCGCTAAATTATTCATCTATTAAACAGTCATCATCATCAGCCTGTGTTCGTCCACTGCTGGACATAGGCCTCAACCTAATGCACACCTCTATTTTTAGGTTTTAATAAACAATCGCAAATTAATATTTATTTCACAACATTACTTAATTTAATCAAGGAAACTTTCCGGATGTCATCACCAGCGTAGATGAACCTTCGATAAGAGGAGTGTTAGTATTATTCAACGAGTTATCACATCAGACACGAAAACTGTTATCGTCATGCGACAAGCTTATCTTAATAGTCCGTCTGCAGTCTAATTCTACGGTCGTCTGAGATCAGCCATATAACAGATTGGGGGCAATTATTTAGTTTGTTTACGCAATTATTAAATTGCACTAGTCACTAGGATTTATTAGAGTTAATATTACGCAGCAAAGCAGTTATGTGTTGCGATAAGATGTCACGGCCATAGTGCCGTTAAATTGTCTATCCAGACATCAAAATCGGTTTAGCAGTTTAGTTTGTTTCAACGACAAACTTTCGCTCAAGTTAATTCTGTATGGGTAAGAAGCCGATGCCATGGTAGATCGGGAATATAGCTAGATGAAAGCTAAGCTGCTTCCGTAGTCTAGTGATATAGGTGTGTGCTTTAGTAACCGGAGGTCGTGGGTTCGAATCCTGCGGGGACTCAACATATTTTCTTTGTTGTTGATCACCCAATTGTCTGAAAAGATGATCCATGCGTCGGATGGGCATGTAAAAAGTCGGTCCACCCACCAACCCGCATTGGACCAGCTTGGTGGGATACGGTCCAAAAACCCCCTAATGGATAGGGGTGTATTAGGGGAGGCCTATGTTCAGCAGTGGACTATCAAAGGCTGATGATGATGACTAAGATGGATGGCACCGGAGCTGAGCTGGTCTGATCACAGCGTGATCAACGGAGATGTTTTTGCATCATAACGTCAAAAATTTTGTTAATTTCTTATTAATATTAATAAATTAGGTCCGAAAATAAAAACGATAGTAGTTGATTACGGAAAGCGTTTTCGTGTTAATATTTGTGAAATTTATTTATCATATAATAGTTGGCTCGACTAATAAGTATAATATTTAAACGATAGCCCTACGACCGAACTTTACTCCCTTAAAAAACCCCTAAAAAATCACAACAACTAGCTTTTGCTATCAGCCACAGTAGTATTCTTACACTACTGACTGTGACAGAATCAGACAACTCCGTTTTACATTTCTGGTCGGATTTACATAGTTCGTAAACAGAGCAAATAATGAAACGTCCTACATAAAGCATAAAGTCTACCTAATTAACGATAAAGCTAAATTACTGAAACAAATTGCACAAGATAATGCTTAGCGTATGAGCATTTCATTGTCGTTTTAATAAAAACTTTAAAGCCATCTAATTCCGTTGTCTCAAATTCAAGGTTTTCCGAATAACATTACGGATTTTTGTGACAGGTTTATCTTTTTTGAAAACTTAAAAAAAGAAAAAAAGAAAAACTTTTAAAAGAACATATTAATTTAATGATTTAACAAGTACAAATGGTAAAAAAAATACTTACTGGACTTAATGGATTTTATCGCGTTTAATTTGTTTTCAATATTCCCGTCGTTTCAGAGAATTAACAGGATCGATGGACAAGGGCAGACGGAAGTATTAATAAGCATTATTGACGTACATTCATAAAAGTATTAGAGACTAAGTAAATAAATAGTCGATCAACTTTAAATAAGGGTCATCCATTAAATAAATGATGCGTTTAAATGACGAACAACGCTACAAGATTTTATTATTTTAACTTGACAAGATTTACGGCTACAGTTAAAGAATAAACCGTCATCATTAGATAGAACATACATTAACGTAGCTTAATGTATGTTCTATCAAGCGAAAGCGAAAATCTTTACGTTAGCAACGCTGTTCGAATATCCTTCAGTCTTTAAACATGATTTATTAATTTTCTTGTTTTACCGTGTTGCTATCTGAAAGTGCTTGTTTTTAAAAAAAAAAGGTAATGACAAAAACGTGATGTTAACGGTTAATTGAGCAAGAGTTGAGAAACGTACGAGACTGAGAAAACACGTACACAAAAAAATAACAAATGATAATTTTGCATGCTTTAAATACTGGTTGTCACGTTTCAATTCATTAAACGTTAATAAATTAATTAATAAATAAGAATCGATTTTAATAAATCGCTGAATTTCTTTAGTGTTAAAATTGTATCTCTAGACGAAACCGTAAACATTATTCTCATAAAATACAATCCTATCGAATTGTATTGCAAAATACACGCTATTTATAACATGTGACACGAGGCTACCGCATTCAATAAGCATTTTTACCACATAATGGATAGTGACGATTGCCTTACGTATTTAGTTTATGGTGCAAACCGAAAGGTCGTAAAAAGGGTCATGGTTGCCGCTGTACTTCAGCTAAGTAAAACCTCTAAACTACAACTAAGCTCATAAAAGACGGATCTAGTAAAAGTTTCTTTTGCCCGTTCTTCTCCGGTCAGAGGCGTCCTATTCAGAACCCTTGTGACAATAAATAAGCGGTGTTATACTTCTACATTGAACAAAGAGAAATGAATGACAATTGCACTTGAATGTCACCCATAGCAATGAATTGACGGCGCACGTCTATATAATTAATGAAGTGTCACCAAGATTTCAATCACTGAGCAACAATTATCTAAAAACAACGCAATACGTACGGCGCTATTTAATTGCCATGTATCCGTTTAATATTTTGTATTGCTTACGCGAATACTATGCATGATAAATAATGCATATTTTACGTATTTTATTATCGCGTTTAATTACTTTACAATTATTTAAAATTAAGTACACCCGACGTTTCAAACCCTTCCCAGGGTCCATGTCGGTCCTGTGGCAATAGTAAACTCGAATCGAATTTATATTACATAACATATAGCGACTTCATAAAAGAACATTTACATTGTGGACAGGCATTGTATAATGTTAAAATTGCACCATATACTACTTACTGAGATCTAACGCTCTAAGGTAAGCTCTAAGTCGTATACATTATCCATGTCCAAATCAGAGCCTTATCCCAGGGGTCGGTAACACAATTTACCGTTAAACATTTAGCCATAACGCGCTAGCCGTTCAGCTAACCGAAAGCTTTTAGTTTGCGGCCATTACTAACGGTGGGTACGACTCATTGTTTACCACTCTGATGGTGGCCTTTTATCGCCGCTGAGCAGGCGTTTTGTAATCGACCGGGAGGCTGAGGTGCTTGTACAAGGCGCGGTTGCATAATACGTTTGTTTGTCGCGATGGCAGAATGGCCGCCTCCGTAGCCTAGTGGTAATGGCGCGTGCTTTAGGAACCGAAGGTCGTGAGTTCGAATCCTGCGGGAACAAATTTTCACTGTTGTTTCGTAGTTGGTTAGGGTAATGCAGGCTGATTGTCGATTTACCCGATTGTCTGTAGTAAGATGATCCGTCGAATAGGCATGTGAAAAGTCGGTCATGCGCCTGATTACTCTACGGTCATGTCGGTTACCCGTTCCATCGAACTATGAGAGTCGAGGTAGAGTGAGTGCCCCTGTGTTTTGCGTACATTTGTGCACTATAATGTCTCCTGCGCAGTTGGCTGATCTCTAATATAGATCGGCCGCCGTCGAAGAGCATCGACTAGGAGGAAATTACTATTATTGTAAATATAATACGAAATTTATAAATTATATTCTTTGTATTAGTACTTATATAAGATAAATGGAGTTTAGTAAATGTTTATGAATAGTATTTATAAAATTTTATCTCAGACTTTAAGCAGAGAAAGCTCGGTAGGCGGCGTTAATAAATATGACATTTGATGGGTAACAAAAGAGACAATACAATAATAATTTATTTGAACAATATTATCAACTTAGCTTACATACATGATACACAGACAGACAGACAGTCTGTCCCGTGACCTTATACCGTGGGGAGGGGTCTGAAACATCGCGTAGATATATAAAAGTAAATAAAGGCGATAAAATCCACTAAACTATATTAATTATGCATAGTTTATTCGCCTAAGCAACAGGGAGTATTAACTTGCACATTTTGAGAACTAAAGCGAGTGCATCTCGAAGAGAGATATTTGCAAGCGGTTTGCCGGAATGCAAACTGTCAAGTACGTCCAAGTTCATTTAAAGCAACAACTGCCTATCGCAGACTTTGATAGGTAATGACAACGGTAAGTTGCGGCGGCCACATTTCAAGTATAGAGATAGGATTTCTTTACTACTATATCATTACACTATACCCTGCTTACTAAGCACCTATCCAATGAATCTGTAGAATCACCTATGAATCTGTAGAAGGTAGCTAGGTGCTACCTATTCATTATTATATATAGATACATTTTAACAGTTTTTTTTTAAGATCATTTGAACAAATTAGAATCTTCGTGAGTCCTTAATTTAGCAATAATACAGCATGCAATTTACACGATTAAAAAGGATATTACTAAGCAGCTGAGAAAACAACAACGTCGTAAAAGCCATGAATAAAGTATAAACAAGGATAAATAATATTGCTTGAAAACACAAAATGATTACACGGATATTTTTTAAATACAGGACAAATAGCGGAATAACAAGCCGCATTCCTACGACAAGGGCGTATTGTTTACTAGCAGGTGAACGTTCTTCTTTCCCAATAATCTTTCGCTACAAGCCGTCACCGATGATGTTTTTACAAATTTTCTGTTAATAAATAAAAGCCGTTGCAATGATGCCAATAGCTTGAAAGTCTCAAATCACAAAAATCCTATAACAATTATCACATGAGAATTAACTATCAAATTATTTGAGGACGTTACAGAGGACGTGACTGTCATATTTTGTTCAAATCACATCGTACTTTGGTTTTTGGATATACAGATCTACATAAAAGTTTATAAGTATACAATAACTTTTTCATCTTTCTCACAAAACGTATGCAATCAAGTGCAGTGAACTACATGTCAATACCGAAAAGATGTACAAATCAACCTGGGTACGAAATCTACAACTAAAGATCTATAATGTCACGCAAACGTTGCACCTAAATAGTATATATTTATGGATCTAGTACTCGGGCATATAGTGATAGTTGCAGTAAAATGTCAATGTCCAAGATGCGGTTTGAGGTCCTCGAACGGATTGTGCATAAACGCCGCCTATTCCTGCACTAACCGGTTAAATTAATCCTATCCGGTTGTCAATGCTGAACCGTTTCATATGAGGAAAGGTGACATTTTTAAATAAATAAGTCACTTTAGTTGTCCACAAGAATTAAGTGAATGGTAAAGTATTACTTTAATAAGATATGTGAATTATGATTCATACATAAGTAAGTATAAGGTCGTTGATGATTCATACGTAAGTTAAGGACAAGGTTTAAGTCTGTTAAGTGCACTTAAGTTACTTTAGTCATTTAAATAAATAGAAATAATATATATATATATATATATATATATATATAATACGTGTAACGTCGGGAGCGCATTATTTGACTTGATATGAATCAATAGACGAGTAAAAAATCCTTATACTCTTAATTTACATCTCATTTTGAATCAAAACTCAATATTATTAGAAAAGTGGTCACCCTAGCCCTATTAAGTGTTTATTCCCAAGAACTCGCAAACCAGTTCATATATAAATAGTTGCGTGGAGCACTTTCTCTCGCCTCCCCCGCAATCCTTTGCTCCGTACATTAACAGGGTGACTTGAGAAAATAAGTAATGATCTATGAAAATCGTTTAAGTAAACATTACGCTTTTACCTTTAATGAAACGCTCTACTACATACAGTATACTTTTAACGGATATTATTAAATTGTAGGTGGAATGAAGGTTTCATGTACTTTTTTAATAAAATCACCGTTATTTCATCATTTCATTATTCATGTCACGAAATATATTTTATAGTTAATAAAATTAAAATAATTTTCTAAAAAGGCTAAGGTACAAATATAAAATATCACCACTGCTCGATGGCGATTAAATTTAAAAAATATTTTTATAGCTTTTTATTCAGACGGTAAAAATGAAGAGTGGTAACAACATGTTAAAGTCGTGTGTACAACGCTATTGTCCTAACCAACCAGGAAACGACTACAACTATTATACAAGATAATTATTATATAGTTCGTGTATTTTTAACGCTGTTTCTTCGCGGGATTCGAACCCACGACCTCCGGTTTATAAATCGAGGGGTCAATACCGCTAGGTCACGGAGACGGTTAGATGTTAAGTTATTAACCACCGTCAGACTAACATCGATAATTTTGCTTGGTTTTCGTATATCTGTCAATATTAATTAAGGTTAACGCTCGATCATGATTATAATTTCATTTTAGCAATGTTATTTAAAAACAATCACTAAAGATATTAGTGTCAAATCGCCACTGGTTCAAACGGGCGCATTTTTTCACGACACACTAATTATTAGTGCGTCAATTTATCGCAAATTCGATTAGAGACCGAGTAACTGTACATCGTAGCGTGTCAGTATCGATTGGCCAGTGACAGCTTATTTAACAGCTTATTTCTAATTGGAGAACTGGAGTACCGAGTTGTATGTACCAGATATCGATGTGAATGTTAATGAATCCGTGTCATGTCTACGATTATGTATCGATAACTGAATAACTGTTTAGCTCTCATTAGTTCGCGTGATTTTTTTCTTTTAGATGTTTCTTGAATGACAAATGTTATAAACAGAATATACATTTCAAATGATAACTGTTGACATTAGTTCTATAAATCGAAAAGTAGTAATATATGTTTATAGAACAGATTAAACTGAACTATTCCTCTAATATAGAAGATTAATTTACATAATATATTCCCTTAATTTCCGATCCACAACCGGACAATGACTAAGTGACGTTAAGATCTTGGCGAAGTTCATCCATCCCTTTATAAACGAAAGCAATACGTTTTATTACTTTCGTAATATCTAACAGATTAATTTAATAATAATACTGCGCTAGTATAAATAACTTGGACAAGAAATAATAAAAATACTTTTGTCTGACAATGTACTGCATTCATGTGAAATGTCGACACAATGGATATTCCAACAATAACCTGTCGGTCACCGTTCTCGTCTCAAGGGTGAGAAAACAAGTTTGGCGTTACAAGATTGAATTCTCACGCGGTTATTAGCAAACTATATTGTAATTTCACAGGATACAGAATTAATGATATCGTGTATTATTAAAACATATAATGCTGAAGTGGATTTATCTAAGACAACATAACTTTAAAAACGAAACCCATTGAAAGACAATAATAGTTTTACAGTCGACATAGGGCAACAGCCTAATTCATTTTATAAGGGTGAGACTAAGTTTGGTATATGAAAACATACGAGGTTTTTCTTTTAATTTAAGATAAAACTCTTCATTTTTCACGAAAAATTGTACTCCTCAACAGTAAACGTCCAAACAGGACAATTTGCTTTAAAATAGGCTTTTATCGAACTAACCGTATCAATTATCGCGTGAATGCGAATCGCAGACCGAGCACCGGAAGCGGCCATTACGGCGGGATTATGCGCGGGTTTATTTCCAAGATGGCCGGTTGCCAACTGCCCACACGTCATCCGGTCGGCCACGACGTTGCCAAGTTACAATAACTTTCCATACGTGGGCGCGGAATGGCAACAGATGCTATCGACATTATTGTTTCCGATGCGTTAATGGATTCGTTGAGTATTACGCGATATTGCATACGTACTTTTCGAAAAACGGATACTATACAGAGAGTCCGTACAACGAATTAATATTATATTATAATTGAACGGAAGGAGTATTAATAAGCTGAAGTGGCAGTGGACGGGTCATAAAACCCGCCGAACTGACGATCGCTGGAGTCGGAAAGTTCTGGAGTGGAGACCGAGGCAAACGTAGCGTAGGACGCCCTGCGGCAAGATGGAGTGACGACAAAGTGGCCGGTGTGGGCTGCATGAGAATAGCCGACGATCGGAAGCGGTGGCGTGCATTAGGGGAGGCCTATGTCCAGCAATGGACTGACACAGGCTGATGATGATTGAACGAAATCTATATGACAAACCGGTGGTAGGTCCTCCGTCTGGGTGGGTACCACCGCGGTGCCTATTTCTGCCGCGAAGCAGTAGTGTGAAATCACTGCTGTGTTCCGGTTTGACGGGCGCCGTAGCAAGCGTATTTACTGGGTAAACGAGCCTTAACACCCTATGTCTCACGTTAGGCAGCGCATTAGCGATACCACTGGTATTGCCAATGTCTATGGGTGTCGGTAACCACTTCCCATCAGGTGGCCTGACTGCTCGTCTGCCTGCGTATGCCATAAAAAAAATTAAAAAAAACATATCTCGACCCAAGTTAAAGGTGAAAATCTAAATAAAAGTGTAATGCCTCACGGTAGATAATGGCGGCAAAAATTAACAAAAATTATAAATTTATGGTTTCGAAGCGTTGATTAAACAATTTAAAAGCGTCCGACATTCTGGCGGTAAGCTTGCGAAATTTTATGTCCGATTTAGTTTCGGTTCGAGAACTTTTCTTCATTTTAGCGATATTAAAAGTAACCGCGGTAAAGACTTTAACTTGAGCCAGACATCACAAGAACACAAATCGGAAAAAGAAAATATGTTTCACTGAAATCAAAAAATGATACATTATTTGATGAAAACCATCATACGCATTGGCTTCTGTAAATGCTAGTATTTATTGAAGTTAAAAACATCAGTTTTAGCTTCTTGTGAAGACTGTCAAACTTCCGTTGTCACCTCTAAGCTGGACATTTACTATGCAGCCTTCAAATCAAGGAACATCTCTTCCCCCGCGCGTTTCGAACCCACTACCTCCAATTATGGTAGAGGGCATCTCACTTCAGAGGCACCTATCATGTTTACTATTGTCCTCCCTAAATAAAAATCCTATTCCATTTCAACAATAATTATCATCATCGTCAGCTTGTGATAGTCCACAGCTGGACATAGGCCTCCCCTGTTACACCCCTATCCATTAGGGGATTTTGGACCGTATCCCACTGCCCTGGTCCAATGCGGGTTGGTGGGTGGCCCGATTTTTTACATGCCCATCATACGCATGGATCTACTTGCATTTCAGACAATTAGGTGATCAGCCCAAATTGCCATAAGTAACTAGAAAACAACAATGAAAATTTGTGCAGTCCCCGCAGGATTCGAACCCACACACGCCTATACCACTAGGCTAAGGAGGCAGTTCAACAACAATAATATCTCTAAATAATCTCAATATAACTTCAAACCCTTTTTACGGTTTACACTTAAAGTTATTGCAATAACGCTCATAATAAACCTTTATGACAACACATTTTCATAATCCAACGACCAGTTTTATCTACGTACCTCTCGGTTAACCTCCACTTTCCCTATAACATCATTTACGATCTAGAGATCTAGACCTATATAGACGAAGGTCGACGGAAATAACATGAACGCGTTTTAAAACGACGAATCGTCACGATTTGCCAGATCATTACGAATTAGAAAGTTGTGTAGGCGCAAGACAGGAAAACGTATAGATTTTGATCGTATTTTTATGTTCCTCAAACTTGATGCGTGTTATTGGCAAACCTATGAAGAATATACGACAAGGTATGGCTAGCTTATTGCAGTTTAAAATGTGCATTTTACAGTAAGTGAATTTTTTCGTAGCTCGGGTATTAAAACTGTTGGTAAATAAGTATTAGTATGCCATTTTTATCCCTAGTTACGAAAGTAGTTATAACATCAAGAAAATTAATCAGAATATCAGAAATTAATCTTCTATTGAATTCTCAAACAAGGTTTTAATTGTAGAGATTCTTTTTGCAGGAGATCGACGGAAGCACTAACAGCGTGACAATTTCTGCCGGAAAGCAGTAGTGTGAAACACTACTAAATGTACAAAACGTGATAACTTCAAACTTATTTGTATTGTTATTTTATTTAATAATAAAAAAGTGTTATTATTTTGCTCAAAAAATATTTTACTATAAACTATTTATATTGATTTATTTATAGTTTAAAACAAAGTAAAACTGCACTTACCAGTAAAGTTTCTGGGAAAAGACTTCTCAGTTTTAGCCATGGCTTTGGAATGATTTGATATCTGAAATAGACAAAGTAAATTAAACTAATGAAATATTTATCACGTATTTAAAAATGTTTTGTTACCATCTAAAACCAATCAAACGGAGGAAAAGGATTAAGAATTTTAATTGCTAACACTAATTGCTTAATTACCGAGTAACGTTCCTCGTGTAACGGTCCTAATCATTAAAATGATATGCATATCATGTCTAAAATGGTACTATATTAATTAGCTATACAAATAAAGAATTCTAAACCGACTATTTTAGTGGGAGATCATCTGATCTCTCAGCGTTCTTGTTTCGATTCACAATTCGGCGACACCCACATTAATCTCAAAGCAGTGATCTTAATTCATTATGACACGACACACGACACAAAAAAATCCGATCCGATAAGCCAACTGGGCCGCGAATTCGCCTAAACATTAAATATGTATCGCGGTCATACGCTTTATTATTAGTATTACACTTGTCGATTGTTGCCGGTCAGAAATTTAAATACACCGTTAAGCTCGCAAGACGTCTCGCTGGCCGGCGCCGGCACGGCGTGTAACGGCACGTTCCCGCGCTTTTCGACACGCTATTACTGACGCGGACGCGTTGCAATTTTTTTTTCTTTTTTTTACTCTAATGTCAGTTTGGTTATGTTTTTAAACGGACATTGTCTTTTTTCGTACTCGAGAAAACTTATATTTTTAAAAAGACTTAAACAAAATTAATATTTGTAAAATATTATGCATTATTTATACTATATCAAGTACCTATATATTTATTTTTTCTGAATTGTAAATGCGAATCATATTAAATTTCTTTCTATTACTGAATACTAAGAATTTCCAGTGTATCGTGAAAAACAAGTGTGGGTGAGATACGCAATGAATTTCGCAGTTCGCAAAATCTATTCTTGTGGACCGTCTCAAGGTCAAGTAATACGTCAAACAATGTTAGCACATCGATCTGGCAATATTTTACTTTATGGGCTATAGCGAAATATCTACGCATCGATTCGATAAGGTGCATTTAGAGTAGACTTGCCTTTATGACAAAATAGACAGGTAGAATTCTTGTAATATATAATACATGCGTAAATATATTAGAACATTTCAGTGTTCTAATTAGAACCATAGTTAGAAATATACGAAGCGCGCAGATACCTAGTTGCTTGATCACCAACGAAGGCTCGAGGCAAAAACCCATAGCAAACTTTCATAAAAAACGGAAGAATTAAGCACATGTATTTTAAGATTCCTAAGAATAAGAAGTATAATTAACAACCGGACATGTTACATAACAATTTTATTAGACTGGTAAATAAGAAGCAAAAATATTTATATTTAAGGTATCCAATTTGCAATGGCAATGAACACTTCCGTTTATTGAATTATTCTTGCAAACTTTCTGACGAGAACTGTCGTTGTGCTAATCCGAGAATATACGGAAAATATATAGGTAATTCAACGCCAATGTCACAGGCGATCTTGCGAGGTTTTTGCCCGCCTTTATTGAGGTTATAGTAGACTGTTTGTCGTTAAAAACAAATAGACTGAAACGATATTCTACACTTCCTTGAAATGCACTTTCCGCATTGAAAAACTTGGTAAATGACCCAAAAGAATTGCATTTTCACAATATACATCGTAAATTCGTAATGTAGAAAAGGAATGTGGCCATATAAGTAACATTACATCGCTTAAAGAACGTTAGACCTTTTTAGCAATACGCTCACGTGTTACATAGCAAAGAACAATGTCTGAGCGACGTTAAACATGCTAATTTGACGCATGTTAATCGTAAATTGTTACCTGACAGGTCAGTTCCTCTTTGTTGCTTAAAAAAATGTGTTAACATGACTATTAAAAATAATTGAACAGTCAAAGTTCACTACTTTATGATATTTTTAATTTTCAAAATCATTGCTTAATGAAATGCATAACAATGTGCACTAGATGCCGGGAAAATAATAACTACTAACACCCCAATAATCTCCGTCGTAATTAATTTTATATAAATAACACAGCTTTAGTTAGCAATAAGCAATAAAGATGATATTGAGGGAAACATAGATAGACGTAAATAATTATTATTTAAAATAATATAAACGTTTTCCATTATCGCTTTTGTTAATAAAATTGAAGATTTTTTTAAATTCGTACGCATGAAATGCTTAATGATTCTATTCACAGATTACACGACGGTTGTAAAATCGCATAGTACGTTCGGAAGTCAATCGCTGTACGTACCAACATTAACATCGGTACCTATTTTTGCATAGCAACTTACGTGGAAAATAAATTAAAATCTTATACATGTTGCTTATAAATTTAATAACGTAATTTTTAATTAAATTTATAAATAAAGTATAATAAGGTTATCTTTTTGTATTATAAATTTTTAGATATTACAAAAAATAAAGTAATAAAGTAAAAAAGAAAAATAAAGTAACAAATTAGAACGGTACGCTTAGATTATGATAAGTGAGTAGGTATTAGAAGTACTATACTGTAATAAAGGTAAAGTAAAAATTTAAAGTCATAAATAAAGGTATTCATTAGGACAGCTGTAAACGTTACCTTTTCGAGCATTGTAAAAAGCTAAATGACTAGTTTTCAATACAATAAAATGTAAATTTAGATGGAGATTACTTCTTTGAGATTTAAACATTTATTACTATATTAATTATGTGTCTTTAAAGTTAATGTGCAAGCTTTTCTGTAATGGCAGTAGCAGCCGCATATTAGTATATTTTTATGTGTACTAAAATCCTCTGAGCATTATAAAAATTACATGAAATATGCAAAAGTAACTATAAATGTAATAGGTTCTTCTGATCATTTGCTTCGTGGTATATTTTTATAACAATAGTTATTTTAAAACCGATGCAACTGGTATGTTTCGTTTTAAAGTTTAATAAAACCCACTCACCTTATTATTAAACACTTAAAATTATATGTAATACACTAAAAGGAACAACACACGAATTCTAAACTACACTATAAATATAACTACTAAAAGTGAAAATAATTTAATACTTTTAAAATTAGTATGACACGAAAGTAAACGAGTCGAGGAGAACGCACACCCTATACCGGCAAGCGCAGAAACCCGACTGACGCGACATCAAGCGGTGCCTCCGCTCAAAATACATATATGCGACGATACGTTTCGTTTCATTAAGATTGAAAGAAAAGTAAGCAATACCTTTTAATTTTTTATAGAATAGTAAAAAACCGTAACAAATAAAATTATTATAATAATATTTCAGTTGATACTAAATAGATTAAATTAAGTCATGCCAATTAAATATTAATTTCTAATAACAGCACATTCAGTGCTTTCAAACGGTACATATAATATATTACAAACTTGATATATATCATTATACAAAATAGAAACTTTAATTTAACAAAGTACTTAAAATAAACTGATTTATTATAAAATAAAAATTATCTTATTTAAACTAAATATATAAGATAAGGCACTGACTTAAAATAAAAGGCGCGGCTTAACTGATTATTAAAAATTACTACTAACTACTAATAAACATTTTCATATTTAAGTACTAAAGTTACATAATAAATATTTTCATATTTAAGTACTAAAGTTTGTATAATATTTTTTACGTTCAATTCATAGATACTGTAATAACATATGCCGTTATATTTAAAATTAACCCAATTGCGCAAAATCTGTCCATGTGAGTTATGAAGAACATTTTGATAATAAATAAAACTACCGTCATTTTAAGAAATCATGATTACTTTCAGATTTTAAATAGACAATTCATTAGTCGGGTGGGTCAAAGCAAAACGTAAAGTTGTTCCGGTAATCCAACATAATTTAATAAATATATTTTTTAGTAATTATGTAAATTAGACAATATAATTGATTGAATTATCCTTATTTATTATTGACAGTATTACAAGTGTTATATTATTTTTAAAATAAATATTTACAATGGCGTCGAATTTCTTATCGGTAAAAACTCATTTAACTGAATTTAAAAGTAATTCGGACAAAGACACTATGAGTGAGGTGAGTCAACTCTAAAGTTATTATTTTCGATTAACGGCAGAGATGTTTAAATAATGTGTAACGTATTTTACCCTTGAGCCATCCGCCATGTTGGGACTAATATTTCACAACTTATTAATTTTTCCATTTTAAAAACTTAAGGCTTCCGAAAGCGGCACCAGTAACTCAGTGACGTCAGCAGAAGATTTGCAAAAATTAGCAGTCATACTTGGGCTGAATAGTGCTGAAGATGTTTACCAAGAACGATTTCGGGTGGACAGGCGTCGACTGGAAGGAATGTTGGCTGGTATATGTTTTTACTTTCTGAAAAAGAAAAAACTGGACGAATAGTTTATTTATGATGTAATTAACCGTAACCAAATATTTCAGAAAATTTGGAAGAATCGCAAACTGCCCAAGTGTTCTTCCACAGGGTAAGACATAGTTATACTTAGTTTTCTATTTATATATTTTTTTAGAATGATATTTAAGTGAGTTATTTTTATTACAGGTAATGAATGAAACAAACACACTTATAAATTGGCCCGCACGATTGAAAATTGGAGCACGATCGAAAAAAGGTAAATAAATTTAAAAAAATGGTTAAGATTTCAGTTGGTTAAAATGTAAATTTATTTTTATTAATATTTTAATTTATTATATTCCAACATATAATTAGATAACTTGCATAAAACATTAATTGAATAAAATAAAATAAAATTTTCTAGTAAAATTCCAGTAAACATTTTTGAACGCATAACGTATATTTTCAATAATTTTAAAATTTTGGCGCGCTGGCGCCAAATAGTTAGAGGTGCGCGCTACGGCGCCAGCCTGGCGGGAGTCGTAATTCATTTCAAACATTTTCACATTAATGCATACATAAGTTCGTTTCGTTATTAATTTTTTAAATATTTTTTATATGAAATAATTATGTTTTTAACAAACGTTGTGATGAATTATTGTACAAAAAGATTAAGGAAATAAGATGTAATAACTTTACGGCTTTATTAAATAAATTAGGTGCGTTTTACTGCTCAAGTTGAATTAAAATAACGTTTTAATGTTATCAAAGTTGAAGAAGGTGAAGATGTAAGATTTTATTTTTGTGTAGATCCTCACGTTCGCATTGCCGGCAGACCTGATGATGTTAAATTGGCCAGGGAAAAGATTATGCAAGTATTGGATACCAGGGTATGTATAATTTTAATATTTCTTCTGGTGCAATAACCTTTAAAAGCTTCATATGTTTGTTGCTTTAGTATTATTATTTATATTAATTATGCCCGATATTGCTTTAAAATAAGTTCTATTAAATCGATCGGGAAACATGTTTCTAGAGAAAGTTAATGACAATTTTTTTTATAGAAAATATTTCGCTGTCTCATCTGTGTTAGTTCAGAATTATTCCATAAATATATATATTTAAAATTTCATAAATATACATAAAAAGCAGGTAACGTGTTATTCATTATTTTACCGTGGTAATTGTAAGAATATGTCGAGTGCTATTTAACACTGCCTAGTACTCTGTAAAATACACATATATTTATAGTTCTTATCCTGTTGTATTCTAGTATGCAGGGCGTTTATTAAAAATAATATTCATGACGCTAATCGGCTACCGGTGAAAAGAAATACAAATGGTTGTATTGATATATAACTATGTATATAGTTAAATAGGTATACCTAATTAAATCATGGAATCATGACGCTTTGGCCCTTATTTAGTAGTCAGTATGGAGTGGTTGTACACTACAGTTACTAAAACTTTTAAAGCTCAGGCGGACTGATCTGACAACTTTCGGTAGTGTCGTACTGAAGAAGTCCATTAACAACCTAGTTTGAGGGAACGTTAGCTTCCTTCGAACTCCGTGTTTAAGAAGCTCACCATAGACAAGAGTCTGGAAACATAACATCTTGAAATACAATAGATACAATACAATAGTCCATTCTCGTTTCTCTTTTCTAAATAGCTTTACTGTAATAAATTTATCGATTTCCACTAGCAAAATTAGGCTTAAGTATCCCATCGTATTAATCCTAACGTACCCTAATCTCTGAGGACGATAACAGTGAGGACAATAGCAGGTCCAAAAAAATATCTAGATCTAGCGTTGTATACAGAGCATTTGTTAAATAATTATACGTGATAAATTCTATAAAACTGTATTATATTTCATTTATTTATAACCGCGTAAGAAATAGAAAGTATTAAAGCATCCGATGTTGCAATAACCACGCGTTTGGCGACAAACACATAAATATTTGCGCTTATATATATAGAAGAGATTCCCACCTAAGTATTGACTCATCACGATATCTCTGTACCCATAAGGCGTAGCGACTTGAAATTTGGTAGGAATATTTCTTTTGCTGAGTAGAGGTCAGCCAAGAACGGATTTTACGAAATTCCACCCACAAGGGGTTTGGTGGGTTGCTAGTACCGTATATATGTCGTCCACATTACCGTACCTATATATAGTGTTTGTGTGAATAGCGTATATATTATTGCAATAACGTTTGAATAAATATAGATGTTGCGAAAAAAAATTATGCAATTCAAGTATACAAATTTTCGAGAGTCCATCAATAACACCGCGTTTATTATGTCATGGTGCCTGACAATAGTTTTATCATCAGCCTATGTCCAGCCGTGGACTACAATGCTGGACATAGGCCTCCCCTCATGCATGCCTTCTGCATTAGGGGGTTTTTGGACCAAATCCCACCACGCTGGTCCAATGCGAATATTAGGTAGACCTACTTTTTACCAAATCTCATGTCAAAAACTGATAGCGCCGCAATTGTACGTATTCTTAATGGCAGACCGCGGCCATCTTGTTTCAATAACTCTATACCTAAGTTGGCTGATCTAGAGAACTCAATTTATATTTAGTATTTATATTGGAGTAAAGGCTTAAATTTGCATTGCTTTCCGGGGCTGATATATATATACCATGGTACCGCAAATGCCAAAGAACGTCCATAAATAGTCTTTATCAACCGACAATGAACTTTTTACACGCTGATCCGTTGCCTGGTCATTGTTCTATTGGGGCATATTATGTATGGGTACGCATGCCAATTAGAAATCAAAAATAACCCAAAGTTACGCCCTGGCTCGATTTGAACCCAATTTTTTTTTAAACTGATGTTATGCTTCCAGACTCTTGTCTTTGGTAAACTTCGTGTAACACTAAGTTCACGGGATGATACAGTCCCCACGAACTCGGTATTGAACCCACAACTTCGATTTGTAAAGCATGGACCGTAATACCACTAGGCTTATATTGGGAGGCTGTTTGGCTGTTAATGGTAATCAGCTGGTGTGGTTATTCCTTACTTTTTAAAGTCGTTTATTAGCATTTGTATTTCTACTAAAAGACTATTGATTCACTGCTCGAGTCGTTATTATAACCTTAAATATTCATTTAATCTTTGTGCACGAAATGTACAGAGCCGGGCTTAATGCCAATGGCATTTTCTGCTAGTTAACCTTTTGGTGATGCAAGGATAAAAGTGCACAGATGCAAATATATTAATATTATATATTGAAACTTTTATTAAAAATATATAACTACAAATAAATATATAAAATACTACACATCCTATATAAATTGGACATATGAACTTATGATTAATATATTTTACATTAATCATATTGAGCTATTGATTTATGTAACATTTAAAGCAAGTATAGAATACTTAACTGCCTCAGTTGCCTAGTGGTATGGGCGTGTGCTTTCAAAATCGGAGGTCGTAGGTTCGAATCCAGCGGGGACTTCACAAATTCTCATTGTTGTTTCCTAGTTGGTTAGGGCAATTTGGGCCGATCACTCAATTGCCTGAAAAGTAAGACAATCCATGCGTCGGATGGCATGTAAAAAGTCGGTCCACACACCAACCCGCATTGGACCAGCGTGGTGGGATACGGCTCTAAAACGTCCTAATGGATGTGTTACGGGGAGGCCTAAGTCCAGCAGTGGACTAACACAGGCTGATCATGAAAGAATACTTATATAACAGTAAAGGGTTTTTTTGTAACATTTATACTTGTTACAGAGCAACCGAGTCACAATGAAGATAGACGTCAGTTACACCGACCACTCGCATATCATCGGAAAGGTACGATTGTTCTATTACTTGTTTTATTTTCTTTGTTTACTGTTATTTTTGTTCACTAGGGACAATAGAGACTTGAGACTAAAAAATTGTTTTATACGACTTGTAGCGAGAAAAAGCACATAGTTTTCAACTTCCTTCTTTAGCTTAAGCTTAATTATTTCATTCTATTAAATGGTGTCTTCAATTATTTGTTCCATTTAATAGTTATTTTCCTAATTGATAATTTACTTATTATTCATATTTAAATTTACCTATACAATAGAAATCTCACATCTTTTTAAAACACTTCACAAAAAGTTGCTGTTATATATTAACAGGCGTTACTTTATTTAATTTTCTTTCAACAATTTCTATTTTCGATGAGTGTGATAACGTTATCTTTACGTTCGTCGAGCTTAAATTTATTAATAATAATATGGAACAGTATTCATTATAACTCTTAGCATCTGTTAGGAAATATTTAAATTTGCCTTCGTATTACTTTTAATGTTACATCTAAAAGTGCATGTATTATACCTGTGTTCGAAGATTAGCGGCGGTAACAATGGTGTTTTGTATACATTTTATCTTTTAATGAACATTTTAATTATAGTTCTAGTATCTTATGTAACTTATTAGATAGATTAATTGTGAGCACTTTAACATGCAAACGTTAAGGTTTAAGCAATGTAAGGAACCTTTTTTTTTTATTCAACTACTTTAATTAATTACCACGATCGTATAGTACGAAACACTTAAAAAAGAACTTTTTTGTCACATTACTTTATTAATACCAAAAATACACTCTATAATAATCGTTACAAACACAGTTATTAAGAAAGTCTTAAGCTTACGTCCGATATAGGTATATTCACGTGTACGATTAATAGAAGTCAAATCAAAAATCTATGTTTTCTGTATAAGATCTATTATTAAATATTTCTATGGCTCTATTATATATTTTTGTGTATTTTATTATATTGACTTGTTAAAGGGTAACAACCATATCAGTTTTAGTGAAGTGTAATCTGTAATTACCCGGATATGTGTGTAATTCAGTTGTATTACACAAAGCATATAAAAAATATATCTTTCAAATAAAAAATAATATTCTAAATCGGTGCACTCTTAAAAACTTTGAAAATACTTACAGAAGTAAGAAGAAATATTTTTGAATACGTTTAAAGCGATTTCATCCTTTCTTAACCATGCCCTTATCTCGTTTAATTGCTTTGTTTACACCATAACAATTAACTAGCTCGTAATAGTTAGGAATTTGGCCTTGAAACGATACGCGCGTGTTATATTCTATGGACTATATTATTTTACAACCCGCTTGTGTGTACTACAGATTCCCATGGTTAATGTTGTTTAAAGGTCATAGATTCGTTGCAAAACACTTGATTAAGGCTTATTATATCGTTAAAACAGATTACACAAGCGTTATTTATACTTTTGACTCCAAATTAATAGCTTAAACTAGAAAAAAATATATGTTAAGAGATAAAATTTAAGCAGTAATAACTGAAGCAGGAAATTCTTTTATTTAGTTTAAATGAAGTAAAATACAAGATTACTTTTATTTAAATAAATATTTTGTCGTTTAAAGCGTTTATTTGTTGTGCCGTGGGTTCTGTTAAGGATTTTGAGGTCTTGATCTATTTAAATCTAGGCTTTTTAGCTTGAGGCGCGGACTGGACTAAGAGAATTAATCAAAAACAAGGGTAGTTTGTCTTTTGAGTTAAGACGCTATATCGCTTGCGGGCAAGTAAATAAAAATGATCTATCAATAAATATTTGTGATGTTATGAATTTGCTCTTAGAAGTTGATGTAAACATTTTGTTTGAAATTAGTTAAATAAAAATCTTAAAAGTCTCAGGAAAAAAGCAAACTAGAGGATTGCTTAATAATAATATTACTTAATTTTAGGCACCAGAACTTTGTGATCATCATTTTTTTTTAAGTATCTGTTTATTGTTAAGTTTAAGTTAAATAACTTTTTAGACAGTTAACAGTTACACAGTTTCGTTTATTATTTGTTTTACAATAAATTCTAAGTGCATAGCAACCAACTCCGCTTTGAATCGTGGCAGTAGAATAAATAGCTCATGAGCAAACAATGCGGGTGCGACCTGTTTGAATATTTTACAGTACTTGATATTCTGTTAATTAGAAATGCAATGTTACCATTTTCAAAGCGTTAAAATTGTTTAACGATATAGAAATTGTCGATTTTAATTACCGCAAAGTATAAAACCGAGTCGCTTTCTGTGTCCCTATATCCTTATGTTTTTTTTTTATGGCATACGCAGGCAGACGACCAGTCGGGCCACCTGATGGGAAGTGATCACCGACGCCCATAGACATTAGCAATACCAGTGGTATCGCCAATGCGCTGCCAACCGTGAGACAGTGAAACATGGGGTGTTAAGTCTCGTTTACCCAGTAACATACATGGCTACGGTGCCCTTCAAACCGGAACACAGTAGTGTTTTACACCTACTGCTTCGGGCAGAAATAGGCACCGAGGTGGTATCCACCAAGACGGTCTCCTGTAAACAGAGGACCTACCACCGGTAAATGTTAAATCGGTAATGTACCAACTGTAAAATGCTTAAATCTTTCAAACTACGCGCGAAATGTGATTTTTTAATAGATAGAGTGATTGAAGTGAAAGGCTTATATGCATGCATGCTTAATATTGTAGGTGTATTTTCTATCAGTATGGCTCCTGCGAAGCAGGGCGGGGTCCTTTAAAATTATAATTGTAAGATTGCTTCTACGCTTTCTTACAATTATTAAGTTAAGGTTTACGTTGTAATATGCTTTGATTTTCTTTTATAAGTCGTGGTGAAGATCATTTAAACATTGGTTCATAGCTCCGGAGTACTTTAATTTATTTTAATTTGTCTATTCTAAGTTTGTTAACTGAAATTCACGGTGGCAGGTCCCTGCTTACTGGAGACCGTCTGGGTCGGTACCAGCGCGGTGCCAATTTCTACCGCAAAGCAGTAGTGTGAAAACACCACTGTGATCCGCTCTGAAGGAACCGTAGCCAGCGATTTACTGGGTAAACGAGACTTAACATCCTATGTCTCTCGGTAGGCAGCGCGTTGGTGATAACATGTATTGCCAATGTTTATGGGCGTCGGTGACCTACTTTCCATCAGGTGACCCTGATTGCTCGTCTGCTGCGTATGCTATAAAAAGCAAGAAAGGGCTTCACCAATTAACGTCAATTTTTTTAACAAAAATAGCTTTTGTTAATATTTTATTTTCAAATAGCTGTTTGCCAGATTCTCGATAGTTTTACAATCCCAGTATAATTTTTATATACGTTCATTTACGTTTAATTTCGTATAAAAATTATTCGTATGAAGTAATCATTACCAGTATGTTGTGGGTGTAGATTTGTATATTTATTTGTATATAGTATCTAGGACCATATGATTGATGACATGTGAAATGACGTTTTATTTAAGGCATGGTCATATTAAAAAGTTGTGATAATTATTTTTTTTAAGCGAATACTACACATTATTGAATAAAAGACTTTTCCGGAAATTTTCCGTTTATTTAACATTTTTAATTCTCCGACGTTTAGAACAGTTTTCAGCGCCGTGGTCATAGGGCAGACTCTACATGTATAATCCGTAAAAAGTCCTTGTTACGGATTTTAATATTAAAATAGTTGTAATTTTCAAACAATTGCTTCCTAAAAAAAATAGTCTCATCTTTCAACGGTAATAACAATACGGGCTCAATTATTTCTGATGATCTGGGTGGACAATATTTTAGTTTTCTTTAAACGTTTAAACATGTTAATGTACAAGTTATTAAAGGTCTTATAGGTAATCCACAATAATCCTTCACATTTTATAGAACGAAGTTCTTTTGATGTATTTAATACATCAATAATCCTTATCCAATAAAGTATTGTAAATACTATATAAATAATTTAAAATACATCAATATCTTTTTAAAGCGCTTAATTTCAATGAATATCTCTGAAGATATTGCTGATGTTAGCCATTGCTGAAGCCGGGGCGGGTCGATAGGTAAAACAAATAAATAAAACTGTAGTGGTGTATGTAAGGTAAAAATAAGTTTTTTCAATAATAACATTGTGATATATACCGGTGCATTTAGCAAAACAACATTTTTTGAGAATTTTTGCCTCTCCGTCTGTGTGTTTTGGCTAATCTCTGGAATGGCTGGTCCGATTTTGATGGGATTTTCACTGGCTAGTTACTTTAGACGGATTGAATGGTGTACTGCTTTTTTATTGAATAAAGTTATGATTATATATTGATTTTTAATAACACAGAGTTATTACAGGGTGGGCTGACGATAAAGCGCGTGATGGAGGAGACCGGCTGCCACATCCACTTCCCGGACTCAAACCGCACCAGCACCATGGAGAAGAGCAACCAGGTCTCCATCGCTGGGACATGGAGCGGTGGAGCGGCGAGGGCAAGGGTCAGGTAAGTTTCATCATTCATCATCATTATCAGCCTGTGACAGTCCACTGCTGGACATTGGCCTCCCCTAATACACCCCTATCTATTAGGGGGTTTTGGACTGTATCCCACCACGCTGGTCCAATGCTGGTTGGTGGGTTTCAACATTATTACCTCGTATTTACACTGTACATGGAGATGTGTGTTTGTTTATTATTAAATGAGTATTTTAGTGTAAGGAAGCAGGGGAATTAATAGCATTGATTGGTAATTATTTTATTGCTTACGCGAATATTATATATTATTAATAAAATTACTTTACGGATTTTATCGCGTTTATTTTACATTTTAAATCCCGACGTTTCGAACACTTTCCAGCGGCCGTGGTCACGGGTAGACTGAGATGTCAGCGTCTTTCCAGTGCTAAGCGGGTTACCAGATCTTAATTTTTATTAATTACTTTAATGAGTACAGATTAAAACGTCGAAACGTCGGGAATTTAAAATGTAAAATAGACGCGATAAAATCCGTAAAGCAATTTTATTTAATAAAGCATTGATTGGTATCATATGATTACAGCTAAAATGAAAAAGGAAATTAAATGCGCTATAAAAAAGCATTCCTATTATCAAATGCCATAAGACTAATAAAAACGCTGTACATTTTAGCGTAATATGATTTAAGACAAGTCTTTGTAATATATTTTTAAAAAGTTAGTGTCATCATCAGCCTGTGTCAGTCCACCGATGGACAAAAGCCTCTCCTAATGCACGCCTTCTCCATGAAGGATTTTGGACCGTAGCCCACCACGCTGGTCCAATGCGGTGGTGGCAGCCCACTTTTTCATGTCCATCCGACGCATGGATCATCTACTTTTTCAGACAATTGGGATCGAACGAATCGTCCTGACCAACCAGGAAACGCGATGAAAATTTCCACGACCTCTAGTTCCGAAGCACGCTTTAACTAGGCTACGAAGGCATTTGCTTAGGTAGAGGCTTTGAAGTTAGTCCAAGACTAATACATTAACTGTGGATGTTTCAGGCTCTGACGCCGCTGGTGTTCAGCTTGAGCTGCCGATCGTGGCGCCCTCGCAGCCTCTGCCTGACATCAGCTCCCTACGTGCAGCAGATACAAGAGCAGTACAACGTTCAGGTTACTTCACTTAAGAAACTGGTTTGTTTATTCATGTTTTATAACCGCCTCTGTTACCTAGTTTATATAGAAGCAAATTCAAATATCTTTACCTAAAATAAAAGTTTCCTTTTATTCCTTTCAAACATGCTACCACCTAAATCGAGAAGAAATTTATATTGTGTATGTTATGATTAATTGAATAGGTAAACTAGAGGGTTGCTAAACAATGTGTATGTATTGTAAGTTAATTTTAGTCACCAAATATAACTTTGTGATTATCAGTTTTATACTAAATATCTGTTTGTATTGTATCTTTATGAAACTACAGTAACTGTAAAGAGTTAAGTCACATATTTCTAAACGATCTGTCTCAAGAAAAAAAGCAAACTAGAGGAATGCTTAATAATAATATTACTTAATTTTAGGCACCAGATATAACTTTGTGATCATTATTCTTTTATTAAGTATCTGTTTATTGTTAAGTTTAAGTTTAATAACTTTTTGGACAGTTGACAGTCACCCAGTTCTGTGTATTATTTGTTCTACAATAAATTCTAAGTGCATAGCAACTAACTCCGCTTTAAATCGTGGCAGTAGAATAAATGAGCATGAGCAAACAATGCGGGTGCGACCTGTTTGAATATTTTACAGTACTTGATATTCTGTTAATTAGAAATGCAATGTTACCATTTTCAAAGCGTTAAAATTGTTTAACGATATAGAAATTGTCGATTTGTATTGCCGCAAAGTATAAAACCAAATCGCTTTCTGTGTCCCTATATCCCTATGAATGCCTAAATCTTTCAAGCTACGCAACGAAATGTGATTTTTTTCAATAGATAGAGTGTTCGAAGTGGAAGGTCTATATGCATGCGTGCTTAATATTGTAGGTGAATTTTCTATCAGTATGGCTCCCGTGCGAAGCAGGGGCGGGGGTCACTTGTAAAATTATAATTTCAAGATTTCTTCTTACGCTTTCTTACAATTATTAAGTTCAAAGTTTACGTTGTAATATGCTATGATTTTCCTTGTTATAAGTCGTGGCGAAGATCATTTAAACATTGGTTCATAGCTCCGAAGTACTTTAATTTATTTTAATTTGTCTATTCTAAGTTTGTTAACTAAAATTCACCGGTGGCAGGTCCCTTGTTTACAGGAGACCGTCTGGGTGGGTACCACCGCGGTGCCTATTTCTACCGCAAAGCAGTAGTGTGAAAACACCACTGTGTTCCGCTTTGAAGGGAACCGTAGCCAGCGATTTACTGGGTAAACGAGACTTAACATCCTATGTCTCTCGGTAGGCAGCGCGTTGGTGATAACAGAATTGCCAATGTTTATGGGCGTCGGTGACCTTTTTCCATCAGGTGGCCCCGATTGCTCGTCTGCCTGCGTATGCTATAAAAAAAAAAAACAATAAAAGGGCTTAACCAATTAATGTCAATTTTTTTTGACAAAAATAAAATATTAACAAAAGCTTTTTGTTTATATTTCATTTTCTAATAGCTATTTGCCTTTTTATATACGTTCATTTACGTTTAATTTCGTATAAAAAATTATTCGTATGAAGTAATCATTACCAGTATGTTGTGGGTGTAGATTTGTATATTTATTTGTATATAGTATCTAGGACCATATGATTGATGACATGTGAAATGACGTTTTATTTAAGGCATGATCATATTAAAAAGTTGTAATAAATTCTTTTTTTTTTAAGCTAATACTACACATTATTGAATAAAAGACTTTTTCCGGAAATTTTCGCGCTTATTTAACATTTTTAAATTCTCCGACGTTTCGAACAGTTTCCAGCGGCCGTGGTCATAGGGCAGACTCTACATGTATAATCCGTAAAAGTAATTTTATTCAATAAAATAGTTGTAATATTTAATTTTCAAACAATTGCTTCCTAAAAAATAGTCTCATCTTTCAACGGTAATAACAATACGGGCTCAATTATTTCTGATGATCTGGGTGGACAATATTTTAGTTTTCTTTAAACGTTTAAACATGTTCATTATGTAAACGTGTACATTATACGTTATTAAAAGTCTTATAGGTAATCCACAATAATAATTTTTATCCTTCACATTTCATCGAACGAAGTAATTTTAAGCAATACAAAATTAAAATTTCTTCTGATGTATTTAATACATCATTAATCCTTATCCAATAAAGTATTGTAAATACTATATAAATAATTTAAAATACATCAATATCTTTTTAAAGCGCATAATTTCAAAGAATATTTCCGAAGACATCCTGAAGCCGGGGCGGGTCGATAGGTAAAACAAATAAATAAAACTGTAGTGGTGTTTGTAAGATAAAAATAAGTTTTTTCAATAATAACATTGTGATATATACCGGTGCATTTACCAAAACCACATTTTTTGACAATTTTTGTCTATCCGTCTGTGTGTTTTGGCTAATCTCTGGAATGGCTGGTCCGATTTTGATGGGATTTTCACTGGCTAGTTACTTTAAATAGACGGATTGAATGGTATAGTACTTCTTTATTGAATAAAGCTATTTGATTTTTAATAACACAGAGTTATTACAGGGTGGGCTGACGATAAAGCGCGTGATGGAGGAGACCGGCTGCCACATCCACTTCCCGGACTCGAACCGCACCAGCACCATGGAGAAGAGCAACCAGGTCTCCATCGCTGGGGATATGGAGCGGGTGGAGCGGGCGAGGGCAAGGGTCAGGGTGAGTTTCATCATTTATCATCATTATCAGCCTGTGACAGTCCACTGCTGGACAAAGGCCTCCCCTAATACACCCCTATCTATTAGGGGGTTTTGGATCGTGTCCCACCACGCTGGTCCAATGCGGGTTGGTGGGTAGCCCCACTTTTTTCATGCCCATCCGACGCATGGATCATCTTACTTTTCAGACAACTGGGCGATCGAACCGAATCGTCCTGACCAACTAGGAAACGCGATGAAAATTTCCACGACCTCTAGTTCCTGAAGCACACGCTTTTACCACTAGGCTACGAAGGCATTTGCTTAGGTAGAGGCTTTGAAGTTAGTCTGTACAAGACTAATACATTAACTGTGGATGTTTCAAGGCTCTGACGCCGCTGGTGTTCAGCTTCGAGCTGCCGATCGTGGCGCCCTCGCAGCCTCTGCCCGACATCAGCTCGCCCTACGTGCAGCAGATACAAGAGCAGTACAACGTTCAGGTTACTTCACTTAAGAAACTGGCTTTATTTATTCATGTTTTATAACCGCCTCTGTTACCTAGTTGTATATAGAAGCAAATTCAAATATCTTTATTCAATATAAAAGTTTACACTTGTTTATCCCTTGTCAAACATGCTACCACCTAAATCGAGAGAAATTTATATTGTGTACGTGTTATGATTAATTGAATAGATGGTCGAGTGATTTAGGTTAAACTAGTTTACGAGCAAAGGATAAGAATTAACGTTTCGTTAGGATCTGGCAATCTCGCTTGACGCAATGGCAACGAGATACCTTATACCTAAGCCTGTCCAGTGGCCAAGGCTGCCCGAAAGTGCTTGAATCTTCGGGAGTTTTAATATATTTAAATGTTGGTGTAGAAATAAACACTGCTTTGGTACTACACCCGACTTTCACTTGTAAAAACGACGTGATATGTACATAATTTATAAATGACGTCTTTTTTACAAGAAAATTTTGAAATGTACTATTAATAAATTTAAGAAAGTTGTATAGGAAAGTTATGTTGAAGGTTATTATAATATATATGAATTTATGAAGGACAACACAGCCTGGTAATGGAATTATCGCTTTAGGGTTTTTCAAATTTGAAATACATATCTTATAACTGCTTAGTGTTAATATAAATGTATGTTAGGTTATTTATAAAGATAACATTAAAAAAAAACCTGCCGCAGTTTCTTTCGCCGATTCTTCTCAGGTAAGAGGCGTCCTATTCCTAACCGGTGATAGCTTCTTTGATCAGTAAGAGTGTAATACTTCTTTATTAAATAAATATTTTAACGTCATCAGCCTGTGATAGTCTACTGCTGCACATTTACATCTCCTAATATACCCCTATCCATTAAGGGGTTTTGAACCGTATCCCACCACGCTGCTCCAATGCGGGTTGGTGGGTGGACCGACTTTTATATGCCCATTCGACTCATAGATCATCCTACTTTTCAAACAATTGGGTGATCATCCAAAATTGCCCTAACCAACTAGGAAGCAACAATGAAAATTTGTTGAGTCCTCACGATTCGAACTCACGACCTCTGTTTTTAAAGCACACGCCCATACCACTAGGCTACATATAAATAATAAATATGTGCCGCAGGTGATGCTCCGCAACCGGCCGAAGCTGCACGCCAACCTGCTGGTGGTGAAGGGCGTGCAGTGGGAGGTGCAGGCCACCATGGAGGCCACCGGCCTGCTCATGAACTACATGTGCGGACCCTTAGCGGTGAGCCCTTCGTCTTCTAATATATTCACCCCAATAGTGATGCCCTACGGTAGATCGACTACGCAGAAGATATATTGCACGAGTGCTCTTTACTGTGATACTCCGATGGGCCTGATACTTTCATAGTCTGATGGATCAGAAAACTGATACGACCGGAGCCAGGACTTTGCATACTTATCAGACATATAAATCATGTTACTATACAGGCGCAGAAACAGCAAAAAGGGTTGATATAGCCCATACCACCAGGCTACGAAGGCAGTCATGATTCATGCACATAATAACGCCTCAAGTATCATGAAACTTCTTTCGTGGCGGTCCTATTAGCCGTTGCTTCACACATATCGCACGGGAGAAGCCTATGATTTGAGTCCTGGAGAAAATACTTGAATTATAGTTTTTTTCTTGTTTGTTAGATAGGCCGATAATCTGAGTGAGTAAAACTAGTAAGAATAATTATAAGATTCTTTAATAATAATTAGATTTTGACCTAACCACGTCTTATAAATTGATTCAAGATAGTAGGCACTCTCGAAAACTGTGTGCGCAGCGCTGCTCACGTAACGCTCTCCATAAGCAACCGTAAGAGAAAGTGAGAGGCACCCGTCTCTCTTACTCGTGCGTAGTTGACCTGCTTATGTGAAAGAGAGACGGAGAGAAAGGAAGAGGGTTCATCCTTCATCCTACTATACGAATCAATATTGACATTACAATCATTCTACCACTAAAAGACGTTGTCACGTATAGCTTTCTGCTCGTATACCTGATTTTATAGGCAACAATTTTTTTACTTGTATTCAATCAAATCAAATAGACGCCTGATGTTATTTCTTATCAATATTTTTTCGGTTATTGTTAATTTAAAACTTTCAAAATTGCAAAACTTCATTATTAAGATTTTAAAGGTTTTTTAAATTTAGGAGATCAGGGATATGCTACTGTTATTTTCAATTCTTACATTGTTATACCGAGTAGTTATGTGAAAACACCGTGAACGTAGTATTTGCAATGCAATTTTGCCTTCGGATAAACGATCGCGTAGTTGTGTGTGGATTACTTGTTCGATTATTCAGCTTTACTAGGCTTTAAAGAGTAATTGTACTGGATAGATAAACGGGCAACATTCAAATCGTTGTTTACACATAAATAATAGATAAATTTTCTCCTTTATTCTTGCTCATCAACATCCGATAACATTTTGACTTTAGACTTGTGTACAAAATCTATTGACTGTGTCTGTAACGTGGGTAAGAGCCGCGCCGGGCTAATCAATATGTATTGATGGCCATCAATACATATTGACTGAATCCACATGGCACATACCTCGTGTACACTGTACATGATGTACGTGTGTGTTGTTCAAGTGAATAATGGTGTTGCAATCGTTCATAATCATCATCATATCGGCCTAGAAAGGTCCACCGCTGGACGTAGGCCTCCCCCGTGAGGCGCCGAGAAGCACATTTGCACAGGTCGTCGCTTAATACGACAGCCATTCGCGACGCTTGTACCAGAGCCCGTACACCAAGTAATACAATCCCTAAAGCTATAACATTCGCAACGCTCTTTCCAGAGCCAGACGCAGGTGCAGATGTCGCTGGAGATCTCGCCGATGCACCACGGCGCGGTGGTGGGGCGCGGCGCGGAGCAGCTGCGGCTCATCGCCAAGGCGTCGGGCGCGCAGATCATGTTCCCGGACGCCGACGACCCCAACATCCCGGCGCTGAGGAAGAGCTGCATCACCATCACGGGCCGGATGGAGGACGTCTACGCCGCTCGGCAGCAGCTCGTGGTGAGTTAGACGGATGAAGATTGGAATTGATCTACCATTTGATGCAGGCAGTTTAATTAAAGAATCAACTGATGAGATATTGTGTGATTGCATAAATGGTGGCTCTGATAGACAAATTAGTGTTAGTACATTATTAAACAAAGGATTGTTTTGTATTCTCTAGGAAGGGCTGCTACGCTCGTCGTATGAAAGTTGGAATAAAGTTATCAGCTGATAATAATGTCTTCTAAGTCGATTTCGACTAGGGCGGGAGATTAGCCAACCACGCAGGAGACATTAAAGTGCACATGTATACGCACAACCACAGGTGCACTCCTATCTTCCTTTACTTTTTCATAATCCGATGGGACAGGAGACCGACACAATAGAAGATGAAGGAGGTGCAGGACCTACTTTTACATACCCATCGCACATGATTCATCTTACTTTAAAGACGATTCGGTTTCAGCCCGCTTTACCTAACGAACTAGGAAACTACAATAAAAATTGTCGAGTCTTCGTTGGATTTGAACTCACAGGCAGTTAAAGAATATTAATATGCGTGTAATAACACACCTCATATAATCTTGCAGGGCAGCCTACCTTGGTGAGTGATCTTCGACGTGGCCGAAGAGGCGTGCCGCGTGGACGCCGACTCCGCCGCCAGGATCTGCAGAAGCACCGCGTCTACATCAGCGTTCGGCGTAAGCCCGGCAGGATCGCGTCCGTCGTCATCGGGCGTGGAGCGTGTGCCGTTGGTCATTTAATTCCTAGTGAATAGTCTAGTTGCAAGTTTTCATCGGCTAAAGGTTGCAGGCGACATCTACGAGGACGCGGCGCGAGCGCTCGGCGGGCAGGAGCCCGCGGTGACGGCGGAGATCCCGAGTCGTACAACATCCCTTGGCGCCTTCGCGTGCCTGCTGGGGCTGCTGGAGCTGGCAGCCCGCTGGGCGCGCTGTCGCCCGCCACGCCGCCGCCCTTCGCGCCCTCGCGCCGCTCGCGCCCTGGCTGCCTCGCCGCAGCCTCCCTCGCCTGCAAAGCCGCCCCGCCGCCCGGAGCCGTGAGTCGCTGCTCCGTACCCTATCTCTACGTACGGTATAGTAGGGGAAGTGGAGGTCACGAACCACTTAAGGCAAATCTCTGCCTGGCTGCTCTGCCGCAGCCTCCCTCGCTACAAAGGCCGCCCCGCCGCCAGGAACCGTGAGTCGCTGCTCCGTACCTATCTCTTACGTAGTAGTAGTAGGGAAGTGGAGGTCATACGAACCACTTAAGGCAAATCCTGCCCTGGTGCCTGCCGCAGCCTCCCTCGCCTACAAAGGCCGCCCGCCGCCTGGAGCCGTGAGTCGCTCCGTACCATCTCTTCGTACGTATAGTAGGGAAGTGGAGGTCAAGAACCCAAGGCAAATCTCCCCTGGTGCCCGCCGCAGCCGCCCCCCCTTCTGGCCGCCCCGCCGCCTGGGCCGGAGTGCGTCGCCCCTATCTTCACTTTACGGAAGGGAGGTCATAAGAACCCTTAAGGCAAATTCTCGCCCTGCTGTTTCGCCGCAGCGCCCCGCCTCAAAGGCCCCCCGCCGCCTGGGAGCCTGTTCCCTTTTCCTTTAACGGTTAGGGGAAGTGGAGTCATTTGAACCCTTAAGGCAAATTCGGCCCGGCTGTTTCCCGCAGCCGCTCGGCTAAAAGGCCCCCCACCGCCTGGACGTGGTCCCCTCCGGCGTCTTTTTTTATTGCCATCATTTGGTCGCTTGACCGCGCAGGCCCTTAGCTGGGTGTCAATCGAAGCGAATCTTCTCTCTTTCATTTCAACTAACTATCGATGGAATCTCCCAAACAAACAACGAGGCCCATCGTTATACAATTGTAATAAAAGTAATTGGCTTGGCATAGGCCATGAATGATTCAAAAAGCTTTATTTTGAAACATCCGGGTAATACAAGACCGTAATGACAAAAAATTTATGTTTTCAATTCGTTCCTTATATTTTTAAAAACGATAAAAACCACTTCATCGTGCAGCCTTAAAGGGAAAACGCCAGTTTTCCCAGTTGACCCTTGCTACTTATTTTTTAATCAAAAATTTGTCTAATTATTTTAAATAAAATCCAAATTTAGCCACGGCCGCCCAGAGCTCTCCTAACTGATACTCACTACTCATTTTAACCAAATCAAAAGTGCCTCAATTTCCCAAATAAAAATAAAATTTATTCACATCCGCCCAGAGCCTCTAACTGACCTTCGCTACTAAATTTTTTATTTAAATTGTCTCAATTTTCCAAATGAAAATAAAATTCAGTCACACCCACCCAGAGCCTCAACTTTTATTCTTCTGTAGCGCGCTCCTGATTGGTCACTTTCATTAATTAATAATTAATTATCTATGCGTCTGATTGAAAATGGCTAAGGACTTTTCGTCTCAGAATAATGTCCTTTCCGATCCCTACAAGGAAGTGCGTGACTTCTGGGACACCCTGTATAATATATATGAATTTATGAAGGACAACACAGCCTGGTAATGGAATTATCGCTTTAGGGTTTTTCAAATTTGAAATACATATGTTATAATGTTAACTGCTCCGAGCTCTATGGTATGGGCGTGTGCTTTAGAAAGCGGAGGTCGGGTTCGAATCCTGGATTCAACAATTTCATTGTTGTTTCTAGTTGTTAGGCAATTTGGCCGATCACCCAATTGTCTGAAAAGTAAGATGATCCATGCGTCGGATGAGCATAAAACTGTCCACCCACCAACCCGCATTGGACCAGCGTGGTGGATGGTCCAAAACCCCTAATGGATAGGGTGTATTAGGAGGCCTATGTCCAGCAGTGGACTATCACAGGCTGATGATGATGATGATAACTGCTTAGTGTTAATATAAATGTATGTTTAGTTATTTGTTATATAAAGGGTTTTGGACCGTATCCTACCACACTGGTCCGATGCGGTTTGGTGGGTGGACCGACTTTTATATGCCCATCCGACGCATGGATCATCTTACTTTTCAGACAATTGGGTGATCAGCCCAAATTGCCCTAACCAACTAGGAAGCAACAATGAAAATTTGTTGAGTCCTCACGATTTGAACTCACGACCTCTGTTTTTAAAGCACACGCCCATACCACTAGGCTACGGAGGCAGTACCGAATAAATAATAAATATGTGCCGCAGGTGATGCTCCGCAACCGGCCGAAGCTGCACGCCAACCTGCTGGTGGTGAAGGGCGTGCAGTGGGAGGTGCAGGCCACCATGGAGGCCACCGGCCTGCTCATGAACTACATGTGCGGACCCTTAGCGGTGAGCCCTTCGTCTTCTAATATATTCACCCCAATAGTGATGCCCTACGGTAGATCGACTACGCAGAAGATATATTGCACGAGTGCTCTTTACTATGATAGTTTAGGGCCGGATACTTTCAAATCTGATGGATCAGATAACTGATACGACCGGAGCCAGGACTTTGCATCCTTATCAGACGCATATATCATGTTACTATACAGGCGCAGAAACAGCGAAAAGGGTTGATATAGCCCATACCACCAGGCTACGAAGGCAGTCATGATTCATGCACATAATAACGCCTCAAGTATCATGAAACTTCTTTCGTGGCGGTCCTATTAGCCGTTGCTTCACACATATCGCACGGGAGAAGCCTATGATTTGAGTCCTGGAGCAAATACTTGAATTATAGTTGTTTTCTTGTTTGTTCGATAGGCCGATAATCTGAGTGATTCTAAAACTAGTAAGAATAATTATAAGATTCTTAATTAATAATTAGATTTAAATGTTATTTTTGACGTAACAACGTCTTATAAATTGATTCAAGATAGTAGGCACTCTCGAAAACTGTGTCGCGCAGCGCGGCTCACGTAACGCTCTCCGTAAACAACCGTAAGAGAAAGTGAGAGGCACCCGTCTCTCTTACTCGTGCGTAGTTGACCTGCTTATGTGAAAGAGAGACGGATAGAAAGGGAAAGAGGGTTGATCCTTCTTCCTACTATACGAATCAATATTGACATTACAATCATTCTACCACTAAAAGACGTTGTCACGTATAGCTTTCGCTCGTATACCGATTTTACAGGCAACATTTTTTTTTACTTGTAATTAATCGAATCAAATAGACGCCTGATGTTATTTCCTATCAATATTTTTTTCGGTTATTGTTAATTTAAAACTTTCAAAAATTGCAACAACGCAATTATTTAGATTTTAAACGTTTTTAAATTCGAGAGGAGAGGAGATCAGGGATGTGTTACCGTTATTTTCAATTCTTACATTGTTATACCGAGCAGTTATGTGAAAACACCGTGATCGTAGTATTTGCAATGCAATTTTGCCTTCGGATAAACGACCGCGTAGTTGTGTGTGGATTACTTGTTCGATTATTCAGCTTTACTAGGCTTTAAAGAGTAATTGTACTGAATAGATAAACGGGCAACATTCAAATGGTTGTTTACACATAAATAATAGATAAATTTTCTCCTTTATTATTACTCATCAACATCCGATAAAGTATCGTTTAGGTACCCATACATTTTGATTTTAGACTTGTGTACAAAATTTATTGACTGTGTCTGTAACGTGTGTAAGAGCCGCCGCTCCGGGCTTATCAATTATTTGATGGCCATCAATACATATTGACTGAATCCACATGGCACATACCTCGTGTACACTGTACATGATGTACGTGTGTGTTGTTCAAGTGAATAACGGTGTTGCAATCGTTCATCATCATCATCATATCGGCCTAGAAAGGTCCACCGCTGGACGTAGGCCTCCCCCGTGAGGCGCCGAGAAGCACATTTGCACAGGTCGTCATTCGCGACGCTCGTTGCAGAGCCAGACGCAGGTGCAGATGTCGCTGGAGATCTCGCCGATGCACCACGGCGCGGTGGTGGGGCGCGGCGCGGAGCAGCTGCGGCTCATCGCCAAGGCGTCGGGCGCGCAGATCATGTTCCCGGACGCCGACGACCCCAACATCCCGGCGCTGAGGAAGAGCTGCATCACCATCACGGGCCGGATGGAGGACGTCTACGCCGCTCGGCAGCAGCTCGTGGTGAGTTAGACGAATGGAGATTGGGATTGATCTACCATTTGATGCAGGCAGTTTGAATTAAAGAATCAACTGATGAGATATTGTGTGATTGGCATAAATGGTGGCTATGATAGACAAATTAGTGTTAGTACATTATTAAACTAGGCATTGTTTTGTATGCTCTCTAGGAAGGGCTGCTACGCTCGTCGGATGAAAGTTGGAATTGAGTTATCAACTGATAATAATGTCTTCTAAGTCGATTTCAACTAGGCGGCCGAGATCAGCCAACTACGCCGGAGACATTAAAGTGCACAAGTATACGCGCAACCACAGGTGCACTCTATCTTCCTTTACTCTTTCATAATCCGATGGGAGAGGAGACCGACACGATCAAAGAGAAATGAGTGCAGGACCTACTTTTACATACCCATCTGACACATGATTCATCTTACTTTAAAGATGATTCGGTTTTCAGCAGCCCGCTTAACGAACTAGGAAACTACAATAAAAAATTGTTGAGTCCTGGTAGGATTTAAACTCACAAAGGCAGTTAAAGTAATGATATTAATATGCGTGTAATAACACACTCCATATAATCTTGCAGGGCAGCCTACCTTTGGTGGTGATCTTCGACGTGGCCGAAGAGGCGTGCCGCGTGGACGCCGACTCCGCCGCCAGGATCATGCAGAAGCACCGCGTCTACATCAGCGTTCGGCGTAAGCCCAAGCAGGGGATCGCGTCCGTCGTCATCAAGGGCGTGGAGCGGTGTGCCGGTTGGTCATTTATTTCCTAGTGAGAATAGTCTAGTTGCAAGTTTTCATCGGCTAAAGGTTGCAGGCGACATCTACGAGGCGCGGCGCGAGCTGCTCGGCGGGCAGGAGCCCGCGGTGACGGCGGAGATCCCCGAGTCGTACAACATCCCCTTGGGCGCCTTCGCGTGCCCGCTGGGGCTGCTGGAGCTGGGCAGCCCGCTGGGCGCGCCGCTGTCGCCCGCCACGCCGCCGCCCTTCGCGCCCCTCGCGCCGCTCGCGCCCTGGCTGCTCTCGCCGCAGCCTCCCCTCGCCTACAAAGGCCGCCCCGCCGCCTGGAGCCGTGAGTCGCTGCTCCGTACCTATCTCTTACGTACGGTATAGTATGGGAAGCGTAGGTCATAGGACCTCTTAAGGCAAATCTCGCGCCCTGGCTGCTCTCGCCGCAGCCCCTCGCCTACAAAGGCCGCCCCGCCGCCAGGAACCGTGAGTCGCTTCCTGTGGCTGTCTTTCTTTTATTGCCATCATTACTGAGTCGCTTCGGCCGCGCAGGTCTCCAATAGCTGGCCCGTGTCAATCGAGGCGAATCTGTCTCTCTTTGATTTCAATCATAATCGTATCGATGGAAGCTCACCAAGACACCGGAAACCGAATTACCGCATCCTTATACAATTGTAATAAAAAGTAATTGAGCTGGTGGCATAGGCCATGAATCGATTGCAAAGCTTATTTTTTAAACATCCGGTGTAAGGTACAACAACACGACCGTATTGACTAAAAAAGATTATGTTTTCAATTCGTTCCTTATATTTTTAAAATACACGATAATAAACCACTTCATCGTGCAGCCTTAAGGGGCGAGAAACGCACAGTTCTTAGTCTCACTGTTCTGCACTAATTAAAACATTAAACCGACCCCCAAACTAATCAGGTAGCTTAAATGTAGCTTTAACGATTGCTTAGAAAGGCGCAAGATATAATAATACTTACTCTGTTACAGATCTTTACGCAAATGTGACCACAATCTTAAATATTTTGGTAATCCACAGCGATGTGCTCAGCGAACGAGATGGGTGGGATGCAACCGCCGGTGGTTATTCCGCAGCAGTATCAGCAAATGCCGGCGGATGGAAGGCCCGTGAGTCACAATTAAGCACTTTTCAACACTTTTGTACTCATAATTATACTCAACTAGTTGTTGTCCACGACTTTATCCACGTGATCCATTTTTTCTTTTGTAAAATACGTTCTAAGCTGATCTCTACTAGGTAAAAGAAATATTCATACTAAATTTCAAGTCAATACTTGAAATTTAGTCTCCTTATAAGAATATAGAAAATTCAAACAGAAAGCTATGAATCTATCTGTTTGGTGTCTAGCTGGATATTTGGTCAGAGCACTATTGGCCAGTTAGACAATTGCCTGAAATAAAAATTGATTCGTACGCCAAATGGGCATGTAAAAAGCCGTCCGCGGAAATTGAAACCGTCGCGCGTAATATTTAATTAATTGTGATTGATCTTTTCCAGTTGTAAAGATCAAATAGATTGTAAGTCAACCCTAAGAAAACAAGTAAAAGTGGTTAAAGAGAAAGATAGGTCTGTGAGAGTGAAAGGTTTGTGTATGTTTAACAATTTGAACCATGTATATAAAATTTTTTTTTACTCAATCTTTTAGATAACTTTAAGCCAGTTGCTGAACTCGAGCTCGCAGGCGAGCAGCGGCTACCAGAGCAACTTCACCGGTAGCTCAGTGTCGCTCGACGCACAAAATATATCCGGTAATTATTATTACATTGTTTTACCCTATTTTACAATAACTCGGCGGATAAAAGAACTAGCTGCTTATAATATATAAAGATATAAGATATGAAATTTGCAATACTATAGTTTAATATGCTAGCATTAAGGATGTTATAAAGAGGTTTTAAATGCTTAGAGGATTATTCGTAAAAGTCCGCAACTTATAGTGCATGATTCGTATCACAAAAAACAGCTAAAATTTTAATCTTTGATAAAAAATAAAAACAAAGTTGTAAATTTCTATTGCTTTGCAGAACTGGATACTTTCCTCTTTTAACTTTCATATTTCACCCAAATTCGTATTCGTTTCGTATTCACTGATCACTACTATTATGTTCTGTGTATTACTATTATCATTACTATTATAATTAATTTATTCATACAGTTACACATCTTCCTTTTCTCCATTTATAAAATTTATTTACACAAGTTATCAGTTATATTCATATTAAATAACAAACAATATGGTATTTTTAGGGGGCGATGGCAGCAACGTAGTGTCTCCTTCAGTTTCTCCAATAAGCAAGACCCACAGCCCGACGCCTTCTACCGACAATGACCGCTCGCAGCAAGGTTTCTAAAATTTCTCTTATACATACTTTTGTTTACTAAGAAATGTAGGGAATCATTAATAAAAATGGCACATAAGTTCAGTGTCGGAACTTGCGAATATTAGAACACTGCAGCAAAAAGTCAAATATGCCTTAATAAGTTTCGCTTAGTTTACAAAAGATACTAGTTTATGGCTTTAGGACTTTAGCTGAACGTCAGACAAACAAAATCCGTATTGCAAAATATGTTTAATTTTTTACTGCATTCAATAAACAAAATAAGAGACCTTTCAGGCCATATGCGGCTACTACATGAAATAAATCCTGTAAAATGATAATAAGTTATGTGGAAGAATTGAATCATAACATATAGAACTGGCGAGCCTGATCTCCGAGCTGCCCCTCTCCGCGAGGCGCGCCGTCGGCTGCGAGAAGAAGACCCTCCAGAGCCTAGGGAAGCTGTCTCCGCGCACGGACTACCGCGCCAAGAGGGCGGAGGCCGACAAGGTACTGTATTTTGAAATGAATTTCTTTCCACGATAGCCATAAATCCGAGCCGTAATTTTCCTTAACGCACCAAATTGTATAACTTTAAAAGTATACGATATTTTAAAATTGCATAAGAAGCGGTCACTGTCAAGATAACATTTTCAAGATTTAGATTACATATAGTAACAATCTTCAAGTTTTAAATTTCATAAATTTATAAGTATGGAGTTACAAAAAAGTAATTTATAATTAACCCATTGTATATCTTACATAACTCGATTAAAACGTATAAATTGAAACGGTCCAAGCTTTAGATACATATAGTATAGTATATTTTGAATCTGCCTCCTTTCGTTTGAGCAGAATGAACATGATGATTTCCGAGCACTCTTCCAAATCACGATGAGGTTACACGGAGACTGATCATCCATGAATCCTGCACTATTATTAGTTTCATTGTCCACGTTTATGATAATACTTTTCTCTAGGCCATGAGGGAAGGCGTCGGGAGTGGATACAGGATTCCGACGAACCGCTGGTCCGGTTATTACTTCAGCCACACGTCGCCTGGCCCCATATCGCTCAACGAGGAGCCAGTCACCACGGTAAAGGCACTCAAATGATATTATATGTTTATTATATATAGTGAGTAGTAGTTTATGATATATTATGTTTCGTGTATTAGGGTACAAGTTTTCATTAGTCATTTCTTATTTATTATGGGCAAGGTGTAGGGTGGGCAAGTCAATAATAGATGAATGTTCTGAAAATAAATAGATGAAGCAAAATTAATTCTCTAAAAGTCCGTGATAAATCTTTTTTGATGTATGGTAAAATGTGTTGTGCTTGTTGGTTGGTTCGTTGAGACCATAAATTCTCATTTAATTTCTCAAATTGTCTGTGAGCCAGGTTTAAAAATGTAATTATAACATAAACGCCTCTGTCCCGCAAATAATGCTCCATTACTTTAGCTATTATTTTATTGGTAAGATAATGACGATATTAAACAAATAACTTAATTATTCCAAGTAACTATTATCATTTCATGTAAGCCCGAGAAAGGCTGGAACCGCTCGGAGCTGGTGCGTCCCAACATCGCGGAGCCGCTGAGCTCGCCGCCGCAGCCGCCGAAGCCCTGCCGCTACCAGCAGCTCTACGACCTGCTGAGGGACCTCGGCCTGCAGAAGTACATCGGTGAGTATCTCACGGACTTACTAAAGTTTACGACAAGTTAAGAGCGCGATATCACTCACTTCCCTCTGCCAATAGATCTGTTCAAGAAGCACGAGCTGGACATGTCCACCTTCGCCTCCCTCAACGAGGCGGACTTGACCGAGATCGGGGTGACTGCCTTCGGCGCTCGCAGGAAGATGCTGCTGATAATCGCTGGTAATTACTTTGATTATTACCCACAATAGTTATATTTTAAAGTTAGCAAACATATACGAACACTTGTAGGTGCAAAATGCTCCTGCAATGCAGTTTTAAAGTTGCATACGTGATGATATCCGAGCACTCTTCCAAAGCACGTTGAGGTTACATGGAATCTGATCTACAATTTTTACAACTTTACTTTTGCCCTATACTTAAAAATTCTTCTGCAATTCAGTGTAAAATTGTTACCGTTTTTCTATCTTTAAGGTACCCATTACGTGTAAACTAACGATTAAAGAGTAGCACATATTAATGCGCACCAAGTTGTTGTTGCCTTTCCTGTTGTCTAATCTAAAGTGATTTCATCCTTACTTTTAACAGAAATTTATATCCCTCTACAAGAAAAATAATGTATGGTTTTATTGTTTTAAATATAATGTTTGTTTTCTTTAAATAATGGCGATCACCGGCAGAGTTGCAAAAGCAAGCGAACGCGTTCAAAGGCAACGCCACCCCCACAGAGCGAAAACTGATCAACTCCCCGCCGCAGTACAACACCACCTCTCTGTCGCAGGACAAATGGTAACAGTCGAGCCGCCCTCAACAATCCTGTCCCGTACATCCATTTGCAACGGTTTCATGTATTATTAACGCAGCTAAAATTTAGTTCAGTCTCTCAGATGTACACGCAACTAAAGTTTAGTTAAAGCACTCTAAGACTAACCAGCCGTTGCCATGGTAATGGCATAAGAGCGGCGGCAGACTTATTTAAATCGATTTAAATACCTCTATAGCCGAATCTGATGAGCTGTACTGATACTTGACCGTTTTTGATGTACCATAGATTTGTATCATTCTTTGAGGTGATGCTGACTTTGAGTTCGAGAGAAATCTATAACGCTGGTACGTTTTCTTTAAATCTGAGACTGATTTAATTTTAATGCGCGGGATATGCAATGAACAATTCCTCCTTGTCCATTCGAATTGTGAACCGATATTTTAAGAGCAAAATGTTGTGTTTCAAATCGTTTTTATCATAATTTATATCGAGACAATCGCACGATTATCGATTTTCGTGTGGAATCGATTAAGAGTATTCGAAATTATCTATGGTCTGAGCGTGATTGTCCTAGAATAGTGTTTTGCATAGGCTTGTTAATTTGTATGAGATTTTATAAAATGTAAGTTCTATGTATTGTTTTATTTTCTAAGATTATTTATAGACAGCTTGAAGCGTCGCGACGATTGATCTCTCATCACAGACTTGGAAATTGTTGAAGTAAACCGGCAGATTGTCGGTTTCGTTAGCTTTAAGCGAATTAGGTTAAGTTTGAAATTGTTTTAAAGATCGTTTTATCGAGGGCATGTTTTATTTTTTGATTGAACCTAACATTCTTTTCAGCGTCCTAGTATGAAGCGGACGCGTTTTTAACCACTTTTTATTTGATTATCCTCAATTGAATCCACAAACAGTTTTTAATATTTGATTATTTTGCCGCGATTATTGTTATACCCTTTTACGAGTGAATCCATTATCGATTATGTGGCCAATGCGTTCATCACCACTTTTTGATTTCATATTTGATGAATATGATTTTTAAAGGGCCGGATGACGTTGGCCGTTGACAATAATCAGTAGGCATTTCGGACGGCGTATAAGAGATTCGTTTTTGACTTGATTTTAATTAGGACTCACTGCTACTTACTGTGTTTTTCAGCGAAATCTGTACCGCGTGACAAATCTGTAGCAATCTCCATAATATGTCACTGCGCTGAAACAAATTTTAATCAGATAACATTTTTTTTTATATATCACCTGTGTTTGTGCGATTATGAATTCACTTTGGCATATATATCTTTTTCGTACTTTGTGTGCATTTTTGATTTTAACCATATTAACATTGTAATTAATTTTGAATGCTGCATTGTTGTTATTGTTGTTTTCTTTAAAGTCGCGAATAACCGTTCACGGTAATGGCTTGGTACATAATAATTTGCGGCTCCCTATTGTGGTAATCCCAACAACCTAAATACCATTTGATTATGTATCGAGTTATTTACTTATCTAAGTGCACTCAGTTTTAAGATCGGAAAATATAATTGTTTTAATCATGAACTTGTGATTTTTGTCAATCATTTTTTGTAAGTGTGATTATGTGATTAGTAACGTAATTATCTGTTTTTTTAGTGATTTTATGATATTATTTGGTTATGCGTTAGGTTTTTAGGATGAGTTAATAGTTTATGCATTTGTCCAGTTTTGTGTAGAGATTTTTTATTAAGGATCAGGAACGGTTTTGCACGATTTTTTATTTTGGTTTCGCTTTTCCGATTAAAGTACAAAAAGTAATCGAATTTGTTTTATTAGATCGACGATATTTTCCATTTTCCCAACATATCCATAATCTTGCCTTGTTTAGTTTTTACCAACTTAGTTTTTAGCACAGTATTTATTAAAATGTGATTCACATAAAATTGTAACGGAACCTAGATGTTTAACAATTGCTTATTGTTGCCATGTTCGAAGTAAGACGAGTCGACCCTGTTTAGAACCGGCGAAAGTAACTTGGATGCTTTCCATGCCTTAAATTTGCCTTTGGCAGTTTTATTGATTTCGTCGATTTTGGTTGCCTGTACAACGGTATACGAGCAAAACCTATGTTTGACAACGTCTTTTAGTGGTAGAATGATCGTTATGTAAATATTCATTCGTATAATAGGATGAAGGATGAAATAATAACAATTCAAAATATTCAAATAATTTTTTAATAATATCATAACGATTGAATTTTTAGTGTCCGACCGAACTTTCGGTTTGGGTTTCGCCGAGTTTCGGCCAAAAATCAAGTTTCGCCGCAGTTTCGGTTTCGGCCAATTTGCGAAACTTTTGCCCAAACCGAAACTGGTTTCAGAAGTGTTTCAATTTCAAAATAGAAGTGAAAGTTAAATGTATCATTGCTACAATCGAGCTCAGATCAGTCGATTATAGTTCAGACAAAGGTCGAGGTCCTCCTCACAGAAATAGTAGTGAGAACAAAATATATACTCCTTGTTGACCAAAAATAAATACAAATAATACTGGAAAGTGTAGCTCAGATATTTGTTGTGTTAATAAAAAAATCTTCTAGTCTCTTTACTTTTTTCTGAATGTAGTCATTTGTTTGCTATGTGTGGCGAAATGTTCTCGAAAAAAGAGAAAACCCAAGTGCGACCTTGTCATTAAAAACCACTGTTATAAAAGTTAACAACGCAAGAGATTTACTGCGGCTCAAAGGCAACATGAGAAGAGACTGCTCTGTCATAATCAATTGTCGCAAAGTGGGCTTCTTAATTTCGAGTAGGGAGAATGTACACGGAAGACGAACATAGTTGCAGACGTCCATCGAAGCCAGTAATCAACAAGAAACAATAAGAATATGCTGCCATATTCGAAAAAACTGATTTTAGCGATCAAAGAATTACCATCTGATACCTAATCCAAAAAACGAGCATTTCATATAGAGGTACTCAATGCATATTGACACAAATTTTGAATATGAGAAAAGTCTCCGCAAGATGGGTGCCGAGAATCGGAAACAAAATCGACTTCGAAGATATAGTTGGATAAGTTTTAAGAAGATTCTAAAAACTTTAAATCTAGTTTTGTGGCAGTGGACGAAACACGGGTTTATCCCGAAGGATCTTCATGCCGTGGCCGTGGTATATGGCCTGGCCGGGGTATGGCCTCAATATTTTGGGACTCAGAAGTGATATTGTTTTTTGATTACCTGGAGCATGGAACCATCATTACAGATTATGCAGCTTTAATACCGAGGCTGAGAAATGCCGTCAATAAAAAAAAGGGGCAAACTTTGAACGGGCGAGCTGTTTCATCTTGACAACGTACCGGCACATAGGTTGGCATTAGCGATGGCCACCGTTCAGCATGCTAGCGTACAATTGGTTGAGCATCCCCCTCTTCACCAGATCTGGCGCCTAGCTATTTTTCATTTTCTCTCCAAATTGATACAATACTTAAGAGGAAACATGTGTTAAAACTATATATAACAAGTAAACGATGCCTTTTTGCAGGACCAAGACAATCCTTTTTTTAAGGAATTGTAGCATTGGAAACTTGGAACGCTGGACTTGGTGTGTAGGTGGACTCGGAAATTATGTAGAAAAATAAATAATTAAGCTATCATAGTCATTATATTCTATCTCATTTTTACTTTTTGATCCCCCTCGGAACTACAAATACAAACCAAAGTATTAATTAGTAAGATTTCAAAATACCAATACTTAGTCTTTAATGCAACAGTCACAATTATTAATTTATTTATTAATAACTCATATTGCTATAAGAAATTTATTTGAAAAAAAAATATATTTTAATATTTTGTTACATAAAATATTATTAGAACTGAAATAAACGATCATAAAATAAAGAAAATAATAGGCATAAAAGCTCCATATTTTAGTATTTTAAGAATTTTATACTTGATCACGTGAGTTTCGGTTTCGTTTGGCGAAATGAAGCCCCAGCCGAACTTTTGGTTTCAGTTTCGAATTTTTTGTACTTATATATGTCATGAAAGACGGAATTTACTGAATTTCATTAACTAAATTATATTCATACCTTTATACATATATGCAAACATTCAATAGATAAATTACAATGCAATTGCTTACGAGAAATAGTGTTTTCTATAACAACCTATTCACTTAATCAATATATTTTATCGTTCAAATATCTGAAGAAATATTTACCTTTTATGTTTTGATTGTTGTAATCGACGACTTAACTTTAGGTTTTCACTAACAATTAATTGTACGTGTAATATGAATATACGACCTATTTGTTTACTGCGACGGCAAGAACGCTGAGTGTGAGAGACAGGGCAACTGCGCAGTAGTAAGAGAGACCCGTGCCTCACTTTCTTTATGGTTGCTTATGGACGTTACGTGAACGTGCTGTGAGACAGTTTTCGAGAGTGCCACAGAGGTTGTCACGTCAATATTTTACGTCCTACATAAAGTAGATGCTATGGATTTTGGTCTAAAATTTTTTGGCATTATGCTTTACTGCCTGTTTTAATCACCGGTATTGGTTTAATATGCTTAATGAGCACAGGAAATCTACGAATTATACAAATCAAATTGTTGCTTTAGTTTAGCCAAATTAGATTCGGAAAAGACGTTAACAATGTAACCATGGCAACTACGTAACGCCATACAAGTAACGCTCTTATTGGTCACAAAAATGTCAATCGCTGAGGGATAGTCTGATATTTACATAACTGCGTTCGAATCTCTATTGGTGTGTGATAATATGTTATTTCATGAATCACAATTTATTACCTTAATTAAAATCACCAAAAGGTTCTCTTAAAAAATAATTCAATTTTTTTTTAATTATTGAGAACATTAAACTTTTTCAGACATTCGGGTTATCGGCGCATAGCATCCGAACTAATCATGAAATAACTATAACACAAAGTTGTTCCTCTGTAATAGACTACAATCCCAAAGAAAAAATTTACCTGTGAAATAATTCAACGCAATGTGGTCAATTAGGCGTCAGAAATATTAATAATTTTATAAGGTGAACGTCGAACGTTAACCGTCTTTCCCTACCTTAGGCTAGAATAAAAATCTATTAATATTTGGTGAGAAAAGGCAATCGTAATCTTCCTACATAAATTATATGAAATATAAAAAGTCATTATATGAAGAAATATTGGCTTAAAAATAAATGCCCAAGTTTGTTATAAAATATTCCATTAGTAATAAAATTAGGAATTAATCTAGAATCGAACAAGAACATGACTGAAGGATGTATGTTGTAGAGGCTACACACATATCCGTCGTTCTTTTATTATCAGCTGTCAATGTCACGTTGATCTTGACATTTCTGATATTTTACCGTGTTCCAGTATTCTTAAATACTAAAAATGGGGAACGCTAGTGCGAAAGCAGTTGAAGCAAAAGTACCCGAAGTTGTTGCCCCGACTAATACAGAAAAACCAAAATTAAAACCCTGTTGTGCGTGCCCTGAAACAAAAAGAGCGCGTGACGCTTGGTAAGGTTATATTATATTTTCGCACCTATTGCGCAATATATTATGAAAATGAACAAAATTTGTTTTTTTTTAATATTATTATCATATTATTTAATTATCACTTAATAAAAAATGTTACGTTCATTGTTACTTCCGTATTCGCCACTGTTTCGTAAGAGAGCAGCAAAAAAGAATAATACATTTAAATGTTTCAGCATTATTAAAAACGGCGAAGAAAACTGTGGCCCCTTAATAGAAGAGCACAAGGCCTGCATGAGAAAAATGGGTTTTAATATATAAATATCATTGCACAAAAAACAAATAATTATAACATTGTCATCATTGGATAACTTAAAACATGCTTTATTTGTTTGTGATATTTAGAAATAAACTAATTTTATAAGTCAATTGATTTGTGTCCATAATAATGTTTGCTTTCTTATCATCATAGTAAACCTTTAACTTTGGTCTGCACAGTTGTATCATTTCACTGTCTATTGTTACTTGCTAGAGAACCTAAGAGGAAGTTTTTGTTTCATTTGAAATTATCATGAAATGAAGTGAACCATTATAAGTTATATTTATTAAAATAGTTGTAATTTATTTGTACATAAATAAAAAATGTAAGTCTATATTCGTTTTTATTATTCTTTAATTGCTTAACTTCATAAAAAATAATTTCTTAAATAAGTGACAAAATTGTTTTTTTTTTCAAACAAGAGCCAGAAAACTCACTGTTGATTTGTTAAAAATTAATAATCTACACTTCTGTACTTCTAGTCACAATACATTATATAGAATATTACTGAAAGTGTTATATAACTATAAATAAAAACAAGTTTCTAAGTCATGGATCTTTTGTAAAATATCAGACCCATAGCACAACAGCATTGCAAGTCTGGTATTCAATATAATGGAATGAAATCAATAAAGAAATTCAGTCACTAACACATCTTCAAATAACATTTAGCAATTCTATATATACAGCGCCATGTATTTTGATATTTTGTTACATAAAAATATTATTAGCAACTGAAATAAACGATCACTAAAATAAAGCAAAATAATAGGCATAAAAGCTCCATATTTTAGTATTTTAAGAATTTTTATACTTGATCACGTGAGTTTCGGTTTCGGTTTCGGCCGAAACTGAAGCCCAACCGAACTTTTGGTTTCAGTTTCGAATTTTTGTACTTATTTATGTCATAGAAAGACGGAATTTACTGAATTTCATATTAACTAAATTATATTCATACCTTTATACATATATGCAAACATTCAATACGATAAAATACAATGCAATTGCTTACGATGAAATAGTGTTTACTATAACAATCTATTAACTCTAATCAATCATATTTTATCGTTCAAATATCTGTGAAGAAATATTTACCTTTTGTTTTGATTGTTGTAATCGACGACTCTAACTTTAGGTTTTCACTACACAATTAACTTGTACGTGTAGATATGAATATACGACCTATTTGTTTACTGCGACGGCAAGAACGCTCGAGTGTGAGAGACACAGGGCAACTGCGCAGTAGTAAGAGAGACCCGTGCCTCTCACTTTCTCTTATGGTTGCTTATGGAGAGCGTTACGTGAACAGCGCTGTGAGACAGTTTTCGAGTGTGCCACAGAGGTTGTCACGTCAATATTTTACGTCCCACATAAAGTAGATGCTATGGATTTTGGTCTAAAATTTTTGGCATTATGTTTTACTGCCTGTTTTAATAACCGGTATTGATTTAATATGCTTATTAAATACAGGAAATTTACGAATTATAAAAATCAAATTGTTGCTATAGTTTAGCCAAATTAGATTCGGAAAAGACGTTAACAATGTAACCATGGCAACTACGTAACGCCATAGAAGTAACGCTCTTATTGGTCACAAACATGTCAATCGCTGAGGGATAGTCTGATATTTACATAACTGCGTTCAAATCTCTATTGGTGTGTGATAATATGTTATTTCATGAATCACAATTTATTACCTTAATTAAGATCATTAAAAGGTTCTCTTAAAAAAAAATCGATTTTTTTTTAAATTATTGAGAACATTCGGGTTACCGGCGCATAGCATCCGAACTAATCATGAAATAACTATAACACAAAGTTGTTCCTCTGTAATAGACTACAATCCCATAGAAAAAAATTATCTGTGAAATAATTCAACGCATATGAAATATAAAAAGTCATCATATGAGGAAATAGTTGCTTAAAAAATAAATGCCCATGTTTGTAAATATTTCATTAGTAATAAAATTGTCAAGAAATTAATATGGAATCGAACAAGAACATGACTGAAGGATGTATGTTGTAGAGGCTACGCACATATCCGTCGTTCTTTTATTAATAGCTGTCAACCAAATATTACCAAGAACAAGACCTGGCTGTATGGACTAAAGTCCTTTGCCTTTGCCATTAGGGATAAATTAAAAACAACAAAAAAATATTAGCTGTCAATGTCACGTTGATCTTGACATTTCTGTTATTTTACCGTTTTCCAGTATTCTTATCATATAAATACTAAAAATGGGGAACGCTAGTGCGAAAGCAGTTGAAGCAAAAGTACCTGAAGCTGTTGCCCCGATACAGAATAATACAGAAAAACCAAAATTAAAACCCTGTTGTGCGTGCCCTGAAACAAAAAGAGCGCGTGACGCTTGGTAAGGTTATATTATATTTTCGCACCTATTGCGCAATATGTTATGAAAATTAAAATAATTTGAATTTTTTTAAATATTATTGTCATCATTTTTAATTATCACTTAATAAAAAATGTTACGTTCATTGTTACTTCCGTATTCGCCACTGTTTCGTAAGAGAGCAGCAAAAAAGAATAATATATTTAAATGTTTCAGCATTATTGAAAACGGTGAAGAAAACTGTGGCCCCTTAATAGAAGAGCACAAGGCCTGCATGAGAAAAATGGGTTTTAATATATAAATATCATTGCACAAAATAAAAAATAATTATAACATTGCCATCATTGGATAACTTAAAACATGCTTTATTTGTTTGTGATATTTAGAAATAAACTAATTTTATAAAGTCAATTGATTTGTGTTCAAAATAATGTTTGCTTTCTTATCATCATAGTAAACCTTTAACTTTGGTCTGCATAGTTTATCATTTCAGTCTAATGTTATTTGCTAGAGAACCTAAGAGGAAGTTTGTGTTTCATTTGAAATTATCATGAAATGAAGTGAACCGTTATAAGTTATATTTATTAAAATAGTTGTAATTTATTTGTACATAAATAAAAAATGTAAGTCTATATTTGTTTTTATTATTCTTTAATTGCTTAACTTCATAAAAAAATAATTTCTTGAATAAGTGACAAAATTGTTTTTTTTTCAAACAATAGCCAGAAAACTTACTGTTGATTTGTTAAAAATTAATAATCTACACTTGTGTATTTCTAGTCACAATACATTATATAGAATATTACTGAAAGTGTTATATAACTATAAATAAAAACAAGTTTCTACAGTCATGGATCTTTTGTAAAATACTGTGACCCATAGCGACAACAGCATTGCAAGTCTGGTATTCAATATAATGGAATGAAATCAATAAAAGAAATTCAGTCACTAAGCACATCTTCAAATAACATTTAGCAATTCTATATATACAGCGCCATGTATTTTGATATAGGTAACATTGCAGGTGGCCACAATTCTTACCCATATTGATGGCTAATTTATATATAGTAAAATATTCATGTGTAGTAAAATAAATTTGTTAATAATATAATTATGAATTTATAATATGAATACTAGTTAAAAAATATGGATAATGTATTTACTTAATGATAAGTCTTCTTTGTTTTATATTGCAAGAAAACAATACATTTATAGCTAAGATTATCCAAATTCAAACTGTTCGTTATTCGGTAATAGTTGTAAAAATATTACAACTTATTTTATTTTCATTAAGTATTTCTGCAATCTGATATTGAGATTGAGTTTAAGTGGATTGTGGAAGCATTGTTGCCCTGCAAACCACTAAGGGCTTCCCAAAAGGATGATCATGGACTGTTCTATCTGAGAAACACTAACGGGTCACATAACTTGACAAGTTTTGTACAATGATGTAGCAATAAAAGAGAGCTATTCATCAGTTTTAAGGGTAAGTTTAATCAAGCAACCCTTTGACTACAGCTATAAAGTTGAGCCGATCATGGTAGAAGAGTGTGTGGAAATGAGATTTTCACATATAAAAAATTGAACATTTTTATTACTTGTCTGATTGGACAATAGAAATCTGTGCCAGGATCTGAGTAACATGATCTTATTGGACAAGGCTAAGCAAATCTTGGCCAATTTCGTCGTTTTAGACAAGGGATGACTTTGGTCCTGGCTAAACTAAATAATCCGAACAACCAGCTGTACTTGCTATTGCTAGATGTTTGATATGTAATAATAATTAAGCTAGGACTGAAGAAGAGGGAAACTTCTTTTTAGACTTTACAGGTATAAAGCCACCATTAAGACAAGCGTGAAACTTAACCAGAAGGAACATAGTGCAACAATGTTCCCACTGTGCAGATTAAGGAATATTAATTATTGTGATTATAATTTGACTTTTACATTCAGTTCAAATTACATGCGACCTATTGCAAACCTCTTTTCGGCGCAAACATAAACTTCTTTCTTGAAAACGGTCCCTGTTTTTTTATTGTTGTTTTTAAGTCTATCATATCATATCTTATATTATATATATATATTAACTTAACGAAGAGAACGCATCTGTACTTTTGCTACAAGTGCATCGGTAATAAAATAAAAGCGGATTGCGTATATGTAATTTAAATTACTCTACTTTTTACTATGGGTTGCATTTTTAGGTAGGTCCCCTTTTACAGGGGGGCGTTTGGGGTGAATTCATTGCGGTGCCTACTTCTGCCGAGTAAAGCATTAGTGAGAAATCACTGTGTTCCGGTTTGAAGAGCCAGCCGTAGCCAGCGTATTTACTGGGTAAACAAGACTTAACATCGTATGTCCTAAGGTAGGGAGCGTTGGTGACCTCCAACCCCTGATCCTGCCGATGTCCATCAGCTTGGTAACCATTATCACTGGCACGAGTGCTCGTCTGCCTTCGTATGCAATGAAATAAAATAAGTTAAGGCCTTGATGACAAAATAATATAGAAATATAAAGATAATGCGCATCGCATATAGACGTATGTGTCTAAAGACTTGAATAAATGACATAAATTAATAAAAAATATTGTATTGATGATATTGGAGGGTAGGGCTTAAAAAAAAATGTTTTCAATATAATAGTGATCCGTAGAGTCATAGGCACTCAATTTTTAAACAATGACATTTTACAACGTGTAAATGTCGACCATACATTAGAGAAGCTTAAGCATTAGTTACGACTATAAATCCACAAAGGTCGAGTGAAAAACAGCTCGAACTACTTTGTGATAGAACTTATTGTTTTGTTTAGTAATAAAGGCTAATCTTATTAAATCAGAAAAAAACGCGAAAGAGTGGTATCAGTTCTAGAAAATATAGCGTCGTCTATAAAAAATTATACAGAAGGCTGAAATGCGACTAAAGATTCATTTTTTATTTACAATTTAGTTTAGGGTTTAAATGGTAAAAGTTTAAAAACCAGCAACACTTTTTATTGATAACTTTTATTTCAAGAGTTGGCATTCGTGTATCTATATACGTCACGGCTGTTAAGACCCATCTGGTTCCAGTAACTCCTTATGATCACGCTGAAGTAGACGTACATAACTGGAAACCGAAACATATTAACATACTATTTTAAAAAGACATACTCAACAACTTATTTCTAGGTGGCCGCTTAGTTATGTATGCCGGATGAACCGGACCACACGCAGCACCGAATAATTGATATTTTCAGACACAAAATTTAAATTTTATATTAACGGCTTTGTTCATGGCTTTGACTAGACAAGACGAGATCAATATCGTAGACGCCTGGATGGCTTTGATTTTCCAGATGTTTCTCGGGTCTTAAAATTTAAATTTAGTGTTTTATTATATCATATTATATTGTACATTTCATGTTATTGTTCAATTGGCATATATAATAAGAGTAAGATGTACACTTAGAATAGGTAAAAAGCAACGTACCTAAACTGACGACTTTATAGACAATGTCTAGTGCAGTTTTTCCACCATTGGATACGATACAAAAGCTGTTGTGACGTATACCAATAAGAAGATTATAGCAAAGATCAGGTATGCTTTTATGTAGCAGCGACTTCTCTGAAAAAAATTAAATAAACAAAAATTAATGAAATCTTCTGTTAAAGATATAATGTAAGCTTGAAGGATAGTTAATTTAAACAATTACAACGTGTATTTTAATTTTTGAAACCTCTCAGATAAGTGGTTGGAACCAACAATTCAAGTTTTAGACCGACCCAAAACAAGGAGGTACTCAATTCCAAGCGTATGTTATATATGTTACCTCGTTTCTCCGCCCGTAGTTCTCCAATTTTGTTCATTTTTATAAATGATAGGTATTAGCTATCAATTGGTCCCATGCCTAATGCATTTAAAAGTGCAGCACACACACACACAACACAAACACACACACACACTCACGGTCATGTTTCTGCCATGTCTCCAAGTTATTAACGGCCTATATCTCCAGCCTGTCCACCAACTGTGTTACTTATTTGTGGGACTATACAATTTAATAGGAGAGCGAAACGGGAACAAAATTGGGGACAGTGGGTGGTTGGACGCTGGTCTTAAGTAGAGGAGTGTAACAGGAGTTTGAAAAACCAGTTTGTAATGAGAGTGAAATAAGAAGAAGGTGGAATTGGTATACCGTGAAACGGGTAGATATTCTCTACTTAAAATAAAATTGTCTGGCTCCGTATCCTAGTGATATGAGCGTGTGCTTTAGAAACCGAGGTCGTAGGTTCCAATCCTGGGACTCAACAATTTCATTGTTGTTTCCTAGGTGGTTTGGGCAAATTAGACCGATCACCCATTGTTTGCAAGTAAGATGATCCATGCGTCGAATGGGCATGTAAAAAGCGGCGACCTCGCACCCCACTAACCGCATTTGACCAGCGTGGTGGGATACGGTCCAAAACCCCCTAATTGATTAGGGGAGGCGTATGTCCAGTTGTGGACTCTCACAGGCTGATGATGATAATAAAAATAAAATTGATGACGTTTGATAGTGAGTAGAAGGATCTAATGTTAGTGGCCTTTTTCCTAATCGTTAACTAAAACGCTCTTGGCCCTCTTAGCTTTAACGATAGTGTGATCATATCTTAATCCGCTGCCACATATCGTCTAGTAGTGTAGACCAAGCTTTGAGGCCTTAGGTTTGAGTCTTTTGGGGAAAACTAGTAACTATACTATAAAGTACGATGTTTCCTATTTCTTGACAAAAAAATGATAATATTAAATAATCAGTCCCTGGTTACACATTTTAGGGGCGATACATTTACTTATTGATTGTCAAAAATCCGGTTCGGAACTTTTTTGTCGTCTTTTACAATAAAATTTAAACAAAAAATTACAATTATAAAATTATCATATTTTTAAAAAAAGTCTGGAGCGAGCTTCCCATTACCAAAGTGTGTTATCATTTAAAAATTAATTTACATTGTAATATCCTTTAACACATTTAAACATTCCTTAAAAAAATTATTAATGGTTAAATTAGGAACGTTTTCTAGGATTTTGGTGTAAACCGAAATACATTGTCCCATAAAAGATTGAGACATTCTTCGCAGTCTACAGCCATGGCCAAAAGTATTGAGCACCTTTCAAATTTCGCACGTGGAGGTAAGTGTAAAAGATAACTAAAACTATTGTTTAGAAGAGAGAGAATATTTTGTAGACATCTAACAATGACCCAAACCACATGCGGAATGAAACACCTGGATGCAATAAAATGTGTAATTTTATGATTTTTTCACTGAACTGAGTCACTAAAATACAAAAAAAACTTCTTCAGAGCTCACTGCTGAGTTGTCTATTAATATTAATCGACAAATATCTGCACCAACAACTCGTCGAAGACTTCAGGAAGCTAGTTTAAAGGTTGTAAAGCCAGAAAAAAGCTGTGGCTCTCCTACAATAACAGAAAAAAACGATGTGAATGGACTCGAAAACACCAACTTCTCACGGTAGAAGATTGCTCAAATGTTGTGTGAATTGTCCTAGCAATATTTGAAAAGATTATTTAAAAATAATATTGTGTAATAAAGTTATTTAAATTTGTTGAAACGGTACATTTTCTTTTTAGTGTAGGTTTTTGGTACCCCTGGTGTGACCTTTGTGAGCTGTCGGTTCGGTGAACCAACAACAACAACGGTGTGTCTACGGTAAAACGTAGCGTAATGGTTTGGGGCTGCATGACTGATTCAGGAGTAGCAGAGATGTTTGTATGCGAGGGCCACATCGACTTTTCAAAGTACTTAACTTCAGGGTAACTTAATATTGATTGTATCATTAATGAATAGCTATATATACTTATATAAAAAGTTTTATTCCATTCCTGTGTACTTGCTAGAAGAACTATTATATGCTTGTTCCTAGTATTTACACATCAGTATAAATAAAAATACAGTGTGAACCAAATTATCCATCTAGAAACATTCTCCGAAAAGTATTGAAATTAAAATATCATTATTAGCAAGATTAATATTACCTTATGCAAGCCGATGATCAATGCGATTGTAAAAATGAACATAAGGATTAAGAAGGCCAGGAATACTACGGTGGACAGCAGCATGATAAAGGCCAACTCATTGAAGAGCTCAATGTTTGTTGTCATCAAGGATGCGTGTTCCACAGTTCCGTTTAAAACCATCACAAACGTCAGACCCTCGATGAGCTGTAAATGAAACAACAACAACAGTGACAAGAAATGGTAAATAATAAATAGTAATATTATAAAAATCCATCCAAAAGAATAAAAAATAAAACGTGTAGAGCCTTGGACTGACTGCTGTATTAAATAAATCAAAAGATATGTCTAGTGATTTTAATGTAAGATTGCATTTTTTTTCCATTAAAAAACTTTTAATTGAGTAACTACCAACAATTCTTTCGGTTTGAATTAGAACATCTTAACAAATTTGCAATCGAAAAATAATCAGTATGGTCTTAGACGTGTACGAGCAATGCTATTGTAAAAACATCAAAACATCACCCTGATGAAAGGGTGATATATGAGTTCAAGTCGTTGTAAGCATCTGAGAGCAAGCAACTTAGGAGTTTTATCCAATCTAACAAAAGATCTGAATTGTACATTGCTTGATACTTTGGTTTAGGAAATAAAGATGTTGTTTAGTACAGAATTTATATTTTTCATACGCCTTAATCCCAGGAGGGACGAGAGATAAACTTTAGGAAATGGTTGTTTCGATCCGCCGCGTCTTATCGTACTCTTGTTAACGTTCTGGACTGAAATTCGCTTTTGGTCGCGTTTTTGTTCGGTCGTAGACTTTTCAATCAATATGATACTATCGTGCAGACACCTTTTCGTAGTCAAATAATCGTGCAGGTTTTTATGTTCTCGCTCAGTGTTGATGCTCATTGCATCAGTAATTAGCGCAACTTCAGTCGGAGATAGCCGGGTACAATATTATTGACTTTTTAGACAATACTTTTAGTAACTTCGGACAGGTGACCTAAGCGTGGGTCATCTGATGTGGCAAAAGGACCACGTTAAAAATCATTCATCACGTTTGACGCGCCAGCGTGTACTGTATTCTCTACATTCCTGTTGTACTAGGCGATGTACAACTGGTTTTTAATTTAACGTAGTGGCGGTACAGCTCCTGTTAAGCCCTGTAATGAAACTTTTCGTACCACAAAGAAGTCAATACTTTCTTAGCAGCACTGTTAGCGAGGCGTGGATAAAGTGTTTTTGATCTGCTTTCACGACTAACGTATTAACCTGTTAATGGTCTGCATAGATGATGCGTTAGTGCCATGAACGGAATCAAGTACGGTTTCTATTGTGGCTGCACTGTAACCTTGCAAAAAATTATTCATAGTATTACCAAATTTCACTTTTCTATGGTTTTGGTTGTTCGTGGTCAATGTGACAATTTTATTTTTGTCTGATTTTTTTGTTTTCTTAAGTAGGTTCTCGTCTGGCTTAGACGAACACTAATAACAAACAATAAAATATTACACATATACAAATTATAAAATTAAATATATAATAAACAATACATATATAAATACATCCAAGCAAGACAGAAGCCCTCGGCAGGGGAGACCAAACGGCCGAGGGTTAGGTCGAAAGGGAGAGAAACCGGTGGACGATGCGAGCGGTGTCCATAAGCACCGCTTTCTGCATTTGAGCTAGAAGCGGTCCGTCACGGAGTCCCAATTGCCTCAGGTGTTGTGAGAGGCTCACTGGGATTAACCCGTTTACAGAAACGACTCAGGATAATTTCGTTCGGCAGCTGACCCCACATGTCAGTCACCTCGTGAGCCAGATCCAGATATTTTCTTATCTTTTCTGTTTCGGCTTTCACGGGGTTCTCGTCAAATGGAATCGTGATGTCAACCAAAAATACCCTTGACAGTGCCTGGTCCATCAGCACGATATTAGGCTTGTTGGCCAGTATCGTTCTGTCCGTGATGATGGACCGGTCCCAATAGAGCCTGGCGCGATCATTTTCGAGCACGGCGTCCGGCGAGTACTTATAATAGGCAATCTCCGTTCCACGAGACCGTACTTCAGAGCGAGCTCTTGCTGGAGTATCCTGGCTACTAGGTTGTGCCTGTGTCAATACTCAGTGTTTGAAAGAGCCGAACAACCGGAGATAACATGCCACAGGATCTCCCCAGCGATGGCGATAGGCTCGACAACCGTCTGTGGTGCCATCCTTAAGGATGTATCTGCTGTAGTTGTTGGTCTTAATAACCTAATCTTGTATTGCACAGGCAAAACCCTCGGTTTCTCCGATGAGATTACCAAAACGTAGCCAGTTTACTGAGGCGGTAGCGTCTACATGAGGCTCATGAAGAGCTTTGTAGAACTGCCCGTGTAGCTCTTTCTCTTTCCATACAGTCTCAATCTCAGCACTGCTGGGTCTTGCCATTGCTTGTTTGCTAAGGATAGTGGGGTAAGTCCTTTATCACTTTCAATGACGCCTGCGTAGAATGCATCACCCGATTTCGCCAGGAAGTACTTACGGAGGCTGCACACTTCACGGTTATGCATAGCAAGGGCGCTTAATAAGCCCCGCCCACCATGCTTTCGTTGTAAGTACAACCTCATCACTGACGATCTCGGGCTGTGCATCCTGTGCGACGTCAAGGTGGTGCGGACTTTTCTGTCCAGGGCGTTTAGCTCGGTTTGAGACCACCTGAGAATGCCGAAAGTATAAAGAGGACGGGCGTAACCCAACCGTTATACGCGTGTATTTTATTTACGCCTGACAAAAAGCTATTTAGCACTTATGTCAAGCGTCCAAAAAATACTTCGTGATTGTTGTACACCGGCCTCGTCGATACTTATGTTTTGTGACATGCCCAGGTACCGGTATGTTTCAGCTTCGGAGAGGGTCCTTATATTCACTTGAGTAGTTAGATGTACACCATCGGTGTGGGTGACCTACCTCTTTCAACATGGAGAATCGCACACTTATCCGCTCCCAACTCTATTCTAATTGAATTGCTAAAATCACAAGTAATCTTTAACAATTCCATCAGATGAGAGCGATTGGGGCGAATAATTTGAGATCATCCATGTAGAAAAAGTGGGTCACTTTTGTCCCTCCTCGCCGAAGCTGAAATCCTCTGCCCGAAGCCTCCAGCAGTGTGCTTAGAGGATTCAAAGAGAGGCAAAACCAAATTGGGCTCAAACAATCACCCTGGAAGATTCCCTACGTATCCTTATACGGTCTTCCGTGTCGTACTCCATTGCCCCATTACATTGCCCGAGGAAGTCCCTTACTGTATTATCGATCTTGTACAGTCCGAGTATCCTTGCTAGCCATGTATGAGGTACCGAGTCGAACGCCTTTTTGTAGTCTATCCAGGCGGCGGAGAAGGTCTGACGGTGGCGTTTGATTATTGTGCCTATGATCGCATCTATGAGGAGTGGTTCCTTGGTCCCACGACCACCGCCTCTACATCCATTCTGAGCACTTGACATTATCCGGTTGTTGTTTAAATGTCGGATAATTTTTGTGCTCAAAATGGATGTAAGTGTCTTATATATAGTAGTTAGACATGTGATGGGGCGGTACTTAGCAGGGCCAGTGGTTACCTTATCATTATGAACCAAGTGAGTGACCCCTGTAGTAAAGAGGCTCGGGAGCGACTTCTGGTCGAAAGCATGTTGGAACTGTCGGGCAAGTAAAGTGTGAGCCGCCACAAATCCCTTAAGCCAGTAGTGATGCAGCCCGTCTAGCCCCGGACTTTTCCAGTTCGAGGCTTTACGGACTGCGTTAGCTACGTCGTCTGGTATTATGACGATAGGATCCATGGGTGCAATGGTTTCACATTCGCCTGCCACGACTTCTGTCCAAGTGCCCTCGATGTGAGAAACGGGCTCTGCCCAAAGGCTGCGCCAAAACGCGACCGTTTCAGTCTTGTTCGGTCTTTGGCCCGCTTCTTGTACTGGTCGTCGCTCCAAGGATTTGTAGAGCCTCTTCTGGTCACTCTCGAAGAGACGATTCTGGTTGAACCGCTTCGATCTCCGAATTCGCTTGCCCCAAGCTGCGATCCTTTGCTTCAGGTCATCGATGCGCTCCGCCAGTTTTTGGGCCATGTTCGGTTGGGTCAGACTTAAATCAGTCCCACCAAGCGCCATGCTGACGGTTCGCACGATTCTCGGTCTTCTGTTCCCAGACCTGAAGCTAAGGAGCCTGCCGATAAGAGCCCTTGCTTTTGCGATACGTTCCTCTAACCTTTTCCTCCACTCTGGGGTATCATTTATATGCCTAGTGGCACCCCTAGTGGTAGGAAATTTGGCGCCAACTAAACGACAAGCTGTCAGTGCAGCGCCATAAAGGATGGAGGTCGTATCGCAAAGATCCCGGCTGGCTTCTAAATAAGTGGCCATTAGCTGATTTATTATTATTATTTGTAGCCTGTTGTAGTCTGACAAATTACCCAAGATGTAGGTAACGATAAAAAAAATATTGTCGTCACGAATAATGTTAACAGTGTTATCTTAACAAATCAAACGTCTAGTTGTAGTAGGGATTAACACCAACCAACTTATTACTCACAAATCCACTGTTTTAGTATTTATTGCAGTACCTATTAAAATAAAAATTAATAGAAATGAAATACATTCGCCAAACTATCATATTATATGTAAAATGAGACAAAAATTTACATCTTATTATGCAGAATGGGTTTATACAAACATTATGCGGCGATAAAGTAGTCAAAATTAAATATTGCATTTTGAAATCAACGAACTAAAACTCGACGTCCTTTTATGTTAAATACAGCACGTATTTCACATTATAGACTAAATATGCATTAATGTCAAAGTAAATTACTGTTCTGTATTTATCTTTTAGTATATCCTATGTAGATAAAAAACGTCATAAGCTACAGAGTATAATTAATGATTTTTTTGCTTATATACAGTATTTATACACAAAGTCAAATGTCAAACTTTCATTCTTTATTTTTCATGCATTTGTAGGCTCCGGCACCGGTTTGTGCATTTTTAATTCAGTATTCTATTAGCTTTTTATATTCGTGGCGCCATTTTGTTTCTGATTTACTTTGTGTCATTTATTTTCGTAAATTCAATATTCCATTTTTGATAAGTATACTATTTTAATTATTAATTTATTTTTATATACACATGTTGATTACGAATATCAAAAATATGGGCAACGTTGGACGGTCAAAGAATTATACACGCGTTCATTTCTCGGCAACCCGCTCGGTTTCATTATCAAACTTTATAGGCGCCATAACGTTTTGCATTTTTAACATAAATATCGCGTGTATATGGTGTTGGGTCCACCAATACGGTTGCGCTCATTTTTGGTGCCACCACACGTTTTTGGTGTCATCAGCCTGTGACAGTCACTGCTGGACATAGGCCTCCCCTAATACGCCCCTATCCATAAGGGGGTTTCGGACCGTATCTCACCGCACTGGTCCAATGCCGTTTGGTGCGGTGTATAAATTATTCTTCTCCTATTTTTTACGATACCGGGTGATGCAACAGTTGTTGAACTTCCTTATATATGCTCGCGCGGTTTACAAACATTTCTATTGTATTAGTTTAAAGTAAAAATAATCAAAGAAACTACTTTACCTATCTCATGAAAAAATTAAGTAACTTTGGAGTCGTATTTTTATGTTCAAATAATCATTTATTGCGTAAGTTATTTATGCAATAAATGATTATAAAGACTAAATAATTTTGCGCTACATTAAAAAGTAATTACCAATTGAAAGTAGGCGATCACAAAACAACTTGGCCTCAGTTCTATGCAGAAACAGCATTTGTCTAGGATGAACATGGCCGCAGACATCCTGCAAGAGAATGGTGGTGGAATAAGTAAAATTGTGAGCGAAAGTCAAAGTATTAAATATGACAGATAAGTTACCGTGCTGCTGCACTAACAACATCCATGCAGCGATGTAGTACGTAAGAAATTTTTTTTTGTAATTCATAAACAAATAAATAAATGCAAAAAAGAGTACGGACCAAGTGTCTGAAGTGTTCATTTTATTTAAAAAAAAAAAATCTTTACATAGGTAAAGCCGTTAAACGGCTGTAAATTTAAATATGTTTTTGACAACTTGAATTTTCACAATACTATAACTTCATTAAGCTTATATTGCGTTCTTAAAATATTTTAACATAAAAAAGTAACATAAAATAAAATCATTTAAAAAGTTTATTTGCAAATTTATCATGTAAGTTATCTTAATTTGTTGTGTTGACTTCCAAAAATCTTATACACGAAATAACAGATCTGAGAGATCTAAACAAAAAAAAAAATATGACCGACATCAAATAACTATATAATCTTGCGCAATATAAGCGGTGTGACTATTACGGTTGAGCCAGCGTTTGCAATTTGTGTTACACCCGTTGTTATTTCTGAAGTATTTTTTTTATTATCTATTAAATTACTAATCACAAAATTATAAAAATTACACCAATTTATAGCTACTACCTACTATTTAATAGAGGAATGATCAAAATCGAAGCACTTGAAGCGGGCAACGAGGTAACATTTAAAAAATTACATACGCTCCTAATTGAGTATCTCTTTTGGGAAGTCGGTCAACGAACATAGTACAACGAGATATATCAATTTACGGCAGTTTTCCTGATTTTATGTTTCTACACAAGTAAAATAAAAACACACAGAAACTCATGTGCAAAGGTTTATTTCATACGTAGTATTTTCATATATGTATGTAATAGAACTACATTGTTATATCTTACCTGTTTCAGTTCAACTTCTCTCACAAGCGACTTTAAATAAAATAAATAGTAAAACCTTTTTTTAAAAGTGTTGCAACATGCAGCACGGCCAACAAGTCGAATCGACTGCTCCTCGTCGATGTCTATTATCTGTTGAAAGTTTTAATTAATGTCATACAAGTTGTTTTAAATATACTTAAATCTTGTTTTGCGTGTTTTTTATAATGTTCCAAACGACAACGGAGTCTATTTTTGCAACTGCTACTGCAAATTGTTTATTCCAGTCCGTTCTTTCTTTTCGAATCTTGTATTTTCTTCTATTTTAAGTACCAAAACGCCTATATTGTTACCAGGACAACATGACTTGCAATCTCTTGTTTTTAAACAGCTGCATTGGAAGGTAATGGTTAAAGTTTAAAGACAGAATCTTAGAGTTTAAACTAGTTTAAGGTTTACGCTCGTGTACTTAATAAATTTCGCCTGCGATAGATGGTCTTATATATTCGAAAGATTTCCTGATCAAGGCGTAGTTTCAGCGATATAAGGAGCTTACAAAAATTGTGCATTCTAAGTTCTGTACCAGGTGGTTGGTCATTTTACGTAGTCTTTTTGTTGTGCACGTTGTTATACAATAACTTGTTTCATAGTTCTCTTCTTAATAAATGTTGAAAAATATATACAGAGGTTTAAAGTTTAAGGTCTTCGAAGAGGATAAACGGACAAACAAACAACATTGTGATCTGATAATGTTCACTTTTGAGATATAAAACTCTATAAAATTCATATCGGTGTTATATCCGATTCTCATAAAACCTTTCTTTCGACTGCATATTCTAAACATCATTTTATTCCGTAAGTTATTGTGTTACATATTTAATGTAATATATATATATATATGAGGTTGTATAAAAAAAATTGCGCTCTGGCGCTTATACTTTCGATAAGCAGCGATAACTTGGGTTCACGTAAAAACATAAAACTCTTATCATGATGCCATAATTAGGCATGTTTGTATTATCGTCCTCGCGACAGCTTTACGCTGCGAAGAGTTCAAATGAACACGTGACTAATGGAGTTCATGATTCGATCAAAGTCCATTTTGTATACCAATTTTTTATATTTTAATCAATATACAATTTATTACCGCCTTCGTGGGCTAGTTAAATTCCAAAATAACTAGTTATAAACTGGAGGTCGTGTGTTCCAGTACTGCGGTGAAATAACTTTGTGATAACGTTGTTTTCTGGACCTGATTTGTCTGAAAATTTAGATGATCCATGCGTCGGATTGGTATGCATAGGTCGGTTCCGGATGTCCAGACCATCTTTGGCAGACGTTTGTAACAACAGTGCCTGCCTATTGACAAACAGTTCACCTATCAAGTGCAGTTTACCATTTCGGTAATGGAAGTCAGTTGTCAGTCCCTCTACGTGAAAATTTATATCAAGGTAAAATTCTTAGAGGATAAATGGATTAAAAGCCGATCCCAAAATAATTTGGGAAAATAGCTAGGAGAAATAGAACCACAGATAATCTTTAAAAAGTAACAATGTTAGAAAAAGGAGATTGTAGCCACCACCGTAGTAATGACCTTTACTTTATAATCGGACTTGACCTCAGCAGTGGCAAAAACTTTGTGTTATCGTTATTTTCTAAATATTTAAGGCAATATGAGTAAATCACCTAATTGCCTGAAAAATCAGTAACACCTCAGTTTTAAAATCTTCTAAAATACTACACGTATTGTATATGTATTGTATACTTTTAATATACTTTAACCTTACTTTTTAATATACAATGGTATATTTTAAAGTAAGGTTAAAGATTTTGAATAAAAATTCACTACTAAATATCGAATATTCGAAATTTTTTTTAACCAGTTACAATGAACGTGGAACGTTTTTCCCGCCTTTTTATCTGTCAATTTGTAAAACTGCGTCTACGATCTATCTATAAATATTATAGTCAATGCAAATTGAATCGGCTACGCAGTTGTTGCTTGTTATGATTTCTTAAAACGTAAATAATGCTATAATTACATGTTTTGTCTTATTATCATCTCAAACGTGACCCGACGCCGCCGTAAATCGCATGTGCTTTGTGCGTTGTGCGAAATGCGGCTAATGCGAGATACAGTGCATAAGGGTGATGGATCCGCGCCTAGTTCTGTGAAATCTAACGACAGTTATGGGTAAATATAATAACATAATAGTTTGATTTCATTATGATGTTACCATCATTGACATATAAGTCTTTAAACAAATTGCGAAGTGATTCGTCTATGATTTGATCATCCGATTTTAATTAAAGCAACCCTTAAGAATTGCCTTAATTTTTTATAATCGAGTCGAGAAGGTGGTTATCGTAATAATGTATTTAAAACTCTAAAGTAATATGGATACGATAGTTTTGTACTCCATATGTTCCACAGCTAAATTTAATGACGACAGTGAAGTATTTATAATAAATTCAAAATAAAATCTATCTTAAACATTCACCAAACTTTTCCCGAAAATATAATTTTATGTTTATGTTTTTATTTTATAAAGAATTTTTTGAAAAGAGGAAAAATAATAGTCCCGCTGAGTTTCTTACGCCGGTTCTTCTCAGGTCAATCTTTCATTTCTGAACCGGAGGTAGCTTCTATATTGAATAAAGATATTTGCATTTGGCTTTGACTTTATAAATTCAAAAGAAGTTAACGTTTTAACTGTTGTTATATTGTATAATGAATAACAAAATATGATTAACTATACACTTGTAATTGTCTCAAGATTTTATCTATTTAACCTCGTCCTACATCTCCGTTAGATGGCCAAGGTGTTTGTATGTGCATCTTACAGTTAAATCTCGAATATCGGTTCCGATGATAATGAATGTATTTAAACTTTTTTGGAATACATAGTTCAAATAGGCCCCAGGCATATTGTTACAATCGCGTCACTATAAATAAGGTGACATCACCTACATTTGAATAAGTAACCTGATAAGAGCAAAAAAAATAACATTACAAAATAATTTATGATAATGTAATGCATCAAATTGACATTAAAGCAAAAGGACCAATACATAAAGACAAAAAATATTATTTAAATTAATAATAAATTGGTTTAAAAAGAATTATCATATTTGTTTAACAAAATAGTTTTGAATAATTACCAATGTTAAATGCTAAACAAAGGATAATTTTTATATTTTTTTATTTATCTAACAAATCTATTATTAATTTTAAGTGAGTCGTTTTAAATGTTGCTCGTCTACGATATCAGAGTTGGCACTTTAATTTAATATTAAAGTTCAGTACCATGTTGTAGAAATATCACAAGAATAAGAGCCATGGAATTTAATTGCGACTAGAAAAATACTTTGAAATTAATTAAACACCATGAAAGATATATTTTCATTACAGTCCTATTCAATCATTAATTATTGTTCTATTTCAATATTATATGTTCCAATATTAATAATGGGTGAAGTTTTCTAATATACATTCAACGGAAAGTTGTAATCGGTTCGTTATTTGTTGCGTCATTATTGTTTATCTGTGCTAATGTAATGACACTTGCTATATTTGCGAGTTTAACGCTTGTCTTTAATACTAATTTTTAAATATTTAGTTAGTATTTCCAAATAACTAGTTATTAATTAATTTTAGTACTGTAGTAGCCCTAATAAAAAAAAATCCTGATTGGTTGATGCCGACAAGTTTCAATCGCTACTATATTAAATTTCAGATATATTTGACCAATACTTAACGCCGTGAAAGTTAGTCACACAAATTCAATTTCTTTTTTCTATACTCAATTCTACTTTAATCAACACAAAAATTAAGAATATACTTTCAATTTGTTTATTCCTTTTATGAAAGTTCAGTTTCTTAAAAGTTATCATGACACAAGCATAAATTCTTCTGAATTAACTAAATTTTTTAAATGTCTCTAAAATTGACTTGTAAAAAAAGGATTTTGATCGAAAATTAATCACTAAACTTATAGATGGACCAATATACATTGTTTAGGAAATATTGAAGTAGTTCCAATCAATACATTTTCAAAGTATGAGTTATTAATCAACACAAATTAAGAGGTCAATTTCAATTGTTCATTAGAGTAAGATCAGGTTAACTGCACGATATGTTCTTTCCACTATTAATAGCAATCTTGTAAGATAACCTCGATTTTATTTATTACTTTATAACCACATTAATATCAAAATTGAATTAAATTTATTTTAACAATGCTCTTATACTATTAATAGTATGACAGAAAAGCATATTTCAATCGTACATTGACTTTAGAATGACGGCTTTAGCAGTTGTTCGTAAACACATTCATGTTTTATATATAGAGATAAATTAACTTCGGCATAACAGTAAAATAGCTTATTATTATGTTTCTGTTTTGTTTATCAACTTATTTTTGTAATGAAACATAGAAATGGTTTCCACTCAACGATATCATTAAGTTGTTCACTTCATGAGAGCTGATTTTCAGTGGAACGGGTGGTGGATAGTGAGTTAGTCCAATGCGTGTTAGTGGGTGGACCAACTTTTTACATGCCCATCGGACGCACGGATCATCTTACTTTTCAGACAATTGGGGGATCGGTTGTTTACCAATACCGCTAGGAGGCGGTCTTTTCGTAACAGAATCACAATATGTACCTAATAATGTGTAACGATACTGCTTTGTACCACAATACTAGGAGTATCTATCGTTATTTTCTGGTTGGTTAGGACAATTTGGGCCGATCACTCAATTGTCTGAAAAGTAATATAATCCATGCGTTGGGTGGGCATCAAGGCACCAAACCGCATTGGACCAGCATGGTGGAGTACGGTCCAAATATCCCCTAATGGAGAATGCGTGTATTAGGGGTGGCCTATGTCCAGCTGTGGACTAACACAGCTGATGATGATGATTAAGTACATATCGTGATTCTGTTACGAAAAGACATTTGTTTTGCATTACTTTAATTAATTTCCTATAAGGTGAGAGTACTCTGTCATATTCTAGAATAAGAAAAGAAGAAAATAACCTCGATTTATAAAAAGCAGAGTCACAAGTTGTTTAATATTTCTTGACCTTTTAATTGATCTACCGTCGGATAAATCTACGCGGCGGTAAAATTAAATAGGACATTGACTTCGGTGATTGTTCAACTACTAAGTAAACAAATATGCAGCTAATTGTATTATGTTGACGAAACAATATATAATATAAATAATTTCATATGTGGCCATTGTATATGGGGAAATATGTTTGTAATTATTCTTTTCTATACGATGATTCAATCGTTATATTTACGTACGATGATTCGATCGTTTGAGAGAAAATGTAAACAGTAAGTCCCTTTATCAAGACATGCCACCATCTACGGCGGACATCTTATGTGTTTATTAAATATTGTTTACACTTTGGCTTGTGAAGATCAGATGCCAAATCGCTCTGCGTAAAATATGGGTAAGTTAGAAGTCATCACGATGATAACTTGTTAAATGGGCTCAAAGAAAGAAATAGTAATGATTTAGTTATAAGTTTAGCCTTTGTACAAACTGTTGGTCGTGAGTTGATATTTTCAGTGTTATAATTTTTGAACTAAAATAGGTAATGCAAATGAATATATAACTATATTTTTAGAGTTTCATTTCATTGGTTGATAAGAGTCGAAGCTTTTACTGAACATTTAAAGAATCCATAGACTTGCACTTATATACATGGAAGTGTTCAGGAACAATATTATAAAGAAGTTGAATAGTTTTATTTTGAAATTTGTAAATATCGAGAAATAATGGTCTAGCCGTATTGGCCCTTGCTTTAAACCGGAGGTCGTGGGTTGGAATACGGCGGGGAAACAACTTTGTGCTATCGTTGTTTGCTAGTTGGTTAGGAAAATTTGAGCCGATCACCCAATCGTCTGAAAACTAAGATGATCCGTGGGTCGCATGGCGTGTTAAAGTCGGTCCACCCACCAACAAGCTTGGATACAAACCAAAATCATGCCTACTCCATGTGTGCATTAGAAAGGCCATGTCCAGCAGTAGATTAACTCATGCTGATGATGATGATGACGAGATAAATGTTAAATATTATTGAAATAACCGCATCAAGCTCTTTTAATAAAACTTTACACATTTAAAGAAATTCTCTTCTTTTTTTAAAATATAAAAATTGTTTTAATAGACAAGAAAAATCTGATTATTACTTATTTATCAAAGTTATCTTTCCCTCGTTTTTGTTTAGGGTTCTCTCTCATTTGTTATTAAACAAATATTTATTAAATGTTAGATTCAAAAGGTGCCATACCTTAGGTCGAGGCCTGTAACAATTTTAGATTCATAAGGAAGATGACGAAATATCGATAACGCTTTCGTCAGACGCTATAAGTCAACGTAAATATCAACAAATCAATAGAGAGGCAATTATACAGGCGTTTACGTCATTAATGTTTTAGTGATGGTAATTTTGTTGCTTTCCCGCCTTTATCCCGGCAACACATGTAACGGGAAGGCACAGAGTATATTCCATTCCAATCGAAAGTCTTTATTTATAAATTTTTTAAAAGTTTGTGTGCCAATGCTTTTGAAACAGGTAAGATTTGTTACAAACACGTCATATTACACACTTGTCGTAATTCTACAAAAATATCAAAATGTTGTTTTATACACGTGCTGTGTAATCTTTGTTTAATTTTAAAACTATAATAAAATGATAACGATAGTGACGCAACTTTATACTAAATTATATAGTGTTTAATTGTCCAAATATTTAAATATCATCACATTTACATATGCCGCGTAATTGTGCGATTGAGTATTTTTTTGTGAAATTGAGTTGCAGATATTAGCGATAAAAAGGAATGGTAGATCTATTGTGAACATATTTTTAATTGGATATAAATTTGTACTTGAAATTCATTGTTAGAGTCCACGTTTTTCTCGGGTCGGAGAGGCTGGATTGAACGAACCGGCGGTAGCATAGCCGACAATCAATAAGCAAGTGTTTTAATTCTGTTTTAAATAAAGATGTGCGAATTTAAACTGTAAAACAATATCTAGGTTAATCTACTTAATACGTAATAATGTTGACATTTGACCGTCGTGTCCAATTCGTTTTTTTTTTTATCTGCGGTGTATAATAACTTATCACTTTTCGCTCGTGCAGAATATTCGGCAGCTCGTGTTCCGACACAACGGATTGTGAATACGTCGACGCGGGACTTAACTACGGGAGATACAAGTGAGTGTTTCTTTGTTAAACGTAGGAAGGTATAACCGAGATTATGAATTTCTATTATAACTATATGAAGTTCTATTGGATTAGTGGTACAAATTCTGAAGCGGCAGCGGGAATGGCGTAAAATTTGGATCTGCTATTTGTCAAGGGATAATACTATTATTTATGACAATAAATCACAGTGAAGTTAGAAAGTGTCTCAGTTACAAGTTATTAAACTGAGGTATGTCAATTATAAGTTTATATTATTGTTTTATTTTTCTTACCTATCATAATAATGTGATTTTGACTACGGCCACCGATCTCTACTAGAGATCAGCCAACTGCGCAGGAGGTATTATAGTGCATAGATGTACGCGCACACAGATGCACTCCTTTTTCCTTTATACTCTCTTAGGCCCTTGGGACGGAAAACCGCCACGACCGGAGAGAGACAAGGCGCAGGACCGACTATTTACATGTCGTTTGGTGTCGATGTTTGATCATCTTACTTCACAGTGCCCTAATTAACAAAGTCCTCGCAGGATTCGTACACACGACCTCCGGTATCTAAAGCCCATACCACTATTATAAGGAGATGAAATTCACGTGCCCTTTAATTGGATAAAACTCGCGTGGGGATTATTTCACCTATACTAGAGCCGTAGATGATAAGATATAAAGTCTAATGTCAAGTTCTAATTGAGTTAACACATAGAGTTCACTGATTGGTTTTCGCCATCATACGACAGTCATCATGCGATAACGTTTATGAACTTTACCGACATACATTTCGGATAGAATTTAAGTCTTATATATTATATCATCATCGTCATCATCAGCCTGTGATAGTCCACTGCTGGACATAGGCCTCCCACCCTATCAATTAGGGGTTTTTGGGCCGTATCCCATCACACGCTGGTCCAATGCGGGTTGGTGGATGGACCTACTTTTTACATGCCCATCCGACGCATGGATCATCTTACTTTTCAGACAATTGGGTGATTGGCCCGAATTGCCCTAACCAACTAGGAAACAAAAATTGAAAATTTGTTGCGTCCCCGCAGGATTCGAACCCACGACCTCCGGTTTCTAAATTATACGCCCATACCACTAGGCTAGGCGGAGGCAGGCATATATTATATAGAGTACTGTTATTGCTTGATGCATGCTTAGAAGACTCTTGATAAACCTTCTCTTTCATTTCACTTAGCGACTATATAATGAACAAATATTCTAAGTGGCACTTGAAGTTAGACCGATCGTTATTTATCCTATTTTAACAAAGGCTACAAGTTCGCTTTCCATCTCAAGGACGTAAACCAGCAAAACTCAACCTATTCCGAACACAGGACCTTTTTAAAAGTAGAAATATACACTATGCTAGTACCAATTCTCCGCGACTGAAAAACAATGTCGCTAAACCAAAATACATGTTTTTTTTATTTAAACAGGACCTCTTTCTGCTCTTTATCCACAAGCCTGAACTGCCGAGGCGACATGTTGCCCGAGGCTGCGCCCCTCCTCACGGCATCCACAGCCCCTGTCTACAAAACGATTAGCTACTCGGACTCTCTGGTAGGGTATAACTTTTATAGAATTTCCTAGAAATAGCTTCCTTTCTATACAGATTGATAAGGACAACGGTTTACTAAAAAAGCGATTGGCATCAAATCCCTAATACCTTAAGTCTAATTTCCAAAAGTATCTAGTTTTAATATCATATAGATTATTTCTTGGGTTATTGCAAATAATTCAAAGTTGCAATAAATCAAAGTTGACTAATTTCCTTTGTGGTTAAATATAAAAGAATGAACAATCATTCTTTGTTCAAGTCTGGACATTTCTCTTGTCGCAATAAATCGTTTACGGTCCATCAGATGCTGTCTGATTTTATCAAAATTAATATGTAAATGACTTGCGTAGTGATAATAACAAATATAAAAACATAACTAGTAGAATTAAAGTTAACATTGCAAGATACTATTCGGTCATTTTAATTAACAGATTGAACTTTCTACGTTTGCAAGTAAGTCTAGTAATACTAGAATAATCGTCAGCATCCACTGACATAAAAACTTACATCAGCAACAACCCTGCCAACTTTGTAGTCCACAAAGAAGATAGTAAAACGTCATAATGAACAATAAATCTGCAATCTATATGCGGATGGCTCGTGGCACAACGCGACATCGCGTATCGTAGGCATAAGTCACGAAGGACAATATTCTCACGGGCGTCGCAACAAATTATTTATAGTGTATGCGCAATTAAAAGCTAATTAATAGAGGCGATGGCCCAGTGGTTGGGGTCGGCGAGCTATCTCGGGTCGTAGATTCCAATCCGAAAGACTGAGACTATTGTGACGTCAGAGATAAAAAAAGGAATTAACAATTGTTTAGAGTTATAGATAAATATTATAAATAGACCACCCGCCAACCCGCATTGGACCAGGAGAGGTGAGATACGGTCCAGAAACATCCTAATGGAGAGAGCGTGCATTAGGGGAGGCCTTTGTTCAGCAGTAGACTAACATAGGCTGATAATGATGATTAGAAATGATTTATTATCCTTTTTTAAGTTAATAGAAGAGTACATTACCCGGTTGACACAAGTTTGGTATAATAGTGAGCTATACGCAATTCCTCTTAGTCTTGTTGCGCATGGCACTACAATGTCAATCACCACGATCACCACCGTAAGGTTTCGGGTGTTTGCACATTATTGCTTTTGGCTCTCACAAACAAGAAACCATCTAACTTCATCATCTAACATCATGTCATCTAACGTATGATTATGTCCGCTGTTGATTATAGTACATCACATTCTCTTATCAGATATTATACCTTTTTTCGTGCTAGGGTCCTGGGGAGATATCAGATGGAGATGTTATCGAAACGTACAAACGGCTCGAGCCAAATAGCAAAAAGGAGATGATAAAGCAAAGCTCCCTTGTCACAATGTAAGTACGTTTCTTCTAATTAAAGAATGTTTATAAAAAAGAAGGTGAAAAAGACAAGGTGCCAACACAAATAGACTCTTACTGCATGCTCCCACGGACCGACTTTTAACACTTTACTATAATTATATATTTAACACGAAAAAGGGTAATCAGCCCGTCATTGGCCCAAATATTTAGCAACAACAAACAAAACTTATTTAATCACGCAGGATTTGAAGCCAAAATCTCCCTTTTTTAAAGCGCAAACTTGTAAAGCTAGGCTATGAAGGCAAGGAATTAGTATATATTACAATAAAGTTCGTCTTAGACTTGGTAAAAACCATTTTTTAATATATTTATAGATTAGTATAGTTACAGTTTCAGCATTTCTAACTACTAATTGACTTATATAGGTGTTTCACCACTTTTTACATAAATAAATGAATGCTATAATATACGTAGAATTGATAAGTTTAAAATGACGAAAAACTAACCCAAAAACCGATTTGAAGCTGAAACATCGTTAATCGACTAGTGTTTTTTAGTTTCTCCGTATGGAATACGATTATGGGTTCATCACTACTGACTATGGCATGGGGAGTGTCACGAGCTGGTCTGCCGACAGCGTTGGCTTTGGTGGCCATCATGGCTGGTCTGTGCTTGTACACAGCTTATTTGTTAATCAGGGTTAATCAGCATCACGGTAAGTTATGACAGAATTCTTTCATTTTTTATATAAAACTTTTATCAATTGAACTAAAACGTGTTGAGTAGTAGTCTCATAAAAAATGGATAGATTACAAAAATATCCAAATGTTTCACTTGATTCAAGACGAACTACAAATATCATCATCATCATTATCAGCCTGTAATAGTCCACTGCTGGACATATGCTTCCCCTAATACACGTCTTTCCATTAATAGGTTTGGACCGTATCCACTACACTGGTCCAATGCGGGTTGGTGGGTAGACCGACTTTTTACATGCCCATCCGACGCATGGATCATCTTACTTTTCAGACAATTGGGTGATCGGCCCAAATTGTTCTGATCAATTAAGAAACAACAATGAAATGGGGCCCCGTTGGATTCCAAACCACGCTCTCGAGTGTATAAAGCGCACACTCATATTACCAGTTTATAGAGGCAGAGTGCAAGAGGAGTAACTATTGCTTTTATTGTATTTGATGTGAGAATCTATTGCTTCTTTGAGGAGTGGACAATCTCACAACACAATTCAACTTAATTAGATATGATTTCCTTTACACGAAAAAAGTTTGTTTTATATATTGTTCACAAATTTCTAACCTTTAGGTGACGAGGGATGTGAGGTGCCAGCATTGTGTCTCCGTCTTCTTGGTCGGGGGGCTCAAATAGGAGCACACGCATTCAGTCTACTGGCTCTACTTGGTGCAGGCCTAGTCTACTGGCTACTTATGTCTAACTTTCTGTACCACACCGTAAATTACATAGCGGGTGAGTGAAATATCTATGACATTATTTGCTCATAGTTTTAATGGGTTATTTTGTTTGAAGATACTTTAGTGCTGGTATATTTATTAAATTTACAAAACGTGATAAAAAAGAAGTGTGAAAATGAAAGTAGTGGAATTTAATCGAATTTTTATACAACGATTTGTTTTGAGCTATTTTTGTTTTAGTATTACTACGGTCATCTTATTTATTGTAAGAATAATAACGCCGCCCGTTATTATTCTTATCTGATGGAGATCCAGATAAGACTGAATAACAAATTAAAGGTAAATTTGTTGGAAATGAGGTTCCTATAACTCCTCTCAAAGGTAGTTACGACAACTGGAACGGATTAATACGTACCAATCTGACACATGAATTATTTTCTTCTTCAACTAATTGTGTGTTTAGCCTATATTTCTGCAACGAGAAAAACAAGTTGTATCTCTGCTAGATTCAAGCCCTTCATAGTGAAGACTTTAAGGATCATGAAAGCGTCTTGAAAGAAATATCACACTAAATAGATATTATTAATTTCTCACACAACAGATATCGGCAATTCGAATACCACACATTCAAACGACCTCCTGTGCCCGAAAATGGGTGCGTGGGGATCCAAAGTGGTGGCGGAACCCAGCCCCTACTGGGGCCTTCACACCACGGTGCCCTTTTACATTGCAATCGGCATCTACCCCCTGTTGAACTTCGCGAACGTCACTTTCTTCACCAAGTTTAATTCTTTGGGTGAGTGTTACTTAAACTTTTACTTTATTTAAGTGAATGTGACCAATGTTACTTGATGTTTAGGTATTAAAGAGAGTTCAAACCATTCCAATATAGAACTTATTCGATTTACTTCTTTTTTGCTAAATTTATATTGCCGTTAATTTTATTTTGTATTAGTCAACAACAATACTGCGTTTCGAGCTAAGGTACACTGTAGGGGTCTCTAAGGTGGATTAACATTTTCGTGTACTGGTTTAAACGAATTTGTAGCGTATGCGTAATTTATGGTTAAGAAGACTTAAGATGTTTCATTTAATAGATGTGGGCTCATTACTTTATGCAATAAACAAAAAGTTTGTGTTAAATATTATTTTAAAAGAGATTAATTACGCTTGAGTACATAATGATATGATACGATTATTACATGTTAGTGTTCTTTGTTAAAGTGTACTGCTAAAACATATGGGATGAGTTAAGGTAATTTTATAACATACGGTTCTGTCTTCACATCGTCTAATTGTTTAATAAAGTGGCTATCTACATAAAGCTCTATACCTAAAATTCTGTTCGAAATTTTTAAATTCAATGGAATAAAAATCAAATCATAAAATTACTAACCTGACGAATTGTTGCGCAGGTACCCTATCAGTTGCATACCTGGTGGCGTTCGTGTTGTGGAAGGGGCTGTGGTGGGGGACCCACGACGTCTCCACCCCTCCCATCACCATCACCCCACCACCGACCCCCACGGCGGTCACCAACGCCGCGGCCCTCAGTGGGATATTGGCACTCTCGTTCTACATCCACAACATCATCATCACCATAATGAGCCACAACCGACGCCAAGAGAACAATGTAAGTTGCTAAAGATACATAACCTACTTCTTCACTTTTCGTCTAGTGAGATAAAAAGAGTGAGCATTTGAAGCGAATAAGAAGAATAAAGAGTTGCAGAGGAAACGAACCGCACGCTGCAGTATCTCTGTTCATTTCTTAGGAATACGCCATATGCTTTATATTATTTGCTGAAAATGGCACTAATAATGAATGACACTAACAAATGGAAAATACTCTTTGAAAAAAAAATAGCCTGGCTGTATCTGCTTTCTATAAATTATGTAAGATTTCGTTCGACTCGAAGTAGAAAAGTCAGTTGAAATCATCAATCAGTTCACAGTTTGCTTCAGACAAGGAAGTCGTTTGACTCGTTACTTTTTTGTAAACTGTATCAAGTTTAATGCGAATTTGATACAAACTAGTTTGCTCTTATCCATCCATATACGTAAAAATTTATTGCTGTTCGTTAGTCTCGCTAAAACTCGAGAACGGCTGAAGCGATTAATCTAATTTGAGCTAAAATCATTTATTGAAGTCCAAACAAGGTTTAAAAGGTAAATAAATCGAAGTTAAACAAAAAAAAATTAAACTGACCATCATATTTATTTTTAAGAGGTGAAAAATAAACTTGATTTCACTTTACTACAGTTAGTATACTTATTACAGTTGCTCAATTTGTCAGATTTCTTATATATAGATCGACAAATCTTATACCAAAGTATAGATCTTTTATTTATCGATTCAGGCAGTACGAAGTCTGCCGGGTGTGCAGTATATTTATAAAAGTATTTTTTTTGGCTTAAAATTTTTCAGGAAGTGGTTTTTAAAAAAAGTTTGACTGTATCTCGGTAAATCGGTTTCAGGGAAGAGATCTGACCATCGCCTTTATGCTGGTGACCATCACTTACACATTGGTTGGGGCCGTGTTCTACATTTGCTTTCCGCTCGACAAGACCTGCATAGAAGATGTAAGAATGAACAAAAAAATTTGTAAAATTTTAATGTCACTACGATTTATTATCACTAATTATTTACTCTCTTTTTATTGTTGCGTAAGATTTGCGTTTAAAGCAGAGATAGATAGATAGAGATATAATTATTTTAATTTACAATATTTTCATTTATAACAATTGTTGATTTATTATATTTACAATAAATAAAAAAAAAGATATTCTTTGCTAATGTTTTCTATGTTTTAGTCGCCCAATAAACATTGGAATATAAGACTGGATTTTATTTATTAAAAATCAATTTTAATATTTCGCTTTAGAATATCCTGAACAACTTCGATATGCACGACACGATGACCGCCGTCGCGAGAGCTCTGCTGTTGTTTCAAGTGAGTTTTCCTTTTCAGTTTGACTTTATTTGTTTTAATATTTTATATTGTGTGTATTATAACTTAGCAAATAAGTAGTAACATTATCTAAAAATCATCTTATAGTATTTATTACGATTTTTGATAAGAAGCTCCATCCATCGAAATACGCAGTGAGAATTGAGATTGATCTTATAATCTTGCCATTTAACCAACTATCTAAATCACGCGTGTCTTTTTATCTAATGTATGTCTAAAAATTTTTTTGACATACTATAAAATACAAATAATAATCATGAAAAGGCCTATTATATGTCCAGCAGTGGACGGATATAGGTTGCTAATACTGCCGATGCAGATAGAATACAGAATACTCCTTCATCATCAGCGTGTGATAGTCCACTGCTGGACATAGGCCTCCCCAAATACACCCCTATCCATTAGGGGGTCTTGGACCGTATCCCATTAATTAATTGCTCTATTTCTTCGAAGATTAAAAGTTTGTGATAATGGCAGGTGGTGACCGTTTACCCACTGGTGGCCTTCATGCTGCGCAGCGAGGCCGTGCGCCTCTTGCCTTTGCCGGAGAGTAGAGCTCTCACGCTGCTCGTGAATGGTGCGATCGTGGCTCTATGCGTGCTGGTCGCTTGCCTCTGTCCCAATATCGGCACAGTCATCAGGTATTTTTACATATTTTTACGTTTGTGTACTATCTCATTTATTCGGTTGTTTATTGTTATAAACGCATTTATAAATAAGAAAACTTTTCATCTGATAGATAGCAACTGCGGCCAGACATTAAATGTAAAATATAAACTTTACAGAGAAAACACGCTAATATCTAATATCTTTGTACAATGATACTCATAGTTATAAAACTAATTTCGTTTTCTCGCCGAGATAATCAACAGATAGTATTCGATTAGGTTATACCATTTTTACTCAAGAAAACGCTTACGCTTATCCATCGGTTGAGTTATGAATGAATCACACCGACTTAAACAGCCATCTTGTTTCTGAAAGAAACGATTCTGCTACACACCAACGCTGTTGGCCGAAGCCGTCCCGTTCGAATCTGTTTCCCCAAAGAGCCCAGAGTATCACACCCTTGCGAAAAAGCCTTCAACCCAGCCTAGTCCAAACGTCTTTTCCCGACCAAAAGTCTTTTTTTAATTTTCTACTACCCGTTTCAGTTTTTTTATTGTAAAGCGATGAAGAGGACAAAATATTCACGAGATAAAAATTAAGCGTCACACGCTCACCACCCTGATAGATAAGACGTTATGTGTCGTTTATCTAGGAATTAAGCTGGTTAAAGTGCCCTTTAAAGCGGAATATACTACTGATTTGTTGCTGGAAATAGGACCTGAGTACCACCCCATTTAGTCTTCTAAAAAGGCCTAACAGCTTAGTTCAAGTTTCAATTTTCTCACATTTATTACATTTACTATTTTATCAAACTTAAGTAAACTTCCTATTCCTAGGTATACGGGTGCAGTTTGCGGTCTAGTCCACGTGTTCGTGCTCCCAGCGGCTCTGAGAGCGCGCTCTTTACATTTGAGGCGGAAGCTGAATTTGTTTCGCGCGGCGCCGTTGCTTATAATAGCACTAGCCGGTGCAACCAATCTGTTGGCACAGTTCTTCGTGACTGAATAACTTACCAAATAATATCCATCGGAATGTTATTAAACAGACAGCTTAATAATGTACATGGAAATATTGAGATTGTCGCAAGTTTTTGCAATATAATTGAATTAATTTATAAGTATTGCTATCTTAAACGGTAACTTCCACATGCGTGATGTTAAATTTTAAAAATATTTCTTTATTTAATCCTGAACAGTTAAATACCAATCGAAAGGATCTAGATCTTTGCGTACAGAAATTAGTATGTAATTTAAGCTAGTGTAAAAAGCGTAAATAATCTACTAAAATCCTATAATGTAAATTGGACTATTATAGAAATTATATCCACATATAAAAGGTAGAACATGATCATTATACAGTAAACGCTGTAGTTTTTATAATTACACAAGTTTTTTTGTGTAATTTGATTTGTGCACAATATTACAATATGTAGTGAGGAGATTAGTAAAACAAAAATCTTTTGTACCAAATTATATGTTATTGATCTAATGTTCGTTTGTATTAAAGTTATTTTAGTTTATAAGAAACTATATCAAAAATTTTGTTTTAAGATTAGGACTTTAAATTAGTTTATGTAAAAGCACTAAGTTATTGAATAAAAACTGTATCTAGTCATAGTGAGGCTAATGTATTTGAAATAAAATATTTTTTGTGATTTCCTATTTTTTATTGATAAATATAACAATTTTCCAAAACATTTACTCACATACTTTATTCGTAATAATTACGTTTCACATATTTTTAATGTATACAAAAAACTATATAGAAATATAAACATTCCTAATAACAAAGTCAGTAATTATATTTCTGACGACATACAACTGTACATATAAAATATTAAGTCTGTGATGAGTTCATTGCATAACAAAAATTGTATTTGTATTTTGAAATTTATTTATACAATAAAATGGCACAAATAAGTAATTGAAGTACGCGTTTAATAAAGGACAGCTTTTAATAAAATAAAAAAAACATTCTTTTGAAAATATATTTGTAATTAACAAATTTACAACTTTATCTTTGGCATTACCTTTCTGGGCTTTTTATTTAAAAAATATATGACATCAAAACTGTTTGACAGTCGGAACAATAAAAAATATAAAATACATTACGATAAATATGCATAAAACAACATTTATGCGATAATAACCCATTATAATTCTTTAAACAACAATATGATTTAAGGCATTGCTAAATCAAGCAATACAAGAAAAATATTGTAAAACTTACACATACCCAACAAATTCAGATTACCTTTTGCTTTTAAGCAAAATATAATCACATGTTTTCGATGATAGTGAACTGTCACCAATACCTGTAGTTCTAAGTGATAGGTACGGCAAATTGCTTTATCTCTAAGTATAAAAGTACAAAAATTCATAATAAAAATGTATACTTTATGATGGATCTAACCAAATAGTAGTATTAATTATATTTATTATAACAGGCTTAATAACAATTAAGGCTTGTCGCTTTTGTTGGCTTTATATAAAGGCTTAAAGATGAGGCCATTCTCCCATGTTATGTTAAATTAGGTTTGTATTAAATTCAGTTTTATCAGAATAACAGTTTAAAAAATCTAGGGGCCTCCACAAACTATTAGGTGGCATAGTAAATAGTGAACTTGTAGCAATCTAAAAAAGGTATTGATTTCTTGATTGTGTGATGCATGTGATAATGATGGGTTAGCCTAGACAATGAAGGTGATATGCTAGTGATAGCAGTTTCAGATAGCTTTATGATCACTATTTAGTTCATGATGGTCGTGATAACCTTAACCAGGTTACACGATGAAGATGAAATATTTGTGATAGCAGTTACAAATACATTCAAGTTAATTATTCAGGATATAACCGGTGATAATGTGATAATCAATAAAGATTCAAGATGGAGTTGATTTCCTTGCAGTAGCAATTTCAGATTTATGTTAACAATTTCGGTGATGGCAGTGATGATGATGACACACACAATAAATGTGATATGCTCGTGATAGCTGTTTATGTGATGACAGTGGGCTTGTCGCGGCCAGTGTAGCTCTGCAGTTTCGTCAGCTCCAGCGCAATGGCTACTAGTGGGGCGAGAACTTTTTGTGCGTCGCCTTCTACGTCGGTCCCTTCATAAGCTTCGATGTACAACCTGTGGAGGAAATTGGTTTTATATTATACAAATATTTAATATTATAGATTTTTAATTAGTTATATTCTTAGCTAATACCTATGATAGTAAAAGGTTGGCTAACAATCTAATCAATTATGCCCACTAAAAGGGTCACTTGCAAACGGTAAGTTGGATAATATTATAAAAGCCACGAGGTACCGTTGTCATATAACGGGCGTCAGTATTATTTTTGGACGATTGAAACTCATGCCTCGTATGAATTCATTCCACATTTCGAGTGAACAGCCTATAGCATATATATGTAATAGAAAAATATCAAAGAAATGAATCGTTTATTTTCTAATTAACATTATGGCATATTTATAGAAACACATGATTTTTTTATTTCTTCATTATATATAGGAAAGGTTACGAAACCTACCTTACTGTGGCGCCAGCGCTGCCGGTGCCGCTCAGACGCACGATGATCCGAGATCCGTCCTCGAATACGACGCGCAAACCCTGCGAACATGTTAACATATACATGTCGTTTCGTAAATAATTCTATATTGATTTTATTTATTTATAGTTAATACATGTATAAATATTTTGCTAAAAGTTTAATTAATTAAAAGTAGTAACAAAATTATCTAACTTTATTTATGACATTGCTTGTATAGGCTCATTCTATGAATTTTTTTGTCACTGGTAAAATAATTAAATATGAGAATATAAAGATATAAAGCAGAAGCATTAAAACTCTGAATTCGGTGTTTTCTTCAAAACAAGTCAATCAAGGTCAGCTATGATAATAATTTTGACCAGAATGAGACTAGGAGTCATACTATAATGCTTCATACATATACTGGCTTTCATATATATTGAATTTTTAGCATCTTATTGATCAGATGACTATTCTTAAAAGATTATTCTGTCTAAAGCATGTATAAAGTATTAACATATTTTTTTACTATTACAGTTTACTGACTTGACAGGCTACGGAGGTCCGTAGCCTTGTAGAATGGGCGTGTGCTTTAGAAACCGGAGGTCGTGGGTTCGAATCCTGCGGGGACTCAACAAATTCTCATTGTTGTTTCCTAGTTGGTTAGGGAAATTTGGGCCGATCACCCAATTGTCTGGCAAGTAAGATGATCCATGCGTTGGATGGGCATGTAAAAAGTCGGTCCACCCACCCGCATTGGACCAGCGTGGTGGGATACTGTCCAAAACCCCCTAATGGATATGGGTGTATTAGGGGAGGCTATCCTATAGGACTATCACTGGCTGATGATGATTACAATTTAAATTAAAACTTTTAACTTATCTAAAAATTAACGATAACGCAAATCTTTAGTGGTTACCTGTCCCTTGGCAACGCTCCCGTCCACCGGGTCGGTGTACGAGAAGTTGTCGGCCAACCGCACCACGTACTCCTTGCCCTGCGCTTGCAGCTTCGAACCCACGAACCCGGCGGCCTCCATTCGGGAGCCCAAGGCCGACATCATCTCGTTGCAGGGGGCACTGGCGCATTCCTCGTAGTCGTATCTGTGTAACAGTTGATACATATCATCCCAGACATAATAGTTACTAAAGCAAAATAATACATAGAGATGGTCGACCAATACAAACAATAATGTGTGATTATTAACCAATAAATTTTTCTTTTTGTATCCTCGTGCATCTAACTGAGTTAATCCTAACCACCCTGAAGTTAGCTGGTATTTATGCCTAAGACATTAAGGTCGCCTTTGCATACAGTGTTTGTACCAAAGTATAAAATAAATAATCATACCTGGTGAAGTAGTTCCTGCCGTAGAGCCTCCAGTGGGCCAGGAGCGTCTCCTGCACCGAGAGCCCACTGCTGGACAGCACGGAGAGCCAGGCCAGCGCCGCCCACAGGCCGTCCTTCTCCCTCACGTGGTCCGAGCCCGTGCCGAAGCTCTCCTCTCCGCACAGGGAAAGGCGACCGGCGTCCATTAGGTTCCCGAAGTACTTCCAGCCTGGGGAGATCGTATGGAGTTATTGGGTGACGAGTGAAGAAGCAATATTGATATCATTGTACCAGCTTATTGGTTTTTATAGAATTTGTTATAAATTCTATGTGTCAATATTTTTAATAATGAATACGCTTACAGAATCCTCGGAAACGTTAAGGTATGTGTTCACTTCAATAAAAGTAAGTTATTATTGACATTTTTATGAAAATTAACCAAAATTTGTTTTTTAAATAGTGATAATGACTTAAATGATGACAAAACCTCTTAGTGAGCTGTTTGCTTCATTTGCTGGTTTTTTGTATAAATAAATCTAAGCCTATTTTAGCAAGGCTGTTAAAAAATACTGTTACATGTTCTAACGTAGTTCTATTCTTTATTCCCCATTTATACTTTTTGAGAAAGCATCTTTCCTATCGCAAAGATTGAGCTAGATGCTTCTGTTTTGCATTAAAAATATAGTAAATTAATTACATATTAATTTTTATACGTATAAAAACATGCAGGAGTGTAAATGTACCGATCTACAATGTCTAACGTGACATCTAAATGGAACTTTATGTGTTTTACATCTTGCATTTCAATATTATGTCACATATTAACATAGCCTCGTGTCTCACCTGTGGGCACTTCGAAGATCTCCTTGCCGCGTTTAGCAGCCACTCTGTCCACGGCCGCGGCGGTGGGCATGCTCCTTGCGAAACCCCGCACCTTCCCTTCGCCCACGAAGTACGGAATATGGTGTAAATTGTCAGCCAACACAGCCAAAGAGTCCGAAGGAGTCACGAAGAACGCTTTACGGCCGATTATCATGTTTCTGTCACCTGTGTGAAGAGAAAACATTAATTTACACGTGATGTAACATGTCAAATGCTTTATTGTGTACTATTAATATCTTCCTTAATATTTCTGTACCAAAGAAAAGTTGTACGTTTATACAGATCTCGTATTTTATACATTGTATACAATGTAACCGATAGGAACAAGTAGCGACGCACGTCTAACGTCTTATTATTGAATGGTTACCAAGGTAATAATCTACAATGAATTAATAATCATACAAACTTTGATACAAAGTTTAAATTTATAACATTTATTACCTGAAAAGCTAGGTCGTTCCTACATTTTTTCAAAACAAATTGTCTGTAGTAAAAATCTACAAAGTATTTAAAAAAAAATTATAAAATACGAATTATTATAAAACTATACTTGAGATAGACTAGATATTCAATCTATATTTACTCAGAACTTAATGGAACACTCAGGTCACCAATTTCATGCGCTTTGATTTGATTCTTGACGCCAAACAGTTCAGACCATTTCTGAAAACCAAGACCACATAAAACAAACATAAAGCACCATAAAAACCCACCGTCTCCATCGAACGCAGCGCCGAAGTCGAAGTCACCATCGCGCACAGTGCTCACTAAATCCGCCGCGTAGGTCAGATTAGGATCAGGATGGGCTCCCCCAAAGTCTTCCAGGGGAACAGTTCTACGAACACTGCCCGGGTCCGCGTTCAATTCCCGGAGGAATACACGCTCCACGTACGGACCGGTCACTGGACAAGAGAAATTATTTTCTTATAAATCAATAATTTCAGAAGAGGTACAGAATAGAGCGTTAACTTTTTGGTAGATACTTTGTTGGTAATAGTTAGGTGACAAGGGCTTGCGCTCTAGAAACCTGAGGCCGTGGGTTCGAAACCAGCGGGACTCAATCTCAAGCGAGTGCACCTGCATTTGCGCGTGCAAATATACTACAATATCTCCTGCGCAGTTGGCTGATCTCTAATAAAGTTCGGCCACCGTAGTCAGAATCAAACACGGAGCATGATACACTTGCTTTGCAACATAATGGAAAGTGAAGGCTGTACTTTTCGGAGCGACTGTCTTATGAAAGTATATAGTAGGTTTCTTCTTCAAATAAACTTAATTTATATATATATATATATATATATATATATATATATATATATATATATATATATATATATATATAAGAGATTCCACCTCATATAATGACTCATCACGATATCTCTAGAACCAAATGCGAAGCGAATTGAAATTTGGTACGAATATTCTTTCGCCGTCGGATGCGTCGGATGGGCATGTAAAAGTCGGTCCACCACCAACCCGCATTGGACCAGCGTGGTGGATGTAGTCCAAAGCCCCTAATGGATAGGGGTGCGTTAGGGAGCTATGTCCAGCATGGACTTCACAGGCTGTTGATGATGATGATGATGATGATGATGATGATGATGATTCCTTTCGCCGAGTAGAGGTCGGCTAAGAACGGATTTTATGAAATTCCACCCACAAGGGGGGTTGGGGGGTTGCTAGTTCTTCTTATAAATTTAATACTTTCAAGGTGGTAGGTGTCTTTTTTAAAAGAGACCCTCTGGGATAACACTTCAGCCAGAAATCAGTAGTCTGTAAACACCGTCTGTACTGTCTTCCGGATTGAAGGGCACCGTAGAAAGCGTAATTAATAGGTAAAATGGACGTCTCAGGGTGATAAGCGGATCTATGAAGTCTAACGTTATTTTTCTTATGGGCAAAAAAAAAAATCATCGCTGTGATCGATATGAAAACTAAAAAACATACTATTTACAAGCCGGTAATAAGCATGGAAATTAATTTGCGATTTGTGGACAGCCGTATTGGTAAGTCAATATTCTCGAACCCTCGAGTTTCAGTTTAGTTAGAGCCGATTGCCAATGGAATAAGTAGATTAGTATGCAACTAATAGGAAACGTTGATAAACATTAAGATAACATGAAAGATACTCATAACCTTGACACTATTTGCTAGTTACATAATCCAATGCTTATTAACATTATTTATAAGGAAATTCGTATATATACTAATTCTCCATGTAAGCCGGTAAGTTGTAAATATTACACAAGAATCTTTCTTTATGTCGGATAAAATCCACACGAAAAGTGACTTAAAGTGATATTTCTAAAAATTATTTATCTTTCATATTAAAACTATTAACAATATTCGTCATTCATTACCGCTTACCTCCGTTCATAGAATCGATCAGCACTTTGAAAGGCTTCCTCTGCTCCGAACCTTGGATGAGGCTCTTGATCTTTTGGAAGTCGAAGATCTGCTTCATGTAGTCAACGTAGTCGTTCACTGGATCTATTACTTCCACGACGAATTGGCGGTTATCCACCTAGCGAAAGGTGAAAGAGACATAAACAAAATAAATATATATTTATTTCCGAAACTACTAGTAATTGCTATAATTTATTTGCGTTTACTTTATTTGTTAATATTTACAATACAATTTATCTATGCATAAGAAATTAGTATGATGCTTAAAACTTAACTGCCCCAATGGTCCAGTGGGCTATGAGCTATCTTTAGAAACTGAAGGTCGAGGTCCGAATCCTGTGGGGATGGAATTTTTCATTGTTGAAGCGGGCTGACCACCCCATTGCCTGATAAGATATGTTCTGTTATGAATATTAATCATCAGCCCGTGGTAGTCCACTGCTGGACATAGGCCTCCCCTAACGCATGCTTTCTCTACAAGGAGGTATTTGGATATCCCACGCTGGTCCAATGCGGGATGATACCCACCGACTTTTTACATACCCATCCGACGCATGAATCATCTTACTTTCCAGATAATTGTGTGATCGGCCCAAATTGTCCTAACCAACTAAGAAAGAGCAATGAAAATTTTTGAGCCCCCGCAGGATTTGAACTCACGACCACCGGTTTCTGAAGCACACGCCTTTACCACTAGGCGACGGTGGCAGTCGATATTATATTTATGTAGATTCAGAAACCATCATTATATGTCACTTACCGTAAAACTCTGGACGCCTATCTTGTCTATGGGGCACTGGAGTTCGGGAACAATTTTGTACTGCTTTATACAAGTGGTAAGAGAGTATATCTCATTAGTAGTGGCGTCAGGCGCTGGACCACCGTTGGCGCAGTTGAACTTCACACCGAAGTCGTTGTCGATGCCTCCAGGGTTGTGGGATGCGGTCAGCACGATTCCACCTGAGACCACACGAATGACCCGTTTTAGAATACCATTACCATTTTAGGACGACTTACAGAATCTTTGCATAATCTGGGTTTTTTTTTTTATTACAGAACAATAATTTCTGTAAATGTCACAGGCGTCCTATTCCGAACAAGTAGTGGTGTTTTGACAATCAATATGTTTACAACTTTGTATTGAAAAACAATATTTATTTTGGATTTTGAAATACCGACTATACTTGAACTAACAAGTTTTTAATGTTTTTATAAAATTGGTAGGTCTAGATCCGACTTGATTGCCTATAGACTGACTGACTCGAATGTGGGCATTATATTGCATTACACTTTAATTGCTGGAATGCATTACAATCTCAAAACGTTCGCAACTTTTTATCAACAAAGACTACATACGTTTAGACGCCATTAATAAATTCATACCTGTATTACTACTTGAATATGTACCTAAAATATGATATTTACAATTACTGCAGATAGTGGTAATACACGATTCTGTTTCAAATTCAAATATCTTTATTCAATAAAGAAGTGTAACACTCGCTTATTGATTGCCAAGGACGCTACCACCGGTTCGGAATAGGACGCCTTCGACCTGAGAAGAACCGGCGAAAGAAACTCAGCAGGCCTATTTTGTCATCTTTTAAAATAATCAAATATATACATATAAATTTTCTTATGAGCTACATACAGTTCTATCATACTTATATTATACTTACAGAAAAAGCCTGGAGCGAGCATTCCATTACCAGGCTGTGTTATCATTTATAAATTCATTTATGTTATAATAACCTTTAACACATAAACGTTCCTTTACTACTTTTTTAAATTTATTAACAGTTAAATTCTGAACGTTTACTGGGATTTTGTTGTAAAAGCGTATACATTGTCCCATAAAAGATTTACTTATTCTTCGCAGTCTATTTGCTGGAAGAATTAAATTATGTTTGTTTCTAGTATTTATGTTATGTGCATCACAATGTCTACGAAAATCATTTCTATTTTTTTGCACATACATTAGGTTTTCGAAAATGTATTGAGAAGTAACGGTTAGTATTTTATTGTCCTTATCTGCATTTTTAACTTATTTTTACATTTTTAACTTAATTTTTTAATTAATTTAAAAAATTTTAAGTGTCTTATTACCGTACTTAGGTAATTTTACTGTTAAAAATGGTTGGTTCTAAGACGACATGCGGTGGTCAAGTCAATAACAATGACTTAGCAAATTTTCGAAGGTTATGATTGTTATAAATTGCAGCATAATTATTATCTCAATGATCTACGTAAGGAAATACAATTATTTACATTAAAATTGAACCGACAAAACATTGCAAATTTATGCGAATGCCAACCACAGCGTATGGTCTGAAACCACAACGCTATCAGTACAGATAGCATCATGGTAACAGACCATAGCAACAGTGTATGCATGACAGACAGTTTTTTGTCAGCCACATTCTATGGCAAATTCTGTTCCTATAGCATTAAAAGAAAAAACTAAAAACGTTACTAAATAATCAACAATATTAATATAAAATAATTAACTGACCATATCAGATCTCTTTGTGTATTACCTACATATAAATGAAATAAATCAAAAGTTCGTAATGATGTAAATATTTCCTTTGGATATCAGCACCCAAGCCAAATAAGAAATGGAATTTAAGTAAATAAAGTCAATGCCAAACTCTTTTGTCGCCAAAACGTCGGGTTAATTGCAAATGGCGCCATTCGTGTTTAACATTGGAGTAAGTTAACTTGAATTCAATTTATTTTGGTATGTTACAGAAAACAGAACATGCAGCCTACTAGATGTAGAAATGGCCCTTGCATTAAAAACCAGAAGTCGTAGGTTCGAGTCCTACAGGAAACAATGTTCGTAACAATTGTATTCTCATTGTTATGGCATTGTTTGTCCATATTGATTGATCAACAAATTGATATTAAGGAAGATCATTCAATCCGTATGTAAAACTCATCTTTGACTAGTGAAATCGAATCTTAGTGCTTTAAAGTTCAGTGATATCTTATCCATCCACTGCATGCAACTTATCCTCAGGATTGGGCAAGTCAAATGACAGTCGCTCTGCGTAAAAATTGTCATTCAGGTGGGCTAGGCGGATGACAGTCGGATGGTAAGAATCGTACCCTACTAACGCATTGACCAGCGGGTAGGTACTCTAATGGATAGGTGTATTAGGGAGCATTCAGAGTGGATACAAGGCTGATGATGAGCGATAATTAGAAGACTCTTTCTAGCCATTAAACGGTGGAGTTGAATTGCAAATATGGCGTTGTATGGGCATCGTACTCACGACTGTCAATAATAAAACAGGAGCTTTAATAAAGATCAAGATCGCTAGACCAATGAGGCGACAAAAAAAAATGCGTACATGGATGCTAGTTAAGAATTATAGTCGGAGTTTAAAAAAAATAATATTTATTATCAGTTTCCAAAACTTTTATATAAGAGTGATTTCTTTACCCTAATTGTTTCACAGTTGAAGTTATTTAGTCGTACGTACGTGTTAGATTTGTCAGTGACAATCCATCAGAAAGGATGTCGCCACTTCGTTCCTATGGGTTACGTTATTTTGATCAATTCCTTGTCTCACTTGTCTTTGCATTTAAATATGTTTAATTAAAAAAGAAAATAACTTCCAAACATAATTGACCTTCTCAAGGTATTTTATTAAAATAACCTAATTTTTTGTAACTTACCACTCTGCTTTTACATGCACATTTTTATATTAATAACCATTTGATAAAATATCGAAGTTGCTATCCTTTAATCGCTGTCTAACTAAGAATGGATTTTTTAAAAGTCGAACCGCATCTTTTCAGTGTTCAAAAAATCCAAAGTCTGTTAATAATTTTATATTGCCTTTATTTATCAACACTATTTAAATAGAGAATATAATAATTTATTGCTCTTGAACCAATAAATAGACACAAAGCATTAAACAATAAACTTTTAAGTCATGTATAAATGTTCTAGTTCTTATCAATATTAAAAGATTTAATATCAGAACATGTGATGTGAGACTGAATGTGTCCACTTTATTTATATTGCATTATCAGCAACACAAAAAACTTTGGATACAATAAAACTACTACGGGTATAACTGCTGATGGTTACAGAGAATCTAATTTAGTGAACCATATGAAATCTATATAATTAAAGATTTTTTTTATTGTTTCTATGGTGTAATTTTACACTCTTAACAGGAACCAACTTTTGATATCTTTGTGTAATCATATCTTTTACAGGATTTCAATAAAACAATCAGTATTTTTCTTATGGTATTGATTGATTTATCTGATTACTTCGACAAAAAAGGTTTCATACATACTTTTGCAAATCGAATATTAAAAAAAAATTCAACTGATATTTTTTTGTCATAGAAGTGAGACCTAATATTACTGGCTAAATGCACAAGCAAGAAGAAGGTTAAATATAGTAAACATGCTGAATATTGGTCTTAAAAGTATAGGGATGTTGTATGCTGTATGTAATTTACTCGTTTTATGTAAAGATTTGCCAAGCTAAGCTAAAAAAATATGTCAAAAAGTTTTTTCCATTTAAAAATTGTAATTTTTTTTTTAACTTTTGTTGCATCTTTGAGATGATATTACAGAATCTATAATTTAAACTGAAGTTTACTACCGACAAAAGTTTATATACACAGTAAAAAAACATTTCAATATTAACTATGCTATAAATATAGGATGACTTGGTAGTTTTTGCTTATTTCCTGATGCATAGCTTTAACAAGATAATCATTATCACAGCATGTTATCATAAATAATGTTATCAATATTATGATTTTTGATAACAAAAGTGATGCAATGATGATGATAATTATACTAAATCATAACTATGTTTCTCTACCTACTCTATAGTATAATCAACATTGCTTGCTTGCTTTTGGAATGAGATATGTAAGGACAATGTCGTAATTATGGGAACTACAAATAAAATTATAATTGCTTAAGGTTTTTTTCATGATAAGCTTAAGAGGGAAAAACATTAAGATAGATCACCTATTTAAAAATTAGCTGCCTCCGTAGCCTAGTGGTATGGGCGTGTGGTTTTAATCCTGTGGGGACTCAACAAATTTCCATTTTTTTTTCTTAGTTGGTTAGGGCAATTTGGGTTGATCACCCAATATTTTGAAAAGTAAGATGATCTATGCATCGGATGGGCTTGTAAAAATTCAGTCCATAGTGGGATATGGTCCAAAACTCCTAATGGTTAGGGATGTATTAGGGCCTATGTCCAGCAGTGGAATATCACAGGCTGATGATGACCTATTTAAAAATAGTTTAATAAACAACAAATTTATTTGCATATTCGCTTTACAGTTTTCAAATAAATATTCATAAAATTTGGATTTAAATACATAAACAATTTGTGGGAACGCAATTTCTTCAAAATCTAATAGACATTTTGTTACACAATAACTTGTACCAAAAAAATTTTTACTTGTAATTTAATATCTCAACTTTTATAACATTTAAAAAACCATCAAATAACAGAATATCTTATACTGAAAATGTGGCCACATACATACTAAATTTATATATTTAAATTAGAAATTAATGTTTTGATTTTTATTTCAAATACAATAAATACATTCAGAAATATTCTAAGCATATTTCAGAATGTATTTAAGGATTATTTCTAGGTTTTATAAAGATAGCAATGTACTTACCTAAGGTTTTGTATTTTCTTATCAAATGGGACACTGCAGGAGTAGAAAGAATTCCATTCTGGCCAACCAACAGCTTTGCAACCTGATTTTTTATAATATCATTAATATGTGACAAGTATAAACAATGGTGAAATAAAATTTTTGACAATGGCTTGTTATTGCAAAATAATTTTAAAGATTGAAAAGCTAATCTTATAAATGGTAATTAAATAAAAATCATCTTAATTATTAAAAACCACACAACAAGCATAATGGATACATAAATAAATATTTTTATTCATAAAACAAAATAGGTTCAAAACCAACACACATTGCACAGTTTTTAAATTAAACAGTAAATAAAACAATTAAGGAAAATAAGATTTATTACAATTTTAATTGATATATTTCTTACCCCGTTAGCAGCGCACATTTTTATTATTTTGTCGACTACCTCCCTAACAAGGTACCTGCCATCGCCGCCGATAACTAAGGTACAACCAGCAAGAGAACTTTTGTTCGCATCTAAAATACTTTGAATAAAGTTTTCTGTATAATTTTCTTGTAGGAAAACCTTTACTTTTTTTCTTAGACCACTAGTTCCCGGCTTTTGGCCCTCAAAGGGATTTGTGTTGACTGTTATTGCGTTAAACATTTTTTATAAATTAAAACCTCTCGGTTACACTAAGACAAGTCACCTCTAAGACGCCTGTTATAAATATATTGCAATATCTCTGTTCGCGGGGTCAATATAGACGACCGCAAACTTGAGAAGATTGATAAACTCAAGTAGAGAACTGTCAATGCAATGTCAAACAAGGTCGAATTTGCGTTTCGTTTTATGTTATTTTCCTGATACTATGTACATAAGAGTATTCATAATAAAAAAAAAATGTATTGGTTTTATCTTTATTATTATATAGATATATGAAAGGCTTTACTGCCTTTCAATATTTAGAAAATATATATCTTATTTTTAAAATATATTTTTAAACAAACCTTAGATTTGCCGATATTATTATTTCCTAGTCACACAACCTTGATAAGCGCATTTCCTTCAAAGCAGCCTCTGTCCATTTGTGCTAAACAAAAGCCTGCTTCATCAGTCTTCATGGAGCCTTTACAGCCGGCCAGGTTTTTTCAGCTTTAGCGCGGCCGGTGATAGATACAAAGGAACGAATGAATTTCTATGGAAGAAATTGAACCTCTTAAACTTGAATTTTGGTCTATTTAGCATCGGTCCATAGTCCTAGGCTATTAATCTTAGTCTTGACGTTATGTTATTATATTAAATTTTAGTATATACCAATTTCGGTCAAAGTTTTTAAACTTAACTAAAAGAGACTTATATATCAATATTCTTACGTACTTTTACAACAATTTTTAAATTAATTATGTTGGCTGCATTTTATGCGGTAGGCGCTCCTAGTTGAGCAATACAGCGATTTTCTCATTTTAAAAGATATAATATGTTAAAATTAATGTAAACTTAAACTGAAGCAACTAAGTGCTTCAGCATGTGGAATAAGAATTATTAAAATATCCTTATATAAACAGCACTTCTAACAACGCCAAGTCGTGAAATGTTATTTTTTAAAGTTCACCACTAAGTCATTATAAAATACGCGCTGCCTAATTTTAATTAGAAAATATTATAATTTTATACCTATACTTTTTTTACTACAATATTATTAAATTAGTACCTCATTGGAATCGTTAGCTGAAGTAGAACAAAATTTAATGCATATAAACGGTCAATACTGCGGTTAATAACCATTATATATTGAGGTGTTATTGGCACTTAGAAAACGTATAAACGTCCCTTAAGCGTTTAAGAAAATATGATACTGGCCAGACAAGTCAGTCAGTCAGTTAGTCATGCTTTTTGATCACAGTGATAGACTTTCTACTAACTAAAATAGTTCGAGCATGGCAGATTGTTTTCACTTATTTTTTAAATTTAAAATAGTAGTCAGTATAGATTTAGATAATTAATAAAGTGCGAATAAAGCATATAGATTGTTGTTAGCTTAAGTAAATCTAAAATGTAATTTATGGTCAATATTTCCATACCGAAAAGTCAAAACTATATTGTCTATTATGCATCTAGTATTATTTGACGAAATTCCAATAATCAATAGTGAATGTTTCATTACTCCGCAGTCTTTGGAGGTAATCATTGCAGCTGAGTTATTGGACGTCATCCTGAAATATTTCTATCTTTTATATTAATAGAACTACTTTTGCATGTTTATTGTGACGTTTTCCTCATATTTCTGACTTTTTAATCTATTACTCGTTATAAAAGAGCCGCACGAGTAAACACCTAATGTACAAGTTTACGATAAAAGTTCTTTAAGATAAAGTTTGTACATAAGGACAAAAATGCGAAAGAAAGAATACCGCCTTAAGGGACATCATTGGCATTACCTTTATAGGAGATTGAAGGGTGATAGTTGAGGGTTGTTAATGATACTCCAGTTGTGTGTTGCGTAGTAGAGAGGTGTAGAGTTTATTAAAAAAAATAGGCTAACTATTTATACGATCTGAGTTGTACAATTGGTGGGTGTTATACAAGTAAAGTGACGAATGAATGATAGAAAGAGATAGCAGCATTGTCGGGGAGTGTTACATACTCCCTAATCGCGCATGCGCGTTGGGCGCGACTTGCCTTCCTTATGTGCCGCGCGCTCCCGGAATGATGCTCGTGTTATGCGGAGGATGATGATGATGATGAGGCTGATTGAATTTGTAGCTGCCGCTACATCTTAATAGCTTTATGTCAAATCGTCAAAACGCATGTTAGCACCCTTCAAGACATCGTAAAAACTATTCTAGTGTTTCATTGGACACAATTAGATACTAAGACACTAGGATGTCATTGCAGGCGCTTGCAAAAGTCGATCAGACAAGACAAGAAAGGCCGTGATACTGGTAAAAGCTGGGCAATATCCGTAAGTAAATTAAATAAATTTAGTGATTTCCTGATATACTATTTCACTCAAACATAAACGTGACTGCATAATGTAAACATGATGCGAAAGTGACGCGTTTAAAGCCCCTAATAAGGAAGTGTTTTTAAATTCTCTACTCCTTATAAATGGCAAAAATAAATGTTTTTAAATTGTGCTATAGCAAAATAATATTTATTGTAATTTCAAGGACGTATTTACTAACAATAACAACGTATTTTCACGTCTGTTTTATAGAAATCTCTAGATTTTTCTCATTCAAACAATCGTTGCAAGTACCGTAATGAAGGAAGCATTTATGTAAAGATGAGTAAGCGATATTCAAACTAGCGTTCAACTACTAGTATGACGATTCAATGATTATTCATTGAATATATTAAAGAGGAATCGATCATATCCTTAAAGTTATTCTCCAATTAGTAAAGTCTAGGCTTATTATAATTAAGCCTGCGTTAATTTACTTTTTGTGGACCAGATTTAGTGATTGCATAAAGCCTTTTTCCTATGCATTGCTTACAATTTGTCAGTCGCTTTCGATCTTCAGTGTCGAGCGGTCGGTTACCACAGAACTTTTGTTTGCTTTAATTACTTTATGACCGCTTTAAATATATCTTTGTGAATGTCGATTAAACTGTTTAAAAGGAAATCAACGTAAGTGTTTTGGTACTATATTTTATGTTGCTATTTGATGTTTATATTTGACAGATTATAAATAAATATGTAATCCATGATTTATATTTTAGTTTAATACAAGTATTTTGCATAATACCTGGAAAATTTATATTTTTCTGTTTTATATTTATTTTATCGCAATCAAAGGCAGACGAACAGTTGGCCCACCTGATAAGTTGTCACGGAACACCGAAGCGCGGCCTACCGTGAGACGTAGGAAGTTACGTCTCGTTTACCCAGTAAATTCGCTGGCCACGGTGCCCTTCAAACGAGAACACAGTAGTGTTTTCACACTACTACTTTGTGGCAGAAATAAGCACCTCGTTGGGTCTACCACCTTGACGATATATATTTTTGTTGTCGATCAATACTAAGTTTAATATTACTACATACTCTATACTATACCAATGTTAATAACATTGGTTTAATTGGTTTTGCTTCTTACTTTGTTGATCGATTGGTATTGATTGAAATAATAACACCTATTTAGAAATAATTACAACTAACCTTAACATTATCTCACAATACAAGATGTACAGTTTTTACTTATTTTGGTGTTTTTTAAAACCCACGAAGCGTGTTAGCCAACACTAATCCAATGATTTTCAGTATAAAAAACCGGCTAACGGAATAAGTCCGGTTTTGTTTAACAATCACGGAATTAAATTCTTAATTTCTATGGTTTGCTTTGTTGTAAATGCTATTGTTATATATGTATTATTATAATATTATATATATATGCTATTATTTAATAGAATTTTTCATCTAGCAAGCACATTTGAGGTGCTAATTGTCATCAGAAAACAATTTATTCGTCCCGAAAGCATAGTAGCAGTTTTATAAGTATATACTTCTTTTAACGCGTCGGGGAAAAATAATGAGAGTAAAGTTTTACGATGCGCGCGCAAACCGTCACGAAAAACCAACACCATAACGTTAGCAATAGTCAACTGACAACAATATTCACGATATTTATTTCTCAGCAGTCTCAGTCTCATCAGCCTGTGATAGTCCACTGCTGGACATAGGCCTCCCCTAATACACCCCTATCCATTAGGGGGTATTTATTTCCACAAAGGTAAAATGCATTCAATGCGTGTAGAAAAGTACACATAGGTACGCTTTTTTTAACGTAGCCATTAAATGTTATTAGTAAGTAAGTTATGCATGAATAATAAAATAATTAGGTTATAATGAAACCCAAAACTATTTTTCAAGCCACAAATATCATTTTACAATTATCGATATTAATGGATTATTTAAAAACTTTTAGAAACGTTATTTTGACAACTTTTATCTCAAATTTAATTTTACGACGCCCGGACGCCGTTAAGGTGCAAGGTTAGTCGACCGTGCATCAATTATCTGCATAAGATTTAATTATTTCACACTTGTGTAACGATAAAAATCACTGTTTATTAATAACAGCAACAAGTGATCGTGGCCTTTGCCACCGAACATAAACGGAATAAATTTAAATGATTTACAAAATAAGCTAATAATTGGGAATTTATATTTTAATATCTTATTATTCTGCTACTACAATGTTAACGAATCAAAGCATTGAATATAAATGACTATTGCTTTAGATTTTTATAAGTATTTTTAAAAATTAATTCTTCTTAATAGTGTAACCTTTACGCTGAACTGAATATTAATAAATACACTTTTATAATTCTTTGCCCCACCAAATAATCTCGTAAAGTGCTCTTACGGGGTTTTTGCTTTTGTGTCAAATTCTCCATCTTTGGATCCAATTACACCTTGTGTTTTTTTTTGGATTTTTATTACGCATAATTACGAAGATAATCTGAAATATACACAAATAAAAAGCAATATTATACATATGTTGAACATGCTCATCCGAAGAATGGATCATCTTACTTCACAGGCAAACGGGTGAAACGCCAGCTAATTTACTAGGAAACGACAATGAGATGTCGAGTCCTCGCAGGATTCGAACCCACGACCTTCAGTTACTTAAGCATATACTACTTGACTAAGGAGATCCGTCCCATCGGGATATTAGAGTGAAGAAAGAGTGAGCCGACGTCGAAATCGGCCCTTATAACATTATTATTATAGCAAATTATTTTGATAAATATTATCTTGATGTTACAAACATGCACTCCAATTTTATTTGAATGTATACATTTATAGTTAATAGCGGTTGTAATATAATAGCTATCGCTTTGACTTTTAATGGTTTTCTTTTATATTATTAAAACCATATTAGGTCAAATATATTATATTGTAATTTGTAACCTAAACACAACTGTATATTGTTATGTAACTAATTGTTCGGAGTCATTGACATCGCGTTGTTTCTTTACGCCGTTCCAGAGTAAGCATATTAGTTTCAACAAAACCAGTAGTTTATTGACCTTGTTGCGTCAAATGTTACGCAAATACACGTTTCTAAGTAGGCGGCAGTTCGGTTGCAATATACCTTTACACTCACGCGAACCTAATTTGGCGCGAAACTTGTCTATGAGTTGTTTCTTTTTTTTTTCGTGTAGGTAATAAAATGTTTTTACTCTATGCCCTTTATTATAGATCATCTAAACGTAAGGTGTTTTTACTCTATGCGCTTTATTTCAGTTATATTACGTATATTAACTACGATTTATCGTAAATAGCGGAAGTTAAATTTGTAACTTGTTTGTAAAAAATGTAATTTGTGTGAACTTTGAGTCTTGTAGATCTTAGTGACTGGATGGATGGCACACGGAAATGTTTGCTTTTAAACAGTCAATATAAATGTATTTTTTTGACTATACATCGTCTTAAATTATTCTTTAGAGTGAATTTAATTTTCCTAATACCTAAATAACCTAAAGAGTAAACTGAATTTAATAAATGAATGAGTAGTCAATAAATTAGAAGGCGTCTCTCAGAACGTCTAACGTCAGACTTTTTATGTACCTATTGTTTCTTTCACCTAGCCAATATAAGCGTTCTTATTATTAAACCGCTCTTGGTAGTTCTATAAATAAGGGTTTTATCCATTAACATATTTTTGCAAGTTCCTTTTTACAAAACTAACAAGAATCAGTCTTTATGTCGCGCGCTTCCATGGCTTTTAATAGCATTTCTTTTCAGAAAACACCGATCAAACATGGCAAAAGAGAAGGTATCAGCAAAAAAAGCGTTTTTACAAGCGGTCATAATGTACTTCCGTCTATTCCTGGACAAGGTCATAGACTTTATGTTCTCCTTATACTGGGACGACAGCAAGAAACCAATAGCGGACCTGAAAAAAGAACACTCAATCCTGACAGAAAGCGCCGTTACTCTGGCAAAGAAGATAAAAGCCAAAGAACTGTCTTCAGAAGAATTGGTGCGTGCTGTCATTGACAGAATTAAGGAGGTAAGTTTGGTTTTCCTAAAAAAATGTTGCCTCAGCAAGATTGGGAAGTAAGTATTGGTCTATGGTAAGGTCTATGAACACCGCCGTCTAGTAGTATTTAAGTTAAATGCTTTATTACTTGTTAAATGCTGTTTTATTAAAAAAATAACTAAGCAAGCAACATGAGCGCCTTACTTTTTGTCGCCTAAAAGCGTTTAATAGTTCACTACACAAGTTCCATGTCTTTTTTGGCATTTAGTAGATATGCTACTGAGAACTGTCCAGAAACTTTTAGAATTTAAACGCATTTAAATGATATATGTGACGTAAGTAAAAAAAAAACTAAAATTTGGTTGTGTATTTTGTTAAAACATTACCCACGGTAAATATTTTAAGAGGCTAAAAAAAATCTCATTATATTTAAATAGTAAACCATTAGGGTTTACTTATCACGTTAGGAATATAATAAAAACATTAAGTTTAATGCTATTAATATGCAAAACGAAACGAATCTTGAAAATACTAGTTTATTTAAATTCATTATGGATGATTCTTTCACAGTAAGTTTTAAAATTCTGTCGTATTTATAAAAACTTTATTTAAATTTGTGAAAATATAAGCAGTTACGACACATCAATGTGCTTTAAGACGTTGTCCGCATAAACTATTATAAAAGATGACTACGTATATCCGTATTATTAATAAAATATATGGTCGTATACGCTCTTCGTTAGGTTTGAAAATGCAGAAAACCATTTAAAACTAACGTCGATCTTAAAAAAAATTGTTTACATTATGTTATTGTATGTCACCATGATAAATATACTACTACCAAAACGATAGATTTTATTTATAAACCGCCTCCGTGGCCTGATCTTGGTATCTTGGTAAATATTTAACATAAGGATCTTATCTTTGAGTAGTTTACCATCATCATCTTCATAATCAGTCTGTGTTAGTCCACTGCTGGTCATAGGCCTCCCCTAATGCACCACCTTATCCATAGGGAGTTTTTGGACCGTATCCCACGACGCTGGTACAATGCGGGTTAGTGATTGGACCGACTTTTTACATTCCCATCCGACGCCTGGGTCATCTTACTTTTCAGACAATTGGGTGATCGGCCCAAATTGCCCTAACCAACTAGGAAACAACAATGAAAATTTGTTGAGTCCCCGCAGAATTCGAACCCACGACCTCCGGTTTCTAAAGCACACGCCTATACCACTAGGCTACGGAGGCAGTAAATTGTCCTAACCAACCACAAAACAACGATAACACAAAGTCGTTTCCTCGCGGGATTCAAACTCACGACCTCCGGTTTATAAAGCAAGAGCCTATACCGCTAGGCTACGGAGGCGGTTAATATTCAATATAGATAAATATAGTATACTATAGTATTGTCCTGAAATAAAATATTCCCGTGTCCTTTTGTTAAGTCATTATAACTATCTATTTCGCTTTAGTCACGGATATATATTGAAAAATAATTTATTGAATGCCTCTTCAGGTCAATCCCACATTAAATGCTGTTGTCACTGATCGTTATGATGCTGCTTTGGAGGAAGCGAGAGAAATCGATAGATCCATTGCATCAGGACTCTCAGAAGAGGACGCGAAAAAACCTTTCCTTGGTAATTTTAAACTCAATTGTATTGCTTCTTTGTCTCAACTACTATAATTATATATTGCTATTATTTTGCTGACTATTGCTAATACTTATTAATAATTCTTTTGTTAAGTCTATGAATAATGTTCATGTGATTTGTTCACTTCTGTATACAGTTTAAAATGCTGTATTTTTGACCACATTTAAACTATTTAGTGCGTTAAATGATTTCGTTATTAGTTGTTAGTTGGTTTTTATGTATTCATTGTCATTTAAATTTATTAGTTTAACCTTTTGTTGCTTGAAAATGGTTTTATAAATGAAATTGCTAATATTGTAAATATCATTACGCTCATAATGATCCATTACTGTTTAACGATGCTACCTCAGATTAAGGCCACTAACGATGTATGAAGTTATGAATACACTTTCATTTCGAATTGCGTAAAAAGTAAAAAAAAACAATTATGTCTGCATCATGACAATCTTTCGTTGCTTTAAGCCTTTTCTAATTTTTAATGTTGGTTTGACAAAAAGTATTTATGTTGTCCTTCGGTTTTAGTTTTTTTTTTTATACTCTGCGTTTAGTTTTGAAATTATTGGATTCCAGGAATGTGGCAAAGACCAACCATCTTCTATTAAAATTTAGATATTTTTAATTTCTATTGCTTCCCGAATCATCCTTGGTATAAATCGAATTACTGGCTATTTCTTTATTTTGGTTGAACCAAAATTAAGAAATCGAAAGATATGTCAATTTTAAATAAAACGGACGGTTATTCGAAAACATAAAGATACAGACATATACTAACTTTATCTGCCCGTGATCATGGATGCTGAAAGAATCCAAAACGTCGGAATAAATATATTTAAGTAACGCGAAAATCCGTAAATTAGTGGATTTGATACGTATAATAATCGCGTAAATAAAAGAAATAATTAAATAAAGAAAGAATTTATAAAATTTTAACTTATTTAAATGACCTAGTAAAAAGATTTCTAGAGAGTTCTGTCAACCCTAAAGATACCTAGTTGTAAATCAGTTCGGCGAAACTCTCAAACTGATCTGCATCCGTTCTCCAGGTGTACCATTCACCACCAAGGAGAGCCAGGTGATAAAGGGCTTCTTCAACACCCTCGGGCTGTGGTCGCGGCGTGACGTGGTGGCAACTGAGGACAGTGAAGCCGTGGTGCTGATGAAGAGGGCTGGTGCCATACCACTGGCGGCAACTAATTTACCGGAGCTTTTAATATGGTGCGTATTGACGGATGACGTAATAAGAAAGATAGGTTAGACATTGCGAAAAGTACGTATTGGTAGTAAAGACATTTAATTTTTTTTTAATTCAAATAAAGTTTAATAATATGATAAAATTTTAAAACTCAATCTCTTTACCACACAATTTTAAAACTATTTTCGTTTGAAAGTTTACCGTGAATGAGTAATCCATCATGAATTTAAATAAACAAGTATTTGCAAGATTCGTTTCGTTTTGCATATGAATAACATTAATTTTGATAACAATATGTTTTTGTTACATTCGTGACGTGATAATGGATTACTATTTAATTATAATTAAACCTTTTTCTGCCTCTTAAAATATTTTACGTTGAAAATGTTTCTACCAAATACATACAAGCAAATTCGAAGCTGTAAGACTAACTTTACTTCCATACAATATTTAAAAAACTCAATTCTTTAAGCTTTTGCGCAGTTGTCTGTAGCATATTTACTATACGCCAAGAAGTTAAAAAATTGTAGAAACTCCACATGTACGAAATGAATAAATACGTAATGTTGTTATTGATTGTTTCAATCGTTTTGAGGTTATTTTTGATAAAACGTTTCAATATTACCTACTACTAATGTTTTTTTTTTTTTCTCTTTATTTGGATAAACAAACAATGACACAGCATAATTAAAGATACAGTGTATTATTTGACAATAGAGTTAATCAATGTGTCATCAGCACCGTTTACCACATATTACAATATAATATATTAAAAGTTAAACTAGAAAAATTGAGAGATGCTAAGTTAGCTACAGTTTTCTAATAATTCTAAAATCTTTTTTTTGAATTTTTTAGAGTTCATACTAAAAATATCAACATTATTAAAATTTGAATTGTAGCAGTATAACAATTGATACATTGGTGAACGTTTGCCAGCATTTGTTCGACATTTATTCAGCGCAAACAGACAATTTTCATTGCGACAGTGCGTCCGAGTTGGAACTTTGAAACGAACCTTATTTACTAAAGTAATACAATCATATCGGTTTTGACATAGATCATGAAGCAACATTCCCTTTAACTGCGCTCTTCTTAGTTTAAGGCTAAGAAGGTTAAATTTTTTCAATAATTGTTTGTGAGACATGTAAGTGCCATAACACTTATAATTTACGTTTCTTAGGAATTTTTTTTGAACAGACTCGAGAGCGTCGACATATTTATCATAATAAGGATTCCATATGGATACAGCATATTCAAGTTGGGAACGGACTAAGGATTTATAAAGATAAAGATATGAGGAGGGTTTTTCAAATTTTATGGTCGACCGCATTACAAAACCAAACATTTTGAATGCTTTTTTAATAATTCCGTCTACATGGCTATGTAAATGTAATTTACTGTCAAATGTGACTCCGAGATCTTTAATTAAGTTGACTGAGTTTAAATTTACTCCAACCAGATTATATGTAAAGTGGCTTATGTTTTTTTTCTTTGTAAAAGTAATTGTTTTACATTTGGTGGTATTAAGATGTAACTTATTTTTCGTACAGTATGATGATAACCGGTTAAGATCTTCCTGAAACTTATAATGATCATTAAAGTTTTCTATACTATGATACATTTTGAGATCATCTGCATACAACAAGAAGTTGCAATATTTAAAACAATTGTTTATATCATTAATATATAATACAAATAAGAACGGTCCTAAAATGGATCCCTGTGGTAACCCAGATGTTAAAGTTACAAATTCCGACTCATAACCATTAACAATTACTTTTTGTGTTCGGTTTGTAACGTATGATTTAAACCACCTCCAGAGATCTCCTCTTATGCCGTTGTACGGAATTTTGTCTAATAATATTTTGTGGTAATGTTGACTATAAGTTGTTAAGAAAGTTGTTCTGTGTGGATGTTTAAGCGTACACATTCAATAAGCCAGTCATAATTAATTAATGAAGGTTATTGTAAATATAGTATGCGTTCGAAGGCATTGGGTACATTTTAAGTAGTAAGTTATTATTACCGGCACTAGCCGGTTCAAGTTAGCAGCGAATAGCAAGGGATCGGCCATCTTGACGTTCATTGAAAAAGGCCTACGTCTAGCAGTGGTTGCTGATGATGATGAAGAAGTTGATGTTTGGCTTATATCATTTTCTTTTTGATATATTGATAGCGGAAATGATTGACGAATCACAGCACAAGCCAATTACAAAGTTACATATGGTTCATATATATGAAAAAACATAAGCAAATCAATTCCGATTCTTGTTTTGACTCTGATATAAAACATGTATAACGAACTACAACAAAACTTGCTATTTAAACGGTTAAATCGCACAATTCTTATCCCTGACCTTTCGTTAAATCAATGTTTATAACATTAACACTCAAAAAAGGAAACCTACGTATGTTTAATCTATAAAATATATTACACAATGAAAGGCATAACTGCGTAAGTGTTTTCTGCTATGTATTTTAAAAATAAAAAGTAAAACTGTTTATAACTTGATATCCTTGAAGCTCAGAGATTCTGAGACAAGTTCTTAGTAATTCAATGGAATGGAATTACAATGAAAACAAAGAACTTTATGCAAATGTTACTGTTGCACTTAAATGTATAGAATAACAGAATTTTCTAAGACATGTAGCGTAGTCGTATAACTAAAATTAGTTTTGAGCTGCCACAGACAAAAAAAAATTATTATAAAATTTTAAAAACGATTTCCGATGTTTGTGTATAAAATCTTATATTATAGAGGATGGACTTACAAAAAAAGTATATAAACTAAGTTACATTAGATACGGTCTCTGCATATGCACCAACTGTTTCTAAAGTTTTTATTGACAAAAATAAAAACATAATATTATGAAAAGAACCACTTGATTTTCTTTGTACGGAAAAATTAAGTGATTATTTGTTTTGAACATTCCTTCTGACCAACAGTTTCAATGCTATTTTTATTAAAATAATTTCGTGTTTATTAACAAAATATATTTCCTTCAAAGGCTTTCTGCTTGTGGGCAGTACAAGGTCTCTGTACGGATGGAACATCCTTAATGCTACACTTTTATTTTATGACCGAAAATGGGCATTCACGTGTATTTATAAGACACAAAACAAAAGCCAGCACACTCTTGGATCTTTTGAATAAGATTTGTGATGTATCGGCATTGAATATGTTTAAATTAAACTGAACAAAGTTAACTTAACTGATGGATAAACTTTTGATACATATTTAATATCGCGATGGTCTACCATTATTAACGGCTTTGCTTTTATATTTATTTAGATATGATTAATAATAAAAGGTTTATTGATGGTACTTTTCCTTTGAAAGTATCGATTTGAAAGTATTAGCGTTGTAAATTGTTAAAGTATTCAGTTAATTGCCTCCGTAGCCTAGTGGTAAGGGCGTGTGCTTTAGAAACCGGAGGTCGTTATCCGTCCCATTGGGCTTTTTTGTTCCTTACTGAATTGACTAAATCTCTCACTGAAATGTAACAGACAAAATATCCTGATATTGATAAATCTTATTACGAATGATTCAGGCAAGAAACCCGCAACCCTGTATACGGTATGACGAACAACCCCCACCATACGGGTCGGACACCAGGGGGCTCCAGTGGCGCCGAGGCAGCCCTGACCGCGAGCTACGCTACCCCTATTAGCTTGTGTAAGTATTTAGTTATCTGTAATTTACTCTAGAAATATTACAAATAGATCTCCTCGAAATAACGAATAGGGCTTATTATATCAGGTCAGGTCACGTTATAAGATTTTAATGAAAATAAACAAACAAAATATACATTTTATCTATCTTCTATATATATATAATAGATTCGCACCAATATATTGACTTATCGCGATATCTCTGGAACCATAAGGCGTAGCGACTTGTTTGGTAGGAATATATTTCGAGTAGAGGTAAGCTAAAACGGATTTTACGAAATTCCACCCACAAGGGGGTTTTAGAGGGTTGCTAGGTATAAATAAATAAACAAACATCTTTTTCTGGCTAGTATGTAATAATTGGAACCATATAAAATCATATAAAATAATTAGGATCACTATCATATATATGATCATCATCATCATCATCATCATCAGTCCTCCCCTAATACACCCCTATCCGTTAGGGGGTTTTGGACCGTATCCCACCACGCTGGTCCAATGCGGGGTGGACCGCCTTTTTACATACCCTTCCGACGCATGGATCATCTTACTTTTCAGACAATTGGGTGATTGGCCCAAACTGTCCTAACCAACTAGGAAACAACAACGAAAATTTGTTAAGTCCCCGCAGGATTCGAACCCATGACCTCCGGTTTCTAAATCAAACGCCAATACCACGAGGCTTCGGAGGCAGATATATATTATAGTGATCTTAATTGTTTTATATGCATTAGTTATGCATTAAGTCATGAAAAACTACAAATTAACCTAGTGTGAGTATAAGGATTAGGGTCACTTACAGATGCTATAACAAAAAAACAAATACTTCTGAATTAGGTGACATATGGTATTATGATATATATTGTCTACATTTTGTCCCTTTGTAAATTAAATTCATATTCGATGTGCGGCTGATAAATAATATCGTTTTTGTTTATATTTAAAGGCTCGGACATCGGTGGCTCAACACGCATGCCCGCGTTCTACTGCGGCGTATTTGGACATCATCCCACGGCTGGGACTACAAGCACTAAAGGTTAAACATACAATTAAATTCCTATACTATATCTCAGCCAAATAATATCGAAAATGTCAGTAGCCTACTGACGTTAATACCTATGGTGATGTTGTAAGTAAAAAGTTGTATGATTTTGGCGATTTGCATAAATAAAAACTTTTTGAACCCCATTGATAGCTTTCTTATTGATAACAATTCCAGTTCTGGTAAGTGTAAGCTAAATGTAAGCGATGACCAATCACTAAAAAACAAAATACATACAATCTATATTTCACCCGAACCTCGAATGCAATTATTTCTTATTGGTTGAACGCTTTGTTGTGACTGGTTCAATTCATTAATTGGGTCGATCGATTAAATTATTTCGGCATACAAACAAAGTCTTTATACTTTACATAAACTTTATTATACACTTATATAAGCCAAAACAGGTCAAATATTACAACTTCAATGTCTTTATAAAAAAAGTCTTCTTCGGTTTTAACTTTTTTTTAAACAATGTTGGACAGCTTATATATATTAGTATAAAAATAAATATTCTGCATTTTATAAATAAACGACAAATATGTAATATATAATTAAATAAATGACAATTTAACAGGAGTATTCCTACGAAAGGGCGATGAAGACACGATGTTCAGTCTTGGGTTCATATCAAAACACGTCGAGGACCTGAAGCCTCTGACAAAAGTCATAGCCGGGGAAAAGGCGGATCTACTGAAACTCGACCGAGATGTTGATATTAAGGTCAGATTATAGTATCTTATTGCGTTTAATTAATTAACTTTACTTTTATTTGACAGTTTAAACAGACAATAGGTACTCAATATCTAATTTGCCTGTGAACTAAAATTTTTCCTTGTCAAATTGGTAAAATTATGCATGTTTTTAAATTGTATTATATTTCCGATTAGAAAATCTATAGAATCAACAATTTATATTCTTAGTTGAAACTTGCAACTGCTTTAATTACATTCCATTTCGGACTTTAATCATCGAATACATAGACTAATTGTCTTTGAATACCTTACTATTATAAAATTATTTTCTACGCATAAAAGTTGAACGAATAAACAATTGTAATAAAAAGCCAAAATAAACCTTAAATGTATACAGTGGAAAGGCTAATGACGCCGTTAAATTGAAAGCTTTAAAGCACTTGTGTCCCTAAAAGAATACTTTTGCTAATATGAGCTTTGCGTTCTTTGTTTACAGGACATCAAGTTTTATTACCTGGAATCCGCCGACGATCCTTTAGTCAGTCCATTAAGGAATGAGATGAAAAAGGCAATGCAAAGGTAACTTTTATAGGAATAGTTTAGCATAACTAATTTAAGTAAATGGTGGCAGGTCCTCTTTTTACATGGGACCGTCTAGGTGGGTACCACCGCGGTGCCTATTTCTACCGCAAGGCAGTAGTGTGAAAACACCACTGTGTTCCGGTTTGAAGGGCACCGTAGCCAGCATATTTACTGGGCAAACGAGAAGTAACATCCTGTGTCTCACGGTAAGCAGCGCGTTGGTGATACCAGTATTGCCAATGTCTATGGGCATCGGTGACCACTTTCCATCAGGTGGCCCGACTGCTCGTCTGCCTGCGTATGCAATAAAAAAAAAGTAACTATAAAGGTACGCTTATTCCCTAATTTGATTATCTGATTTCTGACGATACTGCCTCTGTAGCCTAGTGGTATAGGCGTGTGCTTTAGAAACCGGAGGTCGTGGGTTCGAATGCTGCGGGGACTCAACAAATTTTCATTGTTCCTTCCTAGTTGGTTAGGGCAATTTGGGCCGATCACCCAATTGTTTGAAAAACAACCCGGTTTCTAAAAGTGAGATGATCCATACGTCGGATGGGCATGTAAAAAGTCGGTCCACCCGACAACCCGCATTGGACTAGCGTGGTGGGATACGGTCCGAAACCCTCTAATGGAGAAGGCGTGCGTTAGAGGAGGCCTATGTCCAGCAGTTGACTATCACAGGCTGATGATGTATGATGTATGTAACTTGCGGAAATTTGGGAATTTCAGATCTTTCCTTGATACCTTATAACTACCTAAGACCATCTTAGTAAAACACTTTTACAATTTCAGAGTGATCTCGAAAGTGACTGGAAAGGTGGACGATGCTCCCAAGAAGTACAACCACGAAGGTTTCAATTATATGTACCGACTTTGGACTTACTGCATGGACAAGGAGGGTGACGACTACGACGAGCTGTGCGGTCAGGAACCGAACGGATTGGTGGAACTTGCTAAGAAGGTTTGTATTCTGGAATTCGATTGTTAGATATGGCAAGAAGAAGAAAGAAACATTTATATGTAAAATACGGACTAATACCAAGTAGTTTTGCTTAGTTACGGCGCCCTTTAAACCGGAACCCAGTACACACTACTCTGCGGAATATGCGCTGCGGCAGTTATTCTGAATAGCTTTCTGTAAACAATAAAAGTTTTAAAATAGATTTTATTATTATTTTTCTTCACTGCAGAGAATCGTTTACAAACTCTAAAATTATAAATATGAAACGAATTATCATTAATATAGTGTCACAAACAAAAATATAACGTCTTTTGAATAAAAAAATAACTAGCAATCCAGTTATGTATTTATTAAAAATACATTATCATAAAATAATTAACGGTTAGTCAACAAATTAAAACAATGATTTTATGCTCAGTATATTTCTTCTATGATTTAGATTTTCGGAATGAGCAAGTACTGCCTGTTCACAATCTTCAGATTCCTTGAACTGCAGCACTTGCCCAAGGTGGACGGAAAATGGGCCGAAGCCACTATCAAGGATATGAAAGAGGATTTGATCGTAAGTAAGAGAAGATTACAATTAAAACTTTAATAGAATAGAAGCGCTCATCATCCACTAGTAGTAGTAGATAGTCCACTGTTGGACTTAGGCCTCCCCTAATTTATCCATTAGGGGTTTCGGACCGTATCCCGCTACGCTGGTCCAAGGCGGGTTTGTGGGTGGACCGACTTTTTACATGCCCATCCGACGCATGGATCGTCTTACTTTTCAGACAATTGGGTGATCGGCCCAAAGTGTCGTAACCAACTAGGAAATAACGATGAAAACTCCTTGAGTCCCCGTAGGATTTAAAGTCACGACCTCCGGTTTCTAAAGCACACGCCCATACCACTAGGCTACGGAGTGTGCAGAAGCACTAATTTAATTTATTTCTCCATAATTTCGCCTAGTTTACGAATAGACCGACATAGGGTCAGTCAATTTTTTAGTTTACCATATGAAAAGTACTGATTTTTTAGATGTTACTCAATTAATTATTTGAACGGAAAATCTGTTAATGATTTTTTTATTACCGATCTCCGCCTCTCTAACAGTAACCGTATTAGTGGGAAACAGATTTGTGTTGTTATTAGTGCTTAGAAAGATATCCTCTTTATTCATTTTGAAACTCAAATTTCGCATTGATTCGCACTAAAATATGTGAAAACACTATAAGAATATTCTAGAATAGCTTAAAATTTCTCCATACAGAGCAAACTCGGCGACAATGGCGTCCTGCTGATGCCCAGCGCCCCCCACGCGGCGCCATTCCATTTCTCCTGTTTATTGCGCCCATTCAATTTCTCTTACTTCGGCATCGTCAACGTGCTCAGATGTCCAGCAACACAGGTACATATCACCCAATAATATTATAAAAGACAATGTTTGAGGAAATAGATGTGTGTTTATTTATTTATTTATAACTAGCAATTATGGGTGGAATTTCGTAAAATCCGTTCTTAGCTGACCTCTACTCGGCGAAAGAAATATTCCTACCAAATTTCAAATATCGTGATGAGTCAATATATAGGTGGAATTAATTAAACATAGATTACATACAGTTTAACAAGATAGCATAAAAAAAACCACTAAAGTTTGTGCTAATGCTAAAACGAGTGAAAACCACGTATTAAATTTTTATTTAAAAATACTAGAATTTCTTATGTACAGTAGAGTATAAGTTTTGTTATATTAATATTACAAAGATTTTGATATAAACACCAGTGTCCCAAACGCGGGTAAAACTTTACGCCAAGTGGGTCGTCATGGTGCATTATATTCGCTTAAAATCCCATTGGTGTTATTTATTGGCGCCAAATAAGATAGAGTATTGTTATTAAAATACTGTCTTATCGGAGAATTTTCAACGAGATGTCGATACCCAAGCGACAATCCGATTTTAATAGTTCCATTTTAAATGTTCCATAAGTACAGGTGACGTCACTTCGTTGCTACGTATTCATCATCATCATCATCATCAGCCTTTGATAGTCCACTGCTATTAGGGGTTTTTTGGACCGTATCCCATGCCACGTATTACAATATTACAATTAATTACATCTCTTAATTAAATTTCGTATAGAACAATACATTCGCTTATTTGCACTTCTTTAACAGAGCCCTGATAACTTTTTTAAAACTAAAAGTAAGTTATTAATGACAGCTGATTGTATGTTTTTCAATATATTAAACATATACAAAAAAAAGTGACGGTGGCGGTTCTTGTCTAAAAAGCTCAACAGGTCCTAAATTCAATGAAAACGATTTGAATTTGAATCGCTCAGTAACACTTCAAACACTATATCACTACCAAAACAGTCATCAATGTCTTAAAGTACGAAGGTAGTATATATGTTTATATACACATCATATTAATGGGCTCTTGTACCAGTGAAAACCTAGATACATCGAGTTAAAAACTAGTTATATTTGATCTTATCATCATTAGCAGCTCGTGATAGTCCACTGCAGGACATAGGCTTCCCCTAATCCATAAGGGGGTTATAGACCGTATCCCACCACGCTGGTCCAATGCGGGTTGGTGGGTGGAACGATTTTTACATGCCCATCCGACGCATGGATCATCTTACTTTTCAGACAATTGGGTGATCGGCCCAAATTGCCCTAACCAACAGGAAACAACAATAAAATTGTTGAGTCCCAAGATTCGAATCCACGACCTCGGTTTCTAAACACCCATACCACTGTCGGCGTTTTATTCTGAACTCCAAAATGATATATGCACTCATTGACATTATAAATGCTTTGGACTTGGATAACATTATCGGATCTTATTCTGACTATACATTCCAAAAATCGATATTTTCAATTTAGTATTTGACTACTTATTAAGAACATGTTTTAACTTAATACTAAAGGCGATTTATCGATCTGCGCTTCTCTAATCTCTTAATTTAGAAAGTAAAATATACAATTTATAAATTCAGCGACTTACCTTCCGAGAATGATTAGTGTGATTTGAACTACCTATAACTATTAGCAAGGTTTAATAATATAAAGCTTGCTCTTCCAATCACTCTATCTATTCTAGTTTGAAAGATTAACATACTAGTATTATGTAAATAAGCGACTTTGTTTTGATTGTCATGCGTTGGCTGTAAAAATCGGTCACCTACAACATTAATCAGTGGCAATATGGTCAAACGTCATCATAAAGCTATCCTTCCTCTTCACCGTGGACTAACACTGTCTGATGATGATTCCTATTCTAACATGAGTTAGTCTTTAATCTGTATTGGTGTTGCAGTCTGTCTCTTCAATTGTGTACATTTTTGTATACTATGTAGTGAAGCAATCGATATATGTAATATATTATTTACGAAATCAGCATCTGCCCGCAACTCCGCTCGCATGGAACATTTATTCCTAGAGATGACTTAAGCTCAATCTTTTTTTTGTTTGGGTAAAAGATACAATTATATTTCATCAACTTAAAACGTGATTCCCCCCTAGTTATGAATTATTAATTGGAGCCCCTTTTAATATTAACGCGTTGATTTATAGCCTATAACCGTCTGAAATAAATGTATAGCACTGATAAAATTACGTAACACTGAAAGCATTTTATAATTAGACTAAGCGTTTTTTAAGAAATGCTTTTTTAAATAGACAAACAAACTGTTCTGGTTTACAAAATTAATATAGATTGATTATCGATTGTAAATCCATAACCTTTGCTATCCACCAGGTCCCTCTGGGTGTCAACAGCATCGGTCTGCCAATAGGAATCCAGGTCGTAGCAGCTCCATACAACGACGCCCTCTGTCTGTCAGTCGCAAAATACTTGGAAAGTGAGTTCGGTGGGTCAGTAATGGCCTGCAAGGTCAAGGCGTAATGTGATCTGTAAAATTGTAAATAATAATATAAATACACAGTATATATAATATTGACAATTTGTTTCTTATTTTTTCAATCCTCGCCAGCTATCAATGTGTTAGTAAAAAAGTTTAGTTACTTCTAAGCCTAAATATTATTAAAAGTGGATTCTTTTGTTCGAAGGAGAGTAATAACCTTACCTACAAATAATAAATAATAATTATGTGAATAAATGAAGTTTGATTCAGAAAATTTTCCTATTATTTACTTCACGAAGCCAAGCGGGTGACTTACCACAAGGCTTCTATCTCTTTTCAACAATTAAAGCCTCTCACTTTCTAATCGTAATTTATATAGTTTGAAAACTCGAGCGAAAGAGAAAACAAAATCTACAGAGAAGAACGCCGCGCAGCGTTTTTATTACTAGATTTCCGCCTTAATTTTAAATATTTAGAAATTAAATAATTAATTTTTAAAGTTTAGAATGTAATAAGACATCAAAGAGGAACAGAAGTTCTATTAAAGAATAGTAATATAATGCTACAATGTGATAAAAATTAACGCGGACACGCCACACAAATGATGCTGTTTTCTTCGTCGAAACATATCGTTTATGTAACAAGTTAACTACATCGAAGCTAAATAAGATTCAGAATTCATGTAGTAGTTAGCAACGAAGAAGCCTCGCGTATGTCAGTACTTAATTTTCACTTAGTGGCTGACATCTCAATGACCATTTATAAACAAGAACGCTAGTCCCATAACGGCATCTCGTTACTAAAGGTTTGTATCATTGTTTATATCAGCTTCATTTGATTTTATTATAGTCATACATCATCACCATCATGATCGTCATCAGCCCGTGTTAGTCCACTGCTGGACATAGGTCTCCCCTTATGCACGCCTTCTCTATTCTCTTCTAGTTTTTGACCGTATCCCACCACGCTGGTCCAATGCGGGTTGGTGGGTGGACCGACATTTTACATGCCCGCCCGACGCATGAATCATCTTACTTTTAAGACAATTGGGTGATCAGCCCAAATTGCTCTAACCAACTAGGAAACAATAATGAAAATTTGTCGAGTCCCCGCAGGATTCGAACCCATGACCTCCGGTTTCTAAACCACACGCCGTTACCACTAGGCTACGGAGGCAGTTATTGTCGTACATAAACTGATTAACTGTTGGATTATAAAAAGAGGTTTTAGGATGCCGTCTGAGTTGATGGTGCACCGCGTAACCTATTTCTGCCGCAAAGCTGTAAAGTACTGTGAAGACAATACTGTGTTCCGGTTTGGCGGGCGCCGTATTCTTATTAGTAATGAAAAGCTCATATTTTTTTCATGAGTTGATGAGCATTCGGTAACGACACGATGTTAACGACATAGATTTGTCATAATTTTAATATATTACTATACGAAATAAAGTAGTACAATAACGCTAGCACGGCAGTTTTCTGTACCAACACAGCCTTGGTTCAATGTCCGTTAAGTAACAAAATTAGATGAACAATAGTGATACAAAGTACTTACGGTAACTTAACGCAATAATAAAGAGTAACAAAGTTTGTTACCTTGGTGTGCAGCGCAGAGCGTACCTTGGCTAGCAGGATAGTATGTGGATTGGTTACCTAAAGAAGCGTAAACTAAAGAAGTGTTTTGTTGTTTATAAGCCTGGTTGATTTAGACACACCTAAGTGCATAAAAATCATATTTGACCAATGAAGAAGGTACTTAATATGGTCAGGGCTAATTTTTTTACACCGAATGACTGCCAATGATGTTAGAAATTCGAAAGAAATAATGCATTCAAAGAATAGACCAACTGTAAGAAACATAAAAGGAAACGACTGCAGAGACGGTGTTGAGAACGGAGACATCATCAGCAGCCTGTGTTAGTCCACTGCTGGACATAGGCGTTCCCTAATGCCCACCTTCTCCATTAGGTTTCTGGATCGTATCCGGTCCAATGCTGGTTGGTAGGTGGCCCGACTTTTTTCATGAATATCCAATGTATTGATCATCTTACTTTTCAGACAATTGGGTGATCGGTCCAAATCAATAACAAAATAGGAAACAACAATGAAAATTTGTCGACCGGAAAGCAACAATAACATAAAGTTTACAAAGCTAGGGCTATTACCGCTGGTACCAAGACATATAAAAGGATATTCATACTTTTAGGCAAAGGGAAATATCGGCCCTTATTGTCCTAATTAACTAAAGAACAACTATAACTATACTAATACTTACAGGATTCGAGTCTGCAACCCTCGGTGCTTGTAGCTAACACCAATACTTTTAGCCATAGTAGGATCCGGTATGTAACAATATTGTCCAAATCTATTTTAAAAGTCAGTGTAGCCAACCTCGATTTGGAAACAAGTTCTTGTAGTTCCGTTGTCTTGAGACAATCGAAATTTAAACTTGAACTGCAAACCCAAAGTTACTACAGATAGTATTATTAATAAGTATTTTAACAGAATATTAACCATTACGTTACTATCACATATATTAACGTATCACATGTAAAAACCAAGTTTTTTTAATGGTTCAATACTCAGCTAAAGTAATTTAATGTTGTCTAAGAATATTGTGCAATTTTATGAGCGTGTTCATATCCCAAAGATACTATCAGTTTTGCTCGTGTTGTTTTATTTCTACCTGTACATGTTTATAAGTTATGTATCAGTTTTCATCTGATTTTACTTTCACTGTAACGTTCACTTTCTTATTTAGCGGGCGCCCGCAAATCTCTAAAAGAGATTGTTGGAACTTACTTAATACCCTTTGAAACATATTTTGTTACTTATAGTTTTAGTATAAAATATCGTTATATAGTGAGACATGTCGATTTGTACAAACGATATGTCTGATAGAGATTAAGATATGTCTGTATTTTTTTTTTTCGTTCGACTCTGTACCTTAGAAATGTACGATGAAGCCAGAGGTAGTCCGTTGGTTTCTTCAAACTGGAACACAGTAATATTTTTACACTATCTACCCTATTACGTTTCATCTGTAAAAACCATTCTCAGGTCCAATTGCTCAACGATTTATTTTAAGAGTGACTTACAAGGACTAAGTGTAATTTCCAAAAATTTTTGTTTCATTAGAAAGTTCTTTACACTACCAATAGATGGCGACACTCGAAGGAATGTTTTTACAATCTACCTAATGATTTCAATGAACTGCGAAACGCAGCACAAACCAGGGGTCAATTACCTGCAGCGTCCTCAAAGCATTACGAATATGCAAATTATTTGACCTACTGTAATGTGGTCAAACAAGAAAACATTTCAGGTAAATAAACGAAACTTTTTAATAACTTTTAAATATAGTTGTTGTTTTTTCTACAAAATAAAATTAGCAGTGACGTTAATTAATAACCAATTTTAGTGCGAATATAGTACTCGGTCAACAAGATCTATATCCTAAATTCACAGTTTTATTTAATGAAAATTAAAATATATTCCGTTTCCGCATATTTAAACATATATAGTTAATTACATCTATTCATAAAAATTAAAGTAATTTAAAAAATAAATCTAAAATTGATTGCTTCAGTTAAATGATGCAAGATAGTAAACGAAAACAGTGTTAGAGTAACATATCTTTTTATAAACTAATTTAATTTTTTTTGCATTACTAGGTACAAAACTAAACATTTAATGGCAATGAATACTTGTTAGTACCAAATTATACCCTTATTTCCACCCTTTTTTACATTTGTCGGAATTTTTTATCATTTTACTGTATAATCTTCATTTAAAATTGACAATCACCAAGAAATTAAAACATTCATACATACAGAAAACTTATTTGACACAGAAATCTTATTTGACATCATATTCAAAAAATTAAATTTTTAAATTTAGAGGATTATATTGAATTGTATGCACCTCAAAAATTATACTTATTTTATTATAGTTGTGTCATGGGTAGTTACGGAATTAAACTTACACTAGACCGGTTTTCCTGAATTTAGAATTAGATATTTTGAGTTAACTGCAACTTTAAAATATGATAATTGGTATTTTTTTCAGAACAAGGAAATTCTTTAGAAGAATCGAACAAAGAACTAAACTTTATTTTGAAGAATTTCAGCGTCATTTAAATGTACGATAATTGTTCAAATCTATTTAAAAAGTCAGTGTAGCCACCTCGATTTAGAAACAAGTTCTTGTAGTTCCGTTAAAAAAATCGAAATTTAAACTTGAACTGCAAACCCAAAGTAATACAGGTCAGTAATTTGGCCAAGAAGTATGTCACTAGATTTATAACCAAGTATCGGCAAAATATTAGAATTTTTAAATATACTTAACAAAGTAGTATTATTTGTGATTAGAAATATAGTATAAACACATATTTTGTTGCAGTGTGATTGTATCGTAACCGCACAAACACATTTATGATTTTGATTACTACACTGAATCGAAGAAAAGTCGATTCCACTCAGTGTTAGTCGTGCGATGTCCGCAAAGAGTACGTGTTTTGTGAAATCTGATACTCAGTGCAAAAAGGAAAATCATTTGCTGGTAATTTTTCTATAATTTAAATTCTAATATTTTCTATATTAATAAGAACCTTATATTTTTTTAATTTAGGACATTGCAACGATTATTGCAATTTTACTCTATCACCATATTTTGACCTTGTCACATAATGACAGTGTCATATAGTATGTAAATGAGCTGATAGTCTGTTGATCATTATCGAAGTTTATACAGTTTTGTTTACTTTTTTTCAAGTCGATTACCCCGATAAAAGATTAATTTAAAGTTAAGGTAAAGCATTTGCATGCTTTTATTAGCCTTATGTTTATTACTTTTTATTTTTGCATTAATATTATACGTATTTTTCGTTTCAATATAAAGTGAAAGTTCATGAAGGTTGATTGATCATAGTTACTTTTATATTAAAAATACAAAAGAGATAAAAAAAATGCTGAGCCTAAAGTTATTTATCAAAATAGGATGTATTTTTAAATACTTTGCAATATTGTTGTAATACAGGCGATTAATGTTGCGAAACAACAGCTAGACTTATGTATGAAACCACCATGAATAATTTTTGTCTCTTACAGCATTGCAATTCCAAAACCAATAAAATATTTAAAGGAATGGCATCAGACATGTTTAAGCAGTTCATTTTGCTGCTCAGGGCATATTTAGATTCCTTCATAGATGTCCTCTTCTCATTTTATTGGGAAAACTACAAAAGGGCTATACCAGATTTAGAACAGAAACATGCTATATTATCTGAAAGTGCAGTGAATTTGGCTGAAAAGATACAGAAGAAGGAGTTGAAATCAGAAGACCTTGTGCGAGCATGCCTGGAACGAATTAAACAAGTAAGTTATTAAATTTATTTTAAATGTAAACTAAATGTTGAAAGATATAATTTTTCTGACTGTAAACAATGATAAGCCTATGCCTACTTGGTTTGGGTAAATAAAAGTTGTAAGTACTTGAATGCTTCTATCGGATTTCCTAATAAATTATATCTCAAAAAAAATACAGCTACTACACTACTCTACTTATTGTTTTGAGATGTTTTTTATATAGCTATAGTTTTTGTGAAACCTATTACTTAAAATGTAGACATTATTTAGCTGTTTCTTACTAGACACTAATAATTGAAGTTAATTATTCATGTTAAGCTATTTTTATAAAATACATAAATTTACATAAAAATAAAGGAAAATACCTTGACCAGAGCTGTTAATTATAAAACAAGTCAGAGGATTGTATCACATAAATAAAATTTCCACTTTAATAGTGTAAACATGTGTGGCACTCGCAAACATCAAAACCGGTTTGAAGTAATTTTTTGTTCCGTCTTTTTTTATCATCTTATTGTGATACTTTACAGTGACTAAGACATGAGTATTTTATTACATAATATAATATTTTTGCACTATTATATTTAGCTTATGACCTTGGACAGTTGACTTCAGCAATTAACAATTAATAATTATTAGAGTCTAGGAGTGATATTTTAAAAATATTACCCCGAACTGTGAAAAAGTTTACTAATTATCAAATATAGTAGTATTATATCTATACCAGAATGAAATAAAATATTGAATTAATATTAATATTGTTACTGAATGGCTTTTATATTGGTGGATTGGTGCTTCGTGAAGGTGTATTGATAACAATCAATATGTGCTATAAATTCATGACCCACTGGGCATGGTGGTCACAACCCTGATTGTTACGTTATAGGATATTGTTTCCAATCCAATGTTGGAAAAAATAGAAAAAAACATCAAGGGCCCCCAGCCTCGGCTTGGGCCATCTCTTAATGGTTCCAGTTAACATGCTTCAGCATGTTAAGTCGAGGCCCCAGCACGATTCTGACCCTTTCTTAAGGATAATTTTTATAGCTTGCAGAGCTCTAACTAACATTACTACCACTCTTAAAGCGTTGGTGCTAGGAGAAGAAGTGACTGTACAAGGGGAGATCAAAATTAGTAAGAATGACATATATTAAACCTCTTGGTAGAAAAATCTAGCAGACATAGCTCAGATACTAGTAATATAAATGAAGACAAAAACCTTCGATTCCTCTTTGTTTTATCTGAATGAAGTCATTTGTTTGCTCGTGTCGGTTTGTGTTCACGAAATTGGAGCAAAACGGAGCGAGAGCCGTTATTAGAAGCCCATGTTTATAAAGATAAAAAGCAACTTACTAAGTGGGCTTTCGAGGCATCATTAGGCGTAAGCGTATTTACTGGGTAAATGAGACTTAACATCCTATGTCTCACGGTAGGCAGCGCGTTGGTGATACCAGTATTGCCAATGTCTATGGGCGTCGGTGACCTTTTTCCATCAGGTGGCTCGACTGCTCGTCTGCCTGCGCATGCAAAAAAAAAGAAAAAGCAATGGAAAATTACTCCGTGGAAGAAGTCGAGGTCAACAGCTAGATTTTTATAAAGGGACAACATTAACATAAATAAAATATTTTTAGGTGAATCCCATATTAAATGCAATGACGGACGAGAGGTTCGAAGAGGCGTTAAAGGAGGCTAAAGAGATAGATCTATCTATCGAGTCGGGCTCAGTTGACTTTGAAAAGAAACCATTCTTGGGTAAGTAAAAATAATTATATAATATTAATCAGTAATAAAATTTTATATTTAAGAAAATGTTACTATTCGTAACTTACAAAATATTAACTGGAATTAGATATACATGAATTCTAATGTCATATAATAATGAACTTTGATTGGTTTCTGCCGCATCGTCACATCATATTTGACCAATGAAAAGCTCTTAAAGTTTTGGCTCCATTACTCTTCCCTTTGTGTCCTTAAATTACGGATGTAATTTAGCTTTAGTATACTCGTGAAAACGGCAATAAATATTCGCTAATTAATACGTCAGTACACGGTACGTAATGAAATGCTGAAATTATCGGTATTTGAACAACACATTCGTTAACGTTAAGCGTCGACGCGTCAATGCGAACGCCTTAAGTTTAGTCGCCATTACATCATCAGTCTATGATAGTCCACTGCTGGACATAGGCCTCCCCTAATACACCCCTATTCATTAGGGGGTTTTGGACAGTATCCCACCACGCTGGTCCAATGCGGGTTGGTGGTTGGACCGACTTTTTACATGCCCATCCGACGCATGGATCATCTTACTTTTCAGACAATTAGATGATTGGCCCAAATTGCCCTAACCAACTAGGAAAGGATAATGAAAATTAGTTAAGTCCCCGCAAGATTCGAAACCACGACCTCCGGTTTCTGAAGCACACGCCCATACCACTAGGCTACGGAGGCAGCTTTAGTACACTCGTGAAAACGGCAATAAATATTCGCTAATTATACCTTCAGTACACCGTACGTACTGAAATCGTGAAATCATGGATATTTGAACAACGTATTCGGTAACGTTTAGCGTCGACGCGTCATTAAGAACGCCTTAGGTTTAGTCGCCATTGCGTAATTTAAAAATAATCTTGATTCCATTCTCCTAGCGTATCTGCATCTCGTATGTGCAGGGCACCCCATTACCCTATTAGCCAAGTGCATGCGGAATCGTAGACTATATTTTAGACTATAACGTAGGCAGCGCATTGGCGATACCTCCAACACTGCCGATGTCTATGGGTGTCGATCGGCCGCCTGATGGACCGACTGCTCGTCTGCCTTCGTTGGCAAAAAAAACGTCAACTTACCTTCCGTTCCTTTCGGTAAACTGTCTCCAAGATGCCAATCACTGAGCGTCAATTAATAACTAACACCGCTACACGATCATCGCTATGGCAACGAAATCGTTGCCATGGTCACAGTGTTTATAAAATCCATCTATTCTTCGATTCAGGTTGCACATAAGCATTTGCTAAGTCCAATCTTAGCAAGGCCGGCCGCCCGTCATCACAATGATGTTTCTAAACTGTTGCAACAACGCCTCCAAATTCTTTCGCAACACGGTTTACAAACTTACGCATGCGACCCATTTTCTCCCACCACTTTGCACAATCGGCTAAACGGTCTGTGGCCCCAGCGAGGTTTTTTAACTGTGCATAACTAATGATGGCTTTATCGTTCTGACGCCACAATCCCTAGTATTAGGCGAAAGTGAATGTTGCAGCTGATCAGTCGTTTAGGCGGTCTTAATCAGTTTTGGTGCCTCCGTAGCCTAGTGGTATTGGCGGGTGCTTTAGAAACGGAGGTCGTGGAATCTAATCACCCAATCGTCTTAAAAGTAAGATCATCTATGCGTCGGATGAGCATGTAATCAGTTGGTCCACCCACCAACCTGCATGGGGTGTATTAGGGGAGGCCTATGTCCAGCAGTGGGCTGAGATGTCATGATGTCAATCAGCTTTGAATTGAAGGTATATCCGGATGAAGAAATGTCAAAGTTTTATGTATTGAGTTGCCACGAATAGTGATTTGGCCAAATACCAAATATTCGGCAAAGCTGTCGGACGAACATTCGCCACAAAATCTATATATATAAAAGAGATTCCCAACTATATATTGATTCATCACGATATCTATGGAACCATAAGGCGTAGCGACTTGATATTTGGTAGGAATATTATTTTAGCCGAGTAGAGGTCAGCTAAGAACGGATTTTACGAAATACCAACCACAAGGGATGTTGGGGGGTCGCTAGTACTTAATAAACAAGCATGAGACAATTCGAAACCAAACAAACAAACCATTTGCTAATGGTATTTTTATAAATACATAAATAATCAAGTATAGTGAGTGGTTATTTTATGAAGCCGATATCATCAGCGACGAAAATCGTACTTTTTTGCTATCAACAAATGCTGCCTTTGTCCATCACAACGTACTGCTGATTAATTTTACTCACTAAAGTATTGTAGTATTGTAAAGTACCGATATAATTTTCAGTAACATAATATCTTCATAATTTGGTATTACGCCGAATACAAAATTATGAAAAAAGTGGCTGAATACACCGAATGCCGAATAGTTGTTAAATATTTCTGACATCCTCACTCTGTATCTCCTTTCTTATTGTTATTGTCAATAAACGGAATACCCTAAATAAAAAAAAAATACTTTTTAGTACACAATATAACAAATGAATTAATATATTTTATGTAGTATGTAGGGTTATCTATGGAACCATCGCGGTGGCTATTTCTCCTACATATTCACTAGCTTGTAAACACTACTGTCTTCAAGTGAAAAAAGCATCGTAGCCAGCGTAATTACTGGTTAAGCGTAACACCCAATGTCTTTGCTGCTTTCTAATGAGCGGGTCGTGGGACTTACCATCGTAACGTCTCGTCCGTCACTTCAAACAAGAAATAACCTATTATCATAACGAACCATCACACCAGGCGTTCCCTTCACCGCCAAGGAAAGCCACGCAGTGTCAGGAATGCTCCACACCCTCGGCATCTCCACCAGGAAGCATGTCAAGGCTCATGAGGACGCCGAGTGCGTGCGACTCCTGAGGGAGGCAGGTGCTATCCCGGTTGCCGTCACAAACGTTCCCGAGATCAACAAATGGTAACTATATCAACACTTTATGTATGACATAAATATATCGATATATATAGTGGGTGCCAATCTCCGTGTAGTGGCCGGCTCAAGTTGGAAGCGAGAAGCTGGGGATCGGCCGTCTTGGCGTTCATTGAGAAAGGCCTATGTCCAGCAGTGGACGGATAGGGGCTGCTAATGATGATGATGATGATGATAGATATATATACATGTGACGGAACATAGTAATCTCGGAGGCAGATCTGACGATTACATGCGTACAGTGTACTCTTCTCTTTACTAGGCATTGGGTGATGCGATTCAGGAACCATAGAATAATCGTAAAGGAGATATGATTACTATCCGATTGGGATTACTGAATTTCCAGAACCAACTCAGGATTAATACATAAGTGTTGAGTCCGCGATTCGACAGACGAACTCCGTTCATGTGAGCTACCATTGAGGCGACGGAGACATTTTCATTACGACACATGTACTACATAAATTTTAAATTGTTATCAAGATCAGCCAATTACGACGGAAATTTGAAATTTAAATGAATATAAACGCGATGTATACAGCGGATTAAAATTATTATTAACAATAATAATATTAGTAACAAATAAATAGAGCTTAAAAATTTCAGCTTCCGCATTGCACTCAAAGCCATTTTAATTAAATACAACTCGTTTTCCTGTCAACTAATGTATTGTGCAGCAAGATGTATGGAAATACTTTATTCTCTGCGTTTGTTAATTTTAATTTGTTTAACATATTCAGTTATAAATAGAACAAGCATAAAAAAACTGGTGCTAATAGCGACTGCCGATACAGGTGGAAATTTACAATTTTTAGTATTAAAATTTGAAATTCCGTAATATAATGTATGTAAGAATACTCGTCTTCTTCTATTGAAATCATTATCAAAAATCTATTTTCTTTTTCCTATATTAAGTGTTCTATTTATTAAGTTGTCAATTTTGTTCTGCGCAATAATTCTATATTTGGAAATTCACATTACAATTAAGCAAGTTCTTACTTAACGCGGCCAACGTCGGAAATGATTTTATTCAAATCCAAATTCAAATATCTTTATTCAATATAGAAGTGTAACACTCGCTAATTGATTGTCAAGGACGCTACCACCAGTTCGGAATAGGACGCCTCCGACCTGACAAGATTATCAGACTAATAATGATTTACTTTTAAACTACGCTAATTAACCAACTGCCTCCGTAGCCTAGTGGTATGGGCGTGTGCTTTAGAAACCGGAGCTCGTGGGTTCGAATCCTGCGGGGACGCAACAAATTTTCATTGTTGTTTCCTAGTTGGTTAGAGCAATTTGGGCCGATCACCCAATTGTCTGAAAAGTAAGATGATCCATGCGGCGGATGGGCATGTATAAAGTAGGTCCAGCCACCAACCCGCATTGGACCAGCGTGGTGGGATACGGTCCAAACCCAAAACTAATGGATAGGGGTGTATTAGGGGAGGCCTATGTCCCACAGTGGACTAACAAAAAGACTGATGATGATGGTGATGAATTAACCATTGTTACTAGTTTAAATAAGTTTTCAACTGTTACCACAATACAACAGGCAAGAGACTAGAAACATGGTATTCGGTCAGACGGTGAATCCTTACCATACGGGACGCACTGTGGGGGGTTCCAGCGGAGGTGAGGCAGCGCTGGCTGCGGCAATTGCTTCACCCATTTCCCTTTGTAAGTCCACTTGAAACAGTATTAGATTGTAATATAATAGGCCATATAACAGGTGGAACTCACGTAAGCAAAGAATAACCAACTGCCTCCGTAGCCCAGTAGTATGGGCGTGTGCTTTATAAACCGGAGGTTGTGGGTTTGAATCCAGCGGGGACTCGGGACAACCCATGACATCTCAGTCTACCCCGTGACCACGGCCGCTGGAAAGTGTTGGAAATATGGAATTTAATAAAAGTCCTTTGTATTTAACAATGTGTAGTATTCGCGTAAACAAAAGAAGTAATTGTGTAAATTATTTTAAACAGTGTAGGTAACCAATGTCAATAAAAAATGGATCATGCGTTCTTCGATCTTACAGACTGTGAAATTGTGTTGTTGAACGTTAAAAGTACACGTCACTAATTTGCTTCAATTTCATTGTTTCTATCAATTTTAACTTATATTTGTCTTTTGTGTACTGTCGATATACGATTTTGTTACATCATCATATTGTATTATTTGTTTATTACCTTGGAGACTTAGAATAAGTCTTTGTTGAACAATTTTATTACAAGAGCGGAGTTATTTAGTTTAAGCATTTCTTTGTGTTTGAGGTTCCGACATCGGTGGTTCTACCCGTATGCCCGCCTTTTACTGCGGCCTCTTCGGTTTGAATCCCACCGCGGGCACTACAAGTCTCAAAGGTATTGTTTTAATTAGCTAAGATTGAATAAAATTATTAACCTTATACACGCACACATTTTAATACACATACGTCGGATGGGCATGTAAAAAGTCGGGCCACCCACCAACCCGCAATTGACCAGCGTGGTGGGATACGGTCCAAAACCCTCCAATGGATAGGGGTGTATTAGGGGAGGCCTATGTTCAGCAGTGGACTATCACAGGCTGGTGATGTACACATTTTTATCCTTTTCTATGAACAAAAACTCATAGATTGACACATTGTCATCAGCATTATTAGTTTTTATTTTAGTTGCTCCAACTGCTACTTAATAAATTTGTTTCTCCGTATTATCTTTCATCGTCTTCGGCCTGTGTTAGTCCACTGCTGGACATAGGCCACCCTTAATGCAAGCCTTCTCCTTTAGGGAGTTTTTGGACCGTATCCCACCACGCTGGTCCGATGCGGGTTCCTGGGTGGACCGACTTTTACATGCTTATCTATACCCATGTCAAATGATTTAGACAAAACATATATACTCGTATAGTAGCGCTAGAAGTAAATTGTTAGTGTGTAATATTAAACATACTAATTACGCTAATCATTATTTTGTTCTATTTCAATATTATATGTTTTCTTCAAAGGATCTGCGCTACGTTCAGGCAAGGAGCCAACGATGGCTTCCATAGGCTTCATCAGCAAGCACTGCCAGGACCTGGCTCCCCTAACTTCAATACTCCTCAGCCAAAGCGAGAGGGAACAGCTGAACAGGAAGGTTGACATTAAGGTAAACTAAGTGCTATAATTGTTTTTATGTTTGGTTCACTTAAGAATTGCAGGCTAGCTACGGAATGAAGTTCAGTTTGTAAACTTATAATAATTAGGACTGGATTCTTAAAATAAAACCGCCGTGTACTGATCCAATGGATTGATTATCAAATGTGCTTACTCGGAGCAAGAGCGTTATTACGTTGAAGTACAATCGCCTGCGTGATCTACTAGTTAACCAGTGCCATCTAGTATCATCATCATCATCATTATTATCAACCTGTGATAGACCACTTGTTTTACCGCAGGATTCGAACCCACGTCTGTCGATGATGGTCGTGGCAGCTGGTCGGTCTCGCATATTACATTAATTCTCATTTCATTACAATTGTTTACAGAACATCCGTTTCCTATACACCGAGAGCGCCGAAGATATGCGTCTCAGTCCGGTCAGCGACGAACTTCGGGAAGCTATGAACCGGTAACTCTAAAATTTGCTTTATTATTGTTTTTTGATAAAGGCCAAAAATCAAAGCTGATTCCATTGATATTCGGCCTTTGTTATCATCTATAGCAGAGTCAATTTAGGATAAATCTATATCATCATCAAATCATTAGCAAATGTTTGTCCACTGCTGGACATGGGCCTCCCTTATTGTACGCCTTCTCCATTAGGAGGTTTTGGACCGTACCGCGGGTTGCATCGACTTTGCCCGCCCGACGCATGATCATCTTACTTTTCAGACAATTGGGTGATCGGCCCAAATTGCCCTAACCAACGAGGAAACAACATTGAAAATTTGCTGAGTCCCCGCAGGATGGGTTCGACCCATGACCTCCGGCTTCTTCAGTTAAATCTATATAAACAGTCTGAATTGAAATTGTTGTGGAATTTAACCGCCCCTGTGGTCAAGTGTATTGGCTCTTGTTTTATCCATTTCTTCTTCGCGGAACAACTTTGTGTTATTATTTATTTCTGGTTGGGTCGATCACCCAATTGTCTGAAAAGTAAGATGATCCATGCGTCGAATGGGCTTGTAAAGTAAAGTCGGTCCAGTCGGATTCGGTCCTAAAACTCTCAAATAGGAGGCCTATATCCAGCTGTGGACTAAGACAGGTTGATGATAAATGATCATATTGTATAATTGCCAGCCATCATCGTTCGTTTTAGCCCCATCATAGTTTGATGTTCGGCTCTATTCACTCAAATTATTTACTGCCTTCGGCTCAAATAGTTATTGCTGAATTGTCTCCAGGGTGGTCTCCAACCTGCGCGAGAACGGCCTAGGCATCGAAGGCGGGCCCCGGCGCTTCTCGCACGGGGGCCTCCGGCACATGTACGCGCTGTGGAGGCACGCCATGACCAAGGAGGCCGACAGCTTCCCGCTGCTGCTCACCAACAACCAGGGCAGGGCCAACGGGCTGCTGGAGCTGCTCAAGAAGGTATCTCTAAGTTGCGAAGTCTTGGAATCCAAGATTACAGTCAGAGTTTAGATTATAATGTCTCCCGTTAACAAGCAGTTCGCTAAAATAATACGTACGTGTTTGAAATGCACCGTCGCTAGTGGAATCGTCATCATCAACATCTGATAGTCCACTGCTGGACATAGGCCGCCCCTAATACACCCCTATCCATCAGATCCATCAATATACCAGTTCGGAAATGGAAGCCTTCGACCTGATAAGAACTGGCGTAAGAAATTTAGTGGGACGTTTTTTTTTATTCGATTATTAATATGTTCTTTTAAACAAACAATATACAAATAATACAACATATTTCTCTCCAATTGAGAAAGCGTAGTTTGAACAATTTATTTTCATAATTACATTAATATGATAATAAATTGTTCACATACGAAAGCATATTCTTGCATAACAGACGTTCCTTAACGACATGTTTAAATTTTATCAACAGACAAAAGCTCAAGAGGTATATTCCAGAACATGAGCTGTGTAAAATACATAAACCCGTAAACACATTTATATTGCATCCAATTTAGACACGGGATATTATTTGTATTATCGATTTTTTTTAATCGATGAATTGCTACCATAATGTCGATAACTAGGCGACAGCCCGACTAAGAACATCACTATACGTACAATGCATCTATTACTATTTGTCTCTATTTCAAATAAATTTTGCCTTTTCTTTACTCAAATATATTAAATACTAGCAAACCTCCAACCCCCCTTGTGGGTGGAATTTCGTAAAATCCGTTCTTAGCTGGCCTCTACTCGGCGAAAGGAATATTCCTACCAAATTTCAAGTTGCTAGGCCTTATGGTTCCAGAGATTTCGTTATGAGTCAATATATAGGTGGGAATCTTTGATTTTTATATATATATATATATATATATATATATATATATATATATATATTATATATATATATAGATAATTAATTAAGCTGCGATATGAACGACACTACAGTGGAGCTAATGTAAGCTGTTCTAATTGCTTCGTGTTTTTAATTCACAGTTGATAGGTTTCTCCGCGTACACTTTAGCGGCAATCCTGAAACTGTTGGACGAACAGGTCCTCCCAGCTGTGGACATAGATTGGGCAGAGAGGACCACAAAAAAACTTAAAGAGGACCTTGTGGTAAATAAATCTACTCAAAGCTTCCCTTTTTAGAAAAATATAAGGCAAAAAGTCGAAAGCTCTGGTTAAACTTCAGGCTGGCATGGAAAAATTATTGTTTGACATTAATTCCAATTTTTAATTGGTCAAGTTAAATTATTATATACTATATCCATTAAATACATGTACAGATCTGCAGTAATTACACTTAGAACGGGGTCCGAACTCGGAATCGCAAATTATTAAAAACTTGAAGTAGGTATTAACATTTTAAACAAGTCTAAACTCCTGTACTGGTCGCTTTGTTAAAGTGGACTGAATAAAGATATATGTTACTACCAGTATTTATTACCGATTGTTACCGGTTGGTATCTTATACTATAGCTTTACAAGATGCTTTTTAATTTCATTTGTATATATGTGAGCCTGTGGACTGTTTTTTAACAATTTGCCACAACAAACTCAGGACAAGTTCTCTAACTTATAGTATTCTATTAAACATTTAGTTTTACACATTCTGCTTTATAACATATTAAATTGATGATAAAATTCCAGAAAGAGCTCGGCAGTGAGGGCGTATTGCTGTTCCCAAGCGCCCCCTCCACCGCGCCCTACCACTACTCCCTTTACTTGCGTCCCTTCAACTTCGCCTACTGGGGTGTCTTCAACGCTCTCCAACTTCCCGCTGTTCAGGTAAATAACTATCTTATTTATTTAATAAAACTTTTTGTACATGAAAAAAATAAAGAGCTTTGACTTCAATTATTTAATAATATTGATTATATAGGTGCCTTTGGGCCTGGACAAGGCCGGTCTTCCACTGGGCCTCCAAGTGGTTGCTGCTCCTCATCAGGAGGCGCTCTGTCTCCAAGTTGCCGCATTCCTAGAGGAGAACTTCGGTGGGTTCGTGCCACCATGCAGAGTACCATGAAAAATCCTATATTAGGGCGTAATGAGATGTGGAGTTGTAAATAATGTAAAAAATGTCATAAATGTCAATTGCTGGGACAATCCACTTGAAACAATGACAGCTCTGTAGCATTTCACATTTTAAGGGGTGAAATATTATCCATGTCAACATCTGAGACGATCCACTTAAAAATTACATGCCTGTAAATTTAATATATCTAAAAACTCACCGCCAACTTGTAGAAAGAAAGGTGCTGAAAACTGAAGTTATATTGCTAGCATTGCCTACAACAATGTTCTTATACTACATACTTTTGCAACAACATTTTTTTAGCTTGTATAATTTTGTTTTATTTGAATCATTCATTCCTTCTTGATTTAGCTATTTCAATTGTTATGTATTGATAGCCTTGTCTGCTTGCAATTAACATATATGCATGTTTGTTGTGTTCAATGTTTTGTTAAACTAACTAAGTTTTCGCCACATTACAATGTTACATTATTTATATTAATTCCATGTTTATTTTGGCTCAATTTTATATATTGATATCTCATGTCCATCTCATCAACTGTTGTGACATTGGTGTTTATTCCACATAGTAAGCATAAAGGTGATATACTCAAAAGTTAAAATTAATTGGCTTTGTAAAAAAACTTTATTTTGTGATAATCATATTTAGTTGAGGCTCTATATTCCAAATTATTATAAGATATTGTGTTGTTTTTTCTTCTTTATTTAATGATAATTGAGTGGTTACAAATCATTCAGATCTTGTTACAATATAAGACTGTCCAATTTCTATTAATATTGTATGGTTAAGGTGAATTATATTTTCGGTAAATAAAATATATACTTATCTTGAGGACTGCTTTTTTTCAACTTATGACAGGAAAGTAAAAATTAACTCAATAATAGATTTTTCAACACACAATTTTAATATCTCTGTGAAATATTGTACATTATATAACGTTGTTAATAAAAAAGAAACACTCTTGTCTGACTTAGTAGTTTAAAAATTACGCCATATACTAAAGTGACGAACTATACTCCCACTTTTATGAGTTCAGTACAGTTTTTTCGCAAGCATGCAAGTACTCATTTGCATAATTTTTATACTTTTTGACTTGTTTTTATATTTTATTATTGTAATAAAGTAAATAAAAGATATTGTTATTATTAATGACAATTTTCTGTCAAAAAGCAAACGACTCTAGTGAGAAAAATATTTTTAAAAGAAACTAAGAATATAGTTTGTATCGTTTTTTACTGTTTTTTTACCTATAAGTTACGTGCAAAAATCACTGGCTTCCTGACGATTCTTTTTTAACAAAAAATAGTTGGTCACCTTACATGCACCGAGGTCTCGACTAGACTTTAAACAAATGCCAACAAAGTCGAAAGATAAACAACACTAATGGCAACTGGAAGGAAAACGTTCTTATTGTTGGTCCTCGGCCATTTGCCGCCTCGCGTTCTTGACCAAGAAATGCCCGAGTTTGTGGCGCCACTTGTGTTTTACTTGATGCTTGGTTTTACGTTTATTATACTATGTCTAAATTTATTGAATTATAGGTGAATGGGATCTGAGTGAATATGATAAAAATATAATACAGACATATTTAGATTTCAGCAAATTCTCAATAATTCTCATCTAAGATGGTAGAGGAATCTAATCTGCAATTGGGACTATTTTAAAAAGTGTTGTTTATTCTAATATCTAAAATCTACTCCGTGTAAGGTAATAAGTTATTAATATAGTCTGGCAATTGAAAAGGTGTTTAGATCTCGCCTGATGAAACTCTTATTTTAAACACCATCATAAATCACGAGGATAAGCGTCGTTTATTATTGCATGCTCATTAAAGCTTCATTCATCAAAGTCTTAAAATGCTCAATAAAAATAATAAATTGTCGATAAGCCCAGAATAGTAAAGGTTCATAAAACAGTTTCCCTTAATAACTTTTGTAAACCTACATACTATATGTATAGCGATACTTCATGTAACTAGTTACGTAATATGAAAATAAATCACTAGTAAAAATCCAAAAAGACTTTTGTGTAAATAGGCAAACAAACAAAGTATTAACAAAAGTGCAAAAAATATGTTTTATTAAAATCGTAAATGAAATTACGATTTTAGTAAACACTAATCAATTACTAAAACGTTTTACAATTCTGAGCCGGAGCAAAATATGGAGGAAAGATAATTTATGCAGTTAAATCACTGCATAATTTGTAACATAAATCTGTGATAAAATGACGTACGGATTTTATCGCGTTTATTTTACATTTGAAATTCGACGTTTCGAACACTTTCCAGCGGCGTGGTCACGGGTAGACAAACGCGATAAAATCCGTAAAGTCATTTTATTTAATAATGTATAATATTCGCGCAAACAATAGAAATAATTATAAATCTGTGATTTTCGCTTCCCTATAATTCGAAAACTTATTTATTATTATGTTATTTATATTAGTAGCAGAATGAAAATAGTTACAAAAATTACTAGTTTTATAGCACGAGGTGACGCCAGCCGAATCACTGGCTTCATGACGTTTCTTAAAGGAGATGTAACGATCCACATTTATTAAAAATAGCAGGCACAACTATGTCACTTTAATCGTATATCAACGCCATTTGTATTTATTTGCAGAATTTACCTTGGTACATGTACATTTTACAATAAAATTTACGGTTATTAATTTAAGGTTAATAATAAATCGCACTAATTAAAATTTTAACATATTTGTGTTGAAAGCGGTGTAAATGGTTAAAAAACACTGTCATGATGATAAGATGGCAGATATTACTTTGATCCAGCCTCACAAGCACCGTAACGTTTGATAAGGATTGTAGAGGAATACATGTGATCGGGTGCAGGATAAATGAAACACGAATTACCAAGAAAATGTTTATTCGAGCGAGCGAGCGCTCGTGCGCTGAGAGCGACCCCGCGTCCGCGCCTCCCCTTACATACCCCACTACTTCTACCTACAATATAATCTATATGAGCTCTTATGAACCAATTTAACACCGATATAAAGTCTTACAATATCTTCTCATAGAATACATTCTCTTCCGTGACGAGAGATTTTATATTATCACTATATAATCAGAAAATTACAATCGACGCGAGGCGGCGTGGCCGCCGTCGCAACTACAAAATCTACACATTCAATATCAATATAATAATAATTAATTTCACGTCCGACCCTACGTTAGAATTGAAAGTCAATTACCCATTAGAAATGTCAATAGTCACTACAGTTTACTGAATGTCAGTGAACGCTCTACGCTTAGCTATAGGAAATTCGAGTTCAAAGTCAGAGGCCGCGCCGGGGGGGCGTGTCGCGTGTCGCGTGTCGCGTGGCGTGGCGCGTGACGCGTGACGTGACGCGTGGCGTGTCGCTCGGCGTGCGTCACGCGCGGCGGCAGGGCAGCAGGGCGCTGGCGATGCGGCGCAGCAGCGGCGCGGCGCAGCAGGCGCGCGGCGGGGCGGCGGCCGCCCGCCCTCAGCTCGGGAACTTGGCGTACAGCGCGTAGTGCAGCTCGTAGCCGGAGAAGCGGCAGTACTGCGCCTCCTTCTGCTCGTAGCCGCACAGCGAGCGGAAGCTCTTCAGCTGGCGCGGCGCCGACGCGGCCGGCGCGTCCTGTCCCATCGAGAGTCATTCAAAGCATCGACTGTCAGGTCAAAAGTGCGAGCATGACAACCGACAGTAGCAAATATCTCAGCAAGATTTTTAACGAAAAACTATTCGACTGAAACTGGACCAGAGTGTAATGACCACAGTCGATTTAAAGTTAGATTAATTTTAAAGATCTCTTTTTACAAGGAATCGTCTGCGTCGCACGACCACGACGCCTATGAAGTTTAAAGAACACCGATGCTAATGTAGTTACCGAGTAAAAGAGAAAGAACATCCAACCTGGGGCAGGTGGCGAACTGGTGGCGTCACACTCTGCGTTCTGATTAGCAGGGTGGTTATCACAATAATAATAAATAATGAGTACAAGTAGCAAGAGACGGAGAACACCGAACGTACCGGCGTGGCGAACACGGTGAGCACGAAGCGTCCCGGGCGGAAGGCGCCCAGCACCCTGGCCAGCACCTCGTCGTAGCTGGACACGGGCACGTTCGACTCGAACGACACGTACGAGCACGAGCGCTCCGGCGTTATGTGGATCGTCATGTAGCAGCCCTGGGGGAGACTAAATGTCAGTGGCAGCCCTAATAGAAGCACCCCTGGGTACAGGGAATTAAAACTTAATAATCTTAACGGCGTCCCTAATGGAGATACAGCAGTAGAAAATGTTAGAAATTAACGGTCTTAGCGGCAGTCCTAATGTAATACAGAGGTGCAGGAAGGAAGAAAGTCATGACTTCAGTGAAGTAAAGTAAGACTTAATCATATTAGTGATGGTACCAATGGTGATACAGACATAGAGGATGGTAGCAATCATTGGAAGAAAATAGAATGTTGTGCAGACCCTTTTTAAGGATAAATAAATAAATTGACCACACTTGTGAAATGCTATCCGAATGTATTCTTATGCATTTCCTGATGAGTTGAATTATTGACAATTTTAACTATGATTTGAAATATTGACAATTCCTAACCCTTATTCAACATTCAGCTGTGAAATAACTTTTTATTGTTAACAAGTTTTGTCTTATCATATTTTTAAGATAATTATTTCAGGATCTGATAGTATTTAGTTCAAGATCTAAATGTATTTAGCAATAAAACAACAATCTCCTATTAGTTTTAATAAAAATTCTAACAGGATTAAGTGACATACTTTTATAATAGGAATAAATCTACTCAGGTATTATATTAAAAATCTATATAATTGTGTCAAAGGAACTTACTGATGGCAAATCTTTATCTCCCTTCGGTAGCATAAAATAAAAGAATAAGCAATTTAAATTGTACATAAAATTGATCACCTATTATATCCATTAATAATATAATACTACAAAATAATATTTATTAACCAATAAAATACAAAAACGTCTATGAAACCTTACTACAATCACAACATCAAAACATAGATTTTTTAATAATCTATAAACTACAAAATTTTACCGTCAACATGTATTGAAATATTATAAATTCTATCCACATTGTCTCCGAACGTAGGTCTTACTGAAACAAGTCTCAAATCTCAATAAGACAAGATTTATAAAGCAGTTAAAATGGCAATCCAGTGAAAATGTACATTAGAAACTGTTAAATGGACATTAAAGGATCTTCAATTTACTTACATCCTTTGCAACCCCGTTCATTGAGTAGCCGCAGGGATCAAACAAGTAGTCATCTATCACCATTCCCGGAATGATTTTATCTATTCCCGACTCCTGAAATAAGAGAGGAAACATGTATGAATAATAATAATAATGAACTATAAGGAATTAGCCAATGTGGGTTGGTGGGATATCGTCCAAATCCCCCCTGATTAAGAAGGCGTGCGTTTGGGGAGCCTTATGTCCAGCAGTGGACTAACACAGGCTGATGATGATAAGGAATTAGCTAGATCGAATAAACTTTTAAGTAAATTAAAGTAAGATAATCACAAAACTAATATTAAACAGAATAGCATTGTTGTAAGTCTTGTCTGTCATTCAGAGAAGCATGAAGCCACTTCATGACACTCATGTGTATGACTCATTTTAATAACAATAAATATCTCTAAAATTATATCCAGACACTGCAGAGCCCAAATCGGAGGGAATATAAGCAAAAAATAAACACAATAAATCTGTAAAACGTTTTATAAATAAAATACTCTGATAGTAGGTGCATATATACAAAAGTGAATGTTTTTAAATACAATTGAAATGCTTAATCAAGTACCCACCTTGGTGGCCTGAGCGGCATTGTCGCTGTGGGCCCTGGTGAAGATGTCCATGACCTCAGGGTCCAGGTCGGACATCAGGATCTCGATGGTCTGGTCGGGCTCGGAGGAGTCGCGGCCGGCGCTTGCCTCACGGTGCTCCTTTTCCAACGCTGCCACTGTACCTAAACAAAAAACAAGCAAATTGAATCATTTACTGTTATTCTTTTAAATCACCGTGCATAATATATAGAAAGATTCCTTTATTATTGCGTAGTTTTGTATAAAACTATTGACCCTGCAGACTTCGTACTGCCATCCATCGATAAATAAAAGAACTGATAGATTGATAAATCTACATAGAAGTAATCTGATATATAATAAACAATTGTACTAAATCTACCAATTGTAGGTAGGTAGGTGAAGCTTCTGTTCGATTTTAAACTACACATCGAGATTTTTGCATTTATTCACCTTTTAAACCTTCCCTGGACCTCCACAGATAAATTAAGACCAAAATTATCCAAATCGGTTTAACCGTTGTCGAGTTTTAGTTAGACTAACGAACAGCAATTCATTTATCTATATATATATATATATATATATATATATATATATATATATATATATATATATATATATATATATATATATATGACCTCGGAAACCGACAGACTTCGTTCTGTCAAAGAGATTCAGAACGATTCAGTATTTTTTTCCTAACCGTTTGAATCGTAACTGTTGTAGTATATTGCCCCGGTAATAGCAAATTACGGGGGCAATTTACTTTAAATTTAATATGAACTTTATTGAATAGCAAAACATTTAAAATACACCATACATTTTAGTTAGAAAACGTAGGTATGGGAGAAAGAACAGGGCTATTTTCAGGGTTTCTTTCTCGCTCTAAAATGTTTCTCGTTAAAACCATTCTTGGACCTAAACAAACATTTTTAAAGAAGAGATTGGTCAATTCGTAAATATTGGTAACCCTATCGCACATTTACTACTTCAGAAATGGTATTAAGATAACTTATAATTAAGTCTAGTAGATTATTGCTGTGAAGTTTAAACATTGTGTATAAATCGTTACAGATTGCGTCATGAAAGTTAATGCAGTTTGTACCAAATGTACCATTAGAACTATGAAAAAGCCTGCGCATGTAAATTCCAATCACGCTATGAACTGGTTGACAGATTCGATAAACCCTGATCTCTTTTATCTCCATTAGTACAAATTCTAATCTAGTTGTTTCATTAAAAAAAACTATTTAATATAAATCAATATGTTATGATTCTATACAAATTTAACACTGACTAATTCAATGTTAAAAATATTAATAAATGATTTACATACCTCAAAGTGTGTTGTATGATAAGCACCGGGTTTAGGCGTATAATAATAATTTTAATGTATTTCTCGGGTTTTATTTTATATTAATATTATTTATGTTTAGACAACCCATTATTTACAAGTTATTCAGAAGAATAGGCAAGCTCAGATCTATATTAGAGATAAGCCGACTGCGCAGGAGATATTATACTGCACAAAAGTACGCGCAAACACATGTGCACTCCTTCTTCCTCCACTCCCACGGTCCGATGGGACGGATAACCGACACGACCGGAGAGAAATTAGGCGCAGGACAGACTTTTTACATACCCATCCGAAGCATGGTACATCTTACTTTACAGACAATCGAGTGATCAACCCGTATTGCCCTAACCAACTAGGAAACAACAATGAAAAGTTGTCGAGTCCCGCAGGATTCGAACCTACGCCCTCCGGCTAATAATGCACATGCCCTTATCACTAGGCTACGGCGGCAATTTCGGCGGGCATGTTTAATACCCACTCGTCCTATCTTAACGTTTCTCTCTATTTATTTACCATTTTGTTAATGGTAATTCTGTCTCTAATTGGGCAGTTATAAAAACAGTATGTATATGCAGATATAGTGTTAGTTGTCTGTTGGTGGTATATCTTAAGCAGTGAAGGGTGTCACCTTCTAGGGGCAGCAGCGTGTAGAGATACCAGCAGTCCTTCTCCGGGCCCATGATGTAAGCGCGCCCGTCGCCGAAGAACGAATCCAGAAGTTCCACCTAAAATAAAAAATTAAATTACAATTATTTTTTTAATCTTGAAAGTAAATATAATCTTGAGGAATTTTCATTCATCTTAACTATGTCTCTGTTTATTTTAGAATTTGTTCTTTTACACATCTAGAAAGGTCTTAAGAAATAATAAATTCATGGCAAAAATATGTGTCGTCGCTAACTTAACTTTGAAACGCACTGTAGACATTATGTTTAATAGTATATAAGTAATTTAAAAAAAAAATAACTACCCAATTTTCATTAATTTATTTTCGGTTATGCTAGACAAAATAGGACTAAGTAGAAACACTATGTTAATTTTTAAATTCATAGTAACGTAGTACATTTATAAGTAGATTGCCGCTAAGACATTGACGTAGTGATTTCTAACCGATACATATAAACAAAGAACGTTTTATTAAACTTTTGTCAACAATGTAGTAACAATATAGTTTGGAAAGGCAAAACCCGTAGTTACTTTTACGTTCATCATCATCATTTCATCAATAACAGAGGTGACTTGTGCAGTCACCTTCATGCAGTTCCGCGATTCGCAACGGATCGTCTTATTCGTCCCGCATTGTATTTATAGATCACTACTCGTAAACATACATAGAATGGCCAATAAAACATTTACGACGCGCTCAAATCGCCACTAGACATTTGTTGTACACAAGAGTCGCTTAATGTGGTGAAATCACATTGATATAATTTTTATAGGATTATTATGGCGGTTTGAGTGGTTGGTTTCATGCCAGTGATGAGATTATAATTGATTGATTAGTTGTATTTCTATATCTTGTTCAAAATATCGTGCTGGAGGACAGGAAAAGGATAATAACATATCATTCTAATTAAAGTAGTGAACATTGATTCCGTAGTATGCAGTAAAGGTGTAACTTAGGTGAATAGTAGGTCATTGCACAATCAAAGTTGAATTTCGTGGTCTGGTCGGTAATAAAAGTTAACAACGAACTTGAATCTCTGAAAGTGCTTATTCATAATGTAAGGTCACATAAGAACAAGAAATGTTTAAAATCATCTATTTTATTTACACGATTATCTTCTATTTATATAAAAAAGAGATTCCCACCTATATATTGACTCATCACGATATCTCTGGAACAATAAGGCGTAGCGACGTGAAATTTGGAAAGAATATTCATTTCGCCGAGTAGAGGTCAGCTAAGAACGGATTTTACGAAATTCCACCCACAAGGGGGTTGGGGGTTGGTAGTAATACATATTTTATCTACTTATTTACTGATTTTTGTCGGTATTTCTTTGTATTTATTCCCGACGTTTCGGACGCTTTCCATAGTATATTAACGGGAAGCCTACCAAATAATGAATATATATGGTATAAATGGATACAATAGACAATAAATATAAAGAATTAACGCGAAAAAACTGTAAAAAAAAATGGTTTAAATATGTACAGTAATCGCGTTAATAAAATGAATAACTTTAAACATTTCCTGTTCTTACGTGACTGTATAATGAATAAACATTATTGGGGGATTTTACAAGATCGTTGTTAAATTTTCAATCAAAATCAATCAAAGAGATCAAGATCAAACCGCGAATATCAACTTTGTTTGTGCAACGATCAACGGTTTTACTAAGCTACACCTTCACTGCTTACTACGGAATCAATGTTCAATATTTTAATTACAATGATATGTTATAAGCATCGTTTTCTTGTCGTCAAGGAGGATATTTTGAACAAAACATAGAAAAACATGTAATTAATCAATTTAAACATCATCGTTGATATTAAACAACCGCTCCAACTCCTATAACGAGCGTATATATTAAGAAATGTTTAACTTTCTTTCTGCTAAAAACGGATAAAATCTTTCGCCTGAACGATAACGTCATTACATCCGTCTTGCCTCTCTCACAAACGGGAAATGTCCTTCAATTATATTCAGTAGTCAACGATTAAAGGGTCAAGGTATTAAAGGTCATAAGAATTTACTCGTGTCGTGTGTCAAACACCACAACACTTAAATGCACGTCTTGATTGGGTGTGTAATTGCGTCGTGTAATAAACAGTGTAACATATTAGTGAATATAAAGAAGAATTATATAATTCTCGATTTCATTTATTTAAGTCAAACTTCTTTCTTTTAATTAACATCCTCAAAGTATGTAGGGTTTTATCGTAGTTGTTTATTTATTAAAACTTTACGCACAATTTAGCGCGAAGGCGGACTTAATACCGAAAAAGGATTCTTTTTCAATCAACCATTGTGTGGTAGAGTTGATGAGGTATTTGCACTAAAATTTGGAGCAAAAAAAGTTATAAAAGCTTACGATTGAAAAATAATCAGTTAACTTTTTGAAAAGGTACGTTAATTATTTGTATATCATTAAAATTCTCTAATTTTTATTTGTAACTCCATCATCGAATCATTTCCGTTTAGAATATATGGTAGTTGTATATATAGTTTTATTTAAGATTACTTTAAAAAGATAATTTCATTAAATCCTAAGGATTATAATCTCTAAGCGAATTTTATGCTTGCAATGTTTCCTACGGAACCCTTGAACTAAACGGTGGCCACTTAATCTGGCTGTGACAAACAAAACAATTGAAGTCATACGTTTTAATTAAGCGCAATGTAAGCAACGGGACGCAGTGTGTAAACACTGGTGTAATGAATTAAAATTCCACACGGCAGTGTTTACTTTGCGAAATATTTGTAGGTTGTATAAGGTTGAAATGTTTGATGAGTATTTCTTTTGTAAGTGAATGTACGCGTATTGAATAAATGTCTGCCGCGGTGTTGCATCTAATATAATAGAATTTGTTGTTATACCAAAATAAATTAAACTTAATAAACGTTGACTGTTAAGGTTAACGTTGACTGAAAAGTAAGATGATCCATGCGTCGGATGGGCATGTAAAAAGTAGGTTCACCCACCAACCCGCATTGGACCCGCTTGGTAGAATACGGTCCAAAACTCCCTTATGGATAGGTGTGTATTAGGGAGGCCTATATTCAGCAACTTAGTCTGCCCGTGATCATGGATATGATAAATTAGTGGATTTGATATGTATAATAATCGCGTAAATAAAAGAAATAATCATAGTCAACTAATTATACGAAGGGGCTACATCCTGCATGCGTAACACATTTCTTCGCAAACCCACTGATAGCGTCAAAGTTCGTTTAATTTCAACGTGATAACGCGCTATCGGACCATTATGGACTTTGTTACGAAAGCACTTAGTAGTGAATTCTAAGAAGAGTGATTACGAGACATGATAAGGGGTTCGGTCTTCTTAAATTGGCCAAAGATAGGTTATCAAGGGGCCAATGCTTGAGCAATGGGACGTGACGTCACATGAGTTATCAGAGGAAAAACCACAAGGAATACAGTATAGTGTGTATAAAAGACCGCCTTCGTGGCCTAGCGGTATTGATCCTTGCTTTATAAACAGGAGGTCGTGGGTTCGAATCCCACGGGGAAACAACTTTGTGTTATTGTTGTTTTCTGGTTGGTTTGAACAGTTTGGGCCGATCATCCAATTGTCTTAAAAGTAAGATGATAAATGCTTCGGATGGGCATGTTAAAAGTCGGTCCACCCACCAACCCGCATTGGACCAGCGCGGTGTGATACGGTCCAAAACCCCCAAATGAAAAAGACGTGCATTACGGGAGCTAACAAAGGATGATGATGATGTATATAAAAAAAGGTATGTAAATTCCATTGCGCCAGTATTGTATTCTTTTCAAACACTTAAAACTGGCTTACAAGTAAATCGTAGTACAAAGTAACTATTGGAAGGGTAAAAGCTGCACAAGGGTAAACAACGATAATAGTTCTTATCGACATTGTTCGGATCAATACGAAACGTTTTAGTAATGGAAGTAGCTTCTTTGTAATGTTGAAATTAAGAACAACATATATAATTTTCAAATATAAATGATAATTGTCGCTTGGTTATTCAATAAGATAGTGTATCTTAATACAATGTCGCATTGCGGTAATTAAAGTATTAAGCCACAAATTTAATGGTAAATGATTATTTGAGGGAGACAAGAGAGATCAGTTTGTAAGTTAGTTAATTATAAATACAGTATTTTTTTTTCTGCATCAATGACTTTTCTTGTTCATATTATGGCTACATAATATATACGTATAAGAATTGAAACTACATTTCAAAGATATCAATTTACAAATGATGTTACACTAGCGTTAAAGTATAACTTTACGATGTTAAAGACACCTTTGTATTAATCCTTTAATGAAAGTCATAATTTAACGTGGTAGTCCCTTTCGAGACCTCGGTGATATCCCGATACTATATTTCCAAACAGTAGTTGAAATCTACTTCCGTGTCTGAAGCAGCCGTACACTATTTCAGGTAACGATTAACCTTATGTCTACGGTTGATGATCATTATTGTAGTTTGAGTATCGGTGACACTATTCTAGGCCATCCTGATCATAAAATGTACATAGTATTGAATCAATGATTTTTCATCTTATATCCTGTCTTAGACTATGTTCATCTCTTGTGAAAATATTTCTGAAATTAAGCGCAATTCAATAATTTCGTTATTCCTCTTGGTTTGTTATAATATGTCTATGTTTAGATGTTTATATATTTACAATTGGACACGTGAGTTCTTAAGATTGACTCGGTCACCACAAGGATATCAATTTCATTTTTGCTTCTATTTTATTGAATACAATGCGGTTAGCGGGTTAATAGATAAGCACTAAGTATTTCTGTAATGATAAATAATTGTTAAAGCTTAGGAAACTGCCTTTCATTCGTTACAGCTAATATTTTTTTTAACGATTGAACTACTTTTCTCTGTTAATCAAAACGAAGTAAAATCTTAAGTCAAATACCGCTCTTTGTTAACGGCTTAAGGTCTAAGGTTGTACTGCTTTGTTTAATATTTTTCTTAATGCCATAGCGATCATAATTAATACATTTATATACAAGTTGAAATGTTTAAAAGCGGCAGATCCCTTATTGCAATTGATCCACAAATTAATACCATCGAGGTGACTTTTTTCCACCCTTCAGCGTTGGTTTAGAATATTAGCTAATGATACATTTAAGCAGGCTAAGTAGAGCGCATGGGTGCGCAACAAAATATCTTCTCCAACATTGATCGAAGCCACAAATATCTTCAGTATAATGCTACGAATCTTTTCAACCATCATCATCAGCCTGTCTCAGACCACTGCTGGACATAGGCCTCACCTAATGCACGCCACCGCTTCCGATCTTCGGCTACTCTCATCCAGCCAACCTATCATTAAATATTCAACCCTATCACCTCACCTCAGAGTCGAAGTTGTCGTGCGGCTGCAGCTGCGCCTGTGGTCTAGCGAACTCCCGCCTGGAGTAGAACACGTTGTGGACCTGGGCGTGACCAGCCGTCTCCCTAGCGAGGGCCAGGACAGCCCGGACGCATCTCAGTGGGGTAGTGGTGCCACAGGTCTTTAGGATCCAGCGGCGGCGCGACACGAACATGCTGCTCTCGCTAGAACATAAAAAAAATAATAAATAAAATGTATTTACTTACTATTACAGAAAGTTTTACTCATTATCTAGGTGTGGTAATGTCCTTTAAGGCATGGAAACGCCTGTGTTAGAAGACTACGCTCTTCCTCTATATATATGAATACAAATCATCATTATGATTAATTCTGTGTACATGTGTGTGTGTGTGTGAGTTGAATTTTACTCAGGATATAGTATAGTTTGGTTTATTCATGAACATAGAATAGATGCTTAACACATAGCGAACCGAAATAGGAACTCTATCTATATATGTAAATGTATAAAATTAGACTCAAAATGTTCATCTAGCTTTCTCAGTTATAAAATGTCACCGAGATGACAAACGCTAATTTGCATTGATTTCTAACGAATGATCCTTTTTAAAGAGTACGTATTACTATAATGTCGGAATACTATTTCTAATGTGGGTGGTTGGAGAAAAGAAGTCTCGATATTGACGTATTCTCTCTGTGCGATAGTGTATAAAAGACGGGTCTAAAATATATAAGGGGGTGTCGTATAAGCCGCTACCCGGAACCTAACTCTCCTCGTGTGTGATAAGTGTTGTGCATCTGTGAAAGTGTTAGTGTGTTGAGTGGTGTTATGCATCGAACGTCCGTACGAGACATTGTGGCTGTTGTCGGGCCACGCGAGCCATTTCAATGTTTTTAGTATAAGGGACGATTAGTTATCGTCATCATTTTTACTTTTTGGAATTCTCTTTGAGATATCTAAAATCAGAAGTGGGATAAATAATAGCAATCCTTTTTATTTTTTAACTTCTCTTTAAGATTGCTAAAAATATGTATATTTATTTTAATGGAACTTCGCTACTTGATTAGCCTTAGGCTAAAGAGAACGCTTTACATTTGAAGTTATTTGTTACTTTCGCTTCGTTTAGCTTAGGTCATTAATAATTAAAGCAGAAATTCAAGGTGACCCATTACTTCTGATTAAAACACATGGTAAGCGATGGTTGTTGCAACATTTTGAGCTATGTAAAAACTTGTTATCTAGAAACGAAACGAATAGCGATTGGGGATAGTGTACTATTTCAACTGTTTTAAGACAATTTAAAAAAACATCATTTGAACAGTATCGTTCCTAATGAGCCAGGCTCTGCTGGATTTTAATAGATTGCCTAAGAAATTGTTTATTTTCGCGTAGATCTATCAATTTAGCAATGTTCTTAACAAAATCGGCTTCTGAAACCAGTCTTAGTTGAGAATAATTTAAGGCAACTAAACTAAAGTTTGGTTATCGGGTGCCCTTAAAACAAATATTGATCGCGCTAGAATCAAGTTTAATTGTCACGCTAAGGGTATGTACACACTGACCGGTAAAGAGGTTAACAGTGCTGTTGATAAACGCTTATTTATGATTGCGTTTAGTTTATCTTTTACCTCCGTAGCCTAGGAGTAAGGGCGTGTGCTTTAGAATCCTGCGGGGAATCAACAATTTTTCATTGTTGTTTCCTAGTTGGTCAGGGCGATTTGGGCAGATCACCTAAATGTCTGGAAAGTAATATGATCCATGCTTCGGATAGGCATGTAAAAAATAGATCTACCCACCAACCCGCATTAGACCAGCGTGGTGGGACACGGTCCAAACCCCCTAAAAATGGAGAAGGCGTGCGTTAGGGGAGGCCTATGTCCAGCAGTGGACTAACACAAGGCTGATAATGATGATGGTTTAAATCAATTAGTTTTTATTTAGGCAGCATCAATTATTGAAGTCTGTAGTGCGCTTGAATGTTTGTTGGTATCCTATATTCATTAATGCGAGGTAGGGGTCTACAATAATGTCAGTAAAACCTTTTTATCGTTATTAATATTTAATGAATTCGAATTAATTTACACGTAATCAAATCATGAAGTAGAGTGTAATGGAAGTGAAATATGAGACGAACTACGTTAATATCGAATAATCTTTCGGGATTAGAAGCAGAGACCTTGACATCTCGGAATATCAGTTAGAAAGAAGAAGTTACTCTGTTAATTCATCGTCATCATCAGCCTGTGTTATTACTGTGCCAAACATAGGCCTCCCCTAATGCACGCCTTCTCCATTAGGGGGTTTTGGACTGTATCCAACCACGCTGGTCTAATGCAGGTCTGTGGGTGGACCGACTTTTATACATCGGATGCCCATCCGATGCATGGATCATCTTACTTTTCAGACAATTGTGTGATCGGCCGGAATTGTCTAACCAACCAGAAAACAACACAAAGATAACACAAAGTTGTTACCCCGCGGTATTCGAACCCACGGCCTCCGGTTTATAAAGCAAGGGCCAATACCGCTAGGCAACGGAGGCGGTCTCTGTTAATTATCAAACCGAAACTATTAAATCACAGATAGAAAAACTTTTAAAATTTTCATCTATCCAATACTAAAACACTTGGAAATATTATTAACTACAACTAAATTAAGTCGAATTTAAAGTCATATTTGTAAGATCCACATACAAATGAACTATTAGCCTGTTTTATATTAGCATATACATTATCTTCTATGTACATTATTTTAATAAACCTAATTACACAACTAATATTTGACAATGTTATAATATAGGCTGATTTAAATAACCAATGTCTGCTTCAACGAAATCCGTGTTAGCACGTAATCAGGTCAATTACAATACCAAACAAAAGTTGATAAAGGCGCCCTTGACTACTTTCTGCACGCGGTTTCGTCGCTATCACGTTCCCAAATCGGTCAATGGCATATTTAATAAATCGTAGTTATTTTAAATAGGTCAAATAAGGCACAAAACATCAAAATATAAAAAATTGTTACTTTGTCACATGTTACAAGGTAAAAAAATCACATAATTGTCATTACATTTTTTATATTTTTTATTAAGTAAGAAACACTAGAATAGAATATATTTGATTGTCTCCATTAACGAGAAAATCTATATATTTTCTAATAATTAATTCATTTACAAAATTGTGCGAATCGTTATATCAATCACGTTTCAATTCGTGAGCACGTTACGAAACGCAAAGGTCAAATCAATCAGGGAAAATAAACTTCGTCGAATAAATCACCCGTACATAAGTACTGTATCGGTTGCGAAAGAAAATACGACAAATTGGAAAAGGGGAGATTGGGCGCCATATTGGAAGGCCCAATTATTCTTTTTCATAAAAACGGCAACAGAAGCACGTGTAAAGGTGCGTATACACTGACGAGGGTGTTTTAATGTTCGAAGTAGATTTGTACCTCGTTTTGTTTTACGATCTGGGTAATATTTCGACCGAAGTTATTCTCCTTCCACAAGAATGTAACAAAAATAGAGATGCTGCAGATTGCTTTATATTCTAGGATAATTTATCGAAAATACATTTGACAAGTGTAACCGCTTTGAATCCTTTCGTAAGATGTAAAATCTAAGTTCGAAGTTTTCTGCTTATCACACTGATAATTTCAATTAGCGTATTTATTAGAAGCTTTAGACTTCATACTATTATGCTATGGAAATAGGACTAAAACAATAGGACTTTATAGGACATTAAAATAACCTTAATTAAAAATTAACAACTTAGGTAATAAATCATAAGAATCCAGGAATTTGATCACATAAAAGGCAGATTTTTCCGCTACTGAGTTTTCTGCGACTGTCAAATATTGTACCTACACATTTTTGTTTACAAATAATTTAATTGGAGCATTACATTGAATTGTAATTCAGATCCTACTAGTGTATCAGCACCTTTAATAAAATAGATGAAAGCTAATGAACGAATACTTGGTCAATTGAAATTTGATTTTGAAAGTAACATTTTATTTGAGGAAATATGCCTTCTGTATCTTTGATTCCAAATGAATGTAAAGCCTTAAAATAGCACGGGATTTGAGATTATTTTTAATTTATTAACGGTATTACTTTCGACTAAATTTCGTAAAAAATTAAAGGTACGATAATGATATAGCAAAGAAAACTTTGAAAACCCCAAAACAGTTTCTTTAATAACATATTCTTTGTAATGACAAAAGAGGAAAATTTTGATTTTTAGCTATACGCGAACCGACACATATAACAAGACATCGTTGTTTTTTAAAGTTCTCCGTTTTTGACGGGACTCTCAATGGGAAATAGCTGATGTCACTGGAAGATTAATAAACTAAACGTATAAGAAACACAACCTCGCTTCAAACGTTGCAAGGCTCCGTTAACGCTGTTATATAATCTACCAAAATACATCATCATCAGCCTGTGTTAGTCCACTACTGGACATAGGCCTCTGCTAATGCACGCCTCCTCCATTAGGTGGCTTTTGGACCGTATCTCACGCTGGTCCAAAACGGGTTGGTGGGTGGACCGACTTTTATTTTCTCATCTGACGCATGGATGATTACGTTTTCAAACAATTGGGTGATCGGCCCAGATTGTCCTAACCAAACAAATAACAACGATAGCACAAAGCTGTTTCCTCGCTGGATTCGAAGCTACCACCTCCGGTTTCAGCAAGGGCCGACACCGCTAGACCACGGAGGCGGTTACTAAAGTACATAACAATGTAGAATGGCGGATACTAAATAAATACATAGATGTACTCTTCACTGAGTAAGACACAAGCGAAACTGCCACGGGGGGATGGGGAACGGCCACAGTCCAGGGAGATAGCTCCCTGCCGTTGTACAGGACGTAACTTTTTTATTTTGCATTTACTTGTATTTTATACTCGTTTTGACGGGAAAGAGGAGGAGAGAGGACCTTCCGTAGTCTCTTTTTGTTATTTTATATTCGTTTTTAACGTGAACGAGTGAGAGACAAAGTGTTTTTACGTGATGATTTTATGTGTTTCCTTTACAATGGACATTTGAAACTAAACGTTGAAAACTTCGCGAATATCGTTAAAAAATAAAGTGAATTCCATTATTTTAAGCCTATACTTAAAGTTCAGGTAAAAGTATATCGTTTCAAATTTTCTTCACTATACACGGCGCCTCTACGATTGTTCAAACTAATAAACCAGAAAGAAGCTGCTAAAATGTATTCTAATACAAAATGCTTCCTAATTGCTTACCTAAGAATTATTTTGTTACGATTTACCTCATATTAATGTAAGATTTGGATCATTCGTCAATTACAGGACGTATAATCAACGAACGAATAAACAAAATATCAAAAAAGTCATAAAAACGGTGTATCGATAAACAATTTGATTATTATTAACTTTAAGCATTAATAGTGACTTCATTTCGGAGATAACATGATGTAAGGAAGACGTACGTAGGGTTCGGTTCCAACATTTAGCGGAACACGAGCGTTGAAGCCAGCCCCGGGCGAAATGGGGTGGCCATGCTTGATGAAAAGTAAAGGACAACTAAATGTGAATAGTCAATTAAGATAATATGTAATATACGTATTGCTTACTTTGTAATATGTTTATTCATAAATACGTGACCAATAATTGTGACCACGTGACTAAAAGATTTCAATATTAATGTAAGTTTTACTTGTTATAGTAATTTAAAATGTAAATGTGGCTTCACTTCAACTATATATAAACAAGTAATAGAATGATTGTAATAGTTGTTAATAAATAAGTCAGCCTCTTTGAAATAAATGTCGATGTGACGTAATCACAAAAATTACTTTACCTCCAATATAGAGGTATTATGCGCATATATTCGGATGAATATATTAAAATTCCTATGTACAGTGAAAATTAAAATAAATTAGCGGGACAACACATTACCACCATTCCCAAACTAAGCAAAGCTTATAAAGAAACTAGGTGATTGACAAATATATAGACTTCCTTTCATTTTGTAAATAAATAAAGTCAGAATACCAACTACTATACCAAGTCGTCAAAATGAAATGATCCAAACTAAAATTTAACAATAATTACGTATCAAACATCCGAATGTTGTAGCGTTGTGCCATTAATTATTATCAGGAATTATAACTGCTATCAACTTATTTCTATTTCGGAACAATCCCCTGCTCAGTGCAGACACCCTAGCAGGGGGGTGTCGTGCCTGCAACCGCGCAGGTGCCGATCGATATCGGGCAGGGGGCACCTATGCACCGTTCTGTAAGCCTCCCCTGGGCACGGGCATGTAATCACCTGTCTGTTAACACGTAAGCGCTGTCACATAGCACATAATTGAGTGAGGTTTTGTATTAACGCTATGAATAATTCGTTTCAAAGTTATGGCCAGAAACATTTTACAGAAAACCATAATTGATTCCATTTATCTCTCTAAGACTGTTGATTATATAAGTGACTGTTATGTAGATACTAATAATAATACACAATATTTAATTAATAGACGCGAAAACGTACTTTAAAAGCAATTATTTTGTTGTTATGTTTAACATACATTTATGTAGTACGTATTCATGAAAATGCCTCAAGGCCACACTCCCCACCCTAAATGAATCAGCACTCCTATAAACATACGTATGTGAATATAAGCTTATCTTGAGGGAGTAACTCCACTTCGGCTTATCCAAGTAGCTTAAGTCAGTTTCCATTTGTAACATTAAATAGAGAATACATACAATATTATTTTAAATACATTCGCACTAAATATAAAGGCAAAGTAATTATCGCAATTAAACAAAACTGCCTCCGTTGCCTAGTGGTACGGGCGTGTGCTTTAGAAACGGAGGTCGTGGGTTCCAACCTGCGGGGACTCGACAAATTTTCACTGTTGCTTCTAGTTGGTTAGGGCATTTGGGCCGATCACCCGATTTTCTGAAAGTAAGATGATCTTTGGTCGGATCGGCATGTAAAAAGCCGTCCACCCAACCAACCCGCATTGGACCAGCGTGGTGGGATACGGTCCAAAACCCCCTAATGGATAGGGGCGTATTAGGAGAGGCCTATGTCTGCTACTACTGCTGTTTTCGTAAGACTCCTATTTTCCTAAAAAACCACCCCTGTAACCATCATTCACTGTGCCTAACTGCCCATTTTTAAAGGAATATTTGTTTCCTTCCCGACTTCTACCAAATTATCTTTTAATTTACCTACGCACATATTGGCTAAAGTATTAAGATTGATACAAATAAAATCAACGAGAAGAAAATCAATATTATGAGCTAAATACATTTCATCTGTAAAAAAAATTGCAATCGAAGAAGAAAAAAAAGAATAAGAAAATTTTTTAAACGCATGGACAAACTAATTTATTTAATAAACGGTTACTTTAAAGATTAATGCTGACTAGGGAATACCATATTGGCGCCTATTACTACCGTACAATATCAAAATACAACTATATTCCGGCTTCAAGGGCACCGTAGTTAGTGTAATTACTGGGTAGGAGACTGCTTACTTCTCGGAGCGGTGAGTTGGCTTGTGAAGTTTAACTATGAATCTTTTAGGGAATCTTATCTGATCTATGAATGTAATCTACTTATTTTAAGAAGAGTGACCGGCTAGTCTCGTCCCCTCATTCAGTATAGTGTTGTTAAATAAAAACTAAAACGCTAAAATTGGTCTAGATCATTCTATTGGTACACTTCCGCGTACAAAACAAATCTAACCTAGATTACAGAGTTTAAAATGTGATAAAGTGTTTGATAGAACCGATAAAATGTGATATCTATACCAATATAATAAGTCCTCTTGGTTTTACAATCACAATCACTATCGTAATTTATTATTTGATATTTAAATAGTTTTAAAATAATTAATGATTGAGACGCCTCCTGTGCAGTATTGCTCTGCATTTATAAACCGAGGTCGTGGGTTCAGGATCCGCAGGAAAATTGGAACATTGGACTAACCTGTTGGGATACGGTCCAGAACCCTAATGGAGAAGGCGAAGTAAGGGAGACCTATGTCCAGCAGTGGAACAACGAACATGATTATGATAGAGTGATATTATAGCTCCGATTCAATTTTCGTTGCAAAACGTGAACTTCACGTTACACACCATATGGCTAGCTATTCGCATTCGATAATCATAGAACTTTATATGATATACATGTTAATACACATATAGATAGATATATAAATCTGTCGGGCACAGTTTGGGATGCATCGATTTCCATTTCAAAGGGTGATTGGCAGACATGTTGGGTGGCAAACTGGCAAACATAAACATATATATCTAAGTACATATACGAAATACGAGGAATTCAACGCTTAAATTTTGTTCACCAATATTGACAAAGGTGCAGACTTTTGAGTAAATTGTATAGTTTTGACAACGTATTGATGAATAGATAAAATAATTGTGTGCCTACTAATGTGCAGCAACAAAACGCGTGTTATAATAGCCGTAAATGTCAACAATAACGCAATAAATATTGCAATGCATTTCATACACGCAACACGTACAACTTTAATAAGACCTCGTTTAGGCTCTTTTATACCATCTTATAGGGAACCCAGTTAGTCAGAATAGATAAAAAATACATACAAAACGGTTAAATAAAAACAAACTTTGGAACTGTTGCAAAAATAATAGGGACTGCCGTTACACACTGCATAATGCATACACTATTAACAATAATTACAGATCAATAATCGATTTTATTCTTATCTTATACTTAAGTGGCTAAAGTTATGTAACCGAGTGCAAACGTGCTAAAAAACCTTATATACTCCTTGCAACTGGAACACAGCTTTTTAAATAGACTGCCTTTCTTTAAAGGGACTCCTTTGAGAAAATTAATTGCACAAAATGGGAAACTTTGTTCAATTCCAAATGACGTCTGTCACGTGCACGAGCTTAAATTACAGTCATGCTTATGACGACAGAAATAAAAAGGCAAACTAGAAATGTTTCATTACGCAACGCCGAGGCGGACCGGCCATCTTGAAAATTAAATGCGAAATTACCGCCCGTTCCTCCTTTCTGTAAACTGAGAAAAGCTATAGGGTAAATAAGCGAATCATTCTGCTTTTGCAATCTTTTTTAGGATTGAAACAAATTTAAGGGTTTAACTTTGCGAAATGCCATGGAATAAATATAAAGCGGATCATTCTGCTTTCGCTCCCTTTATTTTTATTTAAGGAAATTCAAGGATTTTTTAATTAAACTCGAGGGTAAACAATTGCGAAACATCAATAAAAAATGTTACATTATGTGAAAAACATGTGAAATAATGTGTAACTGTACTTTTCTTAGGAGATTTAATAACTTGCGATTCGTAATTTACACGCACAGATACAAGTACACTAGCGTTCGCACGCGGATTTTGCTCATGTATATTGATATAATACGCAAACTGTTTATAAATTGTAACTCATATGTTACTATTAGTTATTAAATACATAATTAAACTCATAACACATAAAACTTTAATCCATCCTAGCACTATATCATTGACACTTTTAATGGCATGATTTCCATAAGTAAAAACGCCTTCGAAAGCTCTACAAGGCGAATAGCATTAAAAATTTATTGTAAAAAATTGCCTTGACCGGACGTCGTACAAAACGTGAAATTAACTACACGTACCTGAACCACAAGGTTATTTAGTAATTACAAATAATCCACATCAATGAACCAATAACTATATATACAATATTTAACTTTTACTATCATTAATTTTAAACCATACTAATAGAAAAATAATGCTTTAGAGTGACGAAGTGATATCGAAGGCAGACGAGCAGACGGGCCACATGATGGAAAGAGGTTACTAACTATGCCAGGGGCATCATCAGTGCGCTGCCTATCGAAAGACGTAGGATGTAATACGCTGGCTACGGTGCCCTTTAAACTGGAACACGGCAGTGTTTTCACACCACTGGTACCGCCCCAAACGGTTCGCTTAAAAAACGGGGACCTTATATTTAACCAAGACCGTTATAAGTCTTTTAAAGGGCAGTAAGCGAAGTTATCGCTGAGTAACCTAGGCTTTACTTTAACCACAAAAATTAATATAACCCTCGGAAATCTTAAGCAAAATCAAGGTGTTAAAAATGTCTTCAATATCATTTATATCTTTATTTATGTCAAAATGTTATAAAAAATCCACCAGCGCGAAGGCGGGACGAAGCAGTATATAAAAAAAAAATATAAATTTTACTTTTTTTTAAACTAGGCACACTTAACGCATCAAATCATAGTTAAACTTAACGTATCTTGTTCGCCCGCTCCGGTAGTATGCGGTCCGCATTAGCATACGACCTTCAAACCATTACCTAATACGTTAACCTTGAAAATCGGCAAAGCTGAGACTGGTTTTGCAACTTCCATGGGCGAAGGAAGTTAACCGAGATGAGTTATAGTCCTTTATGTTGAGAGTTAAATTGATTAAAACCATTTAATCGATAAATTTTTAGATTTAAAATAAACGACGTTTTATTTTGGGGAGCGGTCCTAATTATTATTATATCTGTACTCTTTAGAGTCATATACATGATTATGCATATACAGTTATACATATGTGACGAAAATTTGATGATAAAGTTACAAAAAACACGATAAACCCTGATTCTATGAAATTTAGTACGCAGGGTAAGTTTAGTCAGTGCAAATCAAGATAGTTTGCCGCTTCTAAAATTTTAATAAGCGGAGACAAAAGTCGTTATGGCTTTTTGCCCAACAATAGAATTTCTTTTAATTCTGTTAAATAGATCACAAGAATTTATAATATAGCTTGTCTAGTTCATAAGAAATCGGACAGTTGATTCAACGTGAAGTCATACTATACAACTCGGATCATCAACCTATGCCAGCATTACGAAACACAGAGAAACATAGACACAATAATGATTTGGAAAAATGGCTCAAATTGGTTACTAATACGTTTTTCTACAAATGGCACCATTCATAAGAAGTAAGTCGCTCAGTTCGTGCTATGGAGAGGGCTATGCTCGGAGTATCTTCAAAGGACCGCATCAGAAATTATGTGATCCGTCGGAGAACCAGAGTCACTGATATAGCCCATGGGATCAGTAAGCTTGAAGTGGCAGTGGGCCCGTCATATAAGCCGCAGAACTGACGACCACCGGAGTGGTAACCGAGGCTCTGCAAACGTAGTGTAGGACGCCCTGCGGCAAGATGTAGTGACAACATTCGCAAAGCGGCTGGTGTGGGTTGGATAAGAATAGCCGAAGATCGGAAGCGGTGGCGTGCATAAGGGGAGGCCTATATCCAGCAGTGGACTGACACAGGCTGATGATGATGAAGTAAAGACGCAACTACCCCATTTATTGGGCAATATATATTTATATGATAGAATAAATTGTCAAAAGCAATAAAAAGGAGGTACATATATCGAACCACATTGTTTGCGTATCTAATAAATAATAATTAACTTCTTTATTAATATTATATTCACAGAGAGGTTACATTAAATATCATTTAAACCGCCATATATAGCGATCACAAAAGGCTTTAACGCTTCCATCTACTCTAAAATTAATTAAAACCGGTTAATCCCATTAAACAAGAAAGCCTAACAAACTCATTTTAACATTTACAAGTGAGAAACATTAAATCGTTGCGACCACAACAACATTCGTGACCAAGCAAGGGGGGGATCCGATTAAGTACCAACAATGATCGTCGCATATAACTCGAATCCCCACCCCTTGCTACAACACCCTTGGGGTGGTAGCCACTGAGCATGCGCGACCCCTACACCTTGACCTTACTCCGGACCCCCCAGCTTGTCTCAAGATAACTCAGAACAATGCTTGAGTTGCAGTTGTATGTATGTATGTATATGTTTGTTGAATATAGCTGACGACGCGCCGGCTAAAGAGATATGTGGAGTGCCAATTTTTTGTATGGCTCGCGAGTATATTGCTTGTGTGCACAATTAATAAACTTTTTAACAAGTCTGCCATAATGTAGTGTTTGTGTATGAAAATAAATTCAAAGAGAATTTCATTTGGCCAAACGAATATTATTTTATAACAAGATCGTTACTACTTCCAATACTATAAAATAAACCACCATAAAAGTAAAGAATGACAAAAGATGTATATGTAACTACAAGTGAATCAATTCGCATTCTCTGTCCCTATATCCGTATGTATGTTTAAATCTTAAAAACTACGCAACAGATTTTGATGCGGTTTTTTAATAGATAGAGTGATTGAAGAGGAACGTTTATATGTATAATTAATAAGAGAGACGCTGTTAAATTCACATAAGTTTCCACAGATTTTACAGATATCAGTAAGCGGAGCCGGGGCGGGCGCTAGTCCTAAATATTCCACTACATTTTCGGTTAATTCAACGTCCAACTAATTAAATTACATGCTAACAGTCAATTAAATATACTTATATAAATAAACAGCGATATGGTGCGACAAGTCACGGAGTTTAGCACACTATTAGTAGTGTACAATAACTATTTATAATGTGCGATGTCGCCGACCCCGAAACACGGTAAACAAACTGCCCACATTTCTACGAGCCAATTGCAACGGCTTCACGACTTTTAATACAGTATTTATATAACTGAAAATAAAATCGCAGCCGATTTTCTCAATAATTCCGACGGTTGTCGTAACGATAACCTAGAAATAGTTCTTGCTTGTTTAAAGGAATAGTTACGCTTATTAGAGCGATTATATAATCAAGTTAAATACTATATTTATATATGTTGGGCTAGATTTTAAATATAGATTAACTCGATGTAATAATAAGTAATTCAAAGGCACAATAAAACGATTTTCCGGGAAATTAAACATGTTTTGACTTGATTACCATAAATAAACCCCCTAACCTAATGGAGAAGGCGTGCAGGAGGCCTATGTCCAGCAGTGGCTGATAACGATAATGATGACGACCATAAAAAGCAATAATATTATAACGAATCAATTACACCTGAAGCAGAAAACACGTAAATGCAGTATCATATTTGAAAAGCCATGGTTTTCATTGGCAATTCACCCATGTAGTATAAAATTCTAATAAAAAGTATTTCGATAATATAAAGCCGTCATCTATGACGTTTTTATCTATGGGTTGAAACTATAAATCTACTTAACCGCTAAACAGCTAAAGATTGGTCGATAGAATAATAAATGATAACAAGCTCATTTAGCCTAATTTAGCTACATAATTTAATTCCCTCCTGCATAGTTTTCTCTTTTCAGAAGAACACGCAACATACATATCTTTACTCCGATAATACCAGATAGTTTCTATACACTAACATGACTCATGCATTTCTAGTCTATATCAGTTCACAATGTTGGCACTAATAGCCTTTCCGATACGTAATAACAACATGCACTGATATAATTAATCGCGATGACACGTGGTCAAAGTTATATTTTCTCGCAGCGGACATTATTAAATCAATAATTTATAGGGCTGTACAGCACGTTTGCAAGGCGTAACTGATCTTATGCAGAACTCAATGAAAAAGAAACTATAATAACTAATAGAATTGATTTCAGCATCGTTAAGCATAACTTAAATACTGAAATAATCATTCGAAAACTTGATGCACCATACGGTCTTCTATATCATCTTTAGAGTCTAATTTAATACAATGCTTAACATTAGTATTCCCACAGATTATAACAGGTACTATCGAAAATCTAGCATCTGCATAAGCATCATCGAATGAAAATACAAAAGTAACTCAAACCAGCAAGGTACATCGCTAGACGTACCAAGACGCCCTAGTCTACATCAGTACTATATCTAGGCAATACACGTGGATATTATCGCTAAAGTTGTCTATCAAATAGTTCTTAGCTCTGTGCTATGGCTTAACAAATTGTGTTTTATAAAAGTTATACTTAGCATTATGTGAATCACATTAAAGATTAGGAGGCTTTTCACCGTTAATACAACCCCAGTACGTTTACAAAAACGTCAAACGGGGAACAGAAGTAACTCAAACCAGCCAGGTACATCACTAGGCGTACCTAGACGTCCTAATCTACCTACCTGAATACTATACCTAGGCAATACACGTGGAAATTACGGCATGCAGTCGCAGACACTACGTCTTATTCCCCCACCTAGCGTTACGCGTGCATAATCTAGAAACACTACAAACGGCGCATGTAACTGTAGTTTTGTATCGATCTAGAAGATTTTCAGTGCGGAATATCATGTCTAAGAAAACGGAATTATACATAAGTTTGTATTGAAGACTACCTTATTTAGTCACAAGTTAAAAGTTAAAAACAATTTTACATTATACATCACAATCACAAACACACAGCACAGTGACTGCATGACCAAATAGGTTTCAAACTAGCATCGTGTTGGTTTACAACCAAGTCTGACCATACTGTGTTTTGTACATTGGTTTGTAAAATAATCACACCAATTGTTGTACACTGCATTGTACAATGATGTCAATCGCGTGAATAATGCCGTATAAGAAAATAATTTAAAAAAAAAACATATTTTTGTACAGCCGTACCATCGAACAAGTCCATACATTGTTGTTTTATACGAATAATTCGTTTCTCGTGTACACAAAAGAAATCCTAGTATCTGTGTATAAGCTTATAAACTTGAAAAACGTTTTAAAGTCGTATTTTAGCACATTGTGAGTCACTGTAGTCACATTGTCTGCCAAAAACATCGAATTATTTATTTCGGTCCGACCCATGCAAATCCCAGCGCGTCGGCTATCCCTTATCTATACAGTGACTTATCGATTTATCAAACACTTGTGGTGAAACGGAGAGCTAAGGTTTTTATCGTTTAACTAGCTCTTCACTCCACTAACTCGCCGTTAGATTGAAATAATTCGCACCAAACAAAAATAGTATCGCTACTAGAAGACAGGTATATAAATTACTTGCTAATCTTTAATAATTATTAATGTTTTACGGATTTTTTCTGTTTAATCACTTTACAATTATTTTAAAAAGCCCCATGTCTGTTTCTGGACTCTTTGCATGAGTGTGTAAAACGTCGAATACGACGTTGAAATAATTGTAAAACATTACAGCGCGACTAAATCTGTGAAATTGTTTTCTTGATCATTAATAGTACTTGTACATTGTCATAAACAGAAAGTACATAACATATGATTTGTATGTACACACACACACACACACATATATATATATATCAACCGAACTGTCTTATGTTTATTACACAATACTTTTCGTGTGCTAAGAATTGAAACCAAGTAGTCACTGCGTCAAACGGTTTGTTGTTCTAATAATGTCAATATAATATAGCAATAATCTTCTCTCTATCACAAGCTTTATAAATTATTTAAATATAACAGTACATTTTTTCCACAACACGCAAAAGAAAAATAAGAAGTTTTCGCACATTAGAATAATCACTCACTCACTCAGCTTTCTTTGATTATTCTGCATCATCGTTACGGCATACGTCGTAATGCAACGTAAAAGCCTTCTCAAGCCGTTTTTAACTTTCTACGTGAGGTTAGGAGACCAGAATCATACAATATTCCTGTATACGTTAGCTATTTAATATATCGTTAAAAAATATCAATACTCGTAATTTAACCATACTATTTGTACCAGGTTATTTAAAGTTTCGCAAACAGACATGACACAATGACGTCCGACCAACGCGTCGTCTATTTTTTCCACGCCTTCCAGAGCGTAATACGAAACGCGTCAGAGAATAACACGCACGACCTTGGAAGTGATCGCGAGAGAATTATTGCCTCACGAAAGCGTTACGGAACGAGTGGTAAACAGAAGAATTACGGTCTAACACATCGTGGAAAGTTACATGTATAGGTACAGACGATACGGATTGAGAATAGTTGTGGAACAAAGCAACCAATAGCTACAAAGCAGCGGAGTTCTTAGGAACTCTAGATCTATGACGAGAAGAACCTAAGTAAGAACCTAAGTTCTTACTGATGAATAGTCGTTAAATGATGAACAATCGACTTTAACAGCATGTTAAGCCAGTTAACTCTTAGATCTGTGACATCATTTAGTTGCTATAGGAACCTTGTTTACTTCCGAATTTAAATTGCCTAAACTAAGAATTTATCAGTCAATCTAGTTGCCATAGTACAAGCTGTGCTTAGTTTGGGGCTAAATTAATGTGTGGTTCGTCCAGAAATATCGTCCAAAAGAAAATTACCTCAAAACTAAGGACTTTATGCCTAACTAATCTAGTAATTCCACTAGCGACGGTGCAATTCAAACACGTACATATTTATTTGAGCGAACTGCTGCTTTACGGGGGACATTACCATTATATCTGCTGCAATCTTGTTTGCAAACCTTTAAACAGAAAATTGATACTTAGATATAGTTTACTGGCCTGTTTTTTGTTAGTATCGCTGTAGTTGTTTATACTAAAGTCTATCAAATAGTCCTTCACTGTTCGCTAAGGCTTAACGAATTGCGTTTTATAAAAGTTTTAGTTAGTAATACGTGACATAGATTAATCATAAGTAGGCTTTTGACTGTTGAACACAATCCTAGTACGTTTGCAAAAACATCAACCGGGGAACTAAATATTAGAAGACCTGAACCGACTAAAAACTTACTAAAGATTTTTTCGAAACAAGCACAAGAACGGACCCCGTTAAAAATGCAGTGTAACCTACAACTATAGTATCTTATAATACTTAGGTACATTAAAAGCAGATATTATTAGCTTGTTCCATTTAGATCGAGACAAAAATAAATAAACGCAGACCCGTCTAAAGCCATTATGACGTACGACCGCTAAGTTTGTCTCCAAACTCCGCGAATCCGTAAAGGCAATCTGCCAACTTTACACTATTAATCATCGGAAAAAATAAAAAATTATATAAAAATAACATCAAAATTCGCGACAAACCTATAGATACAAACTATCAAGAGTGAAAAGGCTATTTTAGGCGTGGATTTTGTCTTATCTTAATGCTCTAATCAACACGCTTAGAGCATTAAGAAGTACCTTTGAATAATCTACCCATGAATGTTTTTTACTCTTTTACGCCCAAATTATTTAAAGGATTTTACTGAAACTTCTCAATATCATAGCTTAACATCAAAATAACTAATGATCAATAATTTATAGAGATATAGCGCGAGTCTTAGCAATTACAATAAAAGAGGCAGTCGCAAAGATCTGCCACCTGCGAGCTATCACGGCTTGCACCGCGAATAAAATCAGGATTCAAAGTACCTATATAATGCATAATCGTAACTGAAAAGTTCCACCATCACTCGGGACAAACCACCTAGCCAATTAAAACATAAATAAAAACAACTAAACATCGACAAGCAGCACACAAGTACACCCCAACTGGGCCGCTCAGCCTCCGATACTCCGTTCGTGACCTTGCCATCACGAGATAAGGCGTCCCATAGCTAAGAGCAAAATGTCCCCGGTATTATTAGCACTACAGCTTTCGCTATCCACCCTTGGCGGTCTGCCAGGCATTACGTCACTGCGCACGTAAAATGTCCGTAGGGTAAACGCGCATTTACGCGCAAGTAAATGTAACGATTGTTTACGTTGGGACGCGTAATTCTTAACGTTTCGTTTACGTATTTAACGTGTATTATTTGTTGTTACACAGGTCACTTTTGTTTATACACAGCGTGTGTTATGTAACATACTGGCTGTTGGCCGCGACATAATATAAAAAAAGGATTTTTACTTTCTAAAGAAATGTAGCCTAAGTTACTCCCATTTACATCAGCTATGTTCCAGAGAAAGCCAGTCAATATCAGACTGTCTGCGTGAGAGATAAGCCAGAAGAAACGGACACAAAAATGTTGGTTTTTGTGATATATCCCAATGTAATAATTTAAAAGTTAGTATAATGTTACCAACAGATACTGCAATTGTATTTATTGTATAGGTATAATAAGATGGTAATACTGGCAATACCAGAGTAATAAAAGGCTTTGAACTATGAAAAAAGTCCGTGTATCGCTCTGGTAAGTATCTTACATAGTTACAGTTGTCCAACGTCTGGTAAATCACTATGAAATATTTTGCAAATAGCAACGCAAATAGGCAAGGAATATGAAAAAAGGGGACATATTTAAGCGATATTATTATATATTTATATACTTTCTATATAAAATGCTTTGAGGCTTTAGGATGCAGATTAAAAGTACAATAATAAATCCTCCAAAACCTGAACAATACATCTTAATAATGGTCGCCATATTTCACGGAAGACTACTTGAGTATAACAATGTTAATTTAACTTACTTTTCACAAGTTTAATTCCTTCAGTTTATCCTTTTAACTACAACAATAGTCTCTACTAATTTGTAGATCAACTGCCTCCGTAGCCTAGTGGTAAAGGCGTGTGCTATAGAAACCGGACGTCGTAGGTAAGAATCCTGCGGGGACTTAACAAATTTTCATTGTTGTTTCCTAGTCGGTTAGAGTAATTTGGGCCGATCACCCGATTGTCTGATAAGTAAGATGATCCATGCGTCGGATGGGCATAAAAACAGTCGGTCCACCTACCAACCCGCGTTGGACCAGCATGGTGGGATACGGTCCCCTAAATGGGAAAGCGTACATTAGGGGAGGCCTATGTCCAGCAGTGGACTAACACAGGCTGATGATGATCTCTGTGATTTTGTAGATCTAATTCACTTATTAGCCACCCATGCAAAAGCATATCTCATCGACATTCATTTCCATTATTCATAGATTTACAAAAAAGGTCCATTGGCAACCGTTTGCATATCAATTGCCAAATTTAACGACGGCGTTTAAATCACTTATCAAATACTATGATGCTAAACAATATTCAGAACTAAATTTATTTAGTCGGAATTTAAATGTAAAATAAACGCGATAAAATCCGTAAAGTTTATTCATTTTATTTAATAACTAAATTTAGTCAATGTTTTAACACATTATTTTACGCGTAATATTTATATATTTAATTAACGTACATTATTAGAAATTTCATACTTACTGACAATATTATATTGTATATACTAATTCAAAATTATTCATTAAAAACTGTTTTTAAATGATTATGATATATAACCATGATATTGCATTATAACAAAACATTTTTTTTTATTTTCGTCTGCCTTTCTATGTGTTTCAGCTAATCTCTGGAACGCCTGATCCGATTTTGACGGGACTTTCACTAAAATATAGCTGATGTAACTGGGAGTAACTAGGGCTACTTTTAACTGGAAAAATATTGTTTTATATAGTACAACGTAGACGAAGTCGCGGGCTACATCTTGTATAATAATATAAATGAACATCTTTTGTAAGCGATATAGAAATTTCAACAAAAAAATTAAATCATAAAGTTTTACGGTTCTTCAACTCTTTTTCTCTACTATTATGGATTGAATCTTGTTAAATTACTTCTTTAATTATTTACACATTATACCCGATGTTTCAAACTCTTTCGAGGGTCTATGGATAAACTAAGATGTCGAGTTCTTTACTTTCAATAATCAATGTAATTTAAACACGATACTGAATTATATATTATGTATATTAGTATAAGCTACTGAAAGTACAATAATAAAATGTTTTATTTAACCGAGTAACGTTCAAGACGAAAGTATTTATCCTCTTCCCTCGCAATTACGTACAGAACATTTCCTTCCAGTACATTCCATAGCCAGTCTTTAAACGCTCCCGCGATACTGGTTTCGTCAATAATTAAGGGCGGGGAGTAAAAAGTTTACGGCACCGAAAATTTTACTTCCATTCCTGGAATTCTCGAGACGTATTACAAGAACAAGATGGCGATAGACCTTTCGAAGTGTAAAAACATAATACTTTTTGTTGCTTACGCGAAAACTATACAATATACTTTATATATATCATCAGCCTGTGATAGTCCACTGCTGGACACAGTCCTTCCCTAACACACCCTTATCCATTAGGGTGTTTTGGACCGTATTCCACCATGCTGGTCCAATGCGCGTTGGTGGGTGAACCGAGTTTTACATGCCCATCCGAAGCATGGATCATCTTACTTTTCAGACAATGGGTGATCGGCCCAAATCGCCCTGACCAAATAGGAAACAGCAATGAAAATTTGTTGAGTCCCCTTAGGATTCAAACGCACGACCTCCGGTTTCTAAAGCACACGGAGCAGTATAATTTACTATACAATTACTTAAAATTGTACCCGACGTTTCGAACCCTACCCAGGCCCAAGTGGTATAATTTTAAATAATTGCAAAACAATTAAACGCAATAAAATCGGTACAAATTGTATTATTTATCATCTAAAGAAAATATTTCTCGAAGTGACAAGCTTAAGTTATTTCATAATCCAAGTTTCTACTATTCACATAGTTTGATGCTTAATGCTATAAGAACATATTTTAAGATGATTGTAATATATATTAAATAATAAATAGGAAATTTGTTTAAAAAAAAACCAACTCGATAACCTATTCCGAAGGTTAACTGTATATATTTCCGTATGTCTAATATTTTAATAAAATAAATCCTTCGAGATCATTCTTTAGCCTAAATTGTGTATGTTTAATATGATATCTTATATTTTAAATCAATCAAGTTCCGGGTTGTCTTTGTTTTTAAAAACCTTAAGATAATCGTCCACTATTTGCTTGGTGGCATAGAGTAGATGTCTTTTCAGTTTAAATATCGAATATCGTTATATCGATAAATCGATGTATCGTTGAAGTATACGGTACATATCGAAAAGGTTTTTTTTTTTAATTTCATATCGCTTCAAATACTAAAATGAACTCGGAAATAGTTTATAAATGATTGAGACGATTTCCTAATTGTTTCACTATATACTGAAACACACGCGTTTTAAAAATCTACGTATTTGTAAACACCTCCCTTTGTGAACGTTAATTAGAAGTGTACTCGGTTTAAATTCCTATGCTATTAATTATTTATTTTGTTTACCCGAATACTACACATTATTGAATAAAAGAACTACACGGAATGTATCGCGATTATTTTACATATGTAATGAATTAATAACTTTATTTTGCATAGGTCGGAATACAGACTAAAATAATTAATTACAATTAAGATCTGAAAACCCCGCTACAGAACAGGCAACTAAGTGTTCGAAAAGTCGGGAATTTAAATATGTAAAATGAACGCGATAAAATCCGTAAAAGTAATTTTATTCCTATACCATTAATCAAAATGGAAAGGAGTAAAAATACAAAGTAGCATGAAAAATTAACTTGTTCAAAATATATCAGAAATATATTAGCAGAACGGCAATCTGGATCTATTTATTTTCGCGAATGAATAATTAAAAAACGTATGATGCAATACTTTTTCACATATTTGAAAATAGCACAAAGACGAATCAGAAGCAACATTTAAAATTTTAAATTCAGCGACAACGCCAGAAATAGACGAATGCATTTGACGCATCTTGAAGATTACGTTTTGAAAGCAATTGTCAGGATCAAATATAGTTAAGAATAGAAGTTATATAAGTAATTTTACGAATTAAGATTCACAAGAGACGGCTCTTGTGATTTTTTAATTTCATATCGGATGGGCATGTAAAAAGTCGGTCCACCCACCAACCCGCATCGGAACAGCGTAATGGGATACCTTCCAAAACCCTCTAATGGATAGGGGTGTATTAGGCGAGGCGTAGGTCCAGCAGTGGCTATCCACATGCGGTTGATGATGAGGATGAATCGACAAAGTATCGTTGAGCATAGCGAAGTGCATTCCTTTCTAACAATAATATATAGAATATTATAGGGTTAAACATTAAGAAATATTAAAAATTTTATTACGCAATAAACGTACGAACGAACACACAATACGACATTAACGATTAAAACATAAATCTTTAATAGCGAGTCGAGTTTTAGGTCGTAACAAGTACCAATTTAGAATTATTATTACGTTACAATTCTAAAGAGTTGCTTTTATAATGAACAAACAAAGTTTTGGTTTATGCTGCGGCAAGATGGAGTGACGACATACGCAAAGTGGCCGGTGTGGGATGGATAGCCGAGGATCGGAAGCGGTGGCGTACATTAGAGTAGGCCTATGCCCAGCAGTGGACTAACAGAGGCTGATAATGATGATATTTAATTAAAAACTGTTACTTCCATCTTAATAAACATATACGGGTCCTAACACACATCTCATTAGCACAAAAAGGTTTCAGAACTAAATTATTTTGAAATGTACACTTTGTTTGCTTCATTATATCCTATTTTATTTAACTGTCAATATATATTTTTACAGCGTTAGATCCATAAAATTTGTATATAGCTTTGCGCTAATATGAGACTCGATCAAATAAGCAACAGTCAAATGATGGCCATCAATTTAAGTTCTCGCAATCGAATCGGATACATTTCGAATTACGATGGTTTGGAATCGATTACAATACGAAACCTAATGAAAGTTAATTATGTAGTTCTCAGAGCTTACGATCAGGCGTACTTAAATTTGGCAAAACAATATCAACAGCTCATTAACTAAGCCAGTTAAATAACATAGAGTTAAAAGAAAAAGTAGACGTCAAAATAATAGTTGTTTCAATTTTACACACTTCTAGTCTGGTTATCAGTGCTAATAAAAGTGCCTAATCACTGTTTAATTCTTTATAAATAAAAAATAAAACGTTATATTCAATACATGTCAGGTTTTCTTCGAAAAATCCTTTAGAAAACCTTTTAGACATTCAAAATGGTTAATTAATCAAACGTTTTTTTTAATCCAAAGACCAAATTTGCCTCAACACAAGCGTTATGTATATATTAAAATGATTGACCGCTCAAGGTTTACTGTCCGTTTATCATTTTTTCGTTAAATGGATACTTGGCAACAAGACAGATAATAAACAGAAAATAAAACCTCAGCGTAGTATACTACTCTGAACGATAACCTCTGCAATCGGACTGTGATAGTGTTACTACATCCAATAATGTGGCACGTGGTCAGATAAACAGAGCGGAGATTTCGTCATTGAAAAATCTTTAATTATTTCTTCAATTCTAGACCATTCGACGAGGACGTCATTTCGTAGTTTTGCGCGGGACTAAAAAGATTAATTGTTGGTTCATTAGATAAGGTTATGACCAAAGTTCAACTACGTAGAGCAGATAATTTAAAAATAAAATTAACAGTAAAGGCACTAAATTCGATCGCTTATCTTAAAATGTTGCCAGTTCATACTCCTATTTGTTGATCATTATTATTATAACGTGACAGGAACGTAACAGACGGTTCATTAGATGGTAAATCATAAACGGCAACAAAGTAACAATAACAAATACTTAATTTACAGTGTTCCTTAATTAAGTAGATTAACTATATTTTAGTACAAAATCGTTTCGTATGAAGCTGGACAGATTATTAGGTACAAAATCCTGTGCAGCATTTGCTTCAGTGATGTTACTAAATTATAAATACATTTCAACACGGCAGCGGAAATTGGCAACACATAGACTATCAGACAGCTCTTGATGATGCAATGTATTCTCAGGAAATTATATATTAATTTCCTGTCACGAATGAAATGCCTGGGTGATGGCTATCTCTATTCTTGGGATATCATCATCAGACGCATGGATCATCTTCACTTTTTAAACAATTGGGTATTCAGCCCAAATTGCCCTAACCAACTAGGAAACAATAATGAACATTTGTCGAGTCCTCGCAGGATTCGAAACCACGACCTCCGGTTCCTAAAGCACACGCCCTGACTACTAGGCTACGGAGGCAGCTAGCTAGCAGCTAATCTTGGTATATAAAAAGATAATCCGAGTCATTTTAACTAGGAATCAACCTTCATTACTCGAAATGAAGTTATGACAAAGGCATTATTTTCGCAATAATAGATCTGCTAAGTATACACATCTCACTCAAAGTAAAGTGATCTTTAAAATAAGAGTATGTTTGACATATTTGGTTAACGATTTAAATAAAAATTCAAAAGATAAAAAATATTTCAATAAAAGTTTGACGAAATAAATCATAAAAATCTAGTTATAAATTAAAATATTTTATAATTATAAACTCGAAACGTAAATCAACGTATTCTTACTTTTTAAGATGACTATTAATAAAGGTTGGCAATTTATTGGCGCAAGCTCTATATAATTATTTCTAAAATAATATTTATGGCAATAAAGTAACTATAAATGTCATTATAATCAACTAATAAAATATTCAGCAGCATGTGACAAATCAGTTTCTTTTTCTTTGTTCGACATCGAAATTATTTTAATTTTCTTCTGGATCACACGACAAGCGAAAACAATTTAGAATCGATCGAAATATTATTAAATTATACATTTAAATCAACGACGTTTATAATCTTTTGCAGCGCCGATACTAGCTTTATTGACATTTAAACTCTAGCATTCTATGCAAATTGAAAAAAACAGAACCAGATAATGTTTTTAAATGGCGTCAAAGTTGGCCAAAAGGCAAAGATATTAAATGTTATGGCCTAATAATAATTTTTACTCTTTAGTTAAGCTTTAGGAAAATCAGTAACAAAAAGCAATATTTTTAAGGAAAATAGAATTTAGCGTAGGTAGCCGAAAAAATATCGTGAAATTCAAGCGTTCGCTTTGGTCATTTACAAATAACACAAAGGAATAAAAAAATTAATTTAGTTAATACAAATTAATTTTACAAAAAACAGTAGTCAATATCGAAAAATTAAAAATAATAGCACGAAATTAATAAACTGTACAGATGTATGTACTATGACAAATTCGCGCTATTTTGTTTTAAAAAAAAATGTAACAGACCATCATCGACCGCATTCGAATTTCGAACGCGATTCGAGCCATTTAAAAGTCAATGGCGCGCAAACAACAAAATCGTCAAGTGCCTAGTGCAGGCCGAACGTCAATTTCTTTAAATTGACCAATTTAAAAATCGCCCCCGGTTAATGTCCGTCGAAACATCGGCACCGATCAACTCGTGTGTCACAATGGGGGATAACAACGGCCGTGCAATGTTGTGTATTATGTAATACGAATATGCAACCAACCTCAGTACATAGGCGTCGACTTGCTCGCTCTGCGTGAAAGAAATGATCTCGCATCTTACGATCTTCAGGACGCTCTCCCATTGTTGACTGTGAACAAAACGAATACAAGTTAAAACTATAAAAGGTTAATTATTATATACAAGCGGTAAGTGTACAAAATAGTCGTCTAAGTCCTAATTAGTGCAGCTGGTGCATATGATAACGCTTCTATTCTATTTGTGTAACTAATTGAATAGTAAATAATATCAACAGAGACATGTTTAAGTTAACATTGTTCAGTGCAAAGAATATACCTTCTTACAGCAGATAAGGTAACTGTGATTTTTAACCTTATATGTAGGTAAATGACATATCCCTAAAGTTGTATAGACAAAGTTATATATCATGGATCTTAGCTAATTTTCCCGTAAAAATGTCTCAGAAAAGAATTGCCAAAAACCCGTTACACAAACAGAATCTGGTTCGGATACTTTCCAGTATCTCATTTAAAGTAGTTGCTTTTTGCCGGGTGGAACGAGATTTTCGTGCACGACTTGTTATGTTAAATGAAAATGTTCTCAAAATTGTTTTCTGTTAATCGGCAAGAGCCTTTTTATAGTAAAATAATATTTATTTAGGCCATTTTTAGTTCTAAATCCTGGCGGAGCACAGTTTAAGAAAATCGTGTTTTAATTTTAATAGACTTAGCTAAATTTTTAGTTTAAATTTAGCAAAGTCTATTAAAAAAATAAGACTCGGCGAATAAGTTAAAAGTACTATGTACTAGCTATATCTTTGTAATTAACATAAGATTTATTGCAAATGATGTTTAAACAATTTTTATGTCTTTTACGGAAGCAATCACGTGTTCGATTCTGCCGGCGGGACGGTGCAGCTGGCAGTGGCCTACGGCCAACCGCCGCCCGACGGTCCGCCGGCAACTCGTCAACGAACACAATTGCCCGAACAGCTGATTCTAGAAGCTTCCACATCAACATCGTGACTCAAACCGACCCTTAAGATATGGAAATACTGTATAAAATTAACAAAACAAAATTCACATACCAAATCTAAAAGAAGTAATAACGAAACAGTCATAAAGTTAACTTTTAAAATTGTTCCAATCAGAATTTAATAATGCCGATAAAAAAAAACAATACTAACTGGCGATAAAAATTATGTAAAAAAAAATAAGTTGTAAAATACTTTAACTTACCGAGTAATTTTCCTCAGGTCCGCATGTTTAGCCGGCGTAAACCATATTTCTATTAGCTTTTCGACACCTTCGAAAAATTGATCGTTATTCTCACTATTAGATATTATTTCCGTTTCAGCCATGGCGAGTTTGTTTCAATTTTGTTTAAGATATTATATGATTTACAATTTAATTCCCACTTTAACTGAGTTCACAACCTGCGCGTTCAAATGTCGGAAATTGACTGAAACAGCTGAGTGGAATGAAACAAAATTATTGGCAAACTGCAGGTGATAGAAGGGATGGGGGCTATCGGCATCTCTTTCTTTCAGAGCGAGCGAGTCGGCGCGTTCTGAAGACTTCACTGTACGCTGTTATGTAGTAAATTCGATGGTACATTCGGATTTTATATATCACTGTGAATATGAATGACAGTTCCATATCGCATAATCAATTCAATAATGTTGCCATTTCTTCGAGGCATACTTTTAAGGTTATATTTTACTTTAAGACTTTCTTTTAATTATTTTGAACAAATGACAAAGTAGTATAACTTTCCCTATTTTCATCAGTTGGTAATTATATATTGAATAAGATTTACAAAAGATATCAGATTTACTTTTGGTATGCCATGTTTAAACCAAAAATATAAGGTTTATAAACAGCAACTTTACTTAAAATTAAATAATACAGAATAACAACAGCAGTAATATTATATCACATTTATTACACAAGATATTTAAAAGACTAAATGATTTCCATAAAATATGTCATAACCTTTCAAAAGATGATATTAATTTATGCAATTGCCCCTTTTCAACCTTTTTAATAGTTTTAAATTTATAATTAGGAGTAGGAATTGTTGGTATAATATCTGATTCTTTCTCTTCGTCAAAAAAATCCTCAATATTTGGCTCCAGATCCCTTTTAGACACAGTTTTCAATGGTTTTCTATCTTTTTTACATTTTTGTGATTCAGCAAATGAATTCAGTTCCACCAGGTTCTTGTATAATTTGTCATTAAAATGAAAATTCAGCTTTTTTGTTATCTGGAAACGAAAGAAAATTTAGTCTTCATTCATTACATTACAATAACAATTAAAGAGTTAGGACAGGCAATAGGTAGCGATTTATCTGAATGTACTGCACATTTGGATGATCTACTTAACTTTTCTGAGCTTTTGTTGTGCTAAACAAAACATTTGCCATCAAATTTATACAATATCTTACAAATGTATAGATAACTGAAAAAGTGTATAAAAACCCTGATATCTAATTATATTGAAGAAATAAAAAAGCAAATTAAGGTTTTTTTGCTTGTATTTTGGATAAATTTTTGCATTTTCTAACATGCTAGTTTAAAATTAAATTACCTATTTAAATAAAATTACTTGCCCCATTAAACTATTGGAAATAATAGGATGCAAGACTCAAAACATACAAAATACTGAAAGATATATAACAGTAGTACTATCATCTAATAGAGAAGCGCTTCAATGTTGAATAGAAGGCAATATGTAGGGCCAATAAATTTATTGTATAGCTACACATAGATAACTCTGAAACAAAGATTTGATATTATAAGTTTTATATTTATTAGATATATATTAAATTGAATACTGAATATGGGCAACCATTATTTTTTTTTTTTTACTTATTATTTAATCAGCAAGACTAAGATAAAAGTTACATAGGCCTTACTTATGATGCCCATTCCCTATTGCTGATTCCCATTTTTCTCATAGCCCAGATGGGTTAACATGAAGAGTATTTTTAATTATAATTACAATTATCATGTCTCAAAAAAAATCGCTTATGACGTTAAATTGTTAACTATAATTGAAAATGAATATTTACTTTTAAGTTTATTTTTTCTCTATCAATATTTTGATCCAGAACGGTAAAAGGCGGGGAAATGTTGTTAGTAGCATTTGTTAAGTAATGTGCGAAAACTTCGCTGGAACATAACGTAGGGCTCCTTAATTCATGGTTCTTTTTGGCACTAGTTTTTGGTGCTGTCTTATTGAGTCCGGAATTAGATGATGCTGCCCTTAAACTAGTTGTTTTATCTTTCTGTTTAGCGGAAATTTTTTGTTCGCCATTTCTGACCAAAGTTTTTTTGATTTTAGGATCAGTTCCAGGTTTGTTCATGGTATATAATAACTTACGGAAAATAAAAATACGAGTTATGTCAATAATATAATCATCTATTTAAAAAATGATGTTAACGGTCACTTTTGTAATCAAGGCAACAGACTATAATTTCATCTAATGCATTAAACTTATCATAATATTTTTTTAATTAAAGTATTTTCGTATATCTTATCGCTACATTTGTAAATAATAAATTTATAGCAAAAAAAGAGTTCTTCTTTAAGAAATAGACGAAGAAGGGTAAAGTTGTGACAATTCATTATCTTGTTATAATGGAACATAGACAATTTATATACCCTCGTTTTATAACTTTATACACCTTTTTTATTCCTGAGAAAAAAACATCCATTTAACTCGAAAAACGTTGATTTTATATCATCGAATGACTTTTTTACGATAGGAAATTTTCGCACTCATAAACCCACAGTATTAATTGAATCGAAACATTTTAAAATTGTAATTTAGATATAATATTATATCGTTTATATTTTTTAAATGAGATCACCTTTTATTATTTATATAACTGTTCCTCCACAAAATGTTGGCCATTTGACAAATGATAATGATCAACATTGATCACTGAAGTCTTTTGCCGCTATTTATTTGTAATAGCAAACTATCCCAAATCATAATTTTTATTTTAAATGAGGCCATTACGATATCGCCTTGTATTTAATCTGTAAATATTTTTTTTTACATTCAATTATGAATTAGGCTGAAAATATATTACAATTTGCATTTAAAAACGTAAATCAGCTGTTAATCGTAAGTATTATGCGATCAGCAACTGTCATCTGTCACTGTCGCTTGCTTGCTTTCGTATGCTATTCATATTCCTAGAAATTTTGTTTAAGTACTGCTATTACTACCATCGTAAATTGCAATAGATATATTAACTATGAGCATTAAATGCGCGGAATTTATTGTAAGTGCCAATAGCATCGTCGTGCTACCTGTGCCATTCGTTTATGTTAATAAAGCTACTCATTGATTTTAGAATCCTGAAAACTTACCTGTGGAAAAGCTTACCCTATCAGTTGCGAATGCTGGAGTGGTCCAGAACATTAAAGCTCTGGTAAGACTTATCAAAAAGAAGTCGTTATGTTTTTTCTTTTTATTTCTTTAATAGTTCTCGTCAGGCATGACATAGGCTACAAACATGGTTATCAGCAGTATATAATTAAAAAGAAATAAGTGGTACAAGATAAACATATAAGTGGCCTAAAATAAGTTAATATAATAATAATAGTCTAAGTTTTATGTTAAAATTAATTATTTACCAAATTGTGTAATATTTAATAATTTCATTTTGTTATTGTGAAATCCACTTGTACAACACATAACAAAAATACTGTTGTTCATTTAAGGAATAATATAAAATTAAAAACTAATATACAAATTTCTTTTTTTTAGTATTCATCAAAAAACATTAAAATATCTGTTCTATTTTATCATATAATTTCTGTTATTAGACATAGCTAACTTGATTTTTTATGAATTTTCGGACATACATGGTAATATTTAAACACATTAAAATTATAACAGGATACATATTGGGTGGAGAAAAGAGATTGGTTATTGTATGAGCGACCACCAGAAAGTGGTACTAAGATGCTAGGAGCCAATGATGCGTGGAAGATGAAATTGATGGTGTACTTGGAGGATCTCAAGTGGCTTCTTGGTTTAGAGCATCATAGGTAACTATGTTCCCAATGTAATTGTCAATGTATCCTAGAAGTTCAGAATGCTACTTTCACAGTGCCAAATATTTCTTAACTATTTATATATTGTTTGTTTTGCTAAATTTATATTATATTTATGTAATGTAATTTGGTATTGTTTTATTTAGAAATTTGCCTGTTATCTGAACTTGACTGTTTTGTTAATTTTCTTTTAACTGTTATAATATAAATAAAACATTTACCTGTTATATTATATATTTCTATTACCAGTGCAAAAAATATTAGTGTTTTTAAGTGTTAAATGCTGCACATTTTATGGTTCATTGTGTTCATTTAGATATAGATTAGACTGGGACATTATACCTTTTTTTTTTTGTTTCATACTTTATGTTACTCAAAACGAAATTGTTGGTTCAGGTTTTGGAGTACAATTCTGTATGATCATAAATGTATGGATTCCTTAGTGTCATTCCTGCAAGAAGCAAGTCCTCCATACCTGCCCCCACATGACAGTAAAGACATACAGAAGCTTTATGGAGAAATCAGAAGATTAATCCTTATATGTTTTAGTAGGCTTATCACTAATAAGGAAAGTAAGGTGTGTATACAAAATGACTTGGTATATTAATTTTTTTTAACAAATATATTTAATTTTTTTTGGTCTTACAAAACATGAAGTTTTTAAACTTAAAGTTTTCAATATTAATGATGCTTTACTTTAGCTTGCTTACATTAGAATCCTTTGGGTGTTTAGATAGGACATGGGCATAGAAGACAGTGTATTTATAGCTAAGCTATTTGATACGCATGGTTATTATTTTCCTTTTTATGTTTGGTAAATTTCAAATTCATGTTACACATTTTTCACATTATCAGCCTGTGATAGTCCACTGCTGGACATAGGCCTCCCCTAATACACCCCTATCCATTAGGGGGTTTTGGACCGTATCCCACCATGCTGGTCCAATGCGGGTTGGGTGGGTTCAAATTATTTATAAAATATATTCTACAATCTGCCAAATTCATGTGAAATTGCACTATGTGCGAGTTGGAGAATGGCCATGAAGTTATTCCATTCATGGGTAATGAAAGTTATTTTCTTTGTTATATCCTTTTATTTATGATAAAATTAAATGTAATAAAAGTTATGATCAAAATATTTATCCTTTTTTCTTCTGACAATATGCTTTCTTGTGAAATTTTAATTGTTTAATTCAATACAATATATACACTTCACTTCTAGTAAATCATTAATTTTTAGAAATATTTTTTTTTCATCATTTACTTTTATAAGAATATATCTACTTATCAGTTAAAATATTTTTAAAAGACATCAAACAAGCAAATAGTTTTAAATTCACATTAAATTAATATTTTTAATGTTCAAAATTTTTAACTTTTTATTTATAGTCCCGGTGGATGAGCAAGGAATTCATGGGATCTCTCCTCTACGACCGTTTTCTCTTCACCGTGCCTGTAATATGGGACCTTTGTCTTGTCTATGGAGTGGACAACTCCAACCATCTGGCGCGACTTTTAGATGGAGTGTTCTCTCTGCAACCCCAGTATGTGGTAGACACAGCGGCTGCTATTACATTTGTAAAAGAGGTAATATTGTTAACACTTTAATTCATAGAATTAATAGTATTAATAGCTATGCAATATTATTGTAGTCAGAACCTAACTAAGTTTTGGGCGAAAGTTTGACGATTGGCAGCCCCTATTGTAGTATAGGACTACCCCTGGAAGGGTCTTTACCCAAGATGGGGTAAAGACCCTTCTAAATTTGCATAAAGTGTGTGGATGCTGATGGTTCAGCATCTCACATCACACTTCTAAGTGACCTACGCCTATGCTCTGCAGTGTGGTCTTTAACAGGCTGATTTGATGATGAGGAGCCAATCTACTTTCATCTTTTACTCTTATAGTCCATAGTGTGGGTAGCCAAAGCATCTGACATCGACCTACGTTACTAGTAACCTTAATACAGGCTTATTACAAAAATATGAAAACATAATTATTAAGTTTCTGGTGAATTTGTATCTACTAACACTGGTTTTACTAGTAAACTCGCGTAAAATATATTTATTTCTTGATAATTAAACTAAAATCATAGAAAGAATTTGATTTACAGATCAGAATCTGTATTTGTGAAATAAAACTATTTTTTTTAAATTGTTTGCACATTTATTAAATGACATTTATGATGTTTTCAGGCATTCAAATTCATAATACTCCAAGTGAATAAAGACTTTGACAGTGAAGAGCCTCCAAATCTGCCGGAAACATTCAAGGGTTTCGGTGAAATCAAGAGACCAACAGAGATAAAAGGTCCAGACAGTCTAACATTTGAGGTTCTCCGTGATCTTATAATACATTTACTGGATACAGCGATGACTTTGAGAGTATTCATAGAGGTCTACCCGAAAGCAGTAGACATCTTTAGGAAAACAAACTTTGTGTTAAGGTGAGCAGGTGAAGTATTATATTAATTGTAATGATGATGTATTTATATAAGGATGAAAAATAAAATGTAAAGCGTAAAACTAGACTAGCTAGATATTTATATAGGTTTTTAGTATAGGATTTTTCTTTATTGCCTACGCAGGCAGGCGAGCTATCGAGCCACCTGATGGGAAGTGGTCACCGACGCCCATAGACATTGGCAATACTTGTGGTATCACCAACGCGCTGCCTACCGTGAGACCTAAAGTGTTAAGTCTCGTTTACCCAGTAAATACGCTGGCTACGGTGCCCTTCAAACCGGAACACGTCAGTGTTTTCACACTACTGCTTTGCGGCAGAAATAGGCACCGGGGTGGTACCCACCAAGACGGTCCCCTGTAAAAAAGGGACCTACCGCTGATATTAAAAAGGTTTAAAATATGGTCCATCATGTTAAATGTATTGAGGACAAAGAGTTCTTTATAGGGTAGTCGAACACACAGTATAAAAACCACACTTAAAGTTAGGCCAATTTATAGATAGAATTTTCGAAAAAAACTCTAATTTCAAATACTATTGACGCCTAAATCATGCACTCTATTGGGTTAAAAATGGCGTCGACAGTGAAAACGGCCGCAGTTCACCAATAAGAACGCTTCCACGTCGTAGCGCTATTAGTATTTCACATTAGATCCGTTCAATTTATTTCGAGTCTATATTGTCTAAAGAATAGAGGCATATATTAGATTAATAAATCGTTTATTAACTAATCTAAGTACGATACTTTATTATAACTTCCTTGTTGGGGTATAATAAGGAAGTTATAATAAATTATTGCAATGTGGTCATATGACAGCTTGTAAATATGTGTATTATAATAATAACGAAGTTAATAAACTAGCTACGGCCCGGGACCTCGTACGCGTGGTGATATATACTAAAACAATCAATTATTTTCCAAAAACGTACCTTAAGTTACTCCCAGTTATATCGGCTATCTTTTAGAGAAAATCCCATCAAAATCGGACTAGCCATTCCAGAGATTAGGCATAACAAACGGACAGACAGAGTGTAACTATTTAAAAATAGTTATATCGATGTAACAAACAGACACTTCATCATGTGACCACATGACAGCTTTTAAATATGGGTGTATTGTTTTATTTAAATTTCATTGGATGAGACGAGTGGGACGATCACCTGGTGGTAAGTGATACCTTTCCTGCCTATAAGAAAAGCGGCGTTAAACGGAACGAAACCACTCACCGCCATGAGACATGAGATATCATGTAAGTAATTACGCTGGCAATGGTGCCCTTTCAATTAGCCAGTAGTGTTACACACTGATTGCGGCCAATAAATCACCTGCGTGGGTACTCACCAAACTCTCCTGCCATCATCATCATCATAGCCTGTTTAGTCCACTGCTGGACATGCAGGACTCCTCAATACACCCCTATCCATTAGGGGTTTGGACTATCCACCACGCTGGTCCAATGCGGGTTGGTGGGTGGACCGACTTTTACATGCCCATCCGACCGCATGGATCATCTTACTTTTCAGACAATTGGTGATCGGCCCAAATTGCCCTAACCAAGTAGGAAACAACAATGAAAATTTGTTGAGCCCCCGCAGGATTCGAACCCACGACCTCCGGTTTCTAAAGCACACGCCCATACCACTAGGCTGTCAACCTCCTGTAGTGACACAATATAATTTTCAGTATAGTCCAGCTGTACGAATATGGCATTCCGATGGTCTACGATAAACTGGACGAGTTTCGAGACAAGTTGAGCGATAAATCTTCAGACAAGTTGGCGGACGAGTTCGGGCGACAGGTTGCCGAGGTTGTCAGCTACGTGGACCTTGTGAGGTCTGAGTTGATCGACATCTTGAGGGAGATATTGGCTATTTACAAGAATGCAATCTTTAGCGGGGAGTGAGTACAGATTTTTTACAAATTGGTTTATGCACAACTCTTCTTGCCATTTAAATATAAATGTTATATTGCGGACACGTAGTTGTGTGTCGATAACTGTTCAACCGGTAAAACTTTATATATGTCGAATTAACTTGTAAAATCTTTATGCTTTGGTAAGTGAGAACTAAGGTTGGCTGGTAGACAATGCCATCGGCATTAAGTCCGTCTTTGTACATTTTTTTTGTGCATGAAGAATAAATAAATATTTAAATGAACTAACAGTACAATGAAGAAGATAGGGAACATGTTTAAATACTTTGATGCTTGCATATATTATGTAGTGATGCATTCATTAAACTTATAACCAGTAGTTTATTAAAAAATAATGAATGATCTCTGCATATGTGTCTCCGCATATATATGTATAACGCAACTCAGCATGCATATATATAATGCTGCGCAATATATACATAAGGGGTACAAACACTAAGTTTCAGAAACTAATTTATATTTATTGCCAGGGGTAGTGTTGCTTCACATGTCGAGGATTTTTTGGCAGTGATGATGGACGCCTTGGCGGAGAAACTCCTGATCAGGGACTACCACCTCTGCTATCCGGTGAATGAAGACCTTGAGATGTTGAAACAGGCTTATCCCGGCATGTATCCTTTGAAATAAGAGTTTTCTTATTTGTCTTTCAAAGTGATTATTATTTTGATAAAAATTACTTCAAGTACACATATGATCGTGGACTAATCATTAGTAATATCACAAGGATAGCAACACGCTAGTTAAAATTTTTGTTCTACAGTCTTTTGATGAATTGTTCTGGGAAATTTAGGAGATTGTTGATGAATTAATTTTATTTGGACATGGTTTTGATAATAAATTAACTGGTAGTTTATGTACATTATTAAAATTGTTATTGAAACAATTATTAAATAGATAACTTATATCTTTAAATTAAAGATCATAAGCTCTCGCTGCATATTTAATTTATTGAAAAAGTTTTGTATTAAAAGTGCCCTTAGCGTATAAACAGAGACACAGTAAAGACTGACTTCATCCTGCAAGCTATTTACTCGAACCTAGAGGAGCCAGTCCCCGAGGAGTTATTAGGAAATCCAGAGAGGCTGACCAACGGCCATCCTGCCATAGACGAAGCGGGGCCAAGTTCAGCCATAGACAACGCTCCCACGGACAATGAAATACCTTTACAGGTTAAAGAGGAGTCGTTGATAAGCGAGGTGAAGGATATTTTGCCTCATTTGGGGGATGGTTTCATATTGAAATGTCTACAGCATTATGGATTCAATTCTGAAAGGGTTATCAACAGTCTATTGGAGGGGACGCTGGCTGAGCCTTTGAAAGGTATGTTCGTTTTTTGGTTCCAGTATGCCTCAAATCCTTTTTTGATATACCTTTCTGTCTCAACCAAAAACTTGTAATTAACGCTACTCATTAGAATATAGAATTTCATGTGCTAAAATATTAAAGTGCCTCTATGTCTTGATATTACTTAGTATTTTTCTTTTAAAAGTTTTATTTTTCTCGTTGTTGTGTGGAGCTAACTTTTTTGATGCGATGGTTTTTAAATCCATAGGAAATATTGCTAATAACGTAATCTAAAAATGGCTGAACTCACGTGAAATCGGTATTGGTGCTGACTAGTTGCGGACCTCTCGGTCGTTCGAACTTTACGGTCGCTTCACGTCTCGCACTTGGTGCTTGAAGATTCAAAGTTATCCCACTCGGCCTGATGAAGGACCTCTGATAGGTCCCACCCACCAACCCGCATTGGACCAGCGTGGTGGGATACGGTCCAAAAACCGCCTAATGGATAGGGGTGTATTAGGGGAGGCCTATGCCCAGCAGTGGACTATCACAGGCTGATGATGATGATGATAGAATACGTTATTAGTACAAAGTCTCACGAAGTTGTAATTAGCAATATTGCTCTGGTAAGTTTTGCCTAAGTGTGCGTATGCTATTTCCATCTTTAAAAATGATGGCTTAACAAGTGTTAATTGCCCTATTCTTTAAGAAAAGGGCAATTTTTAGAAAGTTGTTACCCACAATCTACAATAAAATAAGACAACACATGCCTTCCTTTCGGACTATCTCTTATAAATCTTTAAAATCAAACATCTTTCATCCTAATTTTGTCTATAATAGGTCTGGACCAATCCATGCCCATCATCCCCGAGGACAAGCTGGACCAGCACTTCCTGGAGACTGGCATCCAACGGCTGAACGTCTTCGACGGAGACCAGTTCGACATCATGACCAGGGACGACGTAGACCTGTCCAAAATACACGTCGGCAAGAAACGCCCTAAATATAAGAACCTGCAAGATATGCTTGATGACAAATCGGATGTCAAGAGCCGAGTGGATATATACAGCAAATATAAGTGAGTATCAATGATGTAATGACCCTCTTAGCCTAGTGGTTAGCGGCCTGAGAGTTAGGCCAAAGGGTGTCGGTTCGATTTTCACGACGGGAAAAATGTTGTGGAATGAACATACTATTTTTCTCGTGTCTGGGTTTGTGTCTATATAACATGTATTCATTTTACAGAACGAAATTAAAATTTATATATTTCAATCGTTCATCTTGTATCTATAGTACAAGCCTTGCGTAGTTCGTGAATAGGTGATATGTTCTCGGAGGTTGCAGGTTATGATCCTGCGGGATACGATTTCATGTTAATGCTGTTTTTTGGTTGGTTATACAGTACGGGCAAATCAATTGATTGCTTCAAAGTATGTAATAGTATCTAGTAGTAAGATCTTTGCTTCAAATGGACATGTTAAACGCCTTACGACGTGAGTTGTGGAGCACAGATACCAGTCGGTCCGCGTGAAAACTGTTATGCAGATAAATCTGAACGGATAAGAAGCCGACCCCATAACTATTTAGGTAAATGGGTAGAGAAATCTTTGTTCACATATTCTCCAAGTCCAATTCGGCTGAACGAAGTATACTTTGCCGGCTTAAAGCTTAGTGGAGCTGTTTCTTAATAGTTGGGTGTGCGACGACGGTATTTGACCTTGCGTTTGTCGTTTATCGAAAGAGCCGCTTGTTTAACAGCCTGGTGTGCGACGAGGTGTCAATGTATTCCGATGAATACGACGACACATATGACGGAGAAGCGGTGGAGGCGCCCGACGCGAGTGCGCCCGACGATGTCAGGCCGTTCGTCACTCCGAGGGTCCTTCAAACCAGACAGATGCAGGTTAGTCCTTTCAATACTATTCGTGATTCTTTCGTTAACGTGACACTCTATTTTTACCACTATATTAGTTGACGTGATTGAATTGGAACTTCTTAACGCACGCGTGACTTTTGGAGTAGGCGGAGAATACGTACAAAAGCGTTACGAAATATGTGATCGGGCGAGTTGAACGGATTTTAGTGGAAAAACGGATGTTTATAACAGTCTGTGCGAACATCTACTTTCCCACTTCTAGTAGCCAGTTACACTTTTACAATTAAGACGTACTGCAGGCCTATTGCTTGTAGCAGGGTTGTTGCGGATGCGAGATTTTGACATCCGCGAATATAGACGCTTTATTTAATCACATTTCATTGTAATGTTTAGTTTATAAGTACAAAAAAAACGTTGAAGAGCTATATTTTATCGAGACAAAATGAAACACGTGTTTTTTTTTCAGATTTAGGCACATGTTTCAAAATAGTAAATAGTGAGTTTTACGATAACTGCATTATACTCACTTTTCCAACTGTTTATAATAAACTTAATATTTAATTGGTTAATTGGTTTGTCGCATATTTAGCACTAACTCCCCGAAGCATCTTAATTTAATTTGGCATAGGTCTAGGTAGAAACTAGATTCGCCCTTTTTCGCTACGCGCCTATGTTCTATACATGTTTCTGTCTCAGAACCGTATTCGCCAAAAATCTGCATTAATTGACGCAGATGCGGATGCAGATATCTAATTGAATGCGAAAAATCCGCATTTACGGACGCGGACGCGAATGCCCGCAACATCCATGGTTTTTAGCACTGTAAGAGCAAAAAAGAGCCAATAATAAATTAAAATATTGTTTTGTATATGTATTACCATTTATACATACATACATGAGGATCCAGCTAAAAAAGTTTCACACCAATAGTGCGTTCTATACTTTTTAATGCTATATCGTTAGCTTTTCACCGTCGTTAGAGTTTAACATCGTTGTTTATATTGGTCCCAGATGTCACTTACCTCTGATGTAATAAAACAAGACAAAAGTAATAAAACATATTGATGTTTACAAAACCTTTTCTAGTCGGAGGAGTCCGACGATGAAGAAGACACGAAGCAAATGGAAGAGGAGAAACCGAAGATGCAGCCTAGAGACAGGATGGACTTCTGTGTGAACCCTGAAGAGATTCGTGCCAGGAGAGAGGCCAGCTTCCAAGCGAGGAGAGGGAAAGGGTTCCGACCACCACCCCCAAGGTGAAAGTTAATTTTTGACTTAACTTTTATCCTATATACACAAAAGCTCAAAAGGATTTAGGAGTACAGTCAAACTCGCTGGAAATGATGACAAAATAATAGATAGAGCATGCAGACAAGTAGTTGGGCCACCTGATAGATAGTGGTCACCGACGCCCATAGACTTTGGCAACACCAGTGATATCACCAACGCGCTGCTTACCGTGACACATAGGATGTTAAGCCTCTTTTACTCGATAAATATGCTGGCTACGGTGCCCTTCGAACCGGAACACAGTAGTGTTATTACTCTACCATCTGCTTTGCGGCAGATATAGGCACCGCGCTGGTACCGCCCCAGACGGTCCCCTGTAAAACCCCACCTACAAAAATGGTTTAAAGTAAATGCCTGTAAAGTCCTGTAAGTATAAACTCTAAAACTACGACTAGAAATTTTTTCACCATTACAATGCTACATTATCACTGAGTGACAAAGGTTATATTTATAACAAGAAAATATTACTATTATCTTTAGAAGTCTCCACCAATTTACCATTAAGTTGTATTAAGGGTTAGCCATAACATGCATCTAATGAAATCCACTACTTAACGGATTTTTCGCATTAGTTATATATATTTATTCCCAACGTTTCGGATTCCTTCTAGCATTCATGACACGGGCATGATCGAAATATGTATTTAATTTAAATATATAACTATAGCGAAAAATCCGTTAATTACTATGGATTTGATATGTATAATAATCCCGTAAGTAAAGGAAATAATTATGCCTTTAATCATTAAAAACTTTGTAAAAAAGTCTTTAACGATGTCAAAATATAAAAAAGAAAAAAGGTTTTTAAGCCAAATCGACGTCCTGTGACAATTGATTAGTTTTTTCAAATTTTTGACCATTTCACGCCTAAACATTGTCATTACTTTGTATACTGATTCGATTCCCGCTTTTTATTACATACACTTTCCAATTATCCTTCCTTTTTTTTACGTTAGCGACCACTTTTAAAATAACGCCTTTCTGCAGAAACACCGACGTGGCCGGTAAGCCCAAAGGCCAGGGTCAGGACAAGGATGTCCTGGTGAACAGGGACAAGAAAGAGAAGCACAAGTCATCCCGAGGGAACCACAGTCGCCGCCAAGGGGCCCAATGGAAGAGGAGTCAGGGCATGATGCCTTCATAGCCTATCAGAGTTGAAACATTCGTATTTGTTATATGAAATGAACGATATGTGCCAAGACGAGCGGGGCATGCTGATTCTAAAGCCGGTGCTCATAAGAAATGTGGACTTAAAAAACCAAAATCGTGAAATTAAAATCATTGAGGGATATACCATTATAAATGGAAGAACTTGTATTACGACAAAAGGTAATTGTGTTACATAACACATTGTGTTCTATTGATAAAGCAATAATACTATCGGAATCATATCATAGAATATCATAGAACAAAATCTAATGTCAAATAAATGACGTTGAAATTTACGTCCCTCCTATTGGTCCGATATCACGAGGTAATTGATGTTGCCCAATCAGGGCTCTTTACGTTGTTTTTGCAGTTTGATATAGACTTTGTTTATATTTCCCAGTTTTATATGGCATATTTGTTTAGCGTTTCTGTCACTTTAGCACTCACCTACCGCTATTTAAGTTTATCCTAAGTCATACCTCCCAAATGGGCTGCTGATGAAAAGGAAAGCTATAAAATTCGAAAACTGTAAGTTAAACGAAAAATATTGTCTTCCTTGTTTGATGTAAGACAGAAACATCGTTAATATATTAATATATTATGTGTTATTATTACAAAAATAGTCAAAAAAGTCAAACGATTATTTTTAAAAACGTCAATTGTCAAAACTATTTCATTTAAAAAGTTAGTAAGTGATTTTCAAATGAAGAATGCTCGTCAACACTTTGTCATGTTTGACTTGGGGTAATTATTTTATAGCAATTTATGAGTTACTCTAATAAATATGCATGTATTAAAAAACTTAATACTTACATAAATTAATGTATGGTATTGAATTCGTACTGCCAAATGGAGGGCTTATAATATTGACCTGTATATTTTAGCCAATTTAGAGATAGAGATAGTCTAAGTATCATCATCATCATCATCATCAGCCTGTGTTTCAGATCATAGTCCACTGCTGGACATAGGCCTCCCCTAATACACTCCTATCCATTAGGGGGTTGTTGGACCGCATCCCACCACGTTGGTCCAATGCGGGTTGGTGGGTGGACCGACTTTTTACATGCCCATCCGACGCATGAATCATCTTACTTTTCAGACAATTGGATGATCGGCCCAAATTGCCCTAACCAACTAGGAAACAACAATGAAAATTTGTTGAGTCCCCGCAGGATTCGAACCCACGACCTTCGGTTTCTAAAGCACACGCCCATACCACTAGGCTACGGAGGCAGTTGTCTAAGTATAGACTGTTTTATTTATACAGTAGAATATCTCGTACCTTAAAACAGTTATTGAAATATGTATAGTCTAAAACACGAAAACGTATAATTGATTGCATATAAATTAATTTAGTCCTGGCAAAAATATTATTTTTATTGCTTACGTAGGCAGACGAGCAGTCGGCCCACCCAATGGAAAGTGGTCACCGACGCCCATAGTCATAGGCAATACTGGAATAACAAACGAGCTGCCTGCCGTGAGATCTAGGATGCTAAGTCTCGATTACCCAGTAAATACGGTGGCTACGGTGCCCTTCAAACCGGAACACAGTAGCGTTTTCACTACTGCTTTACGGTAGTGATAGGCACCGCGGTGGTATCCCCCCAGACGATCCCTTGTAAAAAGGGGACCTACCACCGGTGTCATCAGTATAATGACTTTTCATTAAAGATAATAAATACCTTTGCTGTATTAAGAACTTGAACTTGAATTAAAACGCCTTAAGTTCATGATTAACAATAAAAAAGAATGTGATTTCTATTTGCGAATATTTTTGTTAAATCTTATTCACTTCAAATAAAGTTTTTGTATATTGTACTGAGAATATTTATTGATGCAGCAATAACAATGTTATTAAAAAGATTATAACAATCACTTTGAACACATCGGTATACCCAATTTAAAAAGGAATACAGTTTTCTTTTTTTAAATATCACGTTAAAATTTAAATAACGCATTTTTCGTGTTAATATTTCGAATATATCCTGTTAAGAATGTAAAATTTTGATCAAATGATGCTTATGCTAGTTTTTTGCTAGGAATGTAATGTTAAAGTGTAACCTTATTCACATAACATGTACAAGCTTAGTAAATATATACTAAAATATTAATAATATATCGCAATGTAACATACTTTAGATTCGAATCCAATATCAAACGCTTTATATTTACTAAATAATGTGCTAAGAACTAGAATATTACAAACAAAACACCAACTTGTTACTTAAGAAGTGTTTTATAGCGACATCTATTGATGATTGATCGTAAAACAGTGTTAACGCTAAGTCTTGTTGTAAAATAAGTTATAATTAAAATATCCCGGAGCGTAGTAAATATGACATTGATGAAAAAAAAACACCCATAGCAATGAAGTGGCGTATAGTTTTATAACAATCTTTTTTTTGGTAAAATACGCTACTTTCAGATCTTTAACATAAATTTCAGTTTATATGTCTCACCACATGGCACGAAAATCACTTATAAGTCAGTAGTTTTGAAAGTTTTCAAATCAAGTCAATGTTAGATAATAATTGATTATGAGATAATACTTTATGTTGCTTACTTGAATATTATACATAATAAGTAATATAATTTCGGGTATAATTTGAAATAATTGTACTTAGTTAAACGCGATAAAATCCGTAAAAATTGTATTATTTGTTATAATTACGAAATATTTATATGTGAACAATATGTTGGTAATAATAAAAGAACACAATATCAAATTTAACATATGTCCAATAAACAAGAAACAACAGTATTGTCAAACATACTGATTAAAGAGATATCTGGTTGCGACTAGAAGCAAAGTCTTCTTCTGAGGAGTAAAAACATTTATTTTTAACCAGATTATTATCTTCTTTTAAAATAGTAGTCTATTATTTTCACATCACTTGCCACTTTGTTATAAATTTTAACCGCCATATTGTAACGGTTTTAAGTTTTTACCATTGTTTTTTTATTGAGTACAATTATCTTTACATTGATTGATATCTCGGTGAAAATTCATAGGTAAGACTCTACTTCGTTGCTATGGGATAATTAATCATTACATGCTTGGTCATTTTTTGAGTTATGAACCGTTTTATATTAACTAGAACCAAATAGAAGAGTTTATATGCAATACGGGTCATATTACCATTATTGCTCACAGCTTTCTTGTTGGCGGATTTGGCCAATTTTTGAGCGCCGATCCACCAATAGGGACGCACCGTTCTCGTGACGTCATGGTGTTTCTATGTCTGGTATTGTCTACAGAATTTGTCTAGCACACATATAGTTATTACAATAGATAATGGTGGCCTTATAAATTATGTTATTGAACACGTTTAATAACCGAACTTATGATTACAGCAATAATATGTATAAGCGTTGCACGTGTTAGATTATTGTTCTAATATACATATATATAGGAGGGTGGGGGGAGAGGAGATTTATGCAAGATTTTCCTCATGTAATTGTCTCATGTTAATCATTTGATTTAATTATACGCGGACCTTGCAGAACGAGATTAATAATTTTTGTACATGATGAAGTGTTACTCCTCACAGGACATATTATCGGAAATTCACGGAAATTAGGTCTAATGTCAAACGTACGTCATTGTCTATGCCTATGTGTCGTTAAGGTTAAGAGCCCTTATTTTTGGCGGTAAAAGTTTTTGAGATTAGAGTTTGTTTATGTAAAATCCACATCCTAATTAGTTTGAATTTAATGACCGTCATTTTGTTCAAGACATCATCAACGATTTTGAATGTAATCTGTGATAAATATTTATTAAGTAAATCGATAGATTTTTTTGGTCTGAACTACATCAATGTCGAAATAAAGTTCTTCAATAGACAACCGAATCAATAGATGGTTAAGTAGAACAGCATTGTTTTTGTCAATGGCTATAAGAGACTAATATTTATTTCCGTTTTATTTTACAGTCGTCGATTGGTACTTGTTATTTTATTTTGGATAAGAATTTGTTAAACGCATATCGAATGTTTTATATAACGCTAATAAAAGTTGAGACGGCCATTGTTTTATTTCTGCCCTTTTTAATATAACTGACTAATAACGTCCATAGCAACGTTACTAATTAGTCTGCACTGCAACCTATAATTTCATATAAATATATAAATTATATTCTTTAAAAGTCATTTTTAATCGTCTATGATTAATGATATCATATTCATACAGAATTGCGAAACGATATATATTTTATTAATGTTGCTTTCGTCTATCTCCCAAGATTAAGCTAGCATTTTAAATTATTTAAACAAGAAAATATATTTTCAGCATTTAAGTACTGCAAATTACCATACTAGCATTCATTTATAAGGACATTTTTTAAATATCTCAGATACTACTTAAAGCATGATAATGAAGTGAAATGGCCTAAGTAGTAATTACTTTATTTAGTGTACAGGACAAATTTTAAATAAACTAAGAACGGTGTGGTTCTAGATAAATTTATCATAATACATTATGTCGAAAACAAATGCTTATGTATTTTCTTTTCCCTCATGTATTAAAATTTGTGGATTTATTGTTGTTTCTTTGACGTTTCAAACTCGTTTTAACGCCTTTGGTGGAGGAGCGGACTTTAAAGGGATGTTTCAATATAAAAGTTGCTAAGAATAATAAGGATAACCCTACTAATAATATACTAACTGCCTCCTTAGCCTAGTGGCTTGCGCTTTAGAAACCGGAGGACGTAGGTTTGAATCGCGCGGGGAAACAATTTAGTGTTGTCGTTGTTCTCTAGTTAGGTCAATTTTGGCCGATCAACCAATTGTCTGAAAAGTAAGATGATCCATGCGTCGAATGGGTATGTAAAAAGTCGTGGTGAAATACGGTCCAAAAACCCCCTAAAGGCGTGTATTAGGGAAGGCCTATGTTCAGCAGCTGGCTAACACAGGCTGATGATGATGATTACTAAACGAACTTCTGACTAAAAGAATCTTTAAAGCAGAGACGGGTACTATATACAATATTTTATTGCATCTTGATAAAATTCTTAACTTAACTTATTTTAAGTTAAGTTAAGAATTGGCGTTTATTTGTAATGTGATGTGTTTATAGATTCCCTTCCATAATATTCTGTTTAGCGTAGTCCCAATTTTAGGGCAGGCCTATGTCCAGCAGTGGACTAACAGGCTGATAATGATGACTAATATTATAAATGCAAAAGCTTGTATGTATGTTTGTTACTCTTTGACACAAAAACTACTTGATGGATTTTAATTAAACTTTCTAATAATATACTTTATATAAAAAATAACTTATATATATAATAATTATGGACATGGTGTAGCTTACCTATTCAATACATAACTAAAAGTGTCATGTAGGCAGAAAAAAATCTGCGAGAGATTTGTTCTGACACGAACTAGAAAAACCATTACACTTAACTTGCCATCATACTAATCGTCCTAATATCATACTTGCGAAAGTATTTAATTTTGTTACTGTTTCACTTAGAACCTAGTTATTGAATTTTAACTAAGTTTTGCAATAATATAACTTATATTTCAGAATAACGTATAGGCTATATTTTCAAGGATATAGTGTAGTTTATTCAAGATGAAAATTGAAGGGCTACAAATAGCAATTCCGTCGACTGCAGCAAGATTTGTCAAACGTGTTTTAAAGATCATCTTCCTAATAACCGCATAAGGGCAGCATTATCACCAGCCGAGAAGCCTTCGCGTGCCGATTTGCATTCAGGGCTTTGAGATTTGCTATCTCGCCTTTCAAAATGATCCAACCCGTTTGACGGCGTATCAGTTCAGCGAATGTGACGCTATTGTGCGTCCGTCACGCGAATGTGCGCGCGTGTTTGCGCGTGCCTTGAATATAATTGCGGCCTTTTGTCTCTTAATGTTGCGGGTTTAGTGACGAGACTTGGTAGGTAAAAAATTGACAATTTTATATCTTATAAAATGGGGTCAAATTTATGTGGTATATAACTAAATCTAACGTGATACCTGCCTCCGCAGCCCAGTGGTATAGGTATTGTATTTGAAACCGGAGGTTGTAGGTTCGAATCCTGCGGGGACTCAACAAATTTTCATTGTTGTTTCCTAGTTGGTCAGGGCAAATTGGGCCGATCACCCGATCGTACATCCACCAACCCGCATTGGACCAGCGTGGTGGGATACGGTCCATAACCCCCTAATGGATAGGGGTGTGTTAGGGGAGGCCTGTGTCCAGCTGAGGACTTTAAAGGCTGATAATGTTGATGATGATGAATGTTTTACCGGATTAGCGCCTAATCTTACGGCACTTTTATTAAATAAATGCAGTTAAATATCGCCGCGATCCTTTAAGAAGTCATTAAATTTTGACATGAGACTTTACGTAAGTTCCATCTCTTATTTGTCTCTGGTTTAGTTAGTTTACAGAGAAATGTTATAACAAATATATCACACGTGACCGATACTACTAGATCAAGTATTTGAAAACATTACAAGCAACATAGACGTAGATGCCATTGTAAATTTCATAGGTTTTGTAACAATCCTCAAATTCTTTACTAAGAAACTTTCGCTGCTTCTCTTTAAACTTACGACTAGAAACCTAACAAAAGTCCGAGACAGAGAACAAATCAATTTTATAATAAGCAATATAAGTACCTCAAATAAAGACATCAGTTCAAACCTTATTTGAGCAACAGCTCAATATATTCCGCAACAAAATTTACGAAGCAAGTACATTTAATATATGTTGCAACATTACGACATCCCGCCTTTAATGCGACCGCAGCCTAACATCAAAGGGACGCCGCCGCTTGTAAAGGCGTCATAAAGTGCCATAACTTTATTTATACGTCTTCATAGAGATGCACAATGGCATGTTCCTTTTGCGGATAGTGCTAATGTCGCAAGGAGAATCGCAAATCGCTGGATAAATGTAGCTTTGAGAATGTGGAATGATGGGTAGAGGTTTGAAACCACTGTGAAATATGTATTATTTTTTTTACAAAGCCACAAAGGAAAAAATATTTTTCTTTTAAAATCACTCGTCCTATGTAAATAGTAACTTAGATAGGTATGTTTTTTTATGTTCATAAGTGACATGTAACTTCTTGAAAATTTTTAAAGGTTGAAGGAAGCTGAGGATAACGTAGCTTGAGGCATGGAAAGAACTAAACATAAATATTGCAGTTTTAGAACGACAACGATAATTATTTTACATTAGTAAAGATATTTTTGTACACATGAGACACAAGACGATGTTAACTCGTTCTGCATTTACATATAATACTCACTGGTTTAAAACCTTTTACCGGTGGTAGGTTCCCTTTTACAGAGGAGACCGTCTGGTGGGTACCACCGCGGTGTCTATTACTGCCTGAACAGTAGTGTGAAAACACGCTGTGTTCCGGTTTGAAGGGCGCCGTACCAGCGTATTTACTGGGAAACGAGACTAAACCTCTATGTCCCACGGTAGGCAGCGCGTTGGCGATACCACTGGTATTGCTATGTCTATGGGCGTCGGTGACCACTACCCATCAGATGGCTCGACTGCTTTTCTGCGATGCGCTAGATAAGACGTATCATTTTCATAGTATTTAAGCAATAGTCTTACACACACACTTTGAAACGCGCACGCCTTTTCTTCGCCATTCAAGAAATTAACCTATTCTCTACATTAATTCTATTTCTTGTTTGGCTGGGGTACATAATGAGACATATGCCGCAATACGAACTGTTTTATAATAATAACGTAATTTTTTGTATGCATATTACGCAGTACTGATTACATACATATATTATTTATACATTATAAATTTTGAGATGGCAAAAAGTACTTGATTTTTTCACAACTGAGGACCGACTATTAAAGGTCTATGAGCGTCATCAAATTCCAAGATTTGTATAAAAACTATTAATAAAAATGTATAATTGTACATTAACATTTAAAATAAGTTTTTTTTATAAGCGTATAACTGTTCTTTGTTAAAATTTAATTTTTCTTAACGTTTTAACTGTCTTACACACACACTTTAAAATAAATATTTATAGTAATCTATATAATACTATGCCATAGAAAAATAAGTTATTAATATATGTATAAACATTACCCACCAACCCGCAATGGACCAGTGTGGTAGGATACGGTCCAAAAACCCTCTAATGGAGAAGGCGTGTATTAGGGGAGGCCTATGTCCAGCAGTGGACTAACACAGGCCGATGATGATGATGATGATAAACATTTGCACTTTTTATTTTGCAATTTGCAAACATATTTCATGACTGTTTCTAATAAAACAAATGATTATTACGTTGGGCACGAGGTTAGAAAAAACAAACATGCCATTTATCTTTGCTTGTTAATGTGACATTTAGTAGATTTAGACAATCATACTTAAGAAACAGTGTGAATTTAATATTTAAATAAGAGCTCATCACTTTCATTTCTATGATAACAGATTTTAATATCTGACTATTTTTCTAATATTTTTAATGAAATAAACAATGAAAGGTCCAATAAAATTCAGCCGCGTGGCAACACAGCGAGTCGCTTTGCCGCGCAATTTTATTTATGCGTTATTGTTCTCAAAGGAATATTGCCGATTGTGCTGCACTCGAATCAATCAAAATGCTCACGTGCCGTGCGCCATGCGGAATGCTAATAAAGTCATGCGAAATATAGACGTTTATAAATTATGTTATATAACAAAATGTAGCCTGTGTAGAATCGAGGGCTAAAGTTTTTAGTACAACGCATTATTTTGACCTGTTTATCTGTTGTCAATTGCTAGGTTTCTTACTGCTAAAATTAAGAAGCTATTTTACAAACCTATTTAAAGTACGTTGTCTATGGATTTTTTTTATTACCTACGAGGGCAGACGATTATTCGGGCCACCTGATGGAACGTGGTCACTGACGACTGTGGACATCGGCATTAGCATTAGTAGGTATTTCTATGTGAAACTATATGTTTGTTTTGTTTAAACTAATCTGGAAAACACAGAATTCGTATTGACATTTTTTAAATAATAGGTTATATAGTGGTAATCTAGTCCAAACCTAACCTGGTCTCTAAAGGAAGTGAAACTCTAGAAACAGTAGGTACCTTATAAACTTAACTTAAGCTTCAAAGTAAGTACAACAACAAAATGACGGTTGTTTTGTTTGTCCAAATCTAACACTTTGGCTATTACACACATATTAGGTAAGACCATTAAGCATAAAACGTGATTACCGAGAACCGTGTACCAGACAAGCGGCGTTCATATTAAAAATAAAAAGCAAAATCAATACTCTATGCCATTCCAGCCAGTAGCGGTCACGTGCTTGTCTCTGGCCGGGCTAATGTCAATTTAATAAGTACGTACGTCTCGCATGGTCTGGCAGAGCGCCGGGGCAGGCAGTTTTATTATATTGCTTGTAATGGCCGCATTAGGGCGGTGCGGGAGGATTTAATAAGCGAGCGGCGAATTTGCGGCGATCGGCGGGTTCGCCTCGCCCCAGGCAATGCTAGCGTTGTTCCTTTTGTCGATGTATCGATAAAAATGTATCGATGTACTGATACTCTTAACTCCACTTTGTAGTTTGAAATAAAATCCTAGTAGCTTTAGAAGCGGTTAAGATAACTCTGACGACCTTTAGAGACAGTTCGCGTGAATACCATTTCTTATTTGGTCGGTAAAGTACAGTCTGCCAAATAAACTAATGTTTTTGTATTTTACAACATATTTACACGGATACTGAGCATAATGATTATTTTACTTATTTTTAGACGAATAAAGGTTCAGATATCGTCATCACCATCATATCAGCATGATAAAGTTCACTACTGTACATAGGCCTCCCAATGAGCCACCACGCACGCACGCTATCACGCAGAGAAATTCCGAGCACAGCCTTCTCCATAGCTCAGATACAAAGGCACCAAGTTCAGTTAAGAAGATACGTAAATTGTTCTGTTATCCAAGGTTTGTGTTTAGAGATTACGCACAAGACTGTGAAAAAATATTATAAAGTATTTTAACTAAAAAAAAACTACTTTTTAATATCCTACAGAAAAAAAGTATACTTTAATATTAAGGTAACTTTGTCGTATACATTCACTGTATAGTTTTTTTTTATATTTTCAGGTATAATAATGTTATCATTACACCCAGAGAAACATTTAAACTATCGATAATGTGCACTTCCGCAACACTAAAACGCGGCCCGTAATTTATTTCCCATTCAGCGCACTCGCAACGATTATTATTATTGTTTCTTGAAAAACTACGCGAGGGCATAAAATGTTTAAACAGTTGCGGGTCGCGCCGCCATTACATTGCCCTGTGAAGGCATCTACGTTGTACACGTAGATATCTCGAAACATTTTAAAAGGAGTCATATTGTGCATGAGTGCACGCGTACGTTCGTACTCGTCGGAATGAGTTTTAAACATTTTGGAAACTATACTGTTTGATGTTTTTTCTTTTGTTAATAATGGCAGATTACAGATAATTCACCAGCAAAAACCTAGTGGTATGGGCGTGTGCTTCAGAAATCGGAGGTCTTGGGTTCGAATCCTGCGGGGTCTGAACAAATTTTCATTGTTGTTTCCTAGTTGGTTAGGGCAATTTGGACCATTCACCCAATTGTCTGAAAAGTAAGATGATCCATGCGTCGGATGGGCATGTAAAAAGTCGGTCCACCCACCAACCCGCATTGGACCAGCGTGGTGGGATACGGTCCAAACCCCCTAATGGATAGGGGTGTATTAGGGGAGGCCTATGTCCAGCAGTGGACTAACAAAGGCTGATGATGTGTGATGTGTGATGTGATGAAAGTTAATTTTTTTTTATCCGTAAGAACTGTCACTATCCTTTTGGCTAGTTCGTGGGGAGGGCTTTTTACGATCGAATCTGGGAGCGTAACATCCGTGTCATATAATCCTTTTGCATCACTGATCTGGCAACACTGACCGTCATGGCAGCTAAACTTTTTGCGGCAAAAACTAACAAATTTTTATATAAAATTTGTTTTATGCTCCGTAAAATTTTAAATGTTGCCAGTCAATAAACTGACAGCTCTGGTCGTATTTTGTACCAATCTTTAATTGGCCAATGGTGAAGTAATTAAGTTAAGAAATGAAATTACGCTTGAAGGTAATGCTTTCTTTGTTTTGTCTGTGCATTTATTTTAGGCAGGGAACGATAACTTTTCAAGTTAAGTGAAACATAAGTAAAGTTTAAAGTTTCTGCTTAATTCAGTTATTGTAATTTGTTAACAAATTTTCAATATGTAACTGTTTTTATTATAAAATTTTGTTTTATCCATGACTTAATCTTAATATTGACTAAGTCATAAACGACACTCTAACATATTAATTATTTACCGTAGGTACATTGGTCATATTTAAAGTATTAAGTTAAAAAAAAAATTACATGCTTTGAATTATGCAGTGTATAATGTTTCAAATTTATATACATTATTAACAGATTTGAACCCGAGATCTTAATACCCAACTAATAAAGTTTACGATTCTCAAAGTTCAATATGTTTAAAATATTGAACTGGTTATTATCCACTGTTTGAAGTCGACACCGTTGCCTTTTATAAAAATTGATATTATTAATGTAAAGCTTCTAATCTCTATTTTACGTAGGACATTAATATCAAACACCGCCGGATGTAGATGCAGTATTCTTTTACCTATATGATATATATTAGCAGTTGTTTATTTATTATACATCACATATTCATCAACTTGTATTATTCCACTGTCTGACCTAATCTAAATCCATTGGTTTGACCGATCACACGCTGGTCAAAGAGTTAGTGTGACTACTTTACGATTTATCCACTGCTGAAGTCTGGCATCCGTTCTTTTGAAAAAGAGATGATGCCTAAGATTCGTATCCTATACGGAGCACAAAGCAAAATCTGCGGTCGGCCAGATTCATTCCTTCATCCCTCGGTTTAATAGTACAGCTTATTATTTTACATTGTTATATCTGTCTCATTTGTCTACTATTTTCAACTTTCTGACATCTCTGTTCAATTTTTTGGAATTGGAATCCAATTAAATAAAATAGTTTCGGCGCATCAAAGAATAGGATACTGTCACTTACCTAAGACTAAAATAAAATTAGGAATATATTATTGTTAGCATAATACAAAATAGAATGTATGAGCAATCTAACATTATGCTAAGTATTATCTTCGATCACATGCATAAGCCGTATTTTGATGCTAAATACAAAAAGGTTTCGACTACGTCCATCACTCAAGACCAAAATAAAGTTACGATATTTATATCGTAACTATCGTAACTGAAAATAACCTTAGTTATTCTTATTTGGCAATATTTACTCACCTGCGTACAGAAAGTTTTGATATTAAACACTTTCAATGTATCGACTGCGCCCATCACTAGCATGTCAGCAGCGTGGTCCGGTGCTCGTCGACAATAAATTGAAGCTGTTATCGCGTTGACATTCATTGCAATTTCATTACGTGGCGATGGCGTGGCGGCCTCCGCCATTTTTGTCCCAATTAAATACCGTTCGAATTGTGCCTGTGAAGTTTTTGCCGCGCAAAAAGTTTACCCGCCATGACGGTTAGTGTTGCCAGACTCGTGAAGCGAAGTTATGGTGACAGCACTTTCCGTGGACGCCAAGTTACTAAAGTAATGCAAAGTCTAAGATATGTAATTATATTGTTACTAGTAAATATGATTATAGATTATCGAATTACTATTAGGCTAATAATGTTAATGACTATAGTCGTCAGGGATGATAAACAATAAACGAGCAGTAATACCATCACTGGAGAGATCATTTCGAACTTATACTGTCGTCACGTTATGTTTCAAAACCTTTTTTATAAGATAGTTTATATAATAATATCCATATGTATATATCCTAGCTCGTATATATTGTACGCTGTTTAATTCTTACATGCCGTTAATTATGTCAGATAAAATACGATTTATCCGACAAAGACGAATAACGTCGTACAATGTTTCAAAACTTTTAAGATGCATATAAACATACATATTAATTAGCCAATTAAGTACTTAAATGCGAGTAATATTCGATAAAGATGTGTCCGACTAAGAAATGTTCACATAATTATATCAAAATAAAATAAAGATTTTAGAAACGGTGATATGTAATATGGCTAAACATTGAACAATATTCAGTATGATACCAGATTTTTAAACGCGTACATAATATCTAACATTGTACTGACTTAAACAGTATAAACCTGTATTTTAATAGCTGATTTCGCAATCAATCTAACCTAGTGGCGTGACTAACTCTTTAGACTACTCGTCGGTAAAGCTAAATGAGAGTTTAACAACATGTAGTTATGAACTTTTTATTCAGTTACATTTGATGTAAAGAGTTCCATGATTTATTGGTTTAACCATCCATCATCACCATATCTTTTTCAGCGTTGCGATAACTGTCTTTTACATACTCTCATCTGTTTTTCAAAAACTAGAAAGATTTCATACTCCACAGTGTCATTTTCATATGAACGAAACTAATGTTTGACTCATTTGGTCTGTTTTACTTTCGTCAGGAGTGCTTTTAAAAAATTATTCCGTAATATTTGTTTTTGCCTTACATGTTCACCCAAATATAGAATAAATGCATTTTGTATGCCTTTTGTCAAATAAGATGTAACTCTCTTTGACCCACCAGCGGCCTCTTATAGGTTTAAGCAATGCTCTCTCAGCAACGGATCATATTTCGCTAACAATTGTACTTATTCTAAAAAAAAATGGGTGCGTGTACTTATGTACGCGCGTGAGAAGTTATACTTCTTTGGCATCATTAAAAAATAGTTTATAATTGCATGCAAATAATTAATTACAATACAATAAATAATACATCGGATAGTTAACCTCAATTATATTGGAGCACTTGCAAAAGTATATAAGCACAATTTTTTTCACTAATATTCACAAATAGTAAGTAATATCAATCAAAAATAATTAAGACAATTAAAGATGATAGATTTACAAGAACTAATCATAAATAATTCGATTAAGAATTTATGGATTCACAAGACGTACTTTGATATATCATATAACTGTTAGTTCAGCGTCATCTAGCTGTTCACAAATGTAGAATTCCTAAGAGATGTTGGCTTACTTGTACAGCGGTACTATAAATCAGAAGCTTTGATTATGTGTGACTAGATGGCGCTTATCTAAAACGTATTACATAGATAAATCACAATGTTGATATATTAAATGAATAAAAATATTACCATTATATCAAGTTGAATAAACATTATTACAAATATTAATATATTTATATAATAATATATTTAATATAAATTTAAATAATATAAAATATATTATTAATAATATATATATATATATATATATATATATATATATATATATATATATATATATATATATATATATATATATATACCAAAACCGAACTTAATCCTAACTCATAGAGCACATTATGCAACAAATATCGCAAATAAAAACGACAACTCCATTATCACTACACAAAATCAACTCATATCACTCATGTAATATGGACCTTATTACACTTTCAGTTTTCATTATAAACTGTTAATTTTGTGTGACAAATCGTAAAATTTCACCTCGTCATTTTTCATACGCGCCTAAAGAAGTATAACTTCAAAATTCCTGTTTTCCAAGAAATATCTTTACGGTGGCCTCTGAAAGCAGGATTTTGTTGGCTAATAATAACGTGACATCTAAAAGGCGATGTAAAATGTTCTCCATTTCTTAGTTTCATCGTTAAAATCTTCAGTTATCTTTATCAATACTTTTATTAAGTTTTAAGCCCACTGTCAACGTTTTCCATTTTCTAAGATTGTTATATCATGAGATGATTCATGCTGTGATATCCTTGGATTTAATTTCCACCACTGACAAAAACCAAAGACAAATTTATTTGTGAGATTATCAACCATAGCAACAACTGCAGCAGTAGCAATATAATTTCTTTGTTGATGGTGAATATAGCATCCATTTCCTAAATATTTAGTCTCGTTTATGTGAGTACAACCACAGCAAAGTTAAACAACGATGTGTTTGTTATAGTGCTTTCACCTGGTCTTTCCACAGATTCAAAAGGTCCGTCCTTATTTTGTAATATCACTACTCTTTTCGATAATGGAAACCTGATGTGCTCTAGCAAGATATTGGCCAATGAGCAGCACCATTGGATGAGAAGACCTCTAACTTAGGACGTATTCTTCGGCTTCTCAGTAATTTTTTTAATTTATAAGTTTTGTCATTCTGTTTTTCAGCATCAGTCACATCGGATTTTGTATTAACATCACATTTAATAGACTTTTCAACTATGTTTGCTGTCTCAATATCAATGATTTGTACATTGCATCCCGATTCATCAGTTTGACTAATTTCTTTGGCAACGCAACTTTTCTTCTTATCAAAGTTTGAAAGGTATTTGGATAAAGATCCGGCAAGCCGCTTCAGTCTTTGCTTTTTTTACCTTCCTTTTCTGAGAACCAGGTGATTGATTTCTTCCCACTAAAAAAAAATATATTAATACCGTAAACTGCTACAACATTACCTAAACTGTAAATCTTTTTGTATCTACAAAACTAACATTTTCTGGTTATATCCTTGAATGAGGGTAAATTGTAAAATATTAGAAAACGCTAGCACTTATTTCGCCTTTTTCTAGTCCAAGCCTCAAACATAATTTAAATAAGAAAACTTATCCGCAATTTTATGACTCGAAAACTTTGTTTTCGCTAGAAATCTTTATTTTGTAATTGAAAATGCATTTACCAATTAAAGAAAACACTGTTTTATCATAGTTTTAACATCCCTAGAAATAAAGATTTTAGAAATATAAAATAATGGTAGGCAATATTGTGTGTGTGATTTCCTTCACTTTTCGGTAGCAAATTACCTGGGTTAGGGTTGGTAAAATAACATATATATATATATATATATTTCAACCTAGTGGTATAAAAAACAAAGTGCCATGTAATGAAGAGTTCTGATTGTAAATATTGCTCAAGAAATGTCAAAGATTTGTTGACTGCTCAATCAGTATACCCAGCAGAACTTTGTGGAACAAGGTAAACTGAATACACAAAAACCTATACTAAATACTACGGTCCGTTCATGTCAGTTATGTAAAAGATTGCATAATTTGGTCATTATGTTTGTTTAATACGTTTCATCATCAGCCTGTGATAGTCCACTGCTGGACATAGGCCTCCTAACACACCCTATCCATTAGAGGGTTTTGGACCGTATCCCACCACGCTGGTCCAATGCGGTTGGTGGGTGGACTGACTTTTACATGCCCATCCGACGCATGGATCATCTTACTTTTCAGACAAATGGGTGATCGGCCCAATTGCCCTAACTAACTAGAAAACAACAATGAAAATTTGTTGAGTCCCCGGAGGATTCGAACCCACGACCTCCGGTTTCTAAGCCACACGCCTATACCACTAGGCTACGGAGGCAGTATAATACGTTTAGCCTTATGGTACTCTTCAATTATTATTATTTTTGTTAATTAAATGAATATTGTTAGGTAGTTACTTGTTAGTTCATAGGTACATTGTTATTTTTTACTTATATGCGAAATCATAAATTTGACTATGAACCCTGGTGTTTGTATCTATATATTTTATCGTGTAGTTAAAGGGATATTAGTAACTAAAAGAAAAATAACAAAATAATTCAATAAGTAAAGCTTTCCTTTTTAAAATGTACTGTGCTAGCAAAAGTTATGGCAGAACATTGTTATACAAGAATATAAAAACATAGATAACTAAGTCTTCAACAAAAAAATGATGATTACTATGTATAGTTTTATTTGAAAATACATGAGTTTATTTATTCGAAAAGAAGCAAGGCAATGTTGTGATTTATGTTACAATATTGCCTAAACACTTCTGATTAATGTAATTGACGGTATACATATTCGTTGTATGAATTTAAACGTTATTTTAAATTTCTTAAATATATTTTTTAAATCAAAAAGTTGGTACCTATGTGTGACACAGCTTAAACTTAAAAAATATAAAACAAAAATTAAAAATCAGGCAGAGGTGTAGTAGTTTACGGTACGAAACTTTTATGAAAGATAACTAAATAGACTAAAAAAAGTTGTTTGCATAAAAACAATATTTTTGTTTAAATAATTACGTAGTTTTTCCTAATACTCAGAAATGCATTAACTCAACTCTAAAATAATTTACTTTTAAACTTTATATCACAACAAAAATTAAAAACACTTTTTAATGAAATTAAAAGATCTTAAGCTCTTATCTTAAGCGGTTAAGATCGTGTTTATTACTTAACTTAATATAAATACACTATTAATTACCAACGTAAAAAAAAATAATATCTTTTTTAAATGAGGTTAATGTATATTTTTCGACTTAAGTACAATGTAAGTGTAGGCGTACAAAAGTGAATTCTTCACACTTCCTTCATCCTTCAGGAAATACCTGCTACAAAGACAGGTATCGCCCCAGAGCACTGGACGCGTTCAACATAAAAGTTTATTAGTACCACGTAAACACTTTCGATGGCTGTAGTGGGTTTATCTTGATGGAATCATGAAGGTACTAAGCATATTTTTAAAGTTTTATGAAAAACGCGAAATACATTTGGGGGCCCCCCAAGACCTGAGGCCCAGGGCGGGCCGCCCCTTCCGCCCCCCTGTTAGTCCGCCACTGCGCTAAATGCATTATTTATATTATGTTTCCGTCATCAATTTCACCTTTAGATTTCTCCCCTCTTTAGGATTTGGTAAACATATACATAATTTACAATGGAATTACTGAACTGCTTAATAGCGTAATAGCAACACCTGCCGTAGCCATTTTTTTTGCTACGTTTCGCGCCAAAACAACGATTACTTTGTTAATGGCGTGCGATTACTCTTTTTAATGACTACTCGATCTGTTGTTTACAGTCGTAAGTATATGAAGGTGTTGCAATCAACAAAAACACGTTATGTTCTTTGTAATATGTCATAAATAGAAAAAGGCGTCCATAACTCTGTTAATTGCTTATAATAATATACATATGTTTTAGTCGTATGAGATAACCGAATTACTTCTTACGCTCAAACTCTTCCTCTTATTATCAATGTAGGAGAGAAATTTGAAAACCTTTCATTAACACGGTATTATATATAAAAATCTGCCTCCGTAGCCTAGTGGCGTGTGCTTTAGGAACCGGAGGAAGTGGGTTCGAATCCTGTGGCGACTCAACACATTTTATTTGCTGTTTCCTAGCTGTTTAGGGCAATTGATCACCCAATTGTCTAAAAAGTGAGATGATCCATGCGTCGGATGGGCATGTAAAAAGTCGGTCCAACCACCAACCTGCATTGGACCGGCGTGGTGGGATACGGCTGAAAAAGCTCCCTAGATGGAGAAAGCGTGCAGTAGGGGAGGCCTATGTCCAGCAGTGGGCTAACACAAGCTGATAAAGTATATATATATCAACATAAACTGATATACCTAATAACAAAAAAATATTAGCTCAATAACTAATCATGATCTTTGCAACTATTAAGTGCATAAATGTGTAAATCATTATGACCTTTATAAAGAAATAACCGCAAAAACCGCTTACACTACCACGGCATTTATATTTTCTCGTCAATTGTCTATGAACAATGTTTTGTACAATTAATCGGTAATTATAATGATGCCAGGGCATTATAGCAGCACAAATTTATATGTTCCTAGTACAAAAAATAATCCATGTCCTAAAAAAATAGTAATGTGTAATTAGACAATACATCTTTCGTGAGTTCATTCTTTAATGCAATTAGTTCTCAATTATATGAGTAATTATTTTCTTACGATATAAGAAGCGAGACGGACATTAGTGAATTGCTGAGATGTTGTAAAATTGGTTTTTTTTTACAAAAAAATTCAAACCACCCATTTTTTTACCGCTAAAGCATCGTTTCAGAAAAAAGGTTAATTTTTTGGTTATTTTTACCTATTGTAGTAATTACGCGATTACAAAACATTAAGAGCATTAAATATTTTACGGATATTTCGCATTCCTTGTAAATATGTTTGATACGAAATCTCTTTCAAAATTAAATATTAAAAAATATATGCAATGAACACACTTTAAAAGTAGATTTAATATTTAAGTAAAATAAATACTAAATATCACAGAATTTATTGTTGTGTTGATGCAGATCAATTTGACGTTTCTAATAGCAGAGTTTTTGCTAGGCAAAATTTATATCTTTCTAAAAGTAATAAGCTCTTTCCGCAGTGGAAAACAATAATAAGACACTAAAAGGGTCCTTTTTCGTAGAGCGAGGAAAAATTGTTACTTTAACATTATACGCCTCATCATCATTATCATCATCAACGGCCTGAGATAGTCCACAGCTGGACATAGGCCTCTTCCATTTGAGGGTTTAGGACCGTTTTCCACCACGCTGGTCTAATGCGGATTGGTGGGTGATAATATACGCCGAGCCTCCACAAACTTGTAAATAATATTTATATATAAAAAAAAGACTACAAATCAGTGTAAAGTCCTGACTATTCAAGCCCAGAGCTAAAACAGAATCTGCAGTCTACTAGGTCTCTTAGGCATGCTAAAAACTTCGCGTCACCTTCATCCAATATGGTGATTGACAGGTGACGCGGTGACACCTATAACGCAATCCTTTACTCGGAATCGTTTACACTTCAAGTGTCGGCGACAATTAGTAGTACAGCATCTGCTCCAGTTGTTGGCAACATATTCATAAGTCGTTTTATTAGGGAAAGTACTAGCGTTCACGCAAAATAACAATATGTATGATATGGGACTATGATGGGATAACTGCCCTAGCCTAGTGGTATGGGCGTGTGCTTTAGAAACTGGAGGTCATGGGTTCGAATCCTGCAGGGACTCAACATATTTTCATGTGTTGTTTCTAGTTGGTTAGGCAATTTGGGCCGATCACCCAATTGTCTGAAGTAAGATGATCCATGCGTCGGATGGGCATAAATAGTCGGTCACCACCAACCCGCATTGGACCAGCGTGGTGGATACGGTCCAAAACCCTTATGGGTAGCGGTGTATTAGGGAGGCTATGTCTATCACAGGCTTGATGATGATGATATGGGATGCCGATCTCCGTGCAGTAGCCGGTTCAAGCTGTAGCAGGGAATCGTACGTCTTTTTTTATTTCCATACGTAGGCAGACGAGCAGTCGGGCCACTTGATGGAAAGTTATCATCAACGCCCATTGACATCGACGATGCTATGGTATCACCTTTGCGCTGTCTACCGTGGGATACAGGATGTTACGTCGCGTTCACCCAGTATATACGCTGGCTACGGTGCCCTTCAAACCGGAACACGATCGCCTTGGCGCTCATTAAATAAGGTCAATGTTTAGCAGTGGACTGCTATAAGCTGATGATGATGATTTTTTTAAATTTTATTCTTTTTTTGATGATAAATTCTTCTCGTAGAGTTTTTCTTTTGCGTTTACTGCCTTATTTTTAAATGAAAGAAAAGTCCGAAGAGTTAAGACACATTTCATGATGCTGTTATGTTATTGTAATGATAAAAATACACTTTACATACTCACTTTTTGTTTTTGGGACTATCCAACATATAAATATGTGTATTTATTAACGCGGTGTTTTACTGTCAACAATCTGCCTCCGTAGAACCATCTAATTTTTCGGTCACATAGCCAGTAGGGATAGCGACTCTTTAGAGGCTCGCCAGATCACAGGAAAAATAAAAGAAATGAGATCAAAGGGATGAATCTCTACAGCGTTTGGACAGTTCAGATACGCAACGGCATTGCAACGGGAGTTTATACAGCATTTCACGTTGCCAGAGACCGCGATAAGTGGAGTGCAATCATCCACGAGACAACTCACGGAGTTCACGACCCTCAGCAATGACCAATACGACACAAGGAGAAGGACGAGTATCATTCTTTTACTACTTGTTTACCTCAACCCAGACATTGGCAGAATGAACAATGACACGCTTGGTGGAGCCACTTTAAACAAAAGAAGAAGATAAGTCTAGTAACATAACAATTTAACGGTACATGCGAATCGAATATTTGAATAAGTGTTATACTAAAATATACAAAATCCAAGAGCAAAAAGAAAGACAAGTAATACAATACCCCGGCATGCGTATTCAATTAGGTTAGACGTCACGCATCTATAAAAAAGGAACTAATGAAAAAAACGCTGAGATGAACTTGACATGGAAGACCCTCCATTTAACCTAATTCATACTTTGAATGGCCCTTAATAGTTGTATGGGCCTAATCCGTATCGATGGATATCGGACCCCATCGGGGCATATTATTTGTTCCTTTTTGTCCACTTTTCGCCGCGTGTTTTTTAGGGAAGGACTCAGGACAATTCAAGGATGATTCAGTTAAGGGGTGTTACGAATAATTTATGTAAAATTGATATTCATTATTATATTGTTAACCTTTCAATGATTACGTAATGTCAGTGGTTCGTCCAATATTTAGCTTATATTAATTTTGTAATATCTTAAATATTTTTTTTTATTGCTACGTTGATTGATTACATCAAAAATATATCTTTTATAATAATATATTCTCGATCTTCCAAACTTTGATCATTAACGAATTAAAAAAAATATGATGCTCAAGATGCAGTAACGACGTTCGCAAAGTGGCCGGTGAGAGCTGGATGAGAATAGCCGGAGATCGGAAGTGGAGGCGTGCATTAGAGAAGGCAGTCCAGCAGTGACGACGAGACTATCACAGGCTGATAATGATGAAAATGATGATGATGCACACAGTTCGGAAGATACTTATTATCGGATAAATATACTTATCGATACTTATTATAATATGTAATTTTTTTGCTTAGCTCGTGAATCAGATTGTTCAATGATTGTCCATTTACACAATTTGTTATTTTACTATATACATTCATATGCAAATATATATCGTACTTAAAAAACATTTTATACTTTTATTTCAAGACTCTCTCTACAAGACAATCTGTGCGAAAATAAATTCAGAATACTCCAAAGATTGACAGAATGCGCAAGCATTTAGCAAAGGCCCTACGCGACACCAAGGTCAGATGGAGCATATTGTGCTGTCCATCATTACGAAAACAACACAGCTCTTAGTCCTTTAATTGACAATCGTACATTCATTTAAAAGTTTCGAGGCGATAACGTTTTTCTTATTTATTAAATCGAATCGTATGTATTTAATAATGTACGTACATCGAAAACTTAAATATGATTCATTCTATTTATTTATAGTTTTATATTAGAATTACAAAAAGTCTTGTTTGGATGAACAATAATGTAAAAAATATTCTAATTATTAATTAAAATTACTTAAATATTGTTGAATGAAATTATCTTTTGCGATTAAATTAACTAATTGTGATGATCTGATCCCGTTTTTAAGCAACTTTTTATATTAATCATTGTAATTAGAATCGATACGCACACTAAAAACATCAATTTGGCATACTTAACTCGATACAAAAGTACTAATACAAAATACACATAGGAGGGAGGCTTGCTGAAATCTCAAATAGAGATAATAATTTGTCGTTGTAAATTGTGTTTCACTGTTATTGTCTTCTTACTGCGCCATCTATTGATCGGAAGGTTCCACTGAAAATCGGCAATTGCGAAACTGCTCGTGATGCAAAGCCGACTAACCTTTTTGGTGCATAGATTGTTTAAATTTATTTAGTATTATTACGTAGGTTTTTTATGACGTTGATGTACGTTTTTTTTTCTCAAAATTTTCTTTTTATCAAAAACATTCTTCTTTCGGATTAACGGGTCTGTTTCTTGCTATCGAAATGAAATATTATTAGACGTTTTTAGCATTTATAATTTTTTTTAACGAACCCCACGTAAACTGTAAAACTATCTTCAAAAATTTATCTACTACACGTGTTTAGGTTATTCCAATTTTGATGACTATTTATTTGAAAGAATTAAGGAATTGGTGGCTTAATACAAGTAGGAAAGGCTATGTTCCACTTTGTGCTAAAAAAAAATACTTAATCAATATGCTTGCGTGATATACACACATGTTATAGATAAACGGTTTACTCAATAATGGAGAAAATCCGTATATGTTTTTACTTCTTCAAGAGAAAAGTGTCCCTATGAATATCGTATCTTTTTATATTTAAAGATACTGGAGACAAAGTTATAAGAATAACTGTTTAAGATATTAGCCAATGAAGCTTAAATACGACGGTCCAGTGCCTTTTCTGTCCATATTTAACAATTTAATTGGGCTTTAAATCAGGTTTATTTGTGTGCAGTGAATTGAAAGCAATCACTCTTCAACATCAACTTTTAAAAAGAAATTTAACTATATCGATTATATACATTTTTACAGTAAAGTACTTAGAAATTCAAATAGTCAAACTTATCTTTAATGCTGATATCTTGACATAGAACATAATGTTGTTGTGTAAGCGGTTAATGAGTATTGTTATTTTTTCCTCTGAAAAATATATTTGTGAAGGAACATTACGACTGTATAAGATGTATTTGCAATATTTCTTTCAATGTATATGTAAAACTTTGGAAGATATAGGTATATACGATCTCGAACTACTATTAACACTATTTTCACATATATTTTATTCTGCTTTTATGACAATTATAATAAGATGGGCATAAAAAATAACAGAATCGTTATATCGTCAGCTTCCGTACAAAAATGTCCCCCACACCGATTAATCCGAGCACCGAAAATTCCGAAATTATTGTAGCGGATGACAATTAGCCGCCATAAAAATAAAAATCTGTCCGCAAATGTCCCCCTATGTACAAAAACGTCGACGGTAACCTATTTAGCTGGAAATCTCCGCGGAACGGCAGTTATGCCACGACAAAAAACGGGCCCCGACCGTACCAAATTGCACCTACAATCGTGAAACGACCTTTTGCTTTACGTAACGTGATCGATACGACATACAATAAACTGAATTAATTATTTACTTAATGAAATAATGTAGTGGTTAAGCATCTAAATCCTAAATATTTTACGAATTTATGTGAAATGTAATTTTCAAAATTTTTATTCTTGCTAAAATATAGCTGTTAGTTTATCGTATTTAGCAACATTAAAGCTTAGTTTTAGCTCCACCTAAATGACCGTCTCCGTGGCCTAGCGGTATTGGCCCTTGATATATAAACTGGAGGTCGTGGTTCGAAGCCCGCGGGGTAACAACTTTGTGTTATCGATGTTTTCTGGATAGTTAGATCTATTTGGGTCGATCACTCAATAGACTGAAAAGCAAGATGATTAATGCGTCGGATGGGCGCGTAAAAAGTCGGTCCACCCTCCAACCCACACTGGACCAGCGTGGTGGGATACATTAGGGGAGGCCTATGTCCAGCAGTAGACTAACACAGGCCGATGATGATGATGATGGTAGCTCCAGATCGAACAGTTTTTAGGTGTAACAAAATCGCACCTTTGGGACGAAACAAAGTATTAATAACTTTCGAAACATTTTGAGAGTTTTACAGCCACATAAATATTGGCAGAGAGATGACACTATTTCTTCTCTATGAAGAATTCAGTTTGCGTCATAAACCTACAAACTTAACGGTTAATATCTAGTTAAATGATTAAAGCCGGTATTTAGACTTATTTAATTAAATTAGAAATGTTTTCTAAATTTAATCTAATAATCTTAAAATAAATTTTAGAAAGCTATATCAAAAGTTAACTGTATTGTTTCCAGTTTTACTTTCAAATCACATTTATATGCACTTTAATATAGACAGAAACTAGCAAATAACTGCTTTCAGCTAAAAGAAAAACTTAAGTTGTAAACGACCCCGTCGGCACTTCTCCGCACAAGGTTAATTATTCTTTTTTCCCGTGTGGCCTAACTTTTGATACGTTTTGATGACACATAATAACATCGAAATAGCCATCGCCCGAGTATTCCGAAGGGGGCCGCTTCGCTGCTTTTTTACACATCCGTTAATAACGTTAATCGTTAAACGCTACAAGCGCGTTTAACGCTAATTGCGCAATCGTTACGTGGATCGTAGCGTTGTTAGCGTTTTTTTTAACTATTTAAGATATAGCTGGGAATTTTTTGTAATATATGCCGCAACTATATTTCATCATCGTTTAAATTTATTTTAGTATTTTTTTTGCTTTACTTAAATATGTAAATGTACGATTAAGCGATATTGAATGTCAAATAACGGCTACTCGTCGGTATCGTTATTTTTTGACCTATGGACATATAGATAAAAACTCCTACCCTGTGGCCAAACTAGAAGAATCAATTAAGTTATAATATACTAGCAACCCCGCTACCCCCCTTGAGGGTGGAATTCGTAAAATCCGTTCTTAGCTGACCTGTACTCGGCGAAAGGAATATTCCTAACAAATTTCAAGTCGCTACGCCTTATGGTTCCAGAGATATCGTGATGGGTCAATATATAGGTGGAAATCTCTTATAATAGTAATATGCAGATTTGCTAACAAAAGTAGATATATGATTCGCGTTAATTATAGCTTATGCTAAATGTGAAAACTCAAATTTTTCGTCTAGTAAAAGTCTACTATTAACAATATTTAGTTCTAATGTTTTACTATCGCTACTTGCAGTAAAATATTACTTATTCTAGCAACTGATATAAATTATTTAAGGAAAGTAACACCATGAAAACTATTAAAAAATTGTGAACTATAAAACTCTGAAATTTAACATATTTTGATCGGAGTTTGCTCTTCAAGTTGGAGAGCAGAATTACCTCTCTATCTATCTACTCTGTCTATATACTATCTGACCAATTTTAACATCGTGTTAACACATACTTATTTCGTAAACCAAATGCATTTGCGTAATGAGACAATATATATTTTTTTATGGCATACGCAGGCAGACGAGCAGTCGGGCCACCTGATGGGAAGTGATCACCGACGCCCATAGACATTAGCAATACCAGTGGTATCGCTAACGCGCTGCCTACCGTGAGACATAGGATGTTAAGTCTCGTTTACCCAGTAAATACGCTGGCTACGGTACCCTTCAAACCGGAACACAGTAGTGTTTTCACACTACTGCTTCGCGACAGAAATAGGCACCGCGGTGGTACCCGCCCAGACGGTCTCATGTAAACAGGGGACCTACCACCGGTAAAATATATATTTTAAAACAACAAAAATATTGAATAATTCATATTGTGTACGTCTCAAGTTTAATAAACTTAAAACTATACTTCAATGGACTCAAGCCATCGCGACCGCAGGACCGAGCACGTGTCGCGGGAAATCAGACATTACCAGATCACACCGGGTCATTTGACATTCATGATATTAAAAGCCAATATCTCGAGCATTAATTTGCCCCACGGGAGCGGGCCGCGTTCTAATGACTCGTAATTACGTCGGCCGTAATGGACGCCGGTGATGGCGGGACGCCACAAAGCGTGCAGCGTCCATTTTGTTTTTTGCTTTTTTTTCCGACCGGCGATTAACTCGGGCTAAGGTAAGGTTTGATCGAGCTTTGGTATCGTTTGGAATTATTCTGTATTGTTATGTTTAAAAAATATTAGATGTTATTAGTATTTCTTTTATTATGCTCTGCTGCTTGGAAGTTGTATTACAGATTTTTAGTAACACTTTGGTTGACTTTTGGCTGATTTTTCACAAGAATGAGGTACTCTATTAGAAACGTACGTTTTTTTTATGTTACGTTGTTGCTCCACTAAAGCACAATAAGCATTTTCGTAAACGTTTTTAAAAATTGCAATCATGTACATTCAAGGCTTATTTAATAATACGTTATGATTACTTTAGATATATGTATATATATATATAGAGTAGTTCACATAAAAATCAATGGATTAAAACAATTCTTCATTCTATGTAAATAAAACGTGGCATAGGCAACACACTGGTGAAATTACTACCTTAAAAGTTATCTGAGAATTAAAATGCGATGGCAGAAAATGCGACGCAATTCCGAACGGAGAGCACGATATCTGCTTATATTGCGTATAATAGTTATACGCTGTTGGAAGTCGGTCATATTTTTTCGTTAACATTTTACTTACTTATATCTATCTATGCTTAAAGTTTTTAAAGATCGACTTATCTTCGCTTCTATTTTCTCTTTAACGTGGAAATCAATAAAATATATTTTTAATGACATATAGCATAGTTTTTCCAAAGTAACTTTTGTGAGGGACAAAATAGAAAATGCTGTTTAATTCTGCGCGCTGACTGTTTTCATACAAAGTTATGGAAAATATATTTTTAGTAAATTAATTGAGAAGAACAGATCAATTACCTAATTTCTCATGGAAATCTCCTACATTTTAGAAAATTTGATAAATTGTACAAATATTAGTAATGCGTAAGTTTGTCTGTACGTATTTAATACAAAAACTATAACATTGATTTTGATTAATTGTTCCAGTGATATAATTTATAAAATCACAGACTAGATAAGTATTTTCAGACACTAGATTGTCCGTGCGCCTAATATTACTTTAGAGACGGTGAATTTAAACTGGACAACTGAAAATAATGTTTTATATCGGTTTACGTAAAAATACTAACCGTAGTAGTAACTTAAAAACCCTTGTCTAAGCTCCCGATGAAAACAATTAATTTTAAACTTTGTGAACATTAACATTGACATTAACATGAACATTGTGTAATATAAAAAAAATTACTTTATTTTATTAACTATATTACTATACCAACACTATTCTAGAAAACTTAATTAAAATACATATTTCTGCCAATAATGACATTTCCAAAACTTTGAAAAAATGAACGCCGCGTCACTCTTCCGGGATTCAACGTTCGAATTTCGAACTGCGCGCTCATTTTTGAACGACAATGACGCAGAGCGATACAATTCCCGCGCTCGCGTGGAACAGATCGGTAGGCGAGTCGTAATTAAGGTTACCACGATGCTATATTATTATATCACCAATGGTTTCGCTTGTATTTGTTCATTTTTCATTCGTTTATTATATATTTATTTTATTACTTTATGCACAAATTATGTACAACGGCGGAATTAATGCTAATGGCATTGTCTACCAGTCAAACTTTGAGTGGTGCAGAGATAATAATGTGCATGCACAGGGATAGGCAAAAAAAAAAGAAAAAGTGCCTAAAGTATTCATTTATATATAAAAATATAAAAATAATATCAAATATTAAAATACGTTATACGTCATACGTTATTCTTTCAAAGAGTATATTTTGTTTTAACATTATGCGTTTAAAGCTAATGAAGCCATCCTTTGGGCTTTTGCATTATAAATATTAGCAACCTAAAATGTACATTAATTTAGAATGCAAGGTTATAATATAACTCCCTTTAATTTTATTTTTCAATTATTGTAACAACATTTTACTAAAATTGGCTTTGTTCTTGGATGAGAATTGATTACCAGAGAATTTCTTTTGATAATATTATTATAGATAGGTGACAAGTCACGTGAAGTTTTTTATTTCTATAACTTGTCTATTGGTTTTAATTAATTAAACTTTGCATACATCGACCAATCTGCCGACGGTGAAAATTATTAAGATTTGTGTAGTTACTAAACTAGTAAATAAATCTTAGAGATGTGATCATATTTAATTATTACCTTACATCATGTTAAATTACCTTTAAATTTCCTAACATAAGCAATCTCGACCCACATTGGACCAGCGTGGTAGGAAAGCGTGCATCAAGGGAGGCCTATGTCAAGCAGTGGACTAACACAGGTTGATGATGATATGCAATCTACAAATATATAAAAGAACCTAACTATTTTTTATCTTAAAAAAGAGGCGGCAACCCTAGACGTAATCAAATTGCGCCGACAAAAAATGCCGGAATCGGCTACAGGCCACATTAAGCGGACCTCTTGGGGGTATCGGGGAGGGGAGAGGCGAGATCCATTCGCTCTGCATTCGCTGTGGTAGTGTTTTTCGCTTTTTAATTTATAGAATAGGCTCCGGTAAAGGCTTGCCCTCCACTGATCTAACCCTTTTTTGTTTTTGATAACTCTTATTATTTAAATTATTTTACGTTTACATATTTTGTAATCTACAATATTTTATTGAGGTCGTACATGACTAATTAATTTTGACGAGCACAAATATACATACAAATTTAAATACGAGCTATTTCGCGAAACTTCGTCAACATAAACGATCAATTATAATTTATTTGCTAGCTTAGCTACGAAAGGTAGAAAACGGTTTACGTAATTTATCATATTAGTTTTTTAACAACTAAGTAAGTAGGAAGTCATAAAACTTTTTTCTTTGGTAAACTTCGGAGATTTACATTAGGTGGCAGTACTACTCACACATATCGATGAAAGTATTATTAAATTTTCGTACAAAAAAACTTCACACACACACCAAAAAACTATAACTGTATTATTGCAAAGGCAACAACTGAATGATGAAACCTGCATTATTATGCCAAGCAATTATAAAACATTTTACTTAATAAAATCGTGTACCATTAATTAATACAATTAAAATATTCAACCATTACTAAATTAACGAACACAATAAATGGATAAACTTTAATGACGCATCCATAAAGGCCGAATAGTACCATAGATAATACTGTACAGAAATAATTACACGTTTTTTTTTAAAAAACAAAACGAAGAGTTGAGAAAAAAACGAGCATAGATTAAAAAATGGGAATGAGCTTTCAATGACGACTAATGAATGCCGGATTTTTTGTTCTTCTATCTTGTAGCGAAGCTTTAGTAAAACTGGATAGTGTAACAATATCAAGTCAATCAAATATCTTTATTCAATATGGAAACATTACACTTTCTTATTGATTGTCAAATACTACCGTTTCGAAAATGGAAGCCTCTGACCTGGAAGAACCGGCGTAAGAAACTCAGCGGGATTTTTATTCTTTTTCAATAACTTTTACAAATTTTTCCAAAAAATCACATTTTAATAGTTTGGAATAGCCTGGAGCGAACAGTTCATTACCAGGGTGTGTTATCTATCAAGTAGTCATTTCATCAATAATATCCTTTAACACACAAACGTTCCTTAACAACTTTTTTAATTTATCTACAGATAATATATAATTACACACACACACAGATATCGCCGACTCTTCTGCGTAATAAAAAAGGATCATATTACAAAAAATAATTGTTAATTATATTACATTCACTCGACTCAAAACGAATAAATTTCTGGTAATAAAAATGTTTAATGGCAACATCGATAAACTTTTTATGTTAATGTCACGTAAATTGTCACAATAGTTGAAGTGAAAAATATAACATCCCTTAGAGATAAAAAATACAATAAAAGAATGAATGAACAACTTGCGATAAATATTTTTGAATAAAAATTATGGGTAATCTTTAACAGGAGCTGCATAAAATTATCATAAAAAGGAAAGATAAAACTTTACAAATGTTTAATATGCGTATTCTATTTAAGTTTTTTATACACATATATAGGTATTTTAATAAAAAATATCATAATGTCGTATCTAGCAAGCTATATATCCAGCAAGATACAGTGGAGGCACTATAGTGAGGTCAGCACATTTTTTATCGATGAAAGGCATCTCGGTAGGTTTGATATCGGCGTCGATTCTCAAATAATAATATAGATTGCGGTTTCGCCCGTGTGAAGTACCCACGAAACCGTTGCCTAATACCTAATTAAATAAATATAATTTTAGATATCACAACACAAAAGGATATGGAAGACTTATATGTATCACATCATCGGCCTGCGTAAGTCCACGCTGGACATAGGCCTTCCCTAATACACCCCTATCCACACGCTGGTCCAATGCGGGTTGATGCGTGGACCGACTTTTTACATGCCCATCCGACGCATGGATCATCTTACTTTTCAGACAATTGGGTGATCGGCTCCCAAACATCAAACCAACAAGGAAACAACAATGAAAATTTATTAACTCCCTGCAGGATTTCTTATATTTAAAACATACTTGATGTATATTACAAATTTTTCGGCTTTTATTAAATAAATTTTATCTCCTACACTCTTTCCATAGCCTATGATTACAAAAATATATCGAAATATTTTACTCAATACAAACGAAAAATCTGTACAAAGTTTACTCGGCAGGGATAATAAAGAACAAGTAAAGCACGGAGTGGGGATAAAAGTTCCCGTCATCTTAACTTGTTTCTTCATCATACTATTGTGTAGGCTTTCAATACAGCCAGTATCCGACTATACGGTACTTGAATAACAACTTTTACGCATGTGTATGGGATTTGACATACACACCCTAAAGGGCAACCCGTGTTCGAAGGTTATTCGGGCAGTTGTTAAAATATTAAAACCCACTAAATCGTGTATTTTTGCTTTATGCAGTCTTATTTTTAAGATAATTATATGCATGTTTTTAAGATAAAAATTAATTCTAAATAATGTGTATCCTATATAATCATGATCTTTTTTTGCGTGCAAACTCAAATATTAGATACATTTATCACCTTAAAATTTTAGTATGGTCACATTTTTTAAAATAATTATTAAATTGACAAATTATATTTTACAGTTTAATTATTTTTAAAAAATACTATACCGCCTTTGTTCCCTTAAAACTGGAAAACATATATATAAAATTTGCAATGAAAAAGCATTTCTGGTCACAATAAAAAGTAATTAACCTATTTCCAAGATAAGATACCAACACCCACGCCACTCGTTTAATTCATGACAACATAGATTATCTAAAAACACTGACATTTTCCATCGCCTTAATGATATTCTGACATTTTTATTGTCTTTTAATTTGGCCCATCAACGACCATAAACTTGTAGTTTCCCATTATGGCCATTCCGGACGTTTCGCGGTCAATTTATTTATTTTTAATCTGTCCAACAGTTGGCACGGAATCGAATAATTTAAATACGAATTAAAAAATATAGCGCGAGAGTAATTTTTAATATATATAATAAATGTAAAACATACTTTTAACCATCGTATAAAAGCATAAATGATATTAAAGCATTACTGGATAAAACGTTAATTACATATTTATATATTTAATGCATAAAAAAAATATTTCTTTGTAAATACCGTAATGTACCTATTTCGTAATGTATATATTTTCATTTTAATTATCAAACATTAGAAGTTAGATACTTCTCCTATTATTTTCTACTTTGAAAATAATTAAAAACACAATGTGCCTTGCTACATCATTAAAGCCGGCAAAAACAAGCTCTTCTTTCTTACTCGTAAGATTAGTTCAATTATCGGAGCATAAAATACTTTGTGTTACCTTTTCAACGCTCCAAATGTAGTAATCCAAACTAAGTAATATAGTAATAGTAGTTATATTAACTGCAAAAGTAAACCACTGATTCGCCATCAAACATCTGTTCTCGGAATGAGGTTTTTTCAACGGCGTCGGCCTCGCGCGGGCAATTTGCTTTCGGCCCCGAGGTGTGTCAAATTGATTCAGGCCGGCTTCGCGGTGCGGCCGTCTTATATTACGTAAATGATGATTTATTTTTACGCGCCGCCGACCATCGGCCGGTGCGCCTTCAACAGATTAAAAATGTGACCGACGCGATTCGAATGTTGTGATGCAGTTCTACTTTTATAATCGGCCGGTATTTTAAATAATAATGATAAAAATTAATAATATATAATTTTCAATAATAAATAAGATAATTTTATATTTCTGGAGATAAAATATATTATAACTAGCCTTTTTTTCGAATGAAAGGTATTTTAGTTTTTTTTTTATTTTGCTGTAAAGGCACATTTAGTTGTCAGCACCAAATATGGCGAGTAGTAACTCCTAATTTATTCCTTTTACTAGTCACCAAAGACTAAAGGAAAAAAAAAACAACCGATTTTTTATGCTTATAACGTATGTTCCTTTGAAATCATCGGACAACATGAAGGCAAAAATGCTGTAATCGTTTCTTAAGGAAGCGGGTTAAAATTATTTGCCGCTACGTCTAGAATGTGTTAGCTTAGCTTTGTAAATTGAACTTCAAATATTAAAATTTACTATTTAGAACGGGTTTTCTTTTACTGGTCGACTAATTCCCATTTTTGTGTCCAATGTCTGTTCCATAAAAAAACTTCATGAAAACATAAGCGAATAAACAATGTTTTTTTATAAAAATAAAAGTATCAAAGACATGTTCATGAGTACTCGTCATTGTCCGTGTAGTTCCAAATGTTATTAACCTTTTATATAGAATTATATATTTACTAGTTTATGTTTTGTTTGTCATAGGTCACTCAGCCGATCTATTTTTTTTAATGCCTACGCAGGAAGACGAGCAGTCGGGGCCACCTGATGGAAAGTCACCGACGCCCATAGACATTGGCAATACTGATATCACCAACGCGCTGCCTACCGTGAGTATACTACCGTGACATAGTGTGTTAAGTCTCGTTTACCCAGTAAATACGCTGGCTACGGTGCCCTTTAAACCGGAACACAGTAGTGTTTTCACGCTACTGCTTTGCGGTAGAATGAGGCACCGCTGTGGTACCCACGCAGACGGTTCCTGTAAAAAGGGTATCATCGGTGATCTGAATTTAACTCTTCCTACCATTCAATTGTTTGTCCCAACCTTGACATTGGCAGAATCACCGAGTTACACTTGGTGGGGCCATTCTTATTAAAAGAAGAAGAAAAAGCTCTCGGTCTATGTTGTACGACCCATTACTTGGTTATGTTATTTCATGTATTCTTATCTAGATATCAATTAAGACGATGATTTCTATCGCTAAAAATACTTGTTTTAATTCGTAAAAGTCTACTTGGTCATGTAGCGTCGTCTGCATGTAATTTAAGTTTTCCTTACCATGATTCAGAAGCACCATTAAAGAAGTATAAAATGAGATTTCCTAGGAATGTCCCTACCTCGGGCTAGAGCGGTTATTTTGTATGCCGGCACTTAACCGACGCTAAAGGTACGGTGGGCGACTAAAGCTCCTTGGGTGTTCATTAAATCCGTGTATTTTAGTATTAAAGTGCCAGGTTGAGGTCCGACCTGCGTGGATGGCTGTCCATTATGGCGCCTTGAAGGCGTGGCCGTACCTTAATGTAACCCGAACCTAATTCCACCTTCGCCGAGGAAGGGATACGTTTATTATAAACATGCAGAGTACATTGCTGCTTACTTATGATTTGTATATCTAGACGTGTATGACTAGCAGGTAATGCATATCGATATTGAAGAAGAATGGAGTTATGGTTGGTGTTAGTAGCAATTTGTAAGTGCCGGTTATTGCATTAATGATAGGTTCAGTTGTGAATTAAGTCTGTGGCTCCGTAATTTGTTACCATTTCGTTTCCTCATGAACGTCGGGAATATTACTTAAGAGAGGTTAGGTATTGCTGGTTTAAAATGGAATAAAAGATTTTATTGCTACCACTGGATGGATAAAGAGATAGTTGGTAAAATTAACATTGCGCACTTGTTCTCAATACATATTCTATGATAAATATATTTTTTTTATCAGACTTGTACTTGCAATGCATAATCAGCCTGTACAAGATCTCTGCTGGACATAGGCCTGCCCTAATGCATGCCTTCTTTATAACGGGGTTTTTGGTCCGTATCCAACCACGCTGGTCAAATGCGGGTTAGTGGATGGACCGACTTTTGACATGCCCATCCGACGCATGGATCATCTTACTTTTTAGACAATAGGGCGGTCGGCCCAAATTGTCCTATACAACTAGGAAACAACCATGAAAATTTGTTGAGTCCTCGCAAGATTCGACCTCGCAAAATGTAAAAATCATATATGTACATGTACAAACGAGTTCGTCATATGACAACACTGACAAAAAGTTTAAACTCTTAAAATTTTCAAATACAGGAGAAGCGATGAATGTAATTCAAGTCGCGGTATATGGATAATGTAATTGCCAAATCGAATTATCTGCTTAATAAGTAATTGGCTGTTTAATTGAGACCTTTGTCATAACCTCCAGAATAACTGCTGGCGATAAAACTCCATGTTTTAAATTCGCGAGAATTGACAGATAACTATATGTGTATTTCATTTTTTTTTTATATAGTTGAAGCATTTATCGAAGAGAGAAATTGACATTAGTCCTCTCTCCTCTGAAATTTCACTGCCTTTATAGGAAGAACTAGTAATTCTAAGTGGAATACATTAAATTTTTAAAATATATCGCAGTTTATTGACGTTTCTTCTCTTGACATGACGTATAGCCGGTGGAAGATTCAACGCTCATGAGAGCTCAAGGAACTTTGATTAAAAACACATCTAACAAAAATTATTAACTATTAACTTGCAGAAAAGTGGTGAGTACTTAATCATAATCATCAGCCTGTGTAATCCATATAGTAGGTCCACAGCTGGACATAGGCCTCTCCTTTTCTATTATGGGGGTTTTTGGACCGTATTCCCCACACCACACTGGACCAATGCGGGTTGGTAGGTGGACCGACTTTTTACATGTCTATCCGACGCATCGATCATCTTATTTTACAGACCATCGGGTGATCGGCCCAAATTGCTTCACGCCCCTACCGCTAGGCTACGGAGACAATTTATTAATGCAATCTATATTCAATAGTAGCGCCGCTTTGTTGCAGTACTGGACGGATGAACACAAATTAATGGAAATTTATAGCGTTAGTGCTTTTCAAAGGGCGCACAAATCGTGGATTTAACCGCGATAAATCCCAAAAGCGGCCCATTAGAGGCGTACGTTAAGTTGTGGTGCATTAGGCACAGAGATGTCATTGAGCTTGATATCTCCAAGCGCGGGAATTAACTTAGCCTGGTCCATTTACAGAATGCGCTGATACCGGACGCTGAATAGTGCAAGAGCCAGACATTAACATATAATGGATTGTTATTTTATACATTTTCTTTAATTTATTATGAAAAAAAGGTAAATTGTGTCAATAAAGAAAGTTGGACTTGGCATTCCGCCCTTAAATATGCGTTTATATTATTCTTATCTAGCATCTGCCTCCGTAGCCTAGAGGTGAGGGCGTGTGCTTTAGAAACCGGAGTTTGTGGGTTCGAATCCTGTGGGGACTCAACAAATTTTCATTGTTGTTTCCTAGATGGTAAGGGCAATTTGGGCTGATCACCCAATTGTCTGAAAAGTAAGATGATCCATGCGTCGGATGGGTATGTAAAAAGTCGGTCCAGCGCCTTACTCTCTCCGGTATGATCGGTTATCCGTAGAAGTAATAGATGACTTTTCTTACTAGTTATTTGTCCTCTAATATATTAGCAATAGACTATTTACTGGTTGTTTTTTCTAGATTTTGATTAAAAAACATATCTATTAGGCAATAAATATTCTTTACCCATGTAAATAACCGACTATATAATATAAAACTTTAACACAAAATATAAATCTAGTCTTTTTAAATTCTTTAACTTCCTTCCATATCTATTTAAGAATCATGTACGCATAAAAAATAAAAACCTATACGTCTCCTTGCCTACACGGCCCGTACAAAGCGTCCGGCCATAATCGAATTGATTCTTTAATTACTACTTTATCTGCGGCCGCCATTAGCCAGCGTTCGTCCCACGCGCACCTTAATTGCTATCAATTGGAGTTACGGCCCGCCCGAACGAATAAAGCCGACTCTAGATTCATTCTCTGGACGACACACAAATTGCCCAGCAGTGGGAATGGCCGCGACTTCATTAGCCGATGGGCTATGGACTCTTTGATTGCGAGATGTTGCTTCGTTAAGATTTCGACACTAGCTTTCTGTTATGAATTGGCTACTGCCCAATAAATGTTTGATTTCAAACGCGCACGATTGTGTTTAAGGTGTGACTGAACGCTATCATCATCAGCCTGTGATAGTCCACAGCTGGACATAGGTCTCCCCTAAATTACCGCATCCATCAGGGGGTTTAGGACGGTATCCCACCACGCTGGTCCAATGCAGGTTGGTGGGTGGAACAATTTTTTACATGCCCATCCGACGCACGGATTATCTTACCTTTTCAGACCAACTTTACAAACAACAATGAAAATTTGTCGAGTACCCGCAGGATTCGAACCCACGACCTCCGGTTTCTAAGCACACGCCCATTCCACTAGGCTACGGACTCAGTTTCTAGTAGTCTTTATTACTTTATATGTTTCCAGATCAAGTATTCATAGTCTTTGGTAAGCTTCATCGAACTCATAGTTCGCTGGAAGCTACCGTCCCACGAGCCAGGTGACCGACATTTTTTGCTTAAAGTGAAGGCCACACGTACATAAGGTGATATTAACTTGTATTGGCATCGTTTGTTAGAACGATAAGTTAGAAAAAAACTATTAATTACTTTCATTACGACTCTAACGACCAAATATGAACAGTAATACACATTTCTTCACTTCAATTAAATACGTATTTTTAATATGAAGTACATTTCTTCGCTAGTACTGGAATCCGAGTTAACTTTTTATTACTCGAAACAATTTCGACCGCGTATTATTTCCTATGAATGTTTATCTTTTATGTGCTCCGTTCCAGCCGCGTTCCGTTCCGTTCCCATGAGAATTGACCAGTTAACTTTGACACCTTGACCCGTGAATTTACTTGTTAAATGTAGGGGATGTTCCCTTGTACAGGTCTCTTTATCGGTGGTCAACCGTTCACAATTACATCCAATTACGTTATCATTAAGAGATGCTTTAAGAACACCGCAATTTGTCACGCACGCGGGCTCACATTGGAAGCGGACGATTAAGAGAATCGCGCGTTTGCCAGCCGCCCTTTTGATCTATAAAGCGGCACGAAAGAAATGGACGAAATTACTCCGAGAATATAATAAATATATAAATGTTTTATAATACACTAGTTGAAAATATTTTTCACTTGTCCTATTGAATACACTGGGCTTGTGTAGACATTTTTGCCTTTTTTACGCGTTTTTGCGTTAATTAACTAACTTAATAAATTAACTTCGGAATGAATATATCAAAAGTTAACGCTTTAAAACCCGTAAAAAAGTTTATTTTATACGAATAATAATCGCATAAATAAAAGAAACGAAATTCTTACATGCAACCTATGCATCATGGACGTACAAAACAAAACAATTGAACAATTCTATAAAAATTCGGACAGGAAGTCAAAGTTTGTGCTACGCTTAGATAGTGTGCAACTTTATAATTATTTTTATCTTTCTGACGACCTATAAAAAAGTTTCAAGTAAAGAAAGGTGTGAATTCTAACAATTAATTAATTTAAAACACTGATGAAACCTTCATTGAATGCGTTATAGATGGTGGTCAGCCACTACATTTTAATGCAATGTATAACCAGCCCTGTACCAACCCCCTATTTATAAGTTTGTATACACTAATGACACTTTTTGAACATTTTTATTACATATTAGAGATTTGCCTATTAAATTATTTTTGTAAACGACTTTGTGTTTTTGTTTCATTTAAACCTTTCAGCCACTTTTCAAATATTGACATTATAAAGATTACATTCATTTCAGAGACTACCAATAGCCATGATCTGTTAAGAAATGACCAGCTTACGGAGTAAGGCTGGTTGTTATTTGTTTGGCTGCCTGATCTATCGAGGCCTGTCTCGCTCTAAATGCGGTCAGGAGAGTGGCGTGTTACTGGTTAAAGGCAGAAGAAAGGCTGCAACATTGACCTTAAAATCCAAGTTATGTTGAAGTGAGACTTCAAAGTTCCTACTTTACGGTCATCCCTTGTAGTAGGCATCATTCTATCTACTACGACGGAAACATGGCTAGAAACAGATCATCCGTTCTCGCAAAAATATAAATTAGGAAAGATATAACTTATAAGAGGATTTAAACTGTTTTATTGGTATATTGACGTCATCTATCTCCCATGGCTTCACTGAAAATCAGCATCCACGAAGTTTTAGGTACCTTCGTGATTCTATGCTGAGTAGAGACCAATTTGGCGCAATTCAAAACAATTTTTTTATTTATGTATAATTAACTTGACGTGTTAAACTCTTATTACAGTCAATGTTAGTCGCTCTGTGTAAAACAGTTTATATTTCTTTAATGTAAATGACGAGTTGCACAATTTTCGTCAGGTCAAGCTATATGCCTGATTGCTGTCAAACATTTTGGGGTTGTTCTGTCAAATTTTTAGTACAGATTGGTACCCTCAGCCCCTTTTGTAGGTGGAATTTTGTAAAATCCGCTCTTAGCTCTACTCAGCGAAAGGAATATTCCTACCAAATTTCTAGTCGCTACGCCTTATGGTTCCAGAGATATCGCGATGATCCAATATATAGGTGGGAATCTCTTTTATATATATAATATAGATAACACGCTTTGGCGCTAATAAAAAAACAAGGCGCTTACGAACTCTTACCACTCTATATAAGTTTCTCCATTCTTCCAATACACCATCTTATATATCTTCTCACTTTCAACATTTTTGTAAAGTCAGCAAAAATCTTCGTTCGACGCATACGCGTGTGCTCCAATGCCCTATTCACCGTTCTGACCTCGTACATTCCTCTTTTATCGTTCAGCCTGTCCTCCTGTGAAATGCGTTACCACTAGAAATAAATATGGCTAAAAGTAGCATAACTTTTAAGGTAAAGGTAAAAGAGCACTTGCTTAAAAACTTTTTTTTTATGGCATACGCAGGCAGACGAGCAGTCGGGCCACCTGATGGGAAGTGGTCACCGACACCCATAGACATTAGCAATATCCGTGGTATTGCCAACGCGCTCCTACCGTGAGACATAGGGTGTTAAGTCTTGTTTACCCAGTCAAATACGCTGGCTACGGTGCCTTCAAACCGGAACACAGCAGTGTTTTCACACTACTGCTTCGCGGCAGATATAGGCACCGCGGTGGTACCCACCCAGACGGTCTCCTGTAAACAGGGGACCTACCACCGGTTTTTCGACACTTAAATGAAATCATCTGACTTAAATATTTTATTTATATGTTATATATACTATATATAATGTATTATTATATGTTATGAAAAATTTACTTATCTATTTTGAGTACGTATTTATTTTCTTACATTTTTTTTGTTCCTTTTTCCTATTTTTAACTTGTTAATGCATCTTCCCACTATATCTCTGCAACACCCCACGGTTGACTGGCAGAAAATGCCATTGGCACAAAGTCCGCCTCTGTACAGCTTGTGCAAAAAGATTAAATAAATAAAAAAAATACTCAGTCCTAATAAAGAAATATTTCAGCGATTATGTGAAAATGTTTTAAAAATAAACGCCGAAGAATCAACCGCACAAATATCCCACACAGACAATAAAAAGGCTCACAAATATATTACAACATAAAAAAACCTCCAGTGAATTAACACTCAAACTAAACACAATTAAACCGATGCTCACACTTTAGATTCGAACGTGTTACCGTTCACCTCGGGTGGGCACGGCCCGGTGTAAAATTAACCGGTGCGGCGAACATCAAAGGTGCCGCCGCCTTTGATCATGCCGCCTATTGTCTCGCATGTTGTTTTAATACTCTTAATTTCGTGTTGTCATGTTAAAAGTTTATTACGTTGAACGTTGCTGCTAATTCAAACCTTAATACAGTTGGATACAAGTAGAAATGGTTCATTAAGTTATTTAATAACCACCCTTTTGAAGTTTTTGAGTAATTGAGCCATAGAAATCTCTATTGCGATGAAAATAACGCCTAAAACGGCGTGTGCGATGATTATGGGCTTTTTAAAGATGTTTTTAACGAATATCTTAATAGCGGAAGTGTTAAAAGGGATCTAAAAGTGACCGAAACGCAAGAGGGTGCCCCTTTGATATATTCAATACATATGCTTCAACAGCACGTCAGTGTTTGTAAATAGAAACGCTATAGATACTAAAATAACTTACAATGTAACTCCCGAAAGCCTTTTAAGTACTGACAACTTTTCAAATTAAACTTGGTAATTTATCAAACGTAAAAAACCCAAAGTTGGGGATGGATTTTGTTGCCTGAAGAGAAATTCGTATTTAAAATAAAGAACATTAAAAATGTTTATCATACATTAAGCAAACATAATTCCACTTGCTATCTTTTTGATTTTTGTTTTATTTTCATCTAGAAATTTGTAATAAATGGCTTTATTATTATTGTTAACAATCAAAAACCTTAAATAGTGTTACTAAGATAATGGTTCACTGGTGTTGTAATAATTATTAGAGGAGTCAATAAGATTTTATTTGGTTAAGGCTCTTATGAGCTTTTATGTCCATCTTATCTACCACCGGTTAATAAATTAAATAAATAAAAATCCAAATTAAAAAAATAAACTTTTTCGTGTTTACGCGACTACTACACATGATTTAATGAAAGACTTTACGGATTTTTAACGCGTTTAATTTTTTTTACAATTTTCAGACTTTGACAGACGAACAACACTACAGTCGCCCGTGACCATGGATCCTGTAAAGTGCCTGAACCGTCGGGAAAATTGTGAACAAAATTAAACGCGATCGAATCCGTAAAATTTTATTAAATCAGATCAGAAATATTCAAAATAAGCCTATCAATTACAAGGAAAAATAATATTTTATTGGATTTACTAGGAAATTTTAATAATGCAACCGGGCATAACGTGTATGTAATAAATCCGTCGTCTTAAAGTTGTGGTTGTATTTTTTCATTAATTATTTTAATGACATAGCATATTAATGACCCACCAACCCGCATTGGACCAACGTGGTGGGATACGGTCCAAAAACCCCTTAATGGATAGGGGTGTATTAGGGGAGGCCTATGTCCAGCAGTGGACTGTCACAGGCTGATGATGATGATGAATAACATAGCACAAGAAACACCTTTGTGAGTGCCTTTACGAGTTTTAACTACATTTTACCCGCTCTTATTACGTTTTTCGCTAATTATATTATGTACTTTAATTGACAGTTATTTTTTGACAGTAATGTGTGAAACAGCTGACGAACGCAGAAAAGCAAAAGAATGGGTAATATATATATATTTCTATACGTATTAAATTTTTTTAATGTAGTAGTTCATATTTCTCATTGTTCATTTTCATTTTAAGTTGTTGATATTTACGTCAAAGATGTTTTATATCTGTTATTTATTTATAATCTATATTTAGGTTCCACTGAAACCAGCATTCATTGGTGGTAAAAAACTCATGATTGAACGCTGAGTGGAAACCCTTTTGGTCAATTATGTTTAATATTGCTTTACTTTTTATACTTTGTTTCTGTTTTGATTTATTGGACCAAATAAAAATATTTTCATTCTTTCTATATATCTATTAAAGTCCACGGTTTTACGAAGCTTGGGATACAATCTGCCCTATCAATCATCCGTTCTGAATCCAATAGGCGATTTATGGTAAAATAGCTATATAATATTAATATTTGTTCCCTTGGTATATCGTGATTCAAAACAATTTATGTTAGTGGTTACTTTGTAACAATCGTCAGCACTCGACCAGATCGTCCATTTTCCCAACCAGCAAATAATTATTAAACGACCAATCATGAAGTTGACCACTCCTGCATTGAAAGAAATATTTTACGTTGCGTTATGTAATTATATGACTTTAAAGTGCTTAATTATTAAATATTGATTGAATAACAAAGATATTATACATAACGTTTATGTTATATGAACACACTAATAAAGTTTGCATTTTAGAAAACAATAACGCTCATAATAAACGGTTCCCATTTCTGGTAAACAAACTGTAGATTAGTTAAATTGATAATTAAATTAACGTAAAGTTTATTGTGCAACTCAAAATGTCGGACACACTTCGTGGGGATTCAAGATGGCGGTTCATCAACCAATAAAAACGCGCTTTTTTAACTTACATTTGTTTTTAAGTCTAAATACGCTAAACTGTAGGGAAATATTAGTGTTAATTACTATCGCGAAACAGTTGTGTTGTCATTTCCGTAACTCCGCTTTGTAAGGTGCTAAAAATAATTTTATTTCTAAATAAATTAGACTAACCTTGATGTCTTAAAGTGGGTTATAACCTATATTTCGTAACAAAATAAATAAAAAAAATTTGATCAATTATAAATGTAAATTTAGTCAACTTTTATGGTAAATGAAAGTGTGAGAACTAAAACGTTCGCCTACAAACTTAACATGTCTCCACCGGCCGCGGGAAAGGTAGAATACTATAAAATTCTTTTAAAAATCTAATTCAAGTGTTAAACCGTTAATGGTATAAAAAATACTCTGTAATCTAAACGTGTAATAAAAAGTTTAATAACCTTTTGACCTTTAATAACCAACAAGTCGGCAGTGTGTGACCATACATTAAATCACCCAAACCATTACATCAGATTTGATCGACCACAAACTCGCTAAAGAACACTCGATTCCTACCAAGAATGATCCGTGAGGCTATTGAGATTAAAAACATCCAAATTTCAATAGAGAAGATGGTTGGTTCTACCACCTGCTTGGGATCCCATAATTAATAAATTAAAATTTAAACCCAAGCATAATACCACTGCCAGCTATACAGATAAAATCAGTTCATTTTGCATAGGTCGGAGTACAGATTAAAAATAATTATTAAAATTAAGATCTGGAAACCCTGCTTCAGCACTGGCAAGAAGACGCATGACATCTCAGTCTACCCTGTGACCACGGCCGCTGGAAAGTGTTCGAAACGTCGGGACTTTAAAATGTAAAATAAACGCGATAAAATCCGTAAAGTAATTTTATTTAATAACCTTTTTGAACTAGAAAGAAATGTACCTAAAACCCTTTTAACATCATTCCAAGAAACATATTAAAGAGAAAAAACGATATAATAACCTTTTGTTGTTTTTATTGTTTTACTATTTTCACCCTTTCACTGCAATAACATTGCGCAACTTGCACAAACCATTGCTAAATCAAAAGCAAACTTTAATACACACGTATAAAGTACAATTTTAAACAACCCCCGATGAACCCTTTTGAGTAACTTTTACAGACGTTTACACCAAAATGTGTTTTAATGAATAAAGTATAAAGTGTATTTTTGAATGTATGTAAATGGTTCGTAAAAGTTCTTTGGTCGAAGCCGCCAAATGTTTCTTTTAGGGCGTTAAAATTATTTGAGCGTCAGGTACATGTTAAATTTGACAAAGCTCTTAAAACCGATAGTGCTGTAAAATGAGCTCAAATAACGTAACCGTGTTAAAAAGCTACGTTAAATAGTTATACTAATGTTTTTTTTTTTGTTTTTCTTCCATTAAAAGAAATAATGTACCGCCAGTTCGTAAAGCTGAATGTTGCCAAAAATTATCTAATTAAATGCTTCAAATGAACCGGGGGCCAAAAAATTACTATAATACATACCGTTTGCTTTAATTTTCATTAACAAAATAATAGGTTGCTTTCGTAATTATCTGTACAAATCTAAAATATGTTTCCTATTAAAGTGAAAGACCAAACCATGTACAAACGGCTAAACTCACGTGAAATTAGTATTGGCGCCGACTAGTTTCGGACCTATCGGAGGTCCTTTGTCAGGAACAGTAACTTACTGTCACTTCCCGTCGTAGTAAATATATCTCCATAAGAGGATTTTTGGACCGTATTCCACCACGCTGGTCCAATGCGGGTTAGTGGGTGAACCGACTTTTTACTTGCCCATCCGACGCATGTCCTAACCGACTACGGAACAACTTACAAAAGTAGTTGGGTCCCCGCAGGATTCGAACCCACGTCCTCCGGTTTCTAAAGCACAAACCCATTTTATGCAGATAAATGAAATTCACGTTTGCACATTTTAGTTTTATACGCATATCGAATTCAATTACTATGGATTGAAATACCATCAAACAATAGTCTTGCCATAATAAACATTATACTTGCCATAACAAATAACATACCACTAAATATAATATAACTTTAGCATTATTACAATTAAAAACTTGAAAATTTTGGATATTATTCGGTTTTGCTAAGTTCGTGGCAATGTCTTACATGAAGACAGCAGAAATCTTACGTTTTTAGACCTATTTTTAAAAGACTTATAAGACATTATTAAGTACATATTTTCTATTCAAATACCAAGCAGTACATGCAATGGATTCGACTCAAGATATTTGTCTGAGAATAAAGACGACTGCTTCTTACCAATGAGTTGGTGCAGGAATGTTTTGTATTCTCTCAGACGTGATCATATTCCCATTGTGTATGGAAGCCCGCCCATAGGGAATCCGACGACAGGCGGTCACTTGTATTCAAATGCTGGCACCCGAGGGAACTGGGTACGCGCCTGCCATTGTGGAAGGCGCCGTGAATAGGAAAACTATAGAGTGGCATTTGTCACTTTAAAGTTTTACTTTTTCATCGAGGCCCAATTAAATGTGGAAACGACTCGATTTAAACCTAATATTAAACTATAAGAGCGAGAATACGTAAATGGTTATTCTAATTGGTGTACCGTGGCGATAATATCACCTCGCAATGTTCAACCAACAAAATATATTGAATTTTACAAGTTGGGTTATAATAATTACTGTTTATTACATGTATAGTTTCTTTTTAATCTCGAGCGCTTTTAGATATCTTCTACTTTAACTGAAATATTACATTGAAGCAATTTATGAACTTTGGCTTTGCTTTGTCTGGCTGGCGACTATTAGAAGAGATTATTCCGTAATGAGTTAATATTTCCTTTTTCCATTTTTAAATGTGTATAAACGACTCCATAAATTTAACAGTCCAACACCCAGCGGGAGTCTGTGTTCACACTTCACCGTGACAACGCAGCGCCGCCGCCATCTTACAATACAAAATCTCCACCTCATTCACTGACAGTGCGTTGAACAACTATTACGGATCATTTGTTTTTACTTCTTTCATATTAGTATTACTGCCGCAGAGCGGTAGTGTTAGGACACTACTGTGTTCCGATGTGAAGGGCACCGTAGCTATTGTATTTACTGGTAAACGAGACTTAACATCCTATGTCTCGCGGTAGGCAGCGCGTTTGTGGTACCACTGGCATTGCCAATGTCTATGGGCGTCTGTGACCACTTTCCATCTGGTGGCCCGATTGCTCGCCTAAAAAAGCACGTACAATTTAAAGAAATATCGTATGTTTCGTTATCGTAACTTATGTTTCGTATCGATTTACATAGAGTCCTGTGCCGAATCCTAACGGTTTTTGTCAATAAGCTCTGGTAGCACAACATTGGTTAAGATTGTGAATAAAACATCTTTGTCTCGACGTGTATGATCTGACAATTTTACTTTAAATTTAATGTGTATTCCAGTTTTGCATTTTCTCTATACATTTTTTCTTAAGATTGATTGTCAAACAGAAACCAATCTCAACTAAGCAAGAACTTTTTAAGTATTTAATTAATTACGACACTTCTTTCGAACGCTTTTTCATAATTTCAACTTGAATTGGCCTTAAATTGACTAATCTCTAGGACGGCTGGTCTGATTTTGACGGGACTTTTACTGAAATATGGCTGATATAACTCAGAGTAATCTAAGGTATTCATTTGCACAAAAAATATATTAGCACGCGGACGAAGCCACGGGCAGCAGCTAGTCTCGAACATAAATTTAAAACTAAAAAATGCCATTGTACACTCGTTACAATTTGTATTAAAATAATGATTCTCTGAAATATTCTTTATTAATTTTGCACCGATGCAATTCCGAATAAACGCAAATCGAATGATGATTAACTACGTCCGTATTGAGAGGCTGTCCGTCAATTAGCCAACCATTACAGCATAATTGTCGCTCGCTAATTATACACGCACGGACTTAAGAACGGGGATATATCGTTAAGTATTTATAAGCAATAATTGATTCGGTAATGCTGGTCGAGGACCAATCATGATTCTGTTTTATACTTGGATATTCAGGATTAACTTGTCGTTTGTTTAATTTTTTTAATATGGTAAATGCAAGATGTATAATTAGGAGCATTTAGTAATAAGAAACAATTATTGTTCCGTGCTATGCGAGAACAGATGTGAGTCATTATTATCATCATTGTCATAACATGATATGCCCTACATTGGTTCTAAGTAGCGATCGAGAATAAGTGGATATGTCTGCAATAGGTTTTTAAATATGGGTTAAAACACAAAAATTGTTAACATACTACACTGAACAAGGAAAGGTACTGCGGTGCTGATAAGCGAAATTTGAACGAGATTTGACTTAAAGAGTCTACAAGAAAGCAGAACATATTCTATATATAGGTGATGATGATATGATAACATTTTGCTATACTCTATAAAAATATATTTGTTCTCTAACTAACGCGTATCAATCGATTTCAGACTAGAATTTCAAACTAAAACCAAATGTCAAACCTAATGACAGGCTGCCAAAACACTCTCAATAGGGAAGGGATTAGTAACTACTGATGCGCTCTAGAAAGAAAAGTTAACGTTTTTCCCGCGAAACAAAATCGGTTAAACGTTGCCCGTTGACGATGTGCGGTTTCTCAGGCGCGCCGAATTTTCCCCCGGCCGGTTTCCTTTTTGTTGCAGCTGCCGGCGCGTCCGTTACAGTTTTTGTGTCATAGTTTTGTCGACGCCGCGTTCCTTTCAAATTACATGGACGGTGTAGGGCGGCCATCTTATCATTCAGTTCGAGGAGAAATTATTAATTATAACTGAAATAATTATGATTGACTGCCTGTAGCAGTGGTATAGGCATGTGGCTTAGAAACCGGAGGTCGGGTTGAATCTGCGGGACGAACAAATTTTCATTGTTGTTTCCTAGTCGAGTTAGGCCAGGGGCCGATCACCCAATTGTCTGAAAGTAAGATGATCCATGCGTCGGATGGGCATGTAAGTCGTCCACCCACCAACCCGCATTGGACCAGCGTGTGGGATACGGTCCAAAACCTCTGATGGATAGGGATTAGGGGAGGCCTATGTCCAGCAGTGGACTATTACAGGTGATGATGGATTGACTGCCTCCGCAGCGGTAAGGGCGTGTGCTTTAGAAACCGGAGGTCGTGGGTTTGAATTGTGACGGGGACTTAACAAATTTTCTTTGTTGTTTCCTAGTTGGTAAGGGCAATTTGGGCCGATCACCCAATTGTCTAAAAATAAGATGATCCATCCTTCGGATGGGCATGTAAAAAGTTGGTCCAACCACCAAACCGCATCGGACCAGCGTGGTATATATGGTCCAAAACCCCAAATGGATAAGTGTGTATATTTAAAATTTAATATGGATCTAGAGTTTAGATAATACATTTTAAAGTTTTCCTTTATGATACAATACCAAACATTATAAATTAGCTATGACACAAACAATATAAAAGTGAAATTTAACAAAAAATGTAAATTCCAACTATGTTTTTTTTAAACATTTTTCATTGCCCCTCAGCTACCGATGACAGAATGTGTTTAGAAGTCGGACGGATATTTGTGAGATGAGTGCGTTTACCTTAACTCAATCCAACTTTCAAGTCGCATATATGACGAGAGGTTATCATCATCTAAACAAGGGACTGTAAACCGAAAAAACTATAAAATTATAACGAAAAAACAGGACGAAACAAACTCATCGCAAAACGACCAAGCATTGCTCATCTAGAAATGTTAATTCAAAAATATACAGTCAGAAACGTCAGTCCTGTTCGTCCGTTAGTGTTGCCACCGTAGCTTATACCGTGTAAGTTTTTGCACGCTCTCGGCAAATTCACTTAATTGTGTCTACGACCCTGGGGCTCGCGGTAATTGTGGCCGAGGGCCCTGATAGCCTTCCTTGCCCATGGCAGGAGGCTAGTGTCCTTCGAGCTGCCTTCGCATGCGCCCGCAAGAAAGGGACTGGCAGCTTTCCGAAGAAACGGCGAATGGCGGGGAAATGGACGATCTTTCTTCTTCATTGCTTAATTGTGGCACTTACCGAGTTGATTTATTTGTAACTGTAAAACATATAGATGCGTGTTTATTACGATGAAAGCGACACGATCAAAATTGCTTATTGCTTGATGATTATTATGATGTGATAATGATGATTCCTGAGTGACCAATAATATTAGAATCAACTAAAATAATGTTCGATTAAATCTAAATAAAATCTGGCAAAATTAAATTTCGATTATAAATTCACGTTTTTCGAATTTAACGTGCCGGTTGCTGGTATTTTTTGTTACCAGCGTTCGGCTGTGATAAACCTCGGGACAAAAAATATGCAAGCAACGCGATGAATGCGCAAAATGTCTATTTATTCACAAAATTAACATAAGACATGATTCAATTCAGATTATTTAAATATTTTATAAACATAACTAAAATTACCTTTGGACACAACCGCTTAATTTTTTTTGAAATGTCTTTCGTCCCAACTGCCAAACTAAAAACAAACCAATATTTAAACAACCCTGTAAACAAAATAGAAACGTTAAAGTTAAACCTTCTCTACGCGTAAAATTAAAAGATTGATTGCAAGAAATAAAAAAATAAAAACAGACAATATCAATTATGATCTGTGCAACCGGTTTTAGCCGCGAATCTTATGACAGTTGTGACACAAGTCGCCCCCGTACGGCCGCCGCTGAGTTATGGCATGACAGATTGTTATTCAACGGGCGCTTCGTTCTGTGCACGAGGCCATTTGCATTTGCCGCCAATCGTACCCGCGCGCGCTCTATATGACGTTTTAATTACGCTTGCTGGCCGCGCGCGGGGGGCATGGTGCAATTATAATAAAATCATTTTAGTGGTACTCATTATTTTATTGTGGAAGAGAAACGATTAATGGAGAATATGGCGAAGTAATGGTTAATATTCTGATCCTTCTCGACTGGTGGTGTTTATCGGATGTGAAAATTATTTATTTTTTATTGAAGACTTTTCTTGTTAAGACACTGTTTTATGTAATAGTGTTTACTTAAAAATTGCGGCTTACAAAAAATGTGTAAATAAATTAGGACTATAACACGACACGTGTAATAAAAACACGTAATAAATAATTTTATATATAGGTACGTCCACTATTTTTCTAGTAGTGGGAATCGTACAAACATGTCAGTTCAAATGTCAAATTTGCTAGCGTCACCAATCGCATCATCAAATTAAAAACTTTTATTTATAACCATCCTCTTCAAATATGGAACAAGTCTTGAGTGATCGTCTTCCTTGCACCACACACCAAAGCCCGAAGTCCACGCATGCGTCTTTAATTAGGCATTCCTCTCTCGTCCGCACTGCGTACGCGCAACGTGCAGGCGGCTCCTTTGACTCCGCCAGCCCGTCCCGCTCGCACAATGCGCCTATTCATACCCGAAACCACCAACCGCCTTGACCCCCCAGGCCCTATGACACATGAAACGAACTCCCTTACACACACGGGCCAAGTTAGCCTGGTCACTATGGGTGACGGTCAAATAATCTACGCAACCCATTTTGAAATCAAACGCAACGGCACAAAGATCAAATTTGTGTAACGTTATCATGCTTAAAGGTGTTATTGGAGTGATATAATGAAGGGGCCTAATTGTGTATTCTACTTGGGACGCCGGAGCGTAAGATAAAAGAGCCAGCGATAATGGACGGTATCTCGCTCGCACATCTTTCGGGTTTAAAAGGGGTATCGTGTATAAATTTTCTCAAAAGCACTAAGTGCTTAGAAACATGATAGGAGATAATTTCGCAAAATGTCACAAACATGAAACGACACCGGCCTCTATTTATAGTTTCCGCCGTTTATTCCACCGTCAATAAAGTTGTAAAGATATGATATCGATATGAAAGAACTGTGCTCTGATGTTACGATATTTTTTATCGATAACAACGCAACAGTTACAATTTTTATTTGTCATCGTATCGAAAGCATGGCGTACTTTAACTTGAATCTCACCCATTATATCATTTGAGCAAAGTTTTCTCAAAAAACCGTCGAACAAAACACTTTTATGGCTGTAATTTCGTGAAATTAAGTTCATCCCCGCGGGAACATACATTTGATTTTACACGCATTATTGCCTCATCCGTCCTCTTCTCTCACAAGAGCAACAGACAACCGAGAGGCTACAAAATTGCTCTGGCTGATTGCAGTGAGCCGTGCACGAATTAGGCCCTTTCCGCCTTTTTTTTTCTTCTTCATTATAATGCCCTGTTCATGCGTTCAAACCTTTTATCGAAACATATGCATGTTTCTGAACGCGCCGGCCGGACGACCGGTTTCGTTCTTCAGCCTTTGAATCGCCGCGCCGCGTTCGTAATTCCAAATTCGAATCAGCAGTCCGCTCCGAGCTTTGCTAGTGTGCGCACGCACCGTAAGGATTCAGTCAAAAGTTTGTTATGGTTACGATCCAAGTTATGTGTTTACGTGTGGCAACTTTATAACTAAATATGACCTAAAATAAGTGTTGAGATTAATATTAACTGTGATATATTTCACGATGGCCCGGATTTTTAGTGCGGTTCTGCTTTGCGCTTGTTTAGCTGCAGCGGACCAAGAAGATATTGAAGGTGGAAAATGCGAGAGAATAAAACTTTCACAGTGCCAAGACTTAGGTTACAATTGGACAGCAATGCCAAACCTCATGGGCCACCAAACCCAGAAGGAAGCTGAAGAAGCGGTAAGATGAATATACTTATATTTTTTATTTTAACGATCAAGCAATTAAATAATTATCTTTTGTGTCCGTTCTTCATGTCTTTTAATGAAATTAGAAAATTTAAAGGCCTTCCTAATTTCAGTGTAATGTATAATTTAGTATGAGAATAGTAATTAATTAAATAATGTGACAATTACGCTATAGGTAAGTTGATAGGTTTAGTAAAAAGTCACTGACGGGAACTTGGACGTCAATTATATTCTTTTTACATTCATTTTAATTATTAATAATGATTTTTCTTACTTAAAATTACATTCAACTAATAAAAATCGAATCCATTTACAAGTACTTGTCAAACATAAAGATGTTTTTTTATTTATTTTGCTATCTATGCAATTCGGTTATAGGTGGCAGTAGTAAAACCTTAATAATAACTCTTTTTAATTAAAATCATAAATAACACCACCCAAAGGTAGATAACTTAGGGGCGGCTAATTTAATTTAAAAAAGGTTTTATGGCATGTAAATCTGATATCTGTTACGTGGGGTTGCGATGAATGAATTTTGACTTATGTTACTTGAATGTTTCTTCACCCCAAATATCTTTGTTGTTAATTTTTTATCTATGCGATTATCTAAAACGTCGACAGCCTTTACAAATTAGTTTTTTTTAACGTTTGCTTTTAAACTTTTGTTGCGTAAATTCGGTCTACGAATAATAATGAATAATTTATAAAAGAAATATGAATTTACTTGATCGTTATTCGTAATATTGATATTTTTTCTAGTTTTCAGATTATTTTAATTCATAATTGCTCCGTCTATTTTTTTTTAATTTACCAGCTGACTATGACATTATTATGCTGCTAAGAATCGTTTTAACCGATTGTACAGAAACAACTTCCTAGAAACGGATGTGGCAGAATGGCAACTATGTAATAATAACTCTTTGACGTTTGTGCAACAATTGTTCTTAATTAAGGCGTCGTTTGTGTTCGTGAGTTGCAATAGGAAATAATTATTAATAATTAGCCGTCGGCGTTTCAAAGCCGCTGGCGAATCTAGAGGCCACTAAGGGGTTCGTAGGCGGTCGCCGGACGGGTTGTCTCTTATCGCACATGAAAGGTGCCGCGATCCGACACCGGCCGCTCTATGCCTCATTGTCGATGGCCGGTTTTCGCGCGTGTCAAGTGTCTCGCCATTAAAGTTTAATGTTGACAGGTCTACGTGCGTTCCATTTTTGAATTTAAATTAACGAGTTTTTTTGTTTTTTATTCGGCTACATGTTAGATTGTCATTATTTCTTACTAGATTTTTAATTGAATGTGTTTTATGTTTTAACAATTTCTTTTACTTTTTATTATATTTTAGATAAGTTAAGTTTTTTATTGAATTTCTTACGGCTCAAGTTTAGGCTTTACAACTTATTTGTTTCTGCAAGTCAGAGATTTAGCTATCGATGTTTCGTAAACTGCCTTATAAATACTGTACGTCCTGGAATAAATACGATACGAGAAATATTTTTGGAGCTCAATATGAAAATATTGCTACCCGATAAATATTCTTTATGATAATCATAAAAATAGCAATTGACATGGATCTTATCTTGAAGGCAGTTAGGATGCAATAAACGCGGCCTTATTAGGATATAAGATAATTATTGACACAGATGTTTCATAATTTTTATTAAGAACAAAGCACTAGTATTTTTGTTTACTACCGCAAGAGGTTTTATCTAGTTTTTTCCAAACTAAACGTGGCGGGCAGTCTTTTAAAAACCCGAGAAAAAACTAATTTATTTTATGTGCTTAAAATATATAAATTTACAAGTATTTTTTCATGGTTTAGCATAAAGCATTACAAAGTTATACAAAAGATTTGTTAATAAACTCTTTAAAACACGTTTTGAATTACAATTTGTCATACTTTCTGATTGTGGGACATATTAACATTTATTTTAACACAATTTCACCAGTCTGTCCCATATCGATAGACTTTGCAAACGGTCTAACATATCGGAAAAAAAATTAGGTATAAATAAATCTCTTATTACGGGATACGGTCCAAAAACCCTTAATGGAGAAGGCATTAGGGCAGGCCTGTGTGTTAGTGGACTAACACAAAATGATGATGATCATGATGAAATCTCTTTTGGCAATATCCTCACCGTTATCCGTGACATTCAGTGACGTGACACTGAATGTCACGGATAAAGTAACGAGATGTTCATTCGAGTAAAAGAACGAAATGGCCCCGATCCAGTGTCTAATTCGTAGCTATCTCGTGTGCCCGTATCTCTTTGCCGATGCCGCCGATAGTCCGGCATTAGCAGATACCGATCGCCACTTTACACCGTGATAGCGGCCGCGATACCGCGTACAAATAAAAATAAACGGCCGTTGCGTTATTGCCTTATAAAGATACCGCTATCGTTTGTATTGATACGGGCGCCGGTAGTGGCCATTGTTGACTTAATGCCCCCGCCGTTCGTGCGTGGAATTCGCGCGTTCCGTTTTTGGCGCGCTCTTGTTTTTTTTCTTTAATTTGAACGCAACTGAATCTGCTTTCAGCCTGATTTATTATTTTAATTAATATTGTTATAAAATTATGTATAGTCGAGATGTAAGTCGTCATGATTTAATAATAATTTAGCAATATTTTAAAACAATATAAACACGATAGTATTCATGGAATAGTTAATCTGATTAATAAATTAAAAATTTTAACTCTCTTTTAAGGATAATAAATTCAAAATATATTCACGTTTATGAGAAACATCTCTCAATTAGTGTATCTGTCGTAACCATCTTGCATCCTAACTGCCATCAGTGGTTCGTTTCTTATCGCGTTTTCGGCGCCGAATCTGGATGTCACGCTGTGTCGTCAAGCATTTTCCCGCGCTGGTAGATTTTAAAATTGGAACAACACATTTTTCTTATTCGCTGGTAAGTTGCCAGCATTACATATGATATGGGAACAATATAATGAGTTTCATTAAAATTTATAGTTGACATTTGACTATTAACTTCAGTTTAGATTTTATTTTGGATCGTGAAGCGGATGACACGGTCGTTTATCTCGGACTTTGTTTTCGTGAAGAATGAGTGTTTTCGATGAATTACGTAATGCAGAACAAATGTTTTTTGTCATTTAATTCGTATTGAGTTATTAATTTTGACTATACTCTTACGATGAAAAGCTGTCTAAATATATAGCCGACACAAAAAATAAAGATCAGTCGGCATAGGCATGGCTCAATTCAGTCGTGACATTTCATAAGGCCGATACCATCACTACATTGCTCCATAAATAAATTAAACCATCAAATTAGACCTTTTTTCCATAGCTTGTCCTAATTTCTATAACTTGTATAACATTAAGTATGTTCAAACTCGAATTATAAGTTCGCGAACCATTTCTATCCGTCGATCTCTGAACAGTGGTACGGACTAAGCTAGCATCAGATTCTGATGCCATCGCGGTCGTTAACCTCGTACGCAATACGAAGCATTCGAGAGAGTACTAATGTACTTTTTTCGTAACAAGGCCAAATTATTATACTTTTAAATATTATGTTAACAGATGATAGTTCATGGATCTTATGTATATATCTTATATCTTATTATTTCGTTATATTAGTAAAATCTTTCATTAAATCATATGTACTATCGCGTAAACACAAGAAAGTATTATGCTCGTATTAAGTTTAGGTTAAAATGTGATATATACCTCGGCAACCATTTAAATTAAATATAATTAGTATATATATAATAAATAGCAGTCCAGGCAGGTGGATCCATATTCCATTATAAATTATTTACATTATTACTTATTGCATTATTATACTAATGAATCAATCGAATGTTGTTCCTAAATTTAAGATAATTGCTTTATTTAATAACATAAAATTTTAGGGTTATCAGCTGACGATCCTATCTGTTGAGTGGTACAAACTTATTGCATTAAATTCAATCAGAATTTTAAGAAATACTTAATGATATTTAACATTGACTTGACACATAGTGTTCATTTCCATTAAACTCAAAATAAAAATTTAAAAGAAAGCAAATGAAAAGTTTTTCCTTAAATTTTTGGCTTTAGGCCAGAAAACTCGGTCGATATGATGAACAATAAAATTTTACGTACACGCCAGAGATCATGTCGATCATATTGTTAATGAAAAGAAGAAAAATTCTTGTCTTTAATTAACAGATAAAAATGACTGGCTGAGATAGCACACTATTGGTAACAGTTGACGAACGCAACATAAATCTAGGCACGATCATCATCAGCCCGCGATAGTCCACTGCTGGACAAAGGCCTCCCCTAATACACCCCTATAGAAAAAAGTTTATTAATAATAGATATGATTAGTTTTTCTTAAATTTATTTTTAAAGATAACCAAATAGGCCTGCTGAGTTTCTTTCGCCGGTTCTTGTCAGGTCGGAGGCGTCTTATTCCGAAGCGGTGGTAGCGTCCTTGACAATCAATAAGCGAGTGTTACACTTCTATATTGAATAAAGATATTTGAATTTGATGTCAAACACTAAGTGACAGTAGAACAACAACACTTTACGTACAACGCCGCTGCATTTCTATGTGTTACTTACTTCACACTTATTCCAAGTCTATATTGTTTCAACTGTGTATTAAAATGTCAGACAGGATTTGGTAACAATAGAATAAGGCAACACATATAAAGAAGTATAATTATTCCGAAATCGTTACAAAGAAATAAACACACGAAAATGGACGCCGCGTCAGCTGATTCAAAGATGGCGCCCGTAGCGCGTTACATCTGCCGGCATTATTAAGAAATCGTTCCAGTCGTTCGGTGAAACGGCACCCTATCATTAGAACAGGTATGCGAGGATAATGGATCAACACAAAAACCACTCGATTCTCATATGAAAGAAAAGTTTTTAACACCCCCGAATCCCTTTAATGACGCCTACGCGCCGATGGTGTAACAGATAAAAAATAACAAAAAAAAACATAAATGATCATTGCAGTGCCGTGCAGTTCATATTCTTTTATTACTCAACGAAGTTGCTTATCTATTTTATAGGTAACTGATACTTATGTTACATTTCTAAAAATAAATCCGTTAGAAAATCTTATTAATAATATGATGCCATTACCAGACAAATAATTGCATTTTAAACTTAAATTATAGAAAACTAGAAACCCCCCAACCCACTTGTGGATGGAATTTCGTAAAATCCGTTCTTAGCTGACCTCTACTCGACGATAGGAATATTCCTAGTAAATTTCAAGTCGCTATGCCTTATGGTTCCAGGGATATCGCGATGAGTCAATATATAGGTGGAAATCCCTTTTATATATAGATAGATATATAGATTATAGAATTACATTGATCATTGTTCCCTAGTTTGAGTTGTTTGAGGTTATGTTTACGTATAATACTTTAATAGTCGCTGTTAATACTGAACCCGAACTCTTCTTTCGCAATTAGCTCTAATTGCGTTAATAATCGTTGCACAATACGCTAAAAGGTAACCAACGCATCTGTCTAAATCCTCAATACTGGGTCCGTTTCAAAAGTAGTGTTCATATCCTCCGGTGTTAAAAAAGGCAAAAGCGACCGCTACAAATTGCCCCACCTAATTGCCGCAGGTAGGAAGCCGCACAAAGCGAACCTGGGCCTTTTTTACGGCCCAAAAAAAGTGCTAAGATGTTCCTTTTTCGAAAATATGAACTCGACTCGTTTCCCGCCATTTGTTGTTATTTTGGAAGTCGTGTTACCATCTATGTTCGAATTATCACTTATAGTTTGGATGAATATTTGTTACGTTGCTATTTAAATATCTTATTTAAAATAGTTTGTTTTTGAATTATGTCTTACAAAAAATTAATAGCCTCCGGCGGACAATATATCCAACCACGACTAAACCGATTAAAAGATTCGCTGTTAATTGTAAATTTATTACTTTTGTTTCATCCAGATGATAAATTGAAATGGTTTTAAATATTAAAACGTGTTTTGTCGTTTCTGACATAAGGTCTAGGTTTTAGTGTGATTTTGCGCTCCTTATCACCTTCCGTGCACGTGTCCTTTAAACAGTGACATAGATACGTTCCTGTTTGAAGGACATAAAATTATAACGAATAATAAATAGACCACACTTTTTGTGGTCGCTTTTCATCAAGTTACGGTGTTGTACTCGCAAAAGAAAAACCTCCTTTCCGTAAAACTGCCAAGAAGAATCGGCAAAAGAAACTGTGTGTGACATTTTGCCATTGTCATCGTTTACAATAAAATTTAAACGATAAATGAACAATAATTACAAGCATTAAATTATCATATTATTGAATAAAGCATGGAGCGAGCATTCCGTTACGAGATTTTTTTTGATTTAACTTATCCGAAGATTAGTGATGTTAAAAGGCTGACATCGATTTTAATCGGTCCACAGATTATCGCGTTGTAATCTGCATCGCAATAATATAGACGTTTGTGGCGGCGAGATCAAAGGCGGCTGATGCGATGCGCGCTCTCCTCGATTTTATTGAGTGCGTTAACCCGTATGGATAGTGATGTTTCGATTCGATCGATATATGTATATAAAAATAGTATAATAGTATAAGTTTTATATATATCGTTTTTTTAGTTATTGCAAATTACTATGCAATTTTAAATAATGCACGTTTTAAATATAATTGTTTGTTAATTTAAATTTATGTACATCGTGGTGCGTGCGGTATAAATTTTCAAGAAATATTAATTGATTGGTTTTACGAATTTTTAATAACATCGGTTTTCGCTTGATTATGTGTAATACTTCGTAAGTATTTATAAAACATTCATTGAACTCTTGAAGCGATATTTTTGTAATTTATTGATTCAAACATAAAATATTACCATTACAAGTACCAATAACAATCTAAACGATTTTTTATTCTTACTTTGGAGATAAATTATTATATTGTCACCATTACTTCCGAATTATCAAATCCCTCTATAATTTGATATATCCCGATTCTATCGATAAATAACAGGCACATCACCATCGGATTGGTTTTGCCGAACGATTGCACACAGCCAGTTTCGTACTGTCAGGGCGGCATTTTATCGACGCCGCAAAAAATATGACTTGGCCTCATTCGTTTTTGTTTTCTTAATTAAATAAGGCCTCTGCAAAGGGCAGGGTTGTATAAAATTTTACAAAATAGCTCGCAACGTTAATTTTTAATTAAGATTCGAACGTATTTAACTTTGCGTTCGTGAAAAGAAAAGCAATATTTTAACCTTTTTCGTACTAATTAACGATTGTTAATGTTAGTATTAACTTAGAGAAATACTATTATGTATATTATTTGTAATATCACACAGCTTATTCTATTGAGTCTATTGTTAGACTGCTTATAGGATAAACAAATTATTATTAACTGGAGAAATAAGATGAATAAATAAAGAATCTCCCGTTTCTTTTAATCGTGTCGTTTTAATGATGTTTTGCTTTACGAAGAATTATTATTATTTATTTAGAACTATCAACCACCTCCGTGGTCTGATATTGGCCCTCGTTTATAAATCGGAGAATTTTTAATAATTTGAACACGCTATGTAAATTTCCTAGCCAAATTAGATGCGAATACGTAAAAAGTTCTGATAGGCATAAACGCTAAAGTATACAAATTTCCACTCGAAAAGAGGTTTATATATATACCTATTATTATATAACTATTATTAATTTCCATATAATATTTAACCCGCAAAAAATTGCTTGCTCATTTGTTACAAAATCTTAAATGACGATTGTAATTAAAGCTTAATTTACATACGATACGAATCTTGCTTAAGTTTTATATTTAGCATTCATGCTAATACCCGTTTATACTGTAGCAAAACAAAAAGTTTCAAAACCTTAATGTCCACCGCCTCCGTATAAAAATCCCCCAGCGTCGTATAATTGTATTAGTCATGAACTCGTCGTCATTATTGATACTGACGTTGATTATTCGACGACAGCCGCTTAATGACTTCGAACGACGAAGAAATGACATAATTAAGTAAGTCGCCTAATGACTTGGAACGACTAAGAAATGACTCGAGTAAGTGATCGTGTGAATCTTAAAGCGGATTATTCGAGAGGCGAAAAAAACTTGTAAACCTAACAAAGATGTCGTTTGATGAGAAAATGTTTGTTTGCTATCGTTTGGTTTATTTATTTGACATTACGGATTGTAGTTTGTAATGTACAAGGACATTTTATGTTCTCGTTTTTGTTTCTTTGATGTTATTTACATGGTGTGAACGAGTTTTAGGCATTACATAGAGATGTTTTAAAGATTATTATTATCAATAGTTGCTGTAAATTATTTATTAAAATTTAAGCATAATATTACATTTTAAATTGGTTACATTATCAATGAGAAGATGTGTATAAGTGCATTATACACGTCTTTGCTTGCTTCTTTATTTATGTTAAATTCACAATTATTCTAATATAATTAATCTTTAATTATAACACTACTAAAACTTAATCGTAATAAATAATTTTTGGTATTTTAATATTTATCAAATATTTTACTCTGACATTAAACTGAATATAGAAAATAAAACACTAAAATTAAAAACATACAAATTATGATATCCTACGTCAGAATAAATACATAAACTTTATGGACAAATTTTACATTGATTTATCGTAAACTGCTCATCCCACATGTCAACACCGACCCGCGACTCGTCAATTTTGGCTCAGCAGTAGGTCCTTTGCCATTTGCAACCAGTCAGGGTTGCCAGTTGAATAAATGATTTTGTATATTGTTATACAACTAACCCACATGGGACCAGCGTGGTGGGATACGGACCCAAAACCCCCTAATGGAGAAGGCGTGCATTAGGGTAGGCCTATGACCAGCAGTTGACTAACACAGGCTGATGATGACGGTATATTATTAAAATCATATAACCCACTGGAAATTTGTACTGTTTTAACATGAAAAGGTGTGATTTCATTCCTTATACTATATTCTGGTTTTGAATTTAACATGTAATGTTTTTATAGAAAAAAATTAAAGAGAGGGCCTAGTTATTTTAACTATATAAAAAGATATACACGTACAGATTTCAATGATTTTACTGTATTGATAATATTCTTAGTATCGTGTCGTAAAAATATATATAACGTTTAGTGCTTTGAAAGTATTATTTATGGAGGCAACCCTAACTTCATGAATATTAAACCTTTTTGCGGTGGCATAAACCTTTTAGATATAAAGTAAGCTTTGAAGCAAATTGGATGCGACAGCGAAAGATAATCGTGGGATCTCAGTGGGTGCGTTAAACAGAATTTGCCAAGTCGACAAGAACCGAAGTGAATGAATAAAGAAATATTCAGTTTCAATTCCGATAAGGCCTCGGATTTGTACAGTATGGCGACGTTTGTCGAATTTTGATTCGATCAAGTCTTTTACAACTTCAAAGTTTACATACTGTTGTTTATTAATATTTATGTTATCTACTCGCTAGGGACAATAATGACAATAGTGACTGCATTAGTAATGCTGATACATTGTGGTGCCATTTAAGGTCCAGTCCAGTCAGTTTAGGTCCCATTTAACAGGGGGCCGTCAAGGGTGGTACCATCGCGATGCCTGCTTCTGCCGCCAATCAGTAGCGTGAAAACACTACTGTATTCCGGTTTGAAGGACACTGTAGAGCCGGCTACAGTGTCCTTCCTTATTTACTGGGTAAACGAGACAACATCTATGTCTCATGGTAGGTAGCGCGTCGATATTACCATTGGTATTGCCAACGTATATGGGCGTAGGTGACCACTTTCCATACGGTAGTCCAACTGCTCAAACATATATGATAAACATGAGATTATCTACTAAATAAATATGTTTTAATGTTGTAGAATTCAATAATATACAAACGGTTTTTTATATTCACTTGTAATATTTGCAATACGCGATCTTTTACATGAGACACTATCAATGCATTAAATTTTGTATTTGTACATTGTGACAAAACAAAATGGAAGTGAGCTGCGGAATGCGGTGTGCAAGCCCCGTTTCATTATCAAATGACTTGTTCCTGGGAACGACGACTTTATCGTATTTGGTATCTATTTTAATATTATAATAGTCACTTACTTAGGTATTATTGTTACTCAAAGACATAATTATTTCTTTTATTTACGCGATTATACATATCAAATCCACTTATTTACGGATTTTTCGCGTTACTTAAAAATATATTTATAAGTAACGCGAAATATACGGATATACGGGCAGACTAAGTTATTATATGTAATATATATCCGTGATCATGGATGCTGAAAAGAATCCGAAACGTCGGGAATAAATATATTTTTAAGTAACGCGAAAAATCCGTAAATAAGTGGATTTGATAGTCAAAGACATTATTTTTACATTAAAATTCTAGAAATTATACTACGATATACTTTGGTATAAAATCAAGATTTCACTCCATTGATTTTGCCGACAATCCCCGACTCTATTCTATTCTAGTCAATAGTCTATTTGTTTGTATAAAGGTATTTGTAAACAATATTTTATTGAAATGCTTAACTGTAATTAATAATATTGCATTCTATTAGGACTGTGTGCAGGAATAAAATGATTAAATTTCTTCTATACATAAGCCAAAGTGATTCGTGGCAACGAAGCATTCTAGCTCGGATATCGAGCGCAGAGCGACATTCCGACTAAGAACAACACCACTACATACACTGCTTTGTTTGCTATTACCTAAAGTGGAGCGAAATAAACTTTGAAAGTCTTTAAAGGCTTTGTCTATGTAACTTAAAGTTCCATGTTAAATTATTTAACCGTCTGACACTTTGTTATTGTATATTGAAACGACACGTCAACGGCAAACAAGGGTGTGCAACTCAAAGTGTTTTAGTGTTAAAGTCGTAAAGTTGCGCAAACGCATTGGCACAGTGTTGGTTTTGTTGGCACTAGTATTAGCTTCAAGGAATTCTCACTTTCACCGACTATTTACTTTCACGACTTTAGATGGATTGGTACTAAAATATTGGTTAGCTTTTGCTTTGTAAATAGATATAAAATAGTGGTTATTGACTACTCGGTTGTGCTAATGTTACTATTACGAAACTTTAATATATGCTAGGTAATAAAGGAGAATTGTTCTTTTATAGTATTGCTTGGATGTAGATTAAATAATCATCATCATTAGCCTGTGTTAGTCCACTGCTGGAAGTCCACACTGGTAGTCCTCCCCTAATGCACGCCGTCTTTATTAGGGAGGGTTTGGACCGTATCCCACCACATGGTCTACCGGGTTAATGGATGGACCGACTTTTACATGCCCATCCGACGCATGGATCAGATTTCAGACAATTGTGTGATCGGTCCAAGTTATCCTAACCAAACAAAACAACGATAATACAAAGTTGTTTCCCGCGGTATTCGAACCCACGACATCCGGTTTATAAAGAAAGGGTCCGCTAGACCGCGGAGGCAGGATTAAATACTATTCCAAGGCTTATTAGTTTTTACTATTTACGTTAAATATTTATATAAAGTAAAATGGAAAATATGTTGGCACAAAATCTTCGTTTAAGTGAGTTATTAAATACTTGGTGATCGAAGTAAGTCTTAACTTAAACTGCTACTATAACTGTTTCATAAGAGAAATAGTCTAAAAGCGCATTAAGTTAACTAATAAAACAATTTTTTTTATTAAAAGAATAATTGAAAGGAGACGAACGCATTGTAATGTTAGAAAAAGAGTATCTTTTAAAAATGCATTTGCTCCAAATACACGTTATCTGTCTTGAGATAACAACGGGATTTCATTCTGTTGTTTTTTTTTTAAATGTCTACGACGCGAAGACCATGCTGCCACGTCCGATATAAGAGTGACGCAACAGCTGTTTTTAATTTATTGTCTGTGAGCGTTAGTTTTAATAGTTCACTGGCCTAAAGGCGGGCTTTTGTTGGAGTCAGTTATGAAAAACGAAAGTTGTTTTTATTTAATTTATTACGCACAGTTGTTGGTTATAGTTGTTGTAATAAATATTACTATATGCCGTATACGTTATGACAACAGACGTAGAAACAACATTTTTCTTCTCTAAATGTAAATAAATAGATAGCATTAAATGCGTAGAGCGTATATTACAAAAATGGCTGTAATAAATTTGAAGCATGGCAACACTTACTTTTTATTTATTTTTTACACAATGTAATGTAAACAATGGCCCACAAAACCAATTTAATAGTTTGACAGTGGAGTTGTCATTTAAAAAAAGTAATAATAAAAAGTATATTATCGTATATAATAACGTCAATTAACGAGCTCAATAAATTCTCAGTTCTATATACATTAATTGTGATGTATAGACAGACGGACAGATCCTCAATTTGAATCGGACATTTCGAGTTCATTAAAACTGTTTACGAACTCCACCTGTTGCGTTGATCGAAATAACTTCGAAACACATGCTAAGTAATCGCTTTAGATAATTATTGTACTGGTCGAATAGAAAATTACAAAGAGCTAAAGCGAGGGGTTACGATTAAAAAATAACGTTCTAGGAATGTTTTGTTTTTATTACATATTTTACTGTAAACGACCGGACAGAGTAGGTTAAAACGATTATTTAAAGACTAAAAGAAATAAAAACATAGCAATACCATAGCAATGCAAGCTGATGCCTGCGACTTCCTCCCGGTGGTAATATATTGGTTTCCTTATCAAAAATGTCGCCCAAGTTACTCCCAGTTATATTAGCTATTTTCCAGTGAAAGTCCCGTGGAAATCGGATTGGCCACCACAAACAGACAGATCACATCATCATATCACCATCGGCCTGTGTCAGTCCACTGATAGACATAGGCCACCTCTAATGCACGCCACCTCTTCCGATCCTCGGCTCATCATCATCCTCATCAGCCTCTGATAGTCCACTGCTGGACATAGGCCTCCCCTAATACCCTATCTATAGTTTTGACCGTATCCCACCACGCTGGTCCAATTCGGGTTTGGTGGGTGGACCGACTTTTGCATACCCATCCGACGCATGGATCATCTTACTTTTCAGACAATTGGGTGATCGGCCCGAATTGCCCCAACCAATTAGAAAACAACAATAAAAATGTATTGAGTCCCTGTAGGATTCGAACCCACGACCTCCGGCTTCTAAAGCATACGCCCATATCACTAGGCTACGGAGGCAGTAATCCTCGGTTATTCTCATCCAATAGACAGACAGAAAACCATCTTAAAAATGTTTTTTTGTTCAGTTATGTTTGTCAATTTATTTGTATAGATTGAAACTAGTGATTTTAACGCGTTTACAGATACAAGCCTTAAATCTTTCCACTAGGATACGTACTTGGCGTGTTCGTGTCGGCGAAAATTCCGACGTTGGGCATTAACTTAGTCGGAACGACGGAAAATCAACCTGCAACTTGTGTCGGGTTACTAACGCGCTCGAGCGTACTTCAAAAGGCAACGGAGCGTGGCTTTGTTCGCTTGATTGTCGATATACTGCGTATTGTATTAAATGTAAATATAGTTTTAATATAGGAATATTAACTGTACATAAGACTGTACTAACAACCTTTTTGGTGCATAGATTGTTAATTTTTTCTACCTTTTATGTACCAAATAAATGTTTATTACTTTCTTTCGTGCTATTTCCTTACTCTGATGATATCGTTTCCATTTATATTTTGTATTGTCTTAATGGAGTTATGATATCTACAGCCATATTTAAATGAGCTTTTTTTCACAAAACTACAACAAAAGTATACAATACACAAGTAAACGAAAGCTTTAAAATTTTATTTCGACATTCTTCTTCGTCGAATATTTGCTGTCATAATTATTGGCGCCTTTTTTCGCAAGTATATTTTTTTAAATTTTGCCCGTTGACAGATTAAAAAGTTTGCTAAGCAACGTTCAAATGAAACGTCACTTATCACAGGTATAAATATAAATATGAACTCGACACGTCCCACGTTATAAAGTGCTATAACGATGTCGTTTATGCGACGCCATCACATCAACGCTTTTTTACGATCTACCGAGAGCAATATGGCGTATTTTATACATTCCGGGCTGTCGGCTTTTTTTTATTAATCTGTACCGAGTGTTTTGTTTTACGAAACGCGCAAAGAATTATTTCGTTGAATTCTTTTTTTAATAAATGGGTGAGGTATTCTTATTCGTAAGAAAGGAATTAAGATTCGCAGTTATCGATATTTTTGTATACAAACTATTATTTTAGAGTTTTTAGGATTTGTAAACAAACTTCATGTCAGAAGAATATCCAAGAGTGGAAAGGGATAAAGTCTATAGAAACATCATTTAGTATCGCTTTGGACATAGACAAATTTCGGTGTTTGACTACCAACCTGCAGTAACTGGAGAGGCACTGAAGGAAAACTAAGGATAAGTAAGACATATTTTAGGATACAATTATTGTAATACACAGTAACACGCTGTCAAGTTGAAAGTAAAAAAAATAAGTAAAAGTTAAGTTATCATATTGTTTCTTCTTTTACGAACACAATGCCTTAAAATTATTGTTTACAAATTTCAAGCTAAACTTACCCAACATTAATACTGTTCTCCTACGTTATCCATTTAACGTTAACAAAGTCTGTTATTTTGATGTATTAAACTTAAAAAAAAACTAAAATATAAACGGTTCGATCGGCTGTTTCGTAATAACCTTTTGTAACTAATGTTAAATCATAATCGTCCCAACATTGAAATCTAAACCAATGAAATTAAGATTTAATGTTGCTTGACTAAGCACCTTTTATGAATATTCGTTAGTGACGAAAGAAAGTTGACGTTTTACCAATAATAATTTACAAAAAATGGTAATAATCGTGTATTTGGCTCTATTGTTATAACATAAATATTTTTTTCATATTATAACTGAAATTATTGTATTTGTACTTAACACATCTCAAAACGGCGTAATATTGAACTTTAATTCTAAATAAATAAATATTTTAATAAATAAATAATGAAGGTTCATTTCACGTAAACGCAAATAAACAAGAACGAATCATTGACATTTGACATCAACATTGACACTAAGATCTACTCTAACTCAATATATCCAAAACAGCTCCGCTACAACGCTGTAATTCGCTACCGCTTATGCATTAAGACGATAGAACTATGCATTCGGTCGGCTTGAGCTCAAAATCGCTTTCGCATATGCATTGAGTCGGCGGTTAAACTCGATTAAATCGGTCCGGGGCAACGTTTTAATTCCCCGAGATCGTTACTCCGATATCTATTAAGGTAATGGGATCCATTAATGCGTTTACATCGAAACTAGCTCACAAAGCGCCGCCGGCGATCTTTGAGTGCTTTAAAAGTGCCTCGACTGGTTACAACTCTTTTGTTCGGGCATTTACGTCTATATGTATAGGTTATACTTACCTCAACGTATAGAATTTGCGTTAAAGTCGGCCTATGTCGAAATTCAATACTGCTAAGATTAATCAAAACCAATTGGCTATTGAATTGTTAAAGAAGACTTATGTCAAAATTCTATGTTTTTATTTGTGGATTTAATATCTTGTCTATGTTCAAGCGATGTTTAACTAAAGCGCACACGCATATCGTCCTCGCGGGGGCAAAGGCGGGTTATGTCGGGCTCGCACCGACTAAAAGTGCCACGTTGTTCCTTCTTGGCGCCTTCGACATGGGGTCACAGAACTCTTTGGCAGTCTTATGCGAACCCACCAGTGCTAGCCTCCAAAGCAGCCCCATCTCGGCCCTACGGCCATCTGCCTGCCTGTTACTCAGGCCATGGGACCCAGTAACTCAACCCAAACAAGGACAAGACTCCCGGTCCCTAGCGGCGGCCTCCGTGTTATTTTAAACCATATACGCGATATGTGATAATTGCTCCTAATTTTTTTTTCCCCTCGTAACTTGATTATCATTTACATAGAACCATGTTAATGGTTTCACACCGATTGAAACATATTTGCTAATTAACGAATCAAGCAATCGTTGACCATAAATAACGGATTGAGGTTTTAGCCAAATTCATATTGATTCTAACAGCCTGAATTGATGCAGCTGTCAAATTCTGTGAAACGTTTCATGAAGCATTTGTTCATGGAAATCGGATTGAATTTATAAGAACAATTCGATTCAATTGGAATATTGTTAAATAATTAGTTTTGCGCTGTAATAAAAGTTTATGATTGTCTTTTTATGGGTATTCCACGTTCTTGATTGATGGAATTAATGATGGCTTCCAATTAGAGTAATGAAGAATAATGTTCGATGGTACAATGAAGTATTGTTAACAAAGTTTTTTCTAATAAGTTTTATAATTAGCCTTTTCAGTTATCAGTTTTGATTTTATTGGATTCAATGATCCACTGTCATTATGAAATATATGAAAACTGTATTAATAAAGGTATTACAATTTTTCAAGCTTTAGTATAAAAAATGTAATATACTTAGTATACGAGTGTTTTAAATTTTCCAAGTGAACAGAAACAATTTAAAACTCAAACAATATATATAACTTAAATGTTTAATAAGGTGAAATATATCAATATACTACATTTTCTTTAAATCCAGCCGAGTATGAACAAAATTTCTAGTCTTCCCTCTCAACTTTAAAGCAAGCAACACCGATGGGTGCTCCCTTTGATCGTGGATAAATAAATAACCAGCGCAGAGTTGCCAGCTCTTTGATCTAATAATATGGCGGGAAATAACCCGGCTGTGTTGTTTATGGTTGCTGTTAATTATCACGTGGGCCTAATTGGACTTTTTTCATGTACTCTTACGCTAACAGTTTTTTTACACGTGTTTATGAAAGTGGAGTTATATCGCAATCGAAAAATGTTTCAATAAATGCTAAAATGAACATAGATTTTTCGTTATTAGCGATATAAAACTAAAAAAAATGTTTACTTTATTTACATTGCGAATGAGGGAAGTTACTGCATAAATTTTCATTACTGCTGTTTAAAAGCACTTCCCAACTTGAACGCGATTTTTCTAATCATGATTTAAAAAAAAGGGTTGATGTAAATTATTTGACCTCAAACAATTAAGGGGCTTCGTACTTATAACGTTTTCTTTTTAATTCTGTGATTGACATCTAGGTGACAATTCATGAATAAAACGAGGTAGAGCGCCACCTATGTAGATCTATGAAGATTATCTCATAATCTTCCTTCCCCGTCTTATAACACCGAAATCTAAGTCTATCTCTAAATTAAAATAGCATATCAAACTAGGCAACTATTTTCTTATATGGTTTTACTAAACTACATAAATCTACTTGGAGTAATAGTTAAGTGACCTCTCTACTTGCGCGGGACAAACTTGACTCAAGTCCATTTGAGTTTTAAGTGACCCATTCAAGTATTTGCTTAAGTAAACAACACGGCTAAGTTATTACGATTATACGAGCCGATGGGATTGCCTAATATAAACAAACAAATGTGGAGGTAAACATTTTGGACGAATATAGCTTTTATTGCTGTTGAATAAGGTCGTTAATTGAATAGTTAGTTTAATTATATCAATGAACCCTTTGTTGCTTTGACCGAAGAGCATTTAAAAGAGAAGTTTCTTACGAAATCATTAGACGATCTAAGATTTCGTTATTTTGGTTAAACTAACGTAAAAATATTTTTGTTATATTCTAGTAAACAAAGTAGTTGTCACATAGTCTTGCTGTACAACGTGTCTTTATTTTTACATTGGTAAGATGTCGTTTTTGCCAGAAAGCGGCTAAATACGCGACATAAAAATGCTATCATTGACGTTATAGAATTCTCTACGTTTTTTTTTGCAACGAAACGTTCCACTTATGAATGGTGAACATGAAGCATTTCAACAAAGGGCAGCAACAAAGAAAAACCAACAAAATTTCCAGTCAACAAATTTCAAATCGCACAACAAACAAACAAACATTAAACTTGAGAAGTTTCTTTCGATACTCATACGTATTGCATACCTTAAATTGATCACAACATTTATTGTATGCCTTTTTATATGACAACAAAACGAATTCTTTAAAACGTTTTTTTACTTATCTTATAAAATTACAATACATACCCTTAAGAGATATTTTACGTTTGTAGAGTTCCCAAACGTTTCGTGTTCAAACAAGCGTGTTTGTCCACTATTGTCGGCTTGAAAGGAAACTTCGAGAAATACTTAAGCCCGTGCTCGGTCGACCGTCTAACAGGATTCCGTTGTTATCCGGGCCAATGATTTTAAAGAGGATGAAGCAACAAACTGTTTGAGACCCCCTTTTTTTACCAAATGTTTGGATTGTCAAGTGAGCCGACGAGATTTTGGAGAGCTAACAAAGATCGCTTCACTTTATTTAGCGTCTTTATGTTTGTTGTATTGAAAGCTTACGTTTTATTTTTTCTTAATTTTATAGATAAAAAACAATATTGTAAAAAGGTTTCATTATATACCAATGGGCTCGTTTGATAGGATTTAGATGTACAGAATAAATGCAAAGACAAGAAAAGGTACACAGATTAGAAAAATATATTAATAATTAGCTTAAAAATGGATAGAATTGTTATAAAAGAAGTTTGTTTGTTTGCAGTTTCATATTAATATGTACGGGATAATTTTAAGTAAAATAAATAGCAATTAATGAATGAGTATTATTGATCATGAATGGTTGCTAAATGATCATTTTGTTTTTATGATACTAGTAAAATATTAAATACTTAAACGAACAAACTATTTATTATTTTTAATTATAACGCTCATACCTACAGATAAGTAAAAGACTTCATTAATACGTTTTATATAATTTGGTTAGGAAATTGTAAAGCTGCATTATTTTAAAATGCTAGACTTATATCTATTAATGCTAATCTAACCTATTCTATATCAACTATCGAATTTCAACTGCGATCCGCGCTTCCTTGTAATTATAGCTCACAGTATCTTGCATCGATCCATTGCATCTTGAATTACAATTACATGCAAAATCTTTGATAATCAAACACCATCAGTCGGCTCTAAACATGAATAGTGTTGTGAATTTGACTATCTTTACTAATACTAGAATACCTAGGGCATTACAAAAACTGGATTATGACAATTGACGATTTTAACGGTAAATGCCTGAATGTTAATAAACAAATATGTCTCTTAACTATGTAACTCAAAAATATCACATAGTGACAAAAATTAAAGGTGGTAGATCCCCTTTTTATAGGGGGCCTTTATTTCTGCCGCAAAGCGGTTGTGTCAAAACATTCGGGTTTGAAGGGCACCGTAGCCAGCGTACTTATTGGGTAAACGAAAAATTAACATCCTATATCTCATCAGTTGGTGATTACTCTGGTATAGCCGATGTCTATGGGCATCGGTGACCACTTTCCATCAGCATGGAAATAAAATACTTTGATACTCATAGTAAGTTTAAAGCCGCCTTTGTAACAATTTTTTGTTACAAGTGTACGTAAATGGATAGATGAATATTCATTTTATAAATCATTCTTTCGACTAACATTTTTCTCCTATTGGCCTTAGAACAGAAAACATTAATAGCTCATGACAAAATGAAAACGTCAAGTTGCCGTACCGACCGTGACTTAGGCAACTCATTAACTTCTATGCTACAAGTTTTTAGCACCTCCCGATAAAGTCCATAATAAAAGACATGTATAGCGTTATGATTGCGAACATTGAAACATTTCCCATGATCACAAAGGTGCGTATACATTCGATGAACATGATAAAACAACATTAGAAGTTTGCTTAACATTTCAGACGCGTTGCGATGAAGAACTATTTCTGATGAACATAGAGTATTACATATTTAACAATTTGTTTTATAACATTTCAGACCCCTCTGATCGGGAACTTATTATGTCTTAGAATGCTTTTAGCTCCAGATTCGGATTTGTCATATTTCGAATCCTTGATATATATATATATATATATATATATATATATATATATATATATATAACTATAACCTCGGTGATAATCAACATATTAATTGACTAATCGTTATTGTTACTGAATAAGGTCGCGTCAAAACGAAGGCGTTCTTATTGGTTAGCCTTGGCAGATTCTAGTCACACGCGATATTTAACCAATCACAGTTTTAATCCTATCCTTAAACTTTGTGTGTACGCACGTGAGTTGGAACGAAAACAGAATAAAACCAGACTTAAAAGAGCTCTCGGGTCTATAAATTAAATCAATTGCTCCGTCGATCCGCAATCAATACTGACCGTTGTTGTAAAAACGTAATTAAAAGCAACGAGAGGCGTAATTACTGTCTGATTATGACCACCGTTGCTTATATTAATTACTGCACTGGGAACTACCGTTTCATCGACGCAAAAAGCGAATGCTGTGGACTAGGACTTGGCTCTATTAAAACTCTAAGTTTTGTTGAACGTATCACTTGAGATGTCTGAACGGAGCTAAGAACTGTACTCTATAGAGCTTGTACGACTATCAATTTATATAAACACAAAAAATAACGGATACATTCTTCGGTAGTGAAGGTTAAATATTAAATGTCTAAATATTCATAGAAATATAAACGAAATTTCTTAAAACGAAGATTAAAGACTAAAAAGGGAACATTTCTCATATTCGAAATTATAACGCTGAGACAATTAAGCCTGCTAAGATTGTCCAATCTTTAACAGATTTCATGTTTTTTTAAAACAATCAATATTGTATTATCAACAGTGTAATACGAATTTTTTCCATACGTAGAAGCCCAGCGACACTGAATGCTCGACGAACCTATAATCCATGAGGTCTTTATTTGCCATCGGATAATTTGCTTTTCCAAGTCGTATAGTGACTGATACCAGCTGGTTCGTTAAGAAGGCCGCGTCCTCTGCTTCGATCGAACCGTATATGTCGGCGCTTGTTTTGAGCATCGGCAATGGTTTGGCCTTTGGTCCGATGGTAGTTCGGATGTGAAGCTGATTTGGATATCCAGCCGTGTTTCGGGATAGCACTAGCTTAATTCGCCCGAGTATAGTCGAAAATTACATTTCTTGATTGCTATAAGCTTGTGTAATTTTGCATCATTGACTGATTTGGGTAGTTGTGGTTATGGAATTAAATTTGGGATACTTAAATTGAGTTCTCGTAGATATTGACGATCTAGGATTGAATGTGGAATCTATAGGAAAAAATTACGATTTTGTATTGCATATAAAAAAGCCCTAAAGTAGATCAAAACCTTTTGCATCATGTGCTTATTACGATTTTAACTATTTTATTTATGATCTTGTTTTCTTTTATACGGAATTCTAAAATGTCACTATCTGCTCTTTACAGATGGAGAGGTTCTCGAGCGTCATCTCGAGCGAGTGTTCGATGCACGCGCGTTTCCTGCTCTGCTCCGCGTTCGCGCCGCTTTGCTCGGAGCAGGTCTCCGGCTCGGTGAGCGCGTGTCGGGCGCTCTGCGAGACCGTCACCGTCGACTGCAAAAAGGAACTGGAGCTGATAGCGCCAGCCGCGCTCGATTGCAACGCGTTCCCGCTAAGAGCGGTCCGCAGGCTGTGCATGCGTCCGCCGAATGCCAGTGAGCTGGAGCCCGAGCCCCAGCCGCCGCCCCGTTGGCCTTTCCACGACCACGAGGAAAACGGCTGCCCCCCCGCGTTCGCGCGCGCCCCCACCGGTGAGTGCTGGCCCGCCTGCGGACAGCACGCCCGCCACACGCAGCGCGACAAGAGGACGGCTGAGATCTGGATGAGCACCATCGCCTGGCTCTCGCTCCTGTGCACCTCCTTCGCCCTGCTGACTTTCTGCGCGGAGCCCTCGAGGTACCGCTACCCCGAACGGCCGGTGGTGTGGATGGCCGCGTGCCACGCGATAGTCGCCATGGCGCACGTCACGAGAGGCTGGCTGGGTGCCAGAGCTGTGGCATGTGCGGGTGCGACGCTCGCGGTCGACGGGCTTGCGTCACCGACGTGCGTCGCCTTCTTCTCCCTCACCTACTACTTCACGCTGGCGGCGGATGCGTGGTTCGCGAACGCCTGCGTCGCTTGGTACCTGACGGCGGCGAGCGAGTGGTCCACGGAGGCCCTCGAGCGCGCCGCTGCGTACTGCACGCGGTGGCGTGGGGCTGGGCGGGCGCTTGGACGGCGGCCGCCTTGGCGCTGAGGAGGGTGACGGCCGACGAGTTGACGGGCACCTGTGGGGTCGCTGACGCCGCAGCCGCCGCGCTGGTCGGCGTGCCGAGGGGGGCGCTGCTGGTCACCTCGGTGGCTTTGGCCGCGGGCGCTTGTCCGGGGATCTTGCGCGTGAGGCGGGCCCTCGACTCGAGAGGGGCGAGGAGAGTGGGGCGACTGGCGGCACGAGCTAGCGCCGGGGGATTCTTGTATCTACTGCTTGCCGCTATAGCGACTGGCGCCAAGCTCTTCGAAGCGCGTACGAGAGACCAGCAGCATGGCGTAGGACTTCAAGAAGTTAGCAATATTGAAACCGGCTCGAGTGGTCTGTCGGTATGCCTCTGGCTGAGCTGCGGCATCGCCGCGGCCGCCTGGTCCTGGTCAAAAAAGTCCGCTGTGGTGTGGAGGAAGGCGCTCTGCCCCCCCAGGAAGGCTCCGTGCTGCGCCCCCCCGCTCCTGCGCCCGCAGCACCCCTATTATAAGCGCCCCTTACACGTGTCCAGGGTCTAATCCCTTGTTTCAAAGACTGCTTGAATGAATTAAGTGTCTCCGTATGCCTTCTGTGAAGGCGCTCTCGATATTTTTGTACAGATTTTATGTAAATAGTGTAAAATTATTATTATAATATACTGTTGATTTTTATACAATATGTTGTTTTTTAAACCTCAAAGGTACATTGAAAAATACAAAAGATTGCAAGCTAATTAAGGCGTCAATTCACTGTCAGCTCTTTTGCCTTTCAAAGTATAACATTTAACATGACATAATACATACGGAGCATATAACTCTATATGCAATAATATAACTCTTAGCCACATCCGAGACATAAAGAATTGTTTAAAACAACTGACATCAAACTAAGAAACAAATATAATGTATATGTAAATAACAGCATGTCGCTAAAATAGGATTAAATTGGACCAAAATCTAGGTCATATCGTAGACCACTCTCTATTCACCGCGGGAAATATTGCAGAAGCGGTGTGGAGGGGTTGTGCGAAAAGAATTTTGGCATAGCATCGTCAATAATTTTCCTTCCTGTAACCGCACCTTTCAGGTGCCAGGAAGGAACAACGTGCTTGTTTCACTCGATGCATGTCCTTGCCCCCGCGAGGGCGGGCAGGCGTAGGCATTTTCCCGCGTAAAAAAATTATCTATGACGACCTGGTGATCTTTAAAACAATCCTTGCCAACGAACAATAGAAGCGGCCAACACCAAGGGTCCCTCTCGAAGAGTATGGGAGATCTCGGCTGGAAGGGCCGTTAGTGCCTAATATTTAGAATCAAGGGTTCCGTTAGGCCAAACATTCGTACTGCCTACATGAAATGAAAAAAAATCTAATAAGTAGTTTACAACTGTAGTACTTATATATACTAACTGTAGTTAAGTGAAATTAAGTTTATTTTTCACCTTATGAGAACAAATATTTTAATAGAAAGGAATATTTTTTTTTAAATTCCGATAATTGTTACATTTATTTACCTTATAAACCTTCCCTGGACTTCCACAAATAGTTCAAGACTAAAATTTGCCTAATCGGTGCAGCCATTGTCGATTTTCAGCGAGACTAACGATGAGCAATTGATATATATATATATATAGATTTATAAACTTGAAAAGGTTTTACTAAATGTTTAAAAATAACTATATTTCTTGTATATTAGCATTTGTACCGAATATCATGCTAAAGTTGTTAGTACACTATCGGAGACAATAGGCTGGCATGCAAAAGGTAGCAGTAAATTTTTCATACCAAATAAATGTTTTTAATAAAACAGCATCAAGTATTTGAACATATTTTATTAATAAACATCTTAACACATATATTACACCAATAAGTAGGTATATATAACTCTCTATACAAAAAGTGAAACATGAATTGATAATTACACAATATACAAATCTTCTCAATTTTCATAAAACCCTGAACAATTTCACTATTTGTGGCCATTGCTACATAGATAAATAATTGAAAATAAATAATTGTTTTCTGAATAAAGTTATAGAAATTAGTGATAAATGTATATTTGGAATGTTAAAAAAGAAACAAAAGAATATAATATATTTAAAATATTACATATAAAACAAAAATTTTTTACTCTATGACAAAATATCTGAAATAAATAAAATTACTGAAGTCTATATATTTATTTTCCAGTTTGCATTCTAAAATAGGCCATGTCAAGTCCATATAATTTGTTACTACATAAGAACTAAACATGCAAATTCTAATTACATCAAAACATTTATAATAGAAGTATCATACAGATTGTATTGCATTCCATCCACACAGATAATTCAAAATACTTATTTATATATTTCATAATTACTGATAAATAAAAATATTTCATATTTTGGATTTGTTTAATTGCACCTAAGTCAAGGAATTTCTAGAACCTGCTTAAATATAGGAAATAATGAGCGCCTAAAATTTAAAACATTCTTATATGGAACAACATCAAATGTTACAGATATGGTTGCTATTAGAAAAAAATTATTCATCATCATCATCTTCCGCCTGTGTTAGTCCACAGCTGGACATAGGCGTCCCCTTATGCACGCCTTTTCTATTAGTTTATAAAAAAATATTATTTTATTATAAACGAAATTAAACACAATCTGTAAATACTTCTATTAGATTATTTTCATTTCAATTGGTAGTTCTTAACAATATATTTTGATAACATTATATTTTAAACGAAAATTTCATCAACTCCCTACTATTATGTACAAGATAAGGCAGTAAAATTCCTATTAAGATATATGTCTGTTTGTTTTATAACCGAACCATGGATTACTTCAAATTACTCAAGATTTGTACAAATGTAATTTGCAATTAAATACCACAGTTGCTACACATGATATTTATATTTACAATATGACTCGAGATATTGGCACTGAGCAGATTGTAGTATTGTTTTATGGGCCCGTAGAGAGTACAAAATTAATTTTGGTTAAAGTAATAGGTAATTCTTCGGTCAGCTGTTATATAAATATATATGATAATATTGTATATTTTCATATTAAATGGTTTCAGTAACTTCTATCTATATATTATAAGATTTAAAAATATATAATGCAATATAAATGTATAAATATAATACTGATGTTTTAGTTATATGAAAATATATATAAAGTAAGAGTTATATTGCTATATCTAAGGAATATTCAGACACTGCTTATGCATAACAATTATGTTTTTCAAACTCAACTTTATCAAAATCAATAAGAGGTTTTTGTTCAGAGCCACGTGCCAATATCTCTGTCGTTTCACAGCTATCCCTCTTGGGTGGACATCAAAGTGTCAAAGACCTCCGATCCAGGTATGACTAAATCATTAGTCGCTCCAAAGTAACTAGCAAAGTTGAATATACTAGAATCCGACCGAATGTTCTCGCTCGAGCCGAACTGGGCCTTATTTTTACTATGCATAGGGGTCGTATTAGCGCTGAACGACTTCTGGGCGATGCTCGGGTGCGTTTCCAGTTCCGGATTGGAGTCCTTCAAACCGGAATGCCGTCGGCGTTCCTCGGGGTCGTATATCGTGGCCTCTTTGGTGGAGATCTCCTCGGCTTCGTTGTACGGATTCGACAAGTACTCGGCGTAGAGGTCGCCCTGCGAGTTGGTCGTGTTGATTATGGACTCTGTTGCGTCGGGATTGGGTTCGTTTTGGCTCGTGTCGGTTGGCGGCTGGACGGGCTCGGGCGCGCGCGGGAGGATGACGGGCGGCTGCGACTGGATCGATATGCCGATTGGCGTGGATATCATCTGGGAGTTGAAAGCGGTCAGTTTAGAGTTCAATGCTGAGACATAATGTTGATATCGAGAATTGGAAGTAATTAGAAAATATATAAATATCTGTAAGTATAATAGGAGGCTGATATGCAGAGATTTTCGATTTACGGCTGGTTATATCTGACTCAATGCAATAGTTTTACATTATTTTAAAATTAATAAAATAATGGTCCACAACTAGGGTTTTTATTTTGGATCGCAAAACAGCAATGTTAAAATATTAACTTCAAAAAAGTTACACGACATACACAACAAAGATAACAGATAATTATTAGATTAAAAAAAAATAGGTTAACCATATTTCATTACGTTTTAAACTCAAATTAGTGCCATACTCGTCTTATCCCTCGGTGATATTAACAAATACCGTATCTATAAAACATATACGACCACCATGATCACAATAAAATACCTCGTTCAGAGGCTGCAGCAGCACAGAGGAGGTGAGCCCCGACTGGTCGTACAAGGGGTTCCTGATCGGCACCATGCCGCTGACGGGTGCGGAACTCGAAGCCTCCGCGTTCACGGTGGCCACCAGCGGCTGGAAGCTCACCGGCTGGACGGCCACCAGGATGTTGGGCGACTGGCTCGCCGGCTGGACCGGCTGGCTGGCTTGTACTGGCTGGACTGTGCCGACGGGTGGTGGGACAGTCTGTGACGTCACGGTCTGGCTCGGTACGGCTAGGCTGGTTGGGTTCGGAGCGGGTACTGAGTGTTGGAGGTTGTTGGTTTGTGGTTGCGATTGTGGTTTCGGTACGGGCTGGTAGGGGCTAGGAGGTGGTACGGGCATCAGTGTGGGGAGGTTTGACGGCACGTGAGACTGCATGTGGCTCGGCAGATTCGCCAACGGTCTGGTGTTGTCGTTCACTGGAATGGTTTTTAAAGGATTATTTATGAAGAAATAAATCGAGGCAGAATGGTTATGGATATTTTTGTACGTCTCAACATATTTAACATTCATCATCATTATCAGCCTGTGTCAGTCCACTGCTGGACATAGGCCTCCCCTAATGTACTCCTTCTCCATTTAGGGGGTTTTTGAACCGTACCCCATAATGTCCACAAGGTCCAATGCGGGTTGGTGGGTGGACCGTCTTTTAACATGCCCATCCGACGCATGGACCATCTTACTTTTCAGACAATTAGGTGATCGGCCCAAATTGTCAATAATTTAGTTACTGGGAAACAACACGACCTCCGGTAAATTCAAATAATTCGTTTTTGAGCTAACGACTCGAGAAAATTACATAATTTATAAATGATAACATTTTATATTTACAGTAATGACAACAATTCAAAAGCGTAAGCTTAAACCTTTAGCAGAGCTCTTTTGACATAATAAAAGAAAACAAAGAATACATATAAACACTAAAATACCTCCTGGAAATAGTTCCTCCTTTAGATTTGGCAGGAATTCACCGATTATCTCCCAGGTGATGTACCAAAGGTCGTTGTAGTTGTCGCCAGTGTTGAATATCTGATATTGATACGGAAATCGATTAGTTTTAATTAATTAAATTATCAAAAGATCAAGAAAAATATCAAAATGCAGATAACAAATATATACCTCTTGTCATTGTTTTTTGAAGTTATACTTCTTTAGGCGCGTTATGAAAAAATGATGAGAGTGAAATTTAAGATGCGCGCACCTGTGACTCAAAATTAACAGTTTATAATGAAAACGGTGAAATGGACCTTATTACATAGTGATAAGGTCCATTTCAAGTGATAATGGAGTTGGCGTTTTTTATTTGCGATAGTTGTTGCATAATGTGCTCTATGAGTTGGGATTAAGGTTCGTTTTTGGTTGCGTTTATTTTTGAAGTTATACTTCTTTAGGCGCATTATGAAAAAATTATGAGTGAAATTTTAAGATGCGCGCGCACCTGTGACACAAAATGAACAATATGAAGCCGTCTGCTTAATATATATATATAAATATATTAATTTTTTAATGATGCTAAAGTATAACTTCTCACGCGCGTACATAAGTACACGCACCCATTTTTTATTTACGCGATTACTATGCAAATTAAACGTGCTTTTAGAGTTTTTTTTGCGTTTATTCTTTATACTTTAATCCCGCCGTTTCGCACTCTTCCTGATGGTCAGGACCAGGATTGTCGCAACATCCTATATCTCAGGGCGAGCAATCATGTGAAGTCATGCACTGCATTTCTTACAAGCAATGCGTATCATTAACCATAAGGTCAACGCCTGTCTACACTCGTCCACTCATTTTATAGAACAAAACACTAGTAAAGAACATAGTAATGCTTCTCAATAAAGTGAAGCCCTTAACTCACCCGCACAGAGTGCATCACGAGCAGCATGTTCTTGAGCGACTCGAGCGCCGCTTCACGTAACGGCTCTTGGGGCGCCGCGAGCAAGGAACGCTGCACTCGCAGCACCCTGGCCCATAATGCCCCGAAGGAGGCACGGGAGCTTAATGCTTGGAGGTGTTGTAGGAACACCTGTGAAATTACATATTCACAGCTACAGGACGTAAGACCATAAGGGATGGAGTTTAGATAACCTGAACCTTGTGCCAATATCAAATATTAATCAAACTTTAGGCCTGCACTGTACGAAATGTACGAATTCTACATCAAAAGCTAAGCCACAAAGTTCTAGATGATCCTAGATATTTCTGACAAATTAAGATTTTCTTCGCCTAGGCTTATTATCTAGTTTGTAACCGTAATGCAGCAGTATCTCTCCAGTCGTCTTATGTTACGTACTAGTTATTAAATGACTCTATCTATTGATAAAGATGCGTTGAAATTCGTGACTTAAAGGGAGTGGAAAATGTACCTGTTTTTTTTTTAAGTTACATACTTTAACAATTTATACGTTCTATTTGAATTCCTGATGTATTTGAAATAATTATGCCAGGAAAAGGTTACTCTTTGGACACGTATTTCAAGCAGTAACAGGACGAAAATTAAATCTTAAGACCGACCTATTTTATAAGTCATGATCCTCGGGAAAAATAACCCAAGTTACTTTAGTAAATTCTAACTTTATACACCAGAAGATGAGGGTATTACAAAAAAATCTGATTTTTATCTAAAATTTTGGTATAATTCAGAATTAATGCATTGTTAAAATTAAAGTAATTTTAACTCGTACCATACCTTGCACATAACGGTATCGGCGCGCGCGGCGGCATCCGCTCTCCTCGGCGGCTCAGACAAGAGTGGCAGAAGAACGTGCTCGAAGCACGCCTCCCATCCACTACCGCCTAAAACCGTCAGGGCAGGAGCCAGTAAAGCCCGCTGAAGATATGCGATCGCGCTGTTTGCAACCTAAGGGAGATAAATTTAGTTTCGATTACTTTATATAGAAAAGTAAGTAACAAAGTATGGAAATAAATACAGGTCTTCATATTTATATTTAAATTAATACAAATTTCAAATAAGATATACTAGGTGAACCCCTTGTTTCGTAGAACTCTGCAACAGATGAGACGATGAAAAATGGAATCGAATCCATAACGGTTGATGAATTACTGGTCCATTTAACAATATCCAACCCAAAAGTGTAGTCCGAGGCCCTAGCTATCATTTCATCACTGGTTACAATGTAAACGATATATCCGATGTGTTCGTGTACTTTATTCCTGCACAGCAACACCTATCCAAAATCATTGAAGAGGGCAGTTGCAAACAGCCGGAATTTAATAATAATGTTAAACAGATTTCTTGCAAGTTTGGGCCACTATGCGAGATACCATTGAGAGACACATGCGTGCCTGTATTGGCACTAGCACTTAGCACTATGGGCACTTTGGAAGTCAGTTTGTCTTATATTAAACTCGGTAGAGAATGATTTAAAATGTATGTGACACTTCCAACACTAATCTTGTCAGCGATTCTTAATCTATTTGGCGTCTATATTATAGTAATATCATTTAAGAATCTAAATTTACGCCCGAAACACATAAGATATGAAAACGATGATAACAATGTATTATGCAGCATCTGGACTTCGACATGCATCTAGAGTTTTAATTAGTGACAACAAAATGAGTACTTTAGGGTAAAATTTCTACAACAGTTCCATATCCTTATTAGCAATTATATTATTAGGATTGCGAATTCCGAAAATAATTCGAAATGGTATTTATTCAATGTTTTAATAGTCAATAAAACAACGTAATAACAGAATAAATATTTATTTTTGCTACAACATTTATATTTTAACATACAACATATATCTCATGTTAATAAATCGAGCATGTGTCACAGTGGTAAGCCATTTGAGTCGAGAAAATGTCGGTCCTTCAATCTACCTTTACATGAACGCTTGTATTCCACCAATGCCTGAAAGAAAATAATTTCGACATTGTGAATTGGATAAAGATTACAAATTTATTCATATATTAAACAAGATTTTAAATCTTGCTTAAAGTTTAGCCAAATACGAAATAGAATCGACAAGAACAAAGTGTTATTTGAAGAACTATCAGAAACGAACACATTCTTATTGGTGAGCCAGCGGCCTTGTTCAATCCCCACGCGATGTTTACCCAATAGCAATGACTGATTTTTATACGCCAATTGTGCTTATGTCAAGCTTGGCTTTAATTACATAAGTTGGGACTTCGCATATTTGGTACTAGTTTATAAGATTCTTTGTAAGTCTTTTGTAAAGAGAAATTGAGAATTTTTTGTCATTTTTAATTCTATCTTTAAATTGGCTTAACTATAGATATATATTCATTACCTTATTTTTGTCTCGTTTCCTTTATTACGAAGCATTTGATGCAAGACACCGAAGATATACAACCCTTGTACGATGTAGATTATATACTGCCAGTCCAAAATGGTCTGATTTCCAATTTCCTTTATAAAAACTGACAGCGCAGATAACCTTTCAGTTTCATCAGGATATTCTAGTTCACGCTCAGCGTTAGTGATAAGGTTCATTTGTAAGTTATGTCTGTTTTGGGTGCGGGTCGTGTCGTCAGACATTGAGCGGTTCCTCAGCAGATCATTGTGGTACACTTTAGAGTTTATTACGCTTACAGGGCGAGAAGTAATGAGGCCATATTTCGAGGAAGATTGCAGGTTTCTTGAAAGGGATAGCGTCATTTCAGCTTTTCGCTCTTTATTGGAGTGGTTTTCTCTGTGTAGCCTAGAACGTTCCAAGAAGCGTCGAGCGTTTGTGAGTTCTGCAGAGTTCACACGTAGTGATTCGACCTTAATGCGAGCGGCTTCACGGCTCTCTCTGATACGAGACTCCACGCGTTCAGTTAAAGGATGTGTTAAGTAACTATCATAAGATCGTCTATTGCCTTGGCGTATTCCAGATGATTCTTTAATAGAACGAGAACGGGCTTCAAGTCGGTTGAGTTGTTGCTTTTCTGAACTTTCAGAGACAGAATGTCCTATCTCATTGTTGTTTCCATTTCGAATTCGTGAAACAATAGAATAACGTGAGTGTCGGCGGTCAAAGCTTCTTCGCGATTCTTGACTGGCAATTGAAGAATCGATTTGATTGTTGTAGTTGCGTCGGTTATCTTGATGCAATATATTGACTCTAGAAACTGCTTGATCAAAGTTTCGGATGTATCCCGAACGATAAATAGCGAGTCTAGCATATCTGTTATCGTTCTTGCGACGATTATCTTTACGTACGATAGTATGTAAACGAGATTCGGCTCGTAGGAGACCCAGATTTTGTCTCAATTCGTTACGTACAGTTAAAGGATAATCATGTGCGTCTTCAGAGTTTCGCCAGTATTGACGTACATTAATATTTTCTGTCTTTATGCCCTCCAAGCTCTGTGTCAATCTGCTACCGTAGATGCGTCTATTTTCATTACGTGCTACAAGAACTTGGCCTCTAGATACAGATCTTTCGTTAAAGTTCGGGCGCAAACTGAGACCATCAGTTCGGATAAATGTTCGAGTATCCGTCGGTCGATGCTTGTCCCTAAGTTCCCTACGGTCCATTTCGGAACGATCGAATCTAGCGTTGTTATTTCGCCGGTCATGTTCACGTGCGTGAACAACACTAGCCCTAGTTTCAGATCTCGAATTAGCCATGCTTCGTCCAAATCCTTCACGTTCAGTTGACGAAAGTCTGACTCTATCAGCGTGGTTATAACGTCTATCGTGAAGTCGGGAACTGCGCCTTTCATCTCCAAGTGCTGCAACAACGTTTTCTTCTGACTCAGATCCAGTGAGCCCTATGCTTCGTTTGAATACTTTTTGTTCACTAATTGAACGAGCAGCGTTGAGTGTGCGTCGGTTACCTTGGCGATGTGTAAAAATGTAAGACACGAATCTTCTGTTTCTATTTACTTTGTCTAAGCTCTCTTAGTTCGTTTTACGTTCTGTTGCAAAACGAGCAAGCCGATTGTCATTGGTGCGTCCATATATATCTATTTTACTCACGGAAAGAGTTAATCTTTCTTCGTAGTTGCGTACAATATCTTGTCGTAGTTCCATAACGTTATACCTAGTAACTGATCTACTGTTCCTGTACATTTGCCTTAAATTGTTATCTTCGGCAGCCGTTCTGGTAAGTCTTTCATCGTTATTGCGTACATTAACACTGCGACTGGAATGCTGTCTCTACTTTCGGGTCTTGTTTCTCTTGTGTCAATGTGTTCATAACGTTCACTCGATGTTATTGTATTAAGCCTCACATTGTATTTACGTCGGTTATCAAAACGTTTTTCCATAGAGTTATCTCTGAATTCAGATCTATTTTCCCTAATTGCTTGTCTAGGTGCTTCACCTTTAGTGCTATAACGTTCTTTATCATAGTTGGGTCTGTTGTCCGCAAATCTCTGAATGCTATCATCAGATCTACTAAACATGATGTTTTGTGTAGACTCCCTTCTTCCATTAGTAGCACGAGACACCTTTTCTTCGTAGCAACGCTTGTAATCTTGACGGTGTACCGAAGAGTTCAGCCTAGATTTAAATCTACCATTACTTAAGTTGCACTTAGATCCTTTTCTTTCAAATGAAAGGCGAGCTAGCTTGTCGTCTACGTCAGAATGAATTTGATCATTGTAACGGACGCCTGTTTTTCCTGTGCTTGGATTTATTTTGTGTGAGCTTTCCCTGTGTCGACGGGAAAATAGGCGTTCAGCAGCTTGTTCAGAGCATTTTAGTTTTGAAGGCAACGATCGTATGGGTTGAGTTTTATCACGTACGTCCAAAAGTTCAAGGGACAAAACTAGCTGCCGAATCTCATGTGTTTGTCGTCGCCCACCGTTATTTCTGGTATCACGTCTGCTGTCAAGTGAAAATCTGTGTTCTGTATTAAACTGTGTTTTTCTGGACTCTTTTAATGGGCGGGAATCTAGATGAGAAACATTGTCACGCCTCTCATAAAAAGCTCTGTTCCTGTGTTGTTCAATATCACGACGAGTTATATCACGTTCATTGTCGAAAAGTGATCGTTTTCGAATGCTTAATCTTGTCAAAGATTGTCGCATTTGATTATCAATACTATTCCGTTCGTAGGGATAGGTTCATTTTCAATATTCATTCTAGTGAAACGTTTCTCATCAGTGAAACGACTATCGCGGCGTTCGGCTGACATTATAGTAGATTCTCGCTGTAGTGTTTTACGAGATTCGGAAGCTTCCAAGCTGCGTCCTTCATTATCACGATTATACATCTTGCTTCTGAATCGGCGCTCTGTAGATTGCGAAAGTCCCAAGTCAGATCCCTGATTATCAGAGTAATCAACAGTTAAAGTTTGTCGTTGATCAGTTCGCATGGAATTAACGGGTCGACCATTTAAATGTTCAATATTATCTCGAGTATATTCGTCTATTCGAGATCCAGTTACTCGTTCACTAGAGAGGTGTAGGCGATTTAATTTGCCTATGGCATGGTCAGTGTTTAAATCACGAATAGTAATACGTCTGTCATTACTGATACGGTTACTTTCAATGCGGTATTCTGAACGACGGGTAAAAGCTTTTACATTACGGAGGTTTCTTTCATTTTCTATGGGGATATTACTGTGCGACAATCGGCGAGCATTAAGTGATTGGTCAGTATTCAAACGATCGCTGTCCCTCTCATTTCTTCTCTCAGGAAGTCCTCTTGGCCGCGTAAGATTCTCTTGTAAAAAGATCTGATCGAACAGTATCTATGTGTTCTCTGGTATCTCGATTTCTTTCTAGTCTTCGGTCCTTATCGTTCTCGGTGTTTCGGACTCTCAAAGCAGACGTAACTGAATCTCTGACCGAATTTTTAGCTTCATATCGTCTCAATTGGGGGCTTGCATCCCTAATATTGCGCACGAAACGATGTAATTGTTCTCGTAAAGGTGAACTTCTGCGATTCTCTCGGGGAATGTCTCTTGCATTAGCATCTAATCTTAGAAAGCGATATGTGGATCGGTTTTCGTTCTCAAATGCGCGTCTAGATTCATAATCAGTACGGTGTAGACGTATAACGTTGCTTCGGCTATCAATGTCCCGGACAGGCTTTGCATACCGCTCGTCATTAGTACTCCGTGACAGTTTCAGTTCAGAATTTAAATTATCTTGTAACCTTTCAAATGTTTTTTCTCGCCTATTCTGATCTGGGGTTTCATCGATAGTCTGTCTTCTTGACGAGCTACGGTCTGACGCAGCGTACTCTTTGTTCACCCGATTATTGTCTGAAGCCGGTCGAGTAGATTCACGTTGAACATCGCGTATATGAAATGAATCTCTACGAACAAAGACAATATTTCTTTCGTATCGATCACCGTTGTTTATGGAGCCAACCCGTTCTGTCAGACGTCGATCGTTCCTGCGATCTGCCTGCAAATAACGATCTGCTCTTACGTCTCTTTCCCCAAAAATACGATCAGTGCCATACGTTCTGCGATATGAATTTCTGTCTTCTATTTGTCTTTTCACTCGTATGTTAGGAGCTCTATTAAAATAGCGGATATCCACACTTTTGTCGCTCTTTTCGCATAAAGATCGTGTGTCTATATCGGGATGTCTGCCATTGCTACCACCATAACTTTGGTTTGCAAAGACCGTACAGGATAGCGCTAGCAATACCAGCAAACTCCAGTAATGCATAACTGTACCCTGAGCGAAGATGCTTCACCGTTGGATGCCAGATCTGCACTGGCTTAGGATGGATTTACCCGGCCTTATATACCGTGTCGGAGCTCTCCGATCGAAGATCCATTACGCGCTAGAACGCCTTCAATTACTAAACCTCCTACACAAAAACATTTTCAATGCGGCTTCAATAATTCGCCATCTGCGATAGCGCCTAGATGTATTAGAGTACGTTTATAAAAAAGGCTACCAAAAGTAACTATATACAGAATGATATAACATATAAAATTAATACTCATGTAAGTTTAAAATAAAACTAATACGTACTTACCTTTCATGGTATGGACCAGGTTACGTGAATATCACTTAGTACTCACGGGTACATCACACTTTTAATGATGAGCTTTGTTAAAATCGTGTTTTCATTTGGTTGCTTATCGTGAATTTTTAAGATATTTGTAGCGTATTAATATGCTTTAAAATGTTAATGAGTTTCGTTAACGATTCAAATAGCTTCACAGAAAGTATCCGTAAATTTTTATATTGGATCCATTGCAGTGAAACAAAGATTCTTTTAAACAGTAATTGACGCCGAATGGCATCAGAAATAAAAGTAGACACACACAGCCGCGTTGCCATTTGAAAACCTTCGTTAGGAACATAGAAAAACACGTTTAGCGGGCCCTTGAACAATGAGATTGGACTTGAACAGACTTTAAAGAAGTTCCCATGGCTGATGGGTCAGCGTTTGTAGTGTTTGTAAAAAAATTAAGATTGAATTACAAAATTAAACTGTTCGGAGAAACGCCCAAAAAATGTTACCACTATGTGTGGTGCCAATTGTCAAGCATAGTGGTGCGTCAGTTATGTTTTAAGGTTTCTTCTCCTTTTGAGAATCGAAGGAAATATAAAACCCATCAAGACAGTTAAGATAATATTAGAAAAATTCCTATTCGAGTGATGAATGATCCAAAGCGCAGCTAAACATTGTAGACGTAGAAGGGATGTTGCAACATGGTGTGGCGTCCTGAGTGCCGAACATAAATTCCGATGAACTTTTGTGGTATGAGCTTTATAGAAACGGCCACGTAACGACGAGTCACGTAATTGTGACTCCACCTCACAAGAAAACATGTAGAACGCTAAATATAAAGACACAACAAACAAACTGATTGTCTGTATGCCGATATTTAGATAAAAAAAATCATCCAATGTAAAAAAGGATTTTTTGGTAAGAATTTGTGTATCTGTTCACACTTTTAGCATTGATTACTGATATTATTTAATTATTTATGGGAAATTATTACAGAAATGTTTTAACGCATTGATAAATAGACTTCTTAATGACACTTATTTTATTTTAGGTTCATTTAATTTTCAATTTAAAGTCAGTACAACATTTAAAATACATGTATTTTACATCATATACTGAAATATACATTTTATTCACCGACTAAACATAAAACGAGAAGAATAATTGAATAGCAATCATTTGCTATATATAACCCTTTAACGCTTTGAACAAAATGGCTTATCACAGTGTCGCAGATGCGTTGGCAATTTGTTAAATCGTATAATACTTTTGGTTCAACGGAGCGATTGATTAGTAATCTTATACGTTGTGCGTATGACGTAAAATGCGACCCTTTTTACTGAGGAATATGATATATATATATATACAACAGTCGTTTGAATCTCCGCTTTTTCGATTCAGTCTTGTGGCGGTATCGGAGGCGATAAAACTTTGGGATAAAATGGAAAAATATATAGATATACATTTTTATAATATTTAATGCAAAGGTGGGTTAATTAACGCGAGTAGAACTTCGTTTTAACTTAAAAAAAAAGCCATTCTGGGATATTTTTTCGAAGGAAATTTATCTTTTAACTAAATTTTTAACAAACAGTTCGCTGATGTATTTATGACGGTCAGTACAGAGGCTGTTACTCGAGAACCTTTCTTTCCCATTGGTTATCGGTTCTACAAGCTATGTGGCCGGCCCATTGCCACTTCAACTTGCTAATTCTGCGGATAGGTCAGTTGCCTTCGTTTTTCTGCGGATGCCTGCATTACGCACTAAGTACAGAGAGAAACACCGAGCATAGCCTGAAATTTCCTCATACAGCCGGCAGTGAAGGACCATGTCTCAGCGCCTCAGGTCACCACTAGCAACACACATTGTTGAAAATCACTAGCCATTGATGCTTTACGTCCTATCAAATCCATAACTTTGAGAACTTCTTCCAATGCCGAGTTGAAGAGTTTCGAGGATATAACGAAACCCTGCTTACTGCAATTGAATACGCTTCTTACTATTGGATTGTATTGGAAGAACTTCGTAGCTTTATTATACTAGCACCTGAAATTTTGACTGGCGAAAGGAGACGATTCAAGATGACTCCGAAAACAGGACATAAGCGCGGCTCACGAGGAGAGGTCTACAGTTCATCAAGAGGCTTTTATCACCTTTCTTGAAGAACAGCACTACCAAACTTCTGCTCCAGGCGTCTGGGGTAATACCATCCTTTAGGACAAAATAATAAAGCCCCTGAAGGACTATTAAGTAGCAGTTCTCCAGCCGCTTTTAGAAGCTCTCTATAATCCCGTCCCAGCAGGTAATTTGCAGTTCTTATGTAGGTCGAAGCCAGTGTATCTCGCTCAGACTGATGTACGGACATTTTAGGCATAGTGCCCCATCAGCTTTGCTCTTGCGCTCGTTTTCGCTTTGCTTCAGAAGCGGTTTCAACGACGCTGTGTTAAGCTGTCCATAGAATCTCTCTAACTCACTCAAAACTTCTAGTCTACTGGAGACTGGCCTTTAATTTAGTCAGCTGGCTTTGCCCGATAGACAGAGCTCTGCAGAAGACTGTTTCAAAGAAAGAGACTTGGTTCCGTTCTTTTTCTCTTTAAATACGAGATGTATTAAAGATGAGCAAGACACGCCGCATATTCTTGGAGATCTGTTTATTCAGTTGTCTGTGCTCTGACATTTCAGATTGAAGACTGTAGCCATATCCGTATTGTTTCTATAAGATTAAGAGTGTGATCGGAGAATTTTTGGGTTCTAGGTTTGCTGTACGGACAGTTTCCAAGAGCTTTAGTTTTGTCCTCCGTGCGAATGGAATGAAATTATCACACGAGACCTTTCGTGCCTAATGTTTGAATTTAATGTGCCTCTTATAAGTTGGTGATCAATAACGGTTCTAACCCTTGTGATCACAGAAACATCATTAAATATTTGGCGTTTGGTCGTCATGATACAGCCAATGTCTTTTTGAAGAAACCATCGGAGCTGATAAAGTCCACGTAAAGCACTTGCTGTGGGCTGCTTTTAAAGAGAATTCATCATAAAGGACTCTGAATGAATTCTTTCTCCAAGAGGTCAGCCAGCTCTGCCGCCGTGGATACCGTGCTTTAGTTCCCAATTGCCTACTCTCAGCTCATCGTCATTTCTTTTGCCTAGTTTTGCGTCAAGCCTCCCATCAGCACCATGTATTGAGTTAAGGAGAAATGTATGGCTCATGTAATATTCTCATAAGGTACGTTGAAGTTCATACAGGTATGTTGATGCATATACCTGTATTACCTTCAACGAACACTGTTTAGATATACTGAGTCTAAGGAAAACAGTCATTGACGGCATACTTTTGATTTAAATAACATTGTTTGTGAGAGACGGATTTATCGTCCGCAAGGACAACTGATAGGGATACTTTGAGACAGTCGGCCCCTCCTGGTAAAACAAGTTGCCGCATGCAAGGATTGTAATATCCTCTCCTGTATTCGGACTTCGGATAATCCTATTATATCCCATCACAGCTTATCCACCTCCTCTTCCAGTGCCATCCATGAGTTGTATGTTGCCAGGTCAAGTGCAGACCAGTGGTAGCTGAATTCCACCTGGGCATTTTAGCACCCCTGCCTAGCCGTTACCATGACCGCTACCGTAGCCAGAGGGACTGGGGACTTACATCACTAACACACTCATCATCATCATTGGAGGTGATGGGGGTGGTTTGCCATATTTGCCATACCTGGCTAACGGGCTGGCCGTAAGTGGTCGCAGCACTTTGGGATCTGGAAGCGGAGATGACTATCCGGCCATCTGTACCGCCACTGGATGGATTTTAGTTGTGGCTTCCCTTAGTCGCCTCTTACGACACCCGCGGGATGAGACGGGAGGCTGAAATCTTGCAAGCCCCATGGCAATTACCCGACACGGCAACTCAACTTACATTTCGTAAGTTCGTGGAATACTTCTGATGAAAGTTAGTCACCCAAAAGTATATAGAATAAATATAATTTTAGTTAGTACGTAAATATATCATCTCTTTATCAATAAAAAGAATACACATGCGCAATTTTATACCTGTATATGTGAACATAATGATTGCTAGAATTAAAACTAATGCACTAACCTGGCGCCGCCTGTCGGTACAGAATTCCGCGATGCCCTGCAGCAGAGGTTTCCACGCCACCTCCCAAAGGTCGTATTCCTCGCCTGGTGAAAAACAGGTTCGTAATTTATTTACCGATACAAGTAAATAAGTATCATATATATCAATCTATAATATATATATATATACGTGCGTGCGTGCGTGCGTGTGTGGTGTGTGTGTTTTGCGTGCGTGGGCGCGTGTGCGTGTTCGTGCGTGCGTGCAGCGAGATGGAATACGGTCCAAAAATCCCTAAAGGAATGGAAGCAGTGACACAGGCTGATGATGATCATAATTGCTGTAGGATAGTATTAATTAATGATTTTAATTGTAAATAAGGACTGGAATATTTATCTATCTAACCTTGCCCTTGATCCGCCTCGTCACGCCACCACTTGAAGATCTGCGCGGTTCGACTGTGCAGGGTGTGCATCAGGTCCAGGAGCTAAAAGGACGATAAAAAAATTATTTATGTAAACATACCTCTACAGGTCGTTCGTATACGATAAGTTTTATTTTACATTTTCAATGTTAGATTTGGTTACAATTGTTGATTTGCAATTAAAACCATCTAGTGCAGATTGGCAGATTTTTACTGCTTTTCTCTATAATGACTCTTAATTGATTATCTATATTTGCTATTTGATAATAAGAAGAAGACGACAAGAAGAATATACATTCTTCATAAGCACAATCAAATAAATATGGTAACAAACAAAATAAATCTCCTATGAAGTTTGGTATGTGGAATCGAGCGCCCTTATCTAAGAGTATCATGCGAGGTCCATACAACTAACTGAATTCTCTCAAGAGACAGGTAAATGAAACTTTATTGAAAAAAAGGGCGGAACTTCGCCCGACTGTAGGAGTGACTTAACAAAAATAGGCGGTAAAAAGTGTGTTTCACTGGATTCGAACCTGTATGCTGACCATGTGGTACTGGTCCAGCGTGTCCAGCTCCTCGTCGCTGGAGTCGTCCGCGCGTCGCCTGGAGCCAGAGCGGCCGCGACCCTCGCCTCGGCTGCCCTTCTTGCCTACGGGTGAGCATTCATTTATGCTTTACTCATACTAGGATTGGAGTAATTATCTGTATTCAATTTGAACGATTATGAGTTTCGACCGTAAATACTGTACATAACTTTTACGAGAAGCTACAGCGATCGTACATGATCGTACATAAACTGTAACTTAACAGTATGGTTTAATTGAATAAGGCTGGACATAAATAAAAACAGATAGCAACAAAACGGCGTAATACGGTCTTTTTTTGAAGTCGACTGTCACTCAGTGATTGACATACGCATGTGAGGTCAGGTCGTTTGCTATGAGTTGATTCGTTCACATTTATTCTAGAACTCAACTTGGTTACACTATGGATTTTTTATTTAATCTCAAGCTTTCGTAGTTTATTATCATTATTTTTTCATATACCGACACCATGTGAATTTCTAATAGAGCATAATGCTCTATTCTATATAAAACTGCCTCCGTAGCCTAGTGGTATGGGCGTGTGCTTTAGAAACCGGAGGTCGTGGGTTCGAATCCTGCGGGGACGCAACAAATTTTCATTGTTGTTTCCTAGTTGGTTAGGGCAATTTGGGCCGATCACCCAATTGTCTGAAAAGTAAGATGATCCATGCGTCGGATGGGCATGTAAAAAGTCAGTCCACCCACCAACCCGCATTGGACCAGCGTGGTGGGATACGGTCCAAACCCCTAATGGATAGGGGTGTATTAGGGGAGGCCTATGTCCAGCAGTGGACTAACAAAGGCTGATTATGTATGTTATGTATATAATATTTTAGAAAAATAAAAGACTTTTTTGATATACCAATAATTAAATTTATAAACATTGAACAGACAATAATTGTTTATTATACCCTGCAATTAAAAAGTACAATTATCACTCAATTAATGTTAATCTCGGAAGGATGTCGACCGAACTCTCTTATAGCTTTTAAATCGCATAGAGATTTACAAATAAAAAGTGCATACTTAAATCGTCACTACTGTTTGATATTGTTTAAGTAAATTTCATATCACATTGAGCTATAGTATAAAACACACTCCTCCGTAGCCTAGTGGTATGGGCGTGTGCTTTAGAAACCGGAGGTCGCGGGTTCGAATCCTGCGGGGACTCAACAAATTTTCATTGTTGTTTCCTAGTTGGTTAGGGCAATTAGGGCCGATCATGTCCTAAAGCAACTGATCGAGCCGAGGTTCAGCCCTCCTGGGCACCCTCGATTAGATCGCTGACGGTTTAAAAATAGTGGCAGCCAGGCCGAGGTCTCCCCTCGGGCTAAGCCAACAAATAAAGAGGTGAAGCCTGCACGCTTAAGTTGCACAGCCCCTCAACTCCGCCGGGTTGTAATGGTTAATTCCACCAACGGAAGCCATCATATAAACGATCATGGACAGAAATAACTATCACAAAACGAGCGCAGCATCTTGTCTTATTTACCACAGCACGGCTTATCTTGCCAAAGTTCACGTACAGCCGCGTTCACCACTACACAAGCGCAGCCTAACTTTACCCGCCTCTATCCACTTATCACACAAAGCTACAAACATGTACAATCGCGTGTCTTACTGTGCGAGAGCAGCCTAGTTCAAACTAGGGACTGTCGTTAGAATTTTTTAATCGCGTAAATCCATGTACAGTCGCGTCCATCACCACTCAAAAGCCTTATCTGACCACAGCTACATAGTCCATTAGTTTTGTCAAAATCCACGTACAGTCGTGTGCATTATCGTGCGCGTGCAATATTAAACGGGTATAAATATATAGCTTAAATCTTGTACAATAAGGAGGTAGATCCCTATTTCCTGAGGACGTAGGTCACTTTTTACACACCGGGACCGTCTGAGGAAGTACCAGACCCGAGCTACCATTCAAATCAGGTTACTCGTAACACTTTTGGTTTCCAAAGTCACATTCCGTGTACAGTCGCAACCTTCACCATGCAAGTGCATCCCAACCCGTCACCACCCACAACTAAACAAAGCCCTAATCCACGTACAGTCGCGTCCACCACCAACAATAATATAGCCGAATCGCGTCATAGCGAGCCAAGTACAATCGCGTACCGTGCGCGTGTAGCGTGGCCCTGGCCAGCAGGCGCACGGCGCGCACGGCGGCGCGGCAGTTGTGCGGCGTGACGTGCGCCACGTCGCGCACCACCAGCGCCAGCGCCTCCGCGCAGCGCGCCAACGCCGACGCGCGGTGCACGCGCAGCCGCACGCCCTCCAGATCGCCTCCTGCTGCCTCCGGCACGCTCGACTCCTTCTTCACCTGGTGGGTGTTCGATGTGTTAGTGTTTTTGGAAATACTAACTCTCGAGCAGTTAAAGCGAACTATTTATTATACTACGACAACAGTCAGCTGGAACTCACCTGAGCCAAAATATGGACTTTTTGCTAATGTAACCAGATTTCGGTAGCTAAGATGAGTTGTGCTTTAGAAACCGAAGGTCGTGGGTTCGACTCCTGCGGGTACTCAACAAATTTTCATTGTTGTTTCCTAGTTGGTTAGGACATTTTGAGCCGATCACACAATCGTCTGAAAAGTAAGACGATCCATGCGTCGGATGGGCATGTAAAAAATCGGTCCACCCACCAACCCGTATTGGATCAGCGTGGTGGGATACGATCCAAACCCCCCTTAAAAATGGAGAAGGCGTGCATTAGGGGAGACCTATGTCCAACAGTGGACTAACACAAGGCTGAAGATGATGAACTAGATTCGCGAAGAACATACGGCGTTCGTATGGTTTACAGGGCATTTCTGGTAAGGCGTGACTTGCAAGAGAGCACATATACAAGCTGTTCTCGAGGGTCATGACGAATAAGCTAGACGGATAATAAAAAAAGACAAATAAGATTCCAACCACCGGAGCAAACCGGGTGACGCAGGGGATTTTGCACAATCGACCACATATACACTCTAAAGTATGTTGTTAGATCTCTATAGTGCTATGTCCGTCCTGATTCTGGGAGGTCAAACAAGACGGATCCAATTGCATAAAGGAGCGCGACAGGTGGATATTCTTTCCCCGAAACTGTTCACTAATGCTTTGAAGGACGTCTTTAAGACGTCCTTTTGAAATATTGTCCATTATTTCTTCCTTTTTGCAGACAATATTCCTATATTGGCCGAGCCATATTTCATTCTTAGTTTGAATGAATCCCAACGGATTCGCTTCAAAATGAACATATACAAGACGAAAGTCATGTTCAACGACCACGTTCTCCGAGGCCGGTCGATTTCGATGGTGCCTTGGTGGTGACCTGGCACATATTGCAGTTGGAAAGACACAAGTTCGAGAGGGAAGCCGATAGGAGGATCCTGTTAAGCTGGGCAGAATTTAGGAAGCTAAACCACAGTCTCATGTCGTCGATAACACAGGGTTTGAAGACGAAGGTCTTCAACCACTACGGTATGTCCTACTTAATGATTTCAACTTAATGCCACCCTTGGGCACCGTAAAAAATTCGCCCCTATACATGAATTACTTCATTTTATGTGAAGGAGGCATATGAGCACCTGCTCATAAGCTCCAAACAAAAGTGAGCCCTGGACATTCGCAGCATTAGGGAGCTTCAAATGTGTTTGGGTGTTTTAGGGAAGAGTAGGCTCTTTTCTTGAAGAGCCCTGAGTTATATGGGTCCGGATATACCGCTGGGGACAAATCGTTCCAGAGCACTTGCAATAAGTGGCGAGTGAAACGCACCGTGGTGGATCGCCAGACAGCCGTTGCAGTTGCATTTGCGTTACAGTCACACAACCCCACAGCGGCTATTAATCCGAACAGCTCCTTGGAGCACTGACGGTTGTATAGTCACGCAAAGGGACGAAACATCTCTGCGGAATGACAAAGAATCGAGACGATCGGCGAGAGTCTGTTGTTGACGATTCGAGTTGCTCGACGCTGAATGCATTTAAATGAAAGAAGTCAATACTTGGGTGCCACGACCGAGAGATAAGAACAGTATCACTATCACTATCATCACTATATTAAATTATTATATTATATAGTATAAAACAAAGTCGCTGATCTGTCCCTAAATCCCAATGTATGCTTAAATCTTTTAAAGTACGCAACGGATTTCAATGCGCGTTTTTTAATAGATAGAGTGATTGAAGAGGAATGTTTATATGTATATTTCATATGTAATATTGTGGAGAAACGCTGATAAAATTAAATATTTTTCCATAGATTTCACAGATAACCTAGATTTATTTAGCTAGCCACATTTTTTTTGTTATTATTTCCGTTAATGAGCTCACAGTCGCTACAGTATTTTTAGTACATTGGAAGTCTAGTTAAGGTATCAGCAGAATACCAGCGTTGGTCATAGCCAACATTATGCTGAGCTGAAACCTTATTGGTCTAGCAACCAATTTATTATACAAATTTGTGCAACTTTTTTTTTTGTAATTCTTTTGTTTTATATATAAGATATGTATGATATATTTTTTCCTGGACTGATTAAATGAGTTTATATTATTATCATTATTATTAGATATCAGTATAGCATTCATAGCCAGGGCGGTCCTAGTTCTATATGAAGGCAGAATTCAGCTTGGGGTTGCAACAGATGGGCTTGGAAGGAAATACTGTCTCGTTGCACTAAGGAGACCTAGTTTTTTGGAAGCCAATTAGGGATTTTCTTCAGATGACCGCGAAATCGAACTTCACTCGATATGTCGGCGCCAAAAATACCGATCGAATCAGCGCCACAGAGGTAAGCACCTTATAACCGAGGGGATACGACAAAGGGTGTCTTTATTGTGGTGAAAGGTCAAACTTGTGACTCAGTAGGATTGAAATGGACTAATTTTAGTCGTCCCCAATTGGAGATTATATGTAGAACGATTCTTCTACATATAATCATCATCATCTTCTAGTAGAGATTTCTACTTCAGACACAAGTTTGTTCGGTTCCTCTTCAACGAATTCTCTAAAAAAATTTGCTCGGTCGGTATATAAAGCAATCGCATCTTTCATCACAATAACAGAGGACGTTGCTAATGCGGAACATATCGATTATATACAGTAGGTATAGCGTCGGGGATAGCACATAGCCTTGTGGGACACCGGCAATCAGAGTCAACAACAACCTTAATACTTCGATCCTTGAGGAAGCTGTATCTATGTGCATAATTTCACAGGTAGTCTGTAAATTGGTAATTTCTCTAAAAGTGCCCTAGACTTTGCTACCCTGAGGTAAAGTTCTATGTATTTGCAGTTAATATAAGTTTTTGTAATTAATATAAGTATTATTAGCATATATTGCCATAAAAAATCTTATAATGAACCATTCATTTTATCTCCTTGCTACAAAACCTTTTGAAAATCTTTATATCGATGCTTATTGTTTCGAAACTTTCCCTAACCTATTCAATGAACTTATCAAGATCACAGAAATAATATAATTATGTTATCATTATAAAAATAACACATCTTTAATTTTATTTTGTACACTAACCAGTATCCAGCCCTGGGTCTGTGGTGAATGGGAGAGCTCGCTTTCCGAAGATACACTAGTAGGCCTCTTTTCGATCTCCTCGTCAGATCCTTCCGAACGACTTGAAGTTGCTGGACGAGACATATTTATTATGAAATAATATCTATGTATAATATTTACAATGAACATGTAAAACTAAAATAAGTTATTGTTATAAAAACTTTATTTGCTTTACAGTCAAAGGCCAAAATAAAACCATCTTAATTATGCTTTTCAGAATAATATTATTATTATTAAATACTTTGATATAATTTTAATCCTAGCTTCGTACAGACGGTTAGATTTTTTATATACTGAGGACCAACTATTTCAATCGCAACGCTTTTAAATGAAAACAAAAGTGCGTTTTAACTTGACTGTAGCTAGTGCAATTACTATAATCATCTAGCGTAGTGAGTGATCCAATCGGAAACGTAGTGTAAGTCTCCACAAATCTACTAAGCACCCAGAGGTTGTAGGATGTTACGTCTCTTTCACAGTCAATATGCTGGCTACGGTATGCTGTACGAAACAGCGTCGGACTCACAGCTAGCCGTGGGCCAGTTGGCGTCGCGCGCGGGCCAGGCGCCAGCGCCGGCGGCCGCCAGCAGCGCCAGCAGCACCTCCCACTCCTCCGCGCTGTGCACGTTCTGCGCCGACGTCTTCACCAGCTCGTACAGCCCGCACGAGATCTGCAGATGGAACATAACAATGGTATAAATAAACCTAAGTATTTGCTAAATAACGTTGGCTCACCACATCGGCTCGCTATAAATTGCTGATGGGCTTAAGGCGCAATAGTCAAACCATGACGGAGCGAGCACTCACCACATCGGCCTGCTGGTAGAAGTGCTTGTAGGGCATGCGCAGCAGCAGCGCCAGGTTGCGCAGCACGGGCGGCGCGCACAGCTCGCAGCGCATGAGGCGCGCGCTGCTGCGCAGCAGCGTGGTGAGCGCGCGGGCCAGGGGCTGCGCGCCGCGGGCCCCGGCCCACGCCACCACGCGCTCCAGCTGCCCGCGCGCCTCCTCCCACACGCACAGCAGGCGGTCCCTGCCCCACGTATCTCCGTTATTATCACATTAAGTGGTGGGGATACGCTCCTATTCCAAGCCATGTTCACTTTCATAGGTCCGGCTCGGTCTGGCCGACGTGATTAATGAGAGAACGAAATTTGTCACGTGGGCACAACGTTAGTTATACGCTCGACCATCTCGTCCGTACCGTCTCATAGTACTGCCTGCGTCATTTGCTTACATTAATTTCATATATTGCTCAAGTTAGCAAAAATACCTAGCATTTTTTATTTAATATTTATGTCATCTGTCCATTTATTCATTCACTTTTATTAACATTACACATTTATGCACGTAACTTAAAAATATTTGTCGTTATTATTATTTTATTAAAAATCAATGTATCCATACTGACTGTTCTTCTATAAGTGTCTTTCCGAGGAGTTCGAAGAAAAGATAGTGATGTCCTCCAGTTGAGGGTTCAGTTGTATGCTATCTGCGTCCGGAGGTGCACCGATTGCCACCATTGCTCTTACCAGTTCCTAACAAACACTTGGAAAAACAAATCATAAGTCAAGAGCTAATTTCGGAAGAAAAATCAGAGATAAAAATGATTATATTTAGGATACTTCAAGCATAGCATGCAAAGCATTGTATCACTGGTTTTTCACATATATCATAATCGGTTATGGAATACAGTCATCATCATCAGCATAAAGATGCCCTAATAAATATAATAAATAAACTATTTTACAACAACTTTGGTCCTCAACATATTGATTTACAGACTATTGGGCGTTTTTTAATCAATGTGTCCTCTAAGTCCATTGCACAAGCAAGCTAACATCATAGCTCTATTTTTAGTTGTACTATTGCTACTGTACAAAAAATACTTTTTTGCTATGACTTTACAATTGACTTCTACCATCGTGTATCAACAACTATACTTGTAAGCTCTCCAGCTGCAGAAACTTGGTCTCCGTGACGAGCAGGCCGGGCAGGTTGCACTTGGCCACGCAGTCGGCCGCCGTCTCCATCAGCGCTCTCTCGTGGGGCGAGGGCGCGCGGGCTCCTGAATCAATCGTAGTGAATTCTATTATCTATTATCGACATCACACACGCGTCGAACACTTTCATTTATAAACGTGATATGAAAAATGGAACATATTACAATTATACGGATTTTCAACTTTATCGTCATCGTAATCATAGTCCGCCTGTGTGAGTATACTGCTGGACATTGGCCTCATGCACGCCTTCTCCACTACACACTACGCTCTTCGGTTTTTAGACCTTATCCCACCTAGCTGGTCCAATTCGGGTTGGTGGCTACACCGGCTTTTTATGTGCCCATCCGACGCATGGATCACCTCACTTGTCAGACAATAGGTGATCGGCCCAAATTTCCTCAACAACCAGGAAACAACGTAATACAAAGTTGTTTTTCGCACCGGATTCGAACCTACGACCTACGGTTTATAAAGTAAGGGCTAATACCTTTAGACCACGGAGGCGGTTTCAATTTCATACTCGATCTTATTTTTTACCTTTACCGGGTAACGAGACAACCTACCCTGAAGAAGTGATAAAATCCGTAAATATGTATTTTTTGTCATGTATGGTACAGGGTGGGCATGTAAAAAGTCGGTTCACCCACCAACCCGCATAGGACCAGCGTGGTGGGATACGGTCCAAAACTCCCTAATGAATAGGGGTGTATTAGGGGAGACATATGTCCAGTAGTGGACTATCACAGTCTGATGATGATAATGTTGATAGTACAGGTTATGAAAAGTCCCGAGATTAAAGGACATAGTAGTAAAATGATTTACCTGTTTCCCCTAAAGCGATGTAGGAGTATATGCTGGAGAGCAGGCCCGCTTCCGAGCCACGGGAGACGTCCCTTACTAGTGAGACTGTGCCCCCTGGTGCTAGGTAGTCCTCTGCTTCTACTAAGCACTGAAATTGGGAAAATACGGGTAAGACTCGGTATACAATAAAAGCTTATTTATATAAAAAAAATTCTGAATATTGTTTATAAAGAGTTTTTTTAAGACAATCTAAGGTTAATAATATTTTTTAATCGGTACACATAGGTGAAATATAGCCTTTAAAGCGTTACGATTAGTTAAAATTAGCAACTGTATTGTAGTACTTGCGTCTACAGCGTTACACATCTTCCGTTACATCAGAGCTAATTAAAATTTTTAATCAATAATAGCAATTTAATTCACGCCACCGAACAAACGTCATACATTTAGCCCGATTTGATGTATCAATTACCAAACCACAATAAACTACGCTTCTTCGTCGTTATAGATCGCATTATTACACCGATCCGCAGTCCTATCGGTGTTCTATTTGTCTACTAACCTTGGGCAGCAAGCGTCCCACGTAGAGCGTCTGCGCCATCTCCAGCAGGTGGCGCCAGGCGTCGCGCACGCAGTCGGCGTGGCGAGCCGCCACCGCGCACGCGCGCCGCAGCGCCAGCTGCGCCTTCGCCGACTGGCCCAGGTTCACCCTGGGATGATATTTATGTAAAACACTTATCTATAAATGTTTGAGTTTGACGCTAAATTATCTCTGACAAAATAAACATTAGAAAAGTATAAATAAAGATTTGCTAAGTCTTAGCTTTTAAAACAACATACCTCTGAAGACGTAGGCCTCTTTTTTACAGGAAGTCGTTCAGAGCAGTACCACCGCAGTGGTTCTTTCTACCGCAAAGCAATAGTGTGAAAACTTTACGGTGTTCCGGTTTTGAAAAGCACCTCGACCAGTGCATTTACTACCTAAACGAGACATGACATCCAATGTCTTGGCCGGCAGGCGGTGCGTTAACAATACCCTTGATATTGTATGGAAAGTGGTTACTATGAGTACTTTTATCAGGTAACCTGATTGTTCATCTGTCTTCGTAGCCCATAAATGATGAGGGTTATGACTGGTAATTTACTAAACCCACCGATGGCGACGTAGCCCGCCTGGTGCGCGGCCAGCAGCCCGCTGAACTTGCACAGCGTGAGCAGCACGCTGTCCAGCGGCATGGTGTCGGGCTGCAGGCGCGCCAGCAGCGCAGCGCAGCGCTCCAGCCCGCCCAGCGCGAGCAGCGCAGCGCCCTCCGCCTCCTCGGCCGAGGGCGGCGGGGCGCGCTCGAAGGCCGCGGAGAGGGCGGACACCTAATATTGGTTACATTTGTTTTTCATCGTTACAGTTGACATTGAAGTAGATTATGGTTGACCATGAAACGCTAAATCTATTGAGAGTTAGACAAGCGAAACGTACACTTAACGATAACTGATAATCCTTGCCCAAAAGAGAAGCAGTGTTAGTCGCCAGACATTCGCTAACAGCGCGGAGATACTTAATATTACGCCTCCTTTACGATTTAATGACACCGATTAGGGTGTTTTTGATATCGGCATACAGTAGTCCTAACAGGACTGATTTGTAGCCAAAATAGGCACCGCAGTGGTTTTACCCCTATATCCCAGACGATATCTTGGAAAAAGAGATCTGCCACCTTAAAGTTGTATATTTCTTCAAATAGAATGCTTAAAAAAGGCACACAAGGCCGAATGCGTCATGTATATTTAAGCACTAAGGCACATTCGTGCAACATAGGTGTTAAATGATTTTTTTTTAAACATAACAAATTAGTCTCTACCCCAAGATCACTGTAGACCTGATGCGTGTTTGGCGCAAATACTCGTAATTCTGCACATTAAAGGGCCAATTATATTAATCTTTAACAAAAGACTTTACTAGCATTAATAAGACGATGTTTTAGTCTGATATTACGTATCACTAACTCAATACCTAACACATCTTATCACCTTTGTATTTAAATACGTTTCATACGTTATGGCGTCTATCCTACCACACCAGACCCTGTTCCCCACAAATCCCACACATCAAATGAGCTCAGTTACCACTACCTCAAGTCCACTGCTGGATATAGATCTCCCCTTCTCCCATCAGGCGGTTTATGTATCGTATCCCACCATGCTAGTCCAATGCGGGTTGGTGGGTGGACCGACTTTTTACATGCCCATACGACGCATGGGTCATCTTACTTTTCAGACTATTGGGTAATCGCCCCTAATCAACTAGGAAACAACAATGAAAATATGCTGCACGGGCTAATGGGCTACGGGGGCAGTTCTACCACCATTACTAAAAACAGTATCAATATATTTACCGCCGGCGGACACAACAACGGCAGTAGCCGCGCGTGGTGCGCGTGTCGAGGGCGGCGCCTTGTAGGTGGCCGCGGGCGTGCGTCCGCGCCGTTGCAGCACCCGCCATAGATACGCGTCACGTACGGGGCCCACTCGCTCGGCGGGCATCACCATCTCCTCGTTTCTATGAGACAAGATTAGATTTCATACGAAATAGTTCTGTCCGAGACGATTTTCACTACGGCGGCTAATCAGCCAACTACACAGGAGATACTTTACAACTTTACGTATAGGGGGCCTTCACGGTCCTCTCCCCTTCCTTGACTCACTAGTCCTATACAGTGGACTAGCAACCCCGCAACCCCCCTTGTGGGTGGAATTTCGTAAAAGCCGTTCTTAGCTGAACTCTACTCGGCGAATGGAATATTCCTACCAGATTTCAAGTCGCTACTCCTTATGGCTCCAGAGATATCTTGATGAGTCAATATATAGGTGGGAATCTCTTATCCCATATAGTGGATTACCAAAACGACTAGGTGAATCGGGCATAGTACCGTTGTTTTACATGCCCATCCAATATATGGATCATATTACACTAAAAGCAATTGTGTAATCCGCTCACATTGCTCTAACCGACTAGAAAAGAACGATGCAAAGTTGCTGCACCAGAATTTAAACTCACGACCTTCGGTTACTAAATTACTATATTATTTGTGAAAAGGTAAATAAGGAAATAATCACAAGTAATCATAAAAGAAACAGTTACCATAATTTATAGAATTAAAATATCTAAAGTCAAATTGAAGAGACATTAAAACGACCCTTACATGCAAATAGTTACCAAAGTAATATACAATGAATGTGTATGTAATGCACTAAACAGCATTCGTAGCGTAGTAGCAAGGGTTTACACTATAGAAACTGGAGGGCGTGGATTCAAATCCCGCCGGAACTCAACGACTTTGCACATAGTCATAGAGACAAATACAAAAGCATACATTTAAAAGTAACGCTACTAAAAAGTAATCGTCGTATCATCTATAGACATCATAAACAAAGAGAATGAATCAAAAAATAAGAAGAAGAATAAAAAACCCACTTGATAGAGTGGAAGACGGCCTCGAGCATGGGCTGGTGGAAGTCCCCCGAGCCGTTGCAGCCGCGCAGGTTCCTCACGAAGTCCTCCACCGTCATGGGCACGTTGAGCTTCTTGGCGTTGTGGTTGTGCTGGTCCATGTTCAGCATGATGATGGCGTACGCCAGCCGGAAGGCGGCGTCCGTGTTGGCGAACGGCTCGCCGTTCGTCGTCTGCGTGATTACGAACGATGATTGTAAAGAGATACAACTAAGCGGCTTTTTGTAACGAAAAGAAAGGTAAGTAGAGTTTTTGTAAATGAAGAATCTTTTCATTGATGAATAGTCTTTTTATTTTATTAATTTTTTGATTAGTCTAGTAAATTATACTCAATAGAAAATAAAGATAAATGCGCACGTCGATTATCCATCATTTTGGCGTTGTTCTTTCCGGATGCCAGATTTTCTTTCAGTTTGATTACTAAGATATGGATATCCGCAAAATAAATGTTGAATGTTTGACTGCGACGCTCAAATGTCAGGTTTATTCTTTAAAAAAAAATTGGTTGCCTGTAAAATCGATATATGGACGGAAGTTATAGGTGACAACGTCTTTTTTGTTTCGATTGTTGTAATCGACAAATCTAACTTAAAATGGGAAGTTACATTTGTCGATTCGAATTACACAATTAACTTACACGTGTAAATATGACACTATTTGTTAACTCGGACAGCACGAACGCTCGGAGTAAGAGAGACGCAAGGCATGAACCAGTAAGCATGCCCCTCTTTCTCTCTTTCACTTAAACAGGGCAACTGTGCACGAGTAAGAGAGACGCGGGGATGCCTGTCACTTTCTCTAGTGGTTGCTGATGGAGAGCGTTACGTGAGCGGCGCTGTGACACAGTGCACGAGAGTGCCCCCTATCTTTAACAAATTTATATGACGTTGTCACGTCAAAAATTTAGTACCTCCGAAATGGATACGCAAAATTTTTCACCACTTCCAATAGCCACTTCGATCATTTTCATCGCAACTCTATTGCCATGGGTTATTTTTAACATCAATCAGTTCTAACAGGTAACAGTTTGTACACTAAGGCTCGACATTAGTATTATAGTAAATTAACACGGACATGCCACCTCTCGGCGAACTTCTCCATGACGAGGAAGATGAGCGGCGCCTCCCCTGGCAGGCGGAAGGTCTCCAGGTAGAGGCGCAGCGCCTGGTCGATGCGCAGCGCCGCGTAGTCGAAGCTCTCCGCGAAGGCCGACAGCACGGACGGGCCTCGCCCTCCTCGCCGCGGGACGAGCGCTTGCAGATGTACTCGCCTGCCGGGTAAAGGATTGCTCAGTCGATAGACGACTCTAAGATCAATAAAATTGGTACCAAATGTAAATGAACGCTTGCAGATGTACTCGCCTGACGGGAATTAGGCAGAAAGTGGTAAGAGTTCAGTCGATGTACAACTCCAAGAGCGATCGACAACCCTAATGTTATCTGACTAATTTCAAAGTTGTGTTAAAAATCAGCCAACTTCACAGGATATTCTTTAGTGGACAAGTGTACGCGCAGGCACTAACGTGGCGAGCACTCGTGTCTGCGCGTACTTTTCTTTGACTTTCAAAATGGGACGGATAACAAACATAACCGACTGAAGAGATCAGGCGCAGGAGAAACATTTTACATGCTCATCCAACGTAAGTAAAATGATCCTTACTTTAAAGACAATAGGATGATTAGCCTGAATAGCTCTAATCAACTAGGAAACAACAACGAAAAATGATCGAGTCCCAACAGAATTTTAACCCACGACCTCCGGTTTCTAAAACGCAAGACCGTATCACAAGGCTACAAAAGCAGTCATACTATATTTAAAATAACGTACGTACCGATCATCTTCTTATCCAAATCAGGGTTCTCCCTAAGGAAGGCGGCCACTTGATGAGGGTCCAGAGGAGTGGAGAGGACCCCGTGTTCCTGCAGAAACTCGATTCCTCTCTCAGGCTTCTGGTTGAACAGCTCCGTGCCTTGACTCACCCACTGGAAAATCATGTCGGAATAACAGCAACGGGACATTGTACGATGTGGAAAATTAAAAAATTAACTGTTACAAAGCCTATAAGATATAGAATTTAAGTTGTTAGCCATAGGAACCAAGTTTCATCGTCAAATACCGTTGATATAAGCGTAATGTCACTAAATTATTAAAGTCTCCGAGACATATTATTTATTGCCAACGTAGAGATTTTTCAGATTATCAACTTTAAGGGAAAGATTAACGTTAACTCAAAAATATTTACGAAAAATAACGACCACGTTGTGCCTTGATTAAACTAAATATTTAATGTCCATTAAAAAAAATCTTTTCATGAATTTCTAAATATCTAACCTTCTTTATATTCTTTATATTATCCAACTCGGCCTCCGTCGGCAACGGAGCAGACGGTATACGCCTCCCCCTCGTGCCGTAATACTGGCTGATATCATGAACGACATGGTCGCTGATCACCGACTCCTCGCAACCGCCCATCTCCAGGGACACCTGACCTCTCTGCACCTCCACACCATCATCGTCCTCCTTCTGACTAGTACCAGCTTCGATCGCTTCGATAATCGTCATCAACGCCTCAAGGGACAAAGTGTGTATATTATAGGCCGTCGAAGACACGACGTTCTTCGACAGTAGCTTCGTCAACTCCTCAAATATGTTCGCGCAGTAAACATCGCAGTCGTAGTTCAAGTACAATTCCGTACAGAATCCGGTATCCTGAACATCTGGGAGAGGCTCTCCAGCGCCAGGTGGTGGATCTCCTTCAGCTCGTACGTGGACTTGGTGGTGTCCGCGGAGACGATGTCTATGATCTTCTTGAAGTAGGCCTCCATCTGGAACTTGAGGTGGTGGCGGAGCGACTCGAACATGAGGAAGGAGATTTGCAGGTCCAGGGCGAAGATCGATATGCGCTCCGTGTCCAACAGCTGTGGAGATAAGTGACGATAGTAAACAAAGAGGTTGTCTAAATAAAGATAACATATTTGATGGTAAGTAAAATTTTAGACGACAACAGTTTTTTATTTTCATATTAATCAATATTGATTGCCCCCGTAGCCTAGTGGTAAGGGTGTGTGCTTTAGAAACCGAAGGTCGTAGGGTCGAATCCTGCGGAGACTCAACAAATTTTCATTGTAGTTTCCTAATTGGTTAGGGCAATTTGAGCCGATCACCCAATTGTCTGAAAAGTAAGATGACCCATGCGTCGGTCGTCAAAGTCGGTCCACTTACCAACCCGCATTGGATTAGCGTGGTGGGTACGGTCTACAAACCCCGTAAATGGAAAAGGCGTGCATTAGGGGAGGCCTATGTCCAGCAGTGGACTGACACAGGCTGATGATTATGATGATGATTAATCAATATTAAGTCAATTCATTTGACAGGTATGTTTTAAAACCGAATAGTTTAAATGAACCCAAGACGACCCAGCGATCATTTTAATAATACAGCTAATTGACATATCCATTTATATCACTTACCATTTTTTATTCTATGCATCTTCATTTTATTTAATTTTGTACTTCGGGAAAGAAAACAGTCAAATTTGTGTAATCAAGTAACGAAAGTATCTAGCGTACTAATTATCACCGCGATGTCGTGCACATAGAGGGACTACTTTATCATCTATTGTTTGATTTAGATATAGAGTTAGTTTCAGGTTTCAAACAACTGCGTGGATTCAACTACTTTTCTAAGTTGTTTCCTAGTTGCCTTGGGCAATGCGGGCCGTTGACTCGACTGCCTGTAAAGTAAGATGATGCGTCGGATGGGCATGTAAAAAATCGGTCTTGCACCTCTGCGCCCTCTCCGGTCGTGTCGGTTATCCGTCTCATCGGGCTTTGTTAATATCAAGAGCATTCCCTCATCTTATATATACTCCATATAGGGGGAGGGAGTGCTCTCGTGTTAGCGCATACACTAGTGCATAGATCGGCCGCCGTGGTTGGAATCAACAAGGAGGACACTCACACTGAGCAGATTCCTGGCCAAGGGGTCCCTGACCAGGTGCAGCAGGGCGGCGTGCGAGGGCAGTCGGTCCGCGCACACCTCCAGCGCCGTGGCGGCCAGCGCGAGACCCAGCTGGACCATCGCGCCGCTGTTGCCCGACTCCAGCGGGTTGCAGAGGGACACCACGAACCTGCCGATCGGGTTACGTCATTGTGATGATCTTCAATAACTGCCTCCGTAGCCTAGTGGTATGGGAGTGTGCTTAAGAAACCGCAGGTCGTGGGTTCTAATCCTGCGGGGACTTAACAAATTTTCATCATGTTTCCTAGTTGGTTACTTGACTACGACCACGGCGGTTGAACTACATTAGAGATTGCTATTTAGTACCGTTCTATGATTTAGTGAAAGACTTAAGGAATTTTATCGCGCAAGAAAATATAGTAGTTTCGGCCTGTTACACTCTTTTACGTTAGACATTACGTGGGGATTGAACATGGCGGCGTAGCACCAAATAAGAAAGCGTATGCTTCTGGCACTATTAGTGTTTGATATCACACTATTTTAAGTAAATTCCACCTATTTAGCTTAGATTTACTGTGCATGTAAGCCCATATCGAAAAGACAGTTAATTGTAAACAATTTAATCTAATTAGCCATAAATAATGAAAAAATGTTGGTTTAATTTTATTAATATTTGAATCATAATCATTTTTTTTATTAATGTTTGTATTAAGTAATATTTTACACATCTTTCTACTTTTTAAATTTCACCCGACACCCGCGGCAGAGACAAGAAAACCACATGTTTACTATAATAGGTAATCATAGAATAGATATCTATATTCTTTTATAGGAAATCAGAGATTTTTTTTAAATAGAATTCACAAGATAAAATTCCCAGCTTAAATCTAAACACTCCGTCCACTATCGAAAACATGGTCCGATTGAACCTGAACAACTCCTGACGCAGACCAGCCGTCTGGTTGCAGATCGGCGCCTCCTCGAGGTGTGAAGCGAATGCCCGATGGTTCCGTACTCTCTGTTTATCCTCTCCCTCCTTCTGAAACGTGCTCGGAGGCTGTTCGGCTTGATTCTTCTGAGGATAAAAAATTAGAGCTATAGCTAGCAAAACATTGAAAAAATATCTTACAACTATGCAAAGAAGTGGTAAATCTGTCATATACCCAGAGCAATAGTTGACTATATGTACCACACTGCTTCGTTGCTATGTTACTTTGATTACAGCCTTTCAATCTACATACATCATTCATCATCGGCCTGTAATAGTCCACTGCTGGATATAGGCCTCCCAATCACACCCTTATCCATTAGGGGACCTATCCACCACTGGTCCAATGCGCGTTGGTGGGTGGACAATTCTAATGTTCATCGGACGCATGGATCACCTTATTTATCAGACAATTGATCGGCCCAATTGTCCAGACGAACTAAAAACAACAATGAAAATTTAATAACTCCCAGGATTCGAGACCACAACCTCCGGTTTCAAAGCAATACGCCCATACCATTAGACCAGTTTTCCAACATGAATTTGACTAAACTACAGTTTCTAGTCAAGTTGTCTATTATTTGCCAAGGTCCAAAAGGTTAATAATGTGAAAACACGCTTTGTTTTATACTGGATTTCATTAATTACTGTAAAATGCTGTTTAAAAGTACTAAGTTCTAAAGCTATACTCTTGTAGAATCGTTGCATACATACATTCTCAGTCCATAAGATAATGCAGGCATCTTTGACCTACGACCTTGAAATTTGTTGGTTTGATATTAAACCAGCGTTTGGCAATTATACACTAAAATCAAACCACTAAAATAATGAGCTAATAAAGTCTTCAAATGAGTAAATTCGTTAATTAAACAAAAACAGAGTTGTCTGCAAACGTTGGTTACGGCAGAAGCCACCATCAGCAGTCTGAAACCGACTCATTAACTATAATATCTCATGTAACTGCCTCGTAGCCTAGTGGTATGGGCGTTTGCTTTAAAACCGGAGGTCGTGGTTCGAATCCTGCGGGACTCAACAAATTTTCATTTGTTTCTGTGTTGTTAGGCAATGGGCCGATCACCAATTGTTCAAAGGATGATCCATGGTCGAGATGGGCATGAAAAGATCGGTCACCCAACCCGTATTGACCAGTGGTGGATACGTCAAACCTAATGGATGGGGAATTAGGAGGTCATGTCAGCAGTGACCAACAAAGCTGATGATAATATAACATTTAGTGCTAGTAGTAATTACAGAACTGCTAAGATTTAACTACTCAAATACGCGCATATTGGACAATAATAATGTCCTCCAAGTCCAATCAACTACGACGGCCGATCTAAATTACGGATCAGCCAACTGCGCAGGAAATATTTAAATGCGCAAGTGTAGAGGCAAACATACTTCACTCCCTATTCCTGGGACGGATAACCGACACGACTTAAGAAAGATAGGGGCGCTGGGTGACTTTTACAAAATAGTATTTTTGAAAAGTTGTCCAGTCCACCTACGATTCGAACCCACGACCTCGATGTCTAAAGCAACGCCCTTACCTCCTGGCTCGGAGGCATTAACACACATTGTGATATTAACTGTAAATTAACAAAACTTTAAAACCTAGTATGTCGATGGATACCTGGCTCAGGCTCTGTCCTTCGTTGTCCGGGCGTTCGCCCTCCGCGATCCGGGTTCGGTCCCTGACGCCTTCCAGGAGCTGGGCCATGGAGGCGCTCCGTTGCCAAGTCCAAGAGGAGTGGCGGGCGTGCTTCTTGGGCTTCTGGAACCATCCACCGGCTCTATCGTAATCTCCGCCTCGTTCATGATGCTGTCGCGGCTGGGAGGAAAGTGTGAAAAAATCATTTGTGTCAGTAACGTTACTGGATAAAGGACTTTAAAGGACTTTTCGATTTAAAATTCAGAGTATTTATTAATTCATTCTTTCAACTAGCTATTTTGCGCCTAGATATCATGGGGTCTTACAATGCATCCGGAATTACCCGAACATCTAAAATATCTCAGATAATATGCATTCTAAGGATGAATTAGGTGTAGAGTATTATAAATGTACGCATTAATAATGTTTAACGTTCGCGTAGATAAAACAATAAGTCGGAAATATTTTTAGTCCAGTGATCCTATAAGACTTTGTTACCTTTAAAATTGTGCAATAACACTTTGAGATCGTTGATACAGACAGACGGACATTATACTATCTAAACTTTCTTTCCTAATTCATCAAACAACACGTTTTGTGATAAAAAAATATAATCTTTAAAGATTTAATATAATCACCGGCAGATATTGCAATTAAATCTCTGAATACAGCGATATAAAATCGTTAATTGACAGTTCCATCATTAAACCATAACATCTAATTTGAACAATAGTATGAAACAAATTTCGTATTGAATACCTATAGTTTAATCAATTAGAATCGGAATAAATGTAATCAAATCAAGTCAAACACTAATAGCGGCAGAAGAACGCGTTGTCATTGGTGGACCGCGGCCATTTGAATGCCCACGCAATGTTCCACCTATAGGGGGCGATTCGGCCCAAATTGTATTTGACTTTAAAGGATCGAAAAGGAATTATTCAACGAAAGTCCTAGCCATTTTTCAATCAGACGAAATTTAAATTAATTTGAAAGCCAATCGGAGGCGTCAGAAAATGTTAGGCCTGGGTGGGTGGTAATTTTTTTTCATTTGGAAAATTGAGACAATTTTAAATAAAAATTTAAGGAAGGTCAAGAGGCCGGGGGATGTGAATAAATTTTTTATTTTTATTTGGGGAAATTGGGCACTTTTTGATTTGTTAAAATGAGTAGGAGTATCAGTTGAGGCTCCGGCCGTGGCTAATTTGGATTTTTTTAAAATAATTGACAATTTTTGATTAAAAATAAGTGAAGGTCAAGGTCACTTAGCGGGCCAATTTGAATTTTATTTTTATTTATAATTGAAAAATTTTTAAAAAAATAAGAGGGGAAGTTTAAAGAAAAATGGAATATGTCCACATTCAACAGTAAATGCCAAATGTTGTCCGTTTTCTTGAGAAGTGGCATCGTTGGAAGTTTTTCCGACAGTTTCAAGGTTTCCGGGGCTGTTGTTAGCCGAGAATTCGGGCGGTCTCCTTTGGTTTGGGGCCATCAAAGGAGCCATTTCTTTGAAATTACAAAAGGTCCAGTGGCGTCATGTCAGGTGATCCGGGGGAAACCTTCGTGGTCCGTTTCTTCCCAACCAACACTGAGGGAAACCTGTTGGGGAAATTCCACTGTTCCAGCAAAGGTGACTCGGTGCTCCATTGCAAAAACCATGTTGGCTGCTCATTTACTTCACCAAGAGTCGAGGAAGTTCACGTGGAATGTTGGGTATTTGGTGCCTGAAAGGAGAATTCAGGTTTGTTGTGGAAACTAAACAGGGTACTGGAAGTGGTGAATTGGTTGGAATATTTAAGGACGACAGGACGACAGGGACGAGGACGACGTAATGACTATGGAAAAGCAAATGATTCCATTAAAATAAAAAATCACTATCAAAACAGGCTTGTTTTTGAATGATTGCCTCAATTAATTTCAAAAGTTCAATTAAACCTAACATAAGGTTTTTTTGTACAAACTTAACTTACGTCCATTGTTTCCCGTAATTGTAAAGAATTACGGGCGCTGATATTCCACCCCAAACATTAATCTTCCATTTTTTTTAAAAGGCGGTCCACCTCATGTGCGGATTTTCTTTGCCTTTTTTATGCTGATTAAACACCCTCCCGAGTAAAAGGATTCAGTCCACAATATTCCCCGTAAAATTTGGATCCGCATCTTGGTCAAAATTAAACGCAGAAGTCCTTCCGGCGAAATCTTGTTCTAACGCACCTTTTTCTTTTGGTAAGGGGCATCTTTTCGTCGTAATACGAGCGTGGGGTGGAATTGGTCCCGTTCAACCCGTCTCGCTCTTTTGGGATCGCCGGAAGCGCGAGAACGCGCCTTCAATGCGAACGTTCCGAACGTCACGAGGTCACCACCGCTCGCGTTTGCACAAACGGGATTTCCGACAACGATGAATCGCGCGGAGGATGACGTTTTATCCGGATATTCCATTGAAATCTTCTCGATAAACGGAAAACACATTGCATTCCGCCGGAAGTCACTGGTAAACGGAAGTATAAACCATTATAAAAGTTGTTCGTTGAAGAAAATTCAGAAACGACTACAAAAAAAACATAACCAAAAAGGAAGATAACTATAGCTCCATTCATCGTCCAGACAGAGCGCATACCAAAATACAGCCGAGACTTCATAAACACAGCTTGTCGGGCACGAGTCAGGAATTCTTTAAGAGATACTGCAGACCCTTTAACAGCCTTAGACTTCCAGACGGCCTGTTTGGTATTAATGTCAATGAATCGTACAAGTAAGGGCCGATGATGCTGTTTATTGGGTAAACCTAGTCTATGGCATACCTTGATGGATGATTTGGAGATGCTATTTAGGCCTAGTTTGCCATTGAATACCCTTAAGATGGATTGGATGCAGTCTTCATCCTCTTGTTCAGGCAAACCGGAGACTATGAGTGCCTTTCGCCGATTCCGAGTTTCCAGGTCATCGACTTGTCTGGAACAATCCTTTATTTGCTGGCGAAGAAGACTAAGGATGCCAAAAATTATCTCCCGGAAGTTACGCAGTTCTTCGCCTATTTTGGCCACAGTGTCTTTAGTTGATGTGGCATTGGTGATCTGGCCCTGGAGATCATCAAATCGCTTGGAGATATTTTCCTCCAATTTTTGTTGGATGGACATCACTTCAGACAAGTTGGGCATTGTTTGACTTAGTGATGATAGGTGTAGTGCAAGTGTTCAGCTGACGGTGGTGATGATCTTATGTACAAGCTACGTTACATTAATATTAAGGTAAACTAATAATTAATAACTATTATCACTAAAATTAGAAAAAGATTTACTGTATAACAAGTAAAATTAAATTAAAATTCTTAGAGCAGTTAACAAAGACGTCTGTACTTATTTATCACCTACCCACGAAAAACGTTGTTTTTATCAATGTTTGTATTAAGTAATATTTTACACATCTTTCTACTTTTTAAATTTCACCCAACAACCGGCAGAGACAAGAAAACCACATGTTTACTATAATAGGTAATGATACAATAAATATCTATATTCTTTTATAGGAAATCAGAGATTTTTTTAAATAAAATTCACACTGATAAAAATTCCCCAGCTTAAAATCTAAACACTCACATCCACTATCAAAACATGGTCACAGATTCGAACCTGAACAACTCCCTGACGCAGACCAGCCCGTACGGTTGCAGATCGGCGCACTCCTCTTGGGGTGTGAAGCGAATGCCGCGATGGTTCACGTACTCTTCTAGTTTATCCTCTCCCTCCTTCTGAGCAACGTCGCTCGGAGGCTGTTCGGTTTTTGATTCTTCTAGAGGATAAAAATTACCAGCTATAGCTTAGCAAAACAATGAAAAAAATTTCTTAATAACCCATAGCAATAGAAGTGGTAACATCTAGCGTTCATATACCCAGAGTAATAGTTGACTATATGTACCACACTGCTTCGTTGCTATTGTTACTTTGATTACAGCTCTTTCCAATCTACATACATCATACATCATCGGCCTGTGATTGTCCGCTGCTGGATATAGGCCTCCCCTAATACACCCTTATCCATTAGGGGACCGTATCCCACCTGGTCCAATGCGTGTTGGTGGGTGGACCGACTTTTACATGCCCATCGGACGCATGGATCACCTTACTTATCAGACAATTGGGTGATCGGCCCAAATTGCCCAGACGAACTAGAAAACGACAATGAAAATTTAATAACTCCCCGCAGGATTCGAGCCCACAACCTCCGGTTTCTAAAGCACACGCCCATACCATTAGACTACGGAGGCAGTTCTTTCTAACTTGATTTGACTAAACTATACAGTTTCTAGTCAAGTTGTCTTTTAGCTATCTTGCCAAGGTCCTAAAAGGTTAATAATGTGAAAACTACGCTTATTTTATACTGAATTTCATGTAAATTACTGTAAAAATGCTGTTTAAAAGCAGTACTAAGTTCTAACAGCTATACTCGTTGTAGAATCGTTGCATTACATACATTCTCAGTCCATAAGATAATGCAGGCATCTATTGACCATGCAAATTTGCAAATTTGTTGGTTTGATTTTAAACCAGCGTTTGGCAATAATTCACTAAAATCAAACCAACTAAAATAATGAGCCTAATAAAGTCTTCAAATGAGTAAAATTCGTTAATTAAACAAAAAACAGAGTTGTCTGCAAACGTTGCGTTACGGCAGAAGCCCACCCTTCAGAAGTCTGAAACCGACTCATATAACTATAAGACATTTAGTGCTAGTAGTAATTACAGAACTGCTAAGATTTAACTACTTCAAATATGCGCATATTGTGACAATAATAATGTCCTCCAAGTCCAATCCAAATGCGACGGCCGATCTTAATTACGGATCAGCCAACTGCGCAGGATATATTAAATTTCACAAGCGTACGGGCAAACATACGTGCACTCCCTATTCCTGGGACGGATAACCGACACGACTTAAGAAAGATAGGGCGCTGGAGTGACTTTTTACAAAATAGTATTTTTAGAAAAGTTGTCCAGTCCACTTACGATTCGAACCCACGACCTGCGATATCTAAAGCATACGCCCTTACCTCTAGGCTACGGAGGCAGTTAATGACCACATTGTGATATTAACGTGTAAATTAACAAAACTTTAAAACCTAGATATGTCGATGGATACCTAGCTCGGGCTTCTGTCCTTCGTTGTCCGCGGGCGCTTCGCCCTCCAGCTGATCCGGGGCTTCGGTCCCGCTGACGCACTTCTCCAGGAGCTGGGCTATGGAGGCGCTCCCGTTGGCCAAGTCCATAGAGGAGTGGCGGGCGTGCTTCTTGGGGCTTCTGGAACCATCCACCGGCTCTATCGTAATCTCCGCCTCGTTCATCAGATTGCTGTCGCGGCTGGGGAGGAAAGTGTTAAAAAATCATTTGGTGTCAGTAATGTTACTGGATAAAAGGACTTTTGATTTTAAAAATCAGAGTATTTATTAATTCGTTCTTTCAACTAGCTATTTTGCCTAGATATCATGGGGTCGGCTTCAAATGCATCCGGAATTACCCAAATAACAGTTTTTTACGCAGACTGACGTCCACAACCCAAAGGGTAATAGGCATTCTAATGCTGAACTAGGTGTTGAGTACTTATTAATGTACGCATTAATAATGTGTAACGTTCGCGTAGATAAAACAATAAGTCGGAAGTATTGTTTACGGTCCACGGTGATCCCATAAGATTTCTTGTTACCTTTAAAATTGTGTTAGTAACACTTTGAGATCATGTTGATACAGACAGACGGACATTATAATATCTAAACTTTTTCCGATAAAAAAATTATAATCTTTAAAGATTTAATATAATCATCGGTAGATATTGTAATTAAATCTACTGAATACGAGCGATATAAAATCGTAATATTGACAGTTCTCAACATTAAATATAACAATCTAATTTGAACTATACGTATGAAACAAATTGCGTATTGAATAACTATAGTTTAATCAATTTAGAATCGGAATAAATGTAATCAAATCTAATGTCAAACACTAATAGCGGCAGAAGAGAACGCGTTGTCATTGGTGGACCGCGGCCATTTTGAATGCCCACGCAATGTTCCACCTATAGGAGTGGCCGATTCTTTGGCGCTAATTGTATTTGACATTAGACTTAGTTTCCACATATTTTACATCAGAATTGCGTAAACTATCAACAAACTGTTATCTATATATATATATATATATAAAAGAGATTCCGACCTATATATTGACTCATCACGATATCTCTGGAACCATAAGGCGTAGCGACTTGAAATTTGGTAGGAATATTCCTTTCGCCGAGTAGAGGTCAGCTAGGAACGGATTTTACGAAATTCTACCCACAACCCGGTTGGGGGGTTGCTAGTGATAAATAAAATCAATAACTTCTAACCAATTTTAGTACAGAGCATAAACTTTATCTGTGAAATACTCACTGATGGCTGACATCAGTTTTTGATTCGGCTTCACTCGTGGTCTCGACGGCATTAGTGTTGGCTTGTTCGGTGAGCGAGGACTTTCGGTCTAGGGAATTCGTGCCTGTAATAAAAATATAACCAACTATATACAAAAAAAAAATAATGAAGTAAAAAAAATCTAACTGTTTTCAGATTCAAATCCACTAATTTACGGATTTTCGCGTTAGTTATATATATATTTATTCCCGACGTTTCCAATCTAAAACTATTCGATCAATTTCAAAAAATCCTTTGCCATTATAAAACTCCATAACTAAATAACATCAGTCGTGTTTCAAAAAATTAAAATCCCAAGTGAACATTTACTAAAAAAAAAGGCAAGATGTAAAGATATACCTAAATAACGTATTTTATTTCATTAAAATATCTTTATTCATACCAAAAGTTGTTGTCAATGTTAAACTATTTATAATCATTCTTTATGACCATAAACAATAACCCTCGTACATTTTGGCGCCAAAAGAGACTTTTTCAATTAAATATTTTAACTGTTCATAAAGCAACACGTGTCACAATTGTGAAATGTCAAATTACTGACTGACGCTGTCCTGGTACAGCAGCAACTTCACAAGTCGCGACCAAAGGTATAGTACCGTCCTCTCGTTGTATAATATCACTCTCGCTAACGAATCCCACAATATTATCTGCACTTTCCGCTTCAAATATTTCATCATCACTCTCATGTGTACGAAAAAACATAATATTCCATCAAAAAATGTATCTAATCACTTGTCAGTTAACATATATATTTATATTTGAACACTATAGACTATTAGTATTACGTGTAGAATGATATGCAAATTTGTGTTAATAGTGTTAGACGAAAATGAAAACATGTTTACATTTAATGCCGTTGAACTTGAATGACGTGTATATTCTGATAAGGATTTAGTTCGGCTTTGAGCGTGATAAATCCGTTACGATCTAAATATGATGAAAGTAAAAAATGTTATGATCATTGTGTATTCTGTGTAAGAAACTTAATTTAAATATCACTAACTTTATAACTTACAACGTCATTAGCAGAGAAACAAGTGCGAATCAGATATGCAAAAAATATAATTTGCATCAAAGCAATTAAAAAAATCTGAACACATTTAAACTAACATTATCAGCTGCTGTCATATCACTATATGGTTAATTTAAAAAGCTGTTTAGATAAATAAAAAAAAGCCAAGTATAAGACCGTTCATGAAACCTTTGTTACATTTGCGTCAACGTGTAACTGAGACATAGTGTTCAATTTTACGTAACACCGAGAATGTGTTTAATTAAATTTGCTAGGTAATCTGCATTTTTTTAAATAATTCCTAATACAATACAAAAAAATGTTTTTGCTAAACATGTACGTATCCATGTATGTAATATTTTCTTTTAATTACTCGCACCATGAGACCATAATATCTGTGCGATGGTTTGCGGAAAGTGTGGCCTTTGTAAATTAAATAAAATAAATAGTCTCAGAAATCATTACAAGGAAAAGTTTCATTAGGTTTGTATGATAAATACTTAATAACAGTAAGAGATAACTGTTAAATAACTTGATAATGAACGAACGAGGCGCCGATACTTGTGGGTATCAACTGCCTCGTGATTACAAAAATTACGTGTTGGGTATGTCTTGATAGCCATACCCCGCAGACCGTCGCCGGCCGCGTGCCATCGAAGCGGCAAACACCCTTTTTGGCCCAGAACTAAATGTCAAAATGTACCAACACAGGCGCGGTGGACAACGATAGCGCGATTCAAGAGGCGATCAACGCCATCTTGTGTCGATTAGTAGAAAGTTATTTTTTATTGTTGCCATAACAATAATGAAATGGCGATTAAATATTGGTTATAATAAGAATTAAATTAGAAAAGTTAACTAAGTTGAAAATAATAAAAAAAATGTCTAAAAATTTTATGTAAGCTAAGAATATGTTTTGATAACACGTGAGTTACAATATTAAAAGAACACGACAAACTTTTTGGACCATTTGATGGACAGTTTTTACCAAAGATCGTTGTCAGAATCTGCTTGTTGCCTAATTGTACACATTTCTTTTATGACCATTACATGATAAAAGAAACGCACTGTATGGCAATTTTAAATACCCACCAAGTTTAAATTCCATAAACGCTATTTAAATTCATTTCAAATTTATAATATTATACATATTATACTCACTATGTGCTGTAGCGAGAGTTTTCTTTTTCGTTGCTTTGTCTCGTTTCTTCAAGGAGAGATTTAGTGTGGTCATGCTGCTCGTCGCGTCCTCAGGCGGGAATTGTGGCAACCTCATGAAGATCAACTGGGTCATATCCCTGAGGCACTGTTCGGCGTTGCGACGAAGTAGCTCTGTTATAAAAATACAAAAAACATTGATTGACTCTTTTATTTCACATTATTTTCACATGGTAATCAGACTTTAGAAATTGAATAAAATATCAGTTTTCTTCTATTTAACGGTTACAAAGAAATACAAGGACTTGTTACTACAGTCTTCTACAAATAATTTAATTTGTATAAACTCTTTATCAATTTGTACACACATGTTTATAGCAAATATTTATCTGCCTAACCTTTTAGATCACTATTAGTATCCTAAATTACTTAACTACATTTTATTATGTGTCGGTTTTATGAGTGCCCTGTGGCAGGTAAAATTTAGTGTCAACGCTGTGTAGAAATAATAATAGAAAGGTCATTTATATCTCTATAGATTATATATTTTAGCATAAGCATATGTTTGTTCATAGTATAATGTAACAGTTGATAAGTTAGGCTGTGAGCAAAAATGTGATTGCCAAACGTAGTGTAGGACGCCCTGCGGCAAGATGGAGTGACGACATTCGCGAAGTCACCAGTGTGGGCTGGATGAGAAAAGCCGATGATCGGAAGCGGTGGCGTGCATTAGGGGAGGCCTATGTACAGCAATGGACTGACACAGGCTGATGATGATGATGATGAAATTGCCAATTTATTACCTGTAAGTCTTGTTTCAAAACATATCCGGAAACAGCTGAGCATAATTTCACACACGCTCTCATCAGTCAACATAACTCCTTCTGGGCTCAGCATTAGAGTGCGAAGAACCTGTAAACGAAATAATTTAAAGATCTTTATTTTTTTTTAATAATATATTTCGACACATAATTTTATAAAACAAAATATATTATTTAGGTGCATGTTAAATAAAAAAATAAAATACAATTTGTTTAATTTTAGCATAAAACACTTATGAAAATAAATATTTATGAAACCTGCTTGTGTACAGAAAAAAAATAATTACAATAAAAACTTTTTTTATAAGCAAATCACCAAAACAAGTATTCCTAATACAAATATCCACCCTATTAATAATATAGTTTTACAGATAATTAATTATTTTGTTCACGTTTATACTATACATTATTGAATAAAAGGACTTTTCACGGATATTATTGCGTTTGTTTTAAATTTTATATTCCCGACGATTCGAACACATTCTATCGCCCATGTTCACAAGGTAGACTGTGACCACGTCTTTTTATACAATAGTTTTACAGATTTCGTTTTGCAATAACTTTACAATATTTTTTAATAATTTTTTTTATTACAACTTCATGCACAATGGTACAATGGCGGACTTAATGCCAAAAGGCATTCTCTACCAGTCAACCGATTAATTATGCATGTGTATTTAGAAAAACAATCAAGTTTATCAACCTTATTAATCAAATTTATCATGACCTAATTAAGACGAAGTTTATGTATGTAAATACTTTAAAAATAACATAAAAATTCTGTGACCTGCAATATTTTCATCAGAACAACACCGTCGGAAGAATGATCAGTGCCAACGAATCGGGCATGAGTTACAGCATCGGCAATATCCTCCACTGTAGCCGGAACACTTGGGTGGGTGGGATCTGAAAAGTAATTGTTTTATATGTAATCATATGTTCATAATACACAATATTTGCCTAATCAAAGCAAGAATCACTATTAAACTCCCTAATACTAAAGCTTATTTGTCTAGTTGAGGTCACAAACACTTTTACCACAGTATTAGACATACATAAGTATGATAAAAAAATATGTCATCAGTTTATTATAATAATTATATTATGGTTTATCTGTTTAATATTATATTTAAAAACTGGCTAAAGCAGCACTTTAATCTTAAGTTGAATGATTTCAATTTATATATTGGTGTATATATAAAATATTTGTAGGTGCTGGTCTGTTGTATGACATAAGAATCACTATGTTTATACTTTAAAAAACTCTTCATAATTTTTTTAAAGTGCTAAAAACAAGAGTAACATGTATTTTTTAAATTTCATACACAAAGTAACATAGCAATTTAGTTGCTAGATGTTTAAAATATATAACAATGTTTATGAGGCAAACAATGTTGGTAAAATATTAAAATAAATCATACACTTGAACTAAATAGAAAACTATAATGTTTATTGTCTTTTAAGTGCATTGTGTTATCAATAGTGCTTATCAATATTTGATAAATATTCCCATACCGTTTGAAATATCTTAAATTGCATAATTTAACTACAAGGCATTAGATGTTTAACTGAGACTCTCAGTTACATCTTTAATTTGCATATTCTTGTAATTGATAATATGTGAATAATTTCATCATAATTACTGAGGTCTAAAACTATCTTCAATCTAACAACAGGTCTTTATTACCTACAGGGGACTAAACAATGAATGTATTATTAACGGAATATAACAATAATAATAATTGAAACACATTTCTACACATGAAGTAAAATACATTACTTACCAATAAGACCATATGATAAAAATTTATGGATTGCTGACAATGCTAAACTAGTAACAGGCCCAGTTGTTTCTTTGCTTCTTATTACTTCTAGGAAAGGACTTAAATATGTTGGTGGATCAAGAAGCCGTAAATCTCCAACTTGATTGAGGATTGTCTTCAAGTCTTGGAAAGTCCTCATCAGGACATCGTATTCCTCGTTCGGAAACGAATGGGAGCCCCAGCGCGTACTACGCCGCATGGCTGTGACGAGCATAGCCATCTCCCCTTGCACAACGAATATTCCATTGCCTGGCAAAGACATCCTGACGAATTTGTTAAAACTAAGTAACAACAATAACAATTTCAAAAATTATTCAACGGGCAACTGTATGAAATGTCTACATATTTAAGTAACACTCGATCTACTGCGTGTTTTGATCGAAAAGTTTTCTAAACTGTAAATATTTTAATATTAAAAATCAATATGAAATTCCAACTTGATAATCAAATTCCATCACGGTCATGTTGACGTTTCAGAAAATTAGTTTCGCTACTCGCCGCTAGAGGAATTTTATTATGTTATGCCTTAGATACTTGCCTTTTAGTATAAAGGGTAAATCGATCCAACTTGTGCTACTGCAAGTGCGGAACTTTTTTAATTTTTAATGTTACCAACACTGTCAAGATGTCTGACCACTTTGGTTTACTTTTGTGACAAAAATCAGAGAATTAGTTAATTTAAGACTTTTTACCGTAAATTATTTGCCATCGCATGTAACAGTAAGTTTTGTTGCATTTTATTTTTAACTGTTATATATTAAAATCGCGTTTCATTTGATAGTTTTCTAGTGAATGTGCGTCGTCACGCGTGTAGAGGCAGTCGACACAGATTTGACATTTTCTTCTTTTTGTGTTCGTGTGGTTATTATTACGAGTGTATCTCATTACATTGCAGGCATAACGACTGAAGAAACGCAACAATGGTGAAAAAAAAGAGACAAAGCGATCCCGGGGAAAATGGTGATGAGTCCACGGAATCCTGTGACGAGAGTGTGAAATCCGCATGTCCTCACGTCGCGAAAGCGGTGGACTTAGCGCGATTGAAGAAAGCCTTGAAAACGGGTGGCTTCGACAAGGAATGTGCAGAGTGTAAGAAATGCAACAAAATCGAAGAATCCGATCCGAATTTTGAGGAGGACCTGACCCTATGGATGTGCCTTCGATGTGGCACCCAGCTCTGCGGGCGTACACGTAACAAGCATGCCCTGAACCATTTCAACACTCCGCACTCCGACTGCCATTCACTTACGGCCAATACTTGCACATGGGAGATCTATTGCTATAGTTGCAACAACGAAGTAACCGCATCCAGTTCAAAGAAGTTACATGAGTGCATAGAGTATGTTAAGAAGCAGGCTTCCAGTAATAAATCGCAACCATCAGTTGAGCCCCTCTTGGACTCACAGCCCAAGAGCTACGATGTACCATTGCCAGTTGAATCTATAATAAAAACTGATCAAATCTCAAAGGGAAAAGATAAGGCGATAGCTTTAAATTTACCTAGAGTGAGAGGTCTATCAAATTTAGGGAACACATGTTTCTTTAATTCTGTAATGCAGTGTTTAGTGCAGACACCTTATCTGCAAGATGTTCTGCAAGAAATGGCCACACCAGGTGAGCGGTTTACCTTGCCAGGTGGAAAGCTTAAACTAAAAGCTGATGGAGAAGAGATGAAAGAAGTAGACCTACCACCTATTACTGGACAATTGGGTGAATGGGGAAACTTGACACGGACACTATCAGAAACTCTTGGAGAGTTACAAGCAGGTTTGTGCTCATATTTGTCTACTCATTTTTGTCTAAGCCTCCTTAAATTTAAGCTTTCCTGATTATGTGATAGTAGTGTAACAGTAATTGAGACACACACATAATATTGTTTAAAGCGAGTTTCAATTTCTTTATCAGTTGATGCCTGTAAGTTACTTTACTTGTGATGAAGTTTCTTAAGTATTATTTAGTTGTGATAAGACTTACACTAATATATTTTTTTTTTATCATTACTTTATGTATATTTTAATATATTAACAATTTAAATAGATATTGCAAAATTTTGCATCAGTTGTTTCAAAAGTTGTATATTGTCTAATTTCTAAGCTGCATGATGTACAAATCTATATTTAAATTATTGTGAGAAGTGACCTATTTCTGAAAGCAAACCTATTTACAATTTGTAGTGCTTATGTATGTTGTATCTTACATTGACTGAATCACAAATTTAATGTGGTTTAAAAATAGGTAGAAACCAAAAAAAAATTGTGAAATAATTCACATTTTTCATATTTTACATTTGTACCTTGTTTAGATAAGGTATAGATGTTAATAGGTAGCTCAAAGTTTATTAACAGCTTAATAAAATATGTAGTGTGAATAATAATACCTGTTCCTTCAATAATAATAATGTTTTATTATTAACATTAATAGTTATTCATATATTAATAGTTAAACATTATTACATTTTTGAGGCTTTGTATTTAAAATAACTCTTTTTCGCAATGCCTAATATAACTACCTTTGTCCTGTAAAGTTATATGATTTAATGTTATTAATTGCCATTTTAGTATGTAATTGTTTTTGTACTCCTTTTACATTGTAAATATACAGATTATGTAAACATTACATATTAAAAATAATACAATAAATGAATTGACAACAACTGGCTTGCACCACCAAACTAAATACAAAAAATAATATTAAGTTTAAGATAAACTAAGATTTGGAATCAATTTTTTATTTTAATAAAAAAAACTTAGGCCTTAAGGTAAACAAAAATACATCTGCATTCAATTTCTTGCATTAATATACAAAAATATGAAGAATCTTATAGAATTTTATTATACTATTCAGGTCAGGTTTATTAACATTTTTGTATACATTAGCCTCTTATATTAATAATACATAAATTATAATATAATAGCTGTATTTATATGCTCTGTCAATAACCAGGTGAAGGTGGTGTATACACTCCTCGGAAACTTTTGGTATCCTTAGTCTGCAAGCTGCCGCAGTTTGGAGGTGGGGATCAACATGATGCGCATGAACTGCTGAGGCATTTACTAGAAGCAGTGAGGTAAGTTATACTCGATTATTCTGTTTATGCATTAATTATTTAAAACAATTGTTGCCGTCAATCAAGACAGTTGGCAACAATAACCTTGTCAATTGTTTATTGGTATTATGCCAGTTTGATTGTGTTAATGGATTACACCGAATTATGCACATAAGTTGTATTGAATTGATATGTATACAAAAAAAATACAGTTGGAGTGCCTGGTTGAGTTGTAATATTAAAAGGACTGGTTTTTTTTAAAATATGTTTGGATGTATAAATATCATATATAGCCGAATAGATTTTTTTACAATTTTTGCCTGTCTGTTGTGGACAATCTTTGAAATCGGTCCTGGATCGATTTTGATGCTACTTTACTGATTAAAAATAAAAATAGACTGCACTGATGGCACAACGGTATTGCCCCTTGCCTTATAAACCGGAGATCGTGGGTTTGAATCCTATGGGGAAAGAACTTTAAAAATACGTTTTAATTAAAAAAATAATCATCAGATATAACTGTTATCATTGTTTTCTGATTGGTTAGGACCATAGAGGCCTATTACCCAATTGCTTGTCAAGTAAGATGATTCATGTGTCAGATGGGCATGTAAAAAGTCGGTCCTGGTCTTCAAAAACATCTTTGGCAGTCATTATAGGATGTCGGAACCTTGTAATTTACTGACAACTTAGAATGCAGTTTACCCTTTGGGTTGTGGAAATCAAATGACAGTTGCTTCATATGAAAACTGTTATTATGGTAAATCTGGATTCAGGAAAATGGCTAGGTAAAAGAGTATCACACAAGAATAAATTTTTATATAATGTAAAAGATGTGCGCTATTAAACAGCATAAAAATAATTGTTATATAATTCGATAACTAAAGTTTGTGGTCATTATATTTGATAAACACTTGTCCACTGTCAATAAATTATGCGTGTAATTTGTTTCTGCTTTCCTCATATTATTGCTGGTAACGAAGACTTGGTTGTGTTAAATGTTACATTTATTTCAAACGGTACGGAATTTTAGTTTCCATGACTACAGACCGTATGAATTTCGCCATTATAATAAATTTGAAAATAATTTTTATGCAAAAAAATATTTTTAACAGTAACTTAAAAATAAAATGGATGGTACAACGGCTCTTAAAGCTTTGGTACCAAAAAAATGGATGGACGAGTACGGAAATCGATTGGCAACCTTCGCTAACAAGGAAATTGTTATGAAACCATAATTTGCAGAAACTCTGTTATGGAAATTATAATGCTAAAGGGTAGTATTATAATTTCCATAACAAAGACCATTTTTCCCTTTTTTTCTCTTCCGCATATATTTTATGTAAAGTACCTATTGCGAGTTTTTTTAATATTTTACGGGAACAGATGAGGAAAGTTCAACCGAATTCATTTATCCTTAAAGGCACACTATTATCTTTTTTCACTAAATATTTGAAGAAAACTGGTCATAGGTACAGTGAAAATATTTAAGGAGTATTTCTCTTTGATGAAGCAAAAAGCTTGAGCACAATAAACGCATTTCCTTTACCTGAACATTAGTGATAAATATATCATCATCATCATCATTAGCCTGTGTTAGTCCACTGCTGGACAAAGTCCTCCCCTATTGCACGCCTTCTCCATGTAAGAGCGTATGCTTTAGAAACCGAACCGTCGAGGGTTCGAATCCTGCGGGGACTCAACAAATTTTCATTGTGGTTTCCTAATTGGTCAGGACAGATTGGGCCGATCATCTGAAAAATAAAATGTTGCTTTAACATTTTTTTTTTAATTCGCTAACACTAAAACAACTCTTACATTTGATCAAACCTTTGAGACTTGATGCAAGCTAAAAAACGCTAAAATTATTACTCATTTGATTTCACCATCATTGTATGACATGCCATTGTTACATATTAATGAAACCTCGGAAAGCGTAAGGCTTCCTATATAACAAGCTAACAAAAGACTTCAATTACCAATAACTGTTTATTGTTACACAATCATTTTGACGTACATGCTGCGAACATACGATATGACCAACCGTGTACCCCTATAAATTCCTAACGAATTGCAATAAGTAATTTATCAATACGGCAAAATCGTTATTTTAACCAAAAAGGAGAATGATAAATGTCATGTTTTTTTTTAGTTTATGTACACTTTTTGTACAATGGCGGACGTAATGCCAAAGTTATTGTCTGCAAGTCAACCGTTGGGTGATAGAGAACATTGTTTAGGCGCATAAAGTAATCAACGTTGACATAGAAAGAATCGTAGACTATATTAATTTATAAATAAATACCAATTTTTACCAAAGACAAAACGTTTTGTTTCTCTGTAATTTCGATCGATGTCAATAAACATTTTCAATTAAAAACATACGCCGTAGTGGAACGCCTTCACTTTATGGCAAGCAATACGCCTTGAAGATCAGAAATATAGTGTTGAAACACTACAATTCCGTTCATCGTTCTGTGAAGTCGGCCTTCACGTCTCGTTAAATCTGCAATTACACTACGTTGCTCTGCAAAAAAAATGGAGAGTTTAAACACTTCTGCTTTTGCGCGTTGTCGGTTATAGGCAGGCATAGTCACTGGTTAATTCCTTGAAAACCGAAAAGCTTACTTTGAAGTCTAATTTCTCTGCCTCCTAGTCTGTGGAAGGCGTGCCTTGAAACTGAGGTCGTGGTTTCTGAATCACTGCGTGGACTCCAACAAATTTTCATGTTGTTTCCTGGTTGGTTAGGGCAATTTAGGCCGATCACCAATTGTCTGAAAATAGATGATCCATGCGTCGGATGGGACATGTAAAAGTCGGTCCACCCACCAACCCGATTGACTATCACAGGCTGATGATGATGATGAAGTCAATTTCTAAGTTTTTTTCTTAAAATATTTACAATAGCTTTGTTTAGAATTCGATATACTTTTAGCTAATACAAATAAAATGTTTGCCAATATTAAACAACAAATCTCCTTCTTTGTTGTGAATCTTGCGTCTTCTATAAGGTAAACTGTACTATTATATTAAAGTTGGAATTTCAATAATATATTTGAAATTACCACTTATTTTAGTAGCTGGATTTTGAAGTGCATCCTTTATGAACTACTAGCTACCCGCTCCGGGTCCGCACGCATAAATATATAAATTTATCAGCGATTCTCTACAATATGCATGAGTTATACAAATAAACGTCCCTCTTCAATTACTCTATCTATTAAAAACTGCATCAAAATCTGTAGTTTTAGAGATTTAAGTATACATTCATGGGGATGTAGGGACAGAGAAAGCGACTAGTAGTTGTTTTATATTATGTAGTGATTTCATCTAGTTATTGGTGGTACGAGTGTTTTTGTATGTTTATATGTGCCCGTTTCAACTAGCGAAAATTACATAATAATCTTTATGGCAACACTACGCGCATAAAATTTATAACCTGGATTTTAAGCAACCTGTACGCAGCGAAAATATATTTTAAGGACGTAATATTACCTTACGTTCTTATTAAAAGTTAACCCCGCGCCACTTGGCGGTCTTCAAGTAGTTTTTCCGCGAATTTTCAGTAAGCCCGCTTGACTCAGCGCTTACCAGTATCCCACATGGTTTATAAAAAATAAAATGACTGCCTCCGTAGCCTAGTCGTAAGGGCGTGTGCTTTAGAAACCGGAGGGCGTGTGCTTGGGTTCAAATTCTGCGGGGACTCAAAATTTTTCATTGTTATTTCCTAGTTGGCTAAAACAATATGGGCCGATCACTCAATTGTCTGAAAAGTAAGATGATGCATTGGCGCATGGGTCAAATGGGCTTGTAATAAGTCGGTCCATCCACCAACCCGCATTGGACCAGCGTGGTGGGATACGGTCAAAAACCCCCCAATGGATAGGAGTGTAATAAGGGAGGCCTTTGTCCAGCATTGGACTATCACAGGCTGATGATGTGATGTGTGGATTCTTCACAAGACTGCCACACACTGACGAAGTCGCTTAAAGTTTTTTGAGAAGCTATACGCATTAGGGGAGCTTATGTCCATGATCTAACACAGGCTGATGATGATGATTAAAAGTAGGCTAACAAGATGAAGACTAATGTGCGTTATATTAGCCTTAAAATATACAAATTCTTGCCATGTTTGGTCACGAAAAATAATAATTTCCGCTCGAGTATTATATCTTCTTAAATATTATAAATCGTCGTAATGTTTTATTAAGCATTGCAAAAGTGGGAAAATACAGCAATACGATTACCGTTGGCCATTTACTGAATATTTGCCTTATAATTTTTTACAAAGTATTGTATTTAACGTGTTAGAAATTTACAAAAAAATTTTAACTATAACTAAGCTCAGGACCTGATCTTATTAAATGATTTTTACGCATGTTATTTCAATTGTTTTTTTTTCGAAACTGTAATATTTTTCTAAATACATTAAAAAAATTGAAGTACTGATCTAGCAAATGTGAAAATTCCAGGTCCGAGGACCTCCGCCGCTACCAGTTGGTGATACTGAGCAGCCTCGGCATGAGCTCGAAGGTGGACCCAGCGAAGGTGGACGGTGAGGTGAAGCAGAAGGTCAAGTTCTATGGGCAGCAGGCGTCTGACACTATGCTCAGACCCGAACAGGTTGGTGTTGAAAGTCTAGATTTCTAGACCAGTTTCATATAACACATGACATTCATGTTGTCGTAGTCTATATTTGGGCTTATTGAGAGTCGTTATTGACACAACTTGGTGTGTGAACGAAATGAGGTTAAAAATGTAGTGAAAGAAGATAGTGAATAAAAAGAGACGTCCATCACTGAGTTCTATCACGAAGGCCGCATGATGCAAAATGTGGTATAATAAATACTGAATTTAAACTACATTTGTAAATAATGATAATCGCCATCAAGTAACAGTTATTGGATAGTTAAAATTGAAAGAAGAGAGATCCTGAAAGTGAGTTTTGTCAAATGAGTAGGGGAAAATGACATGCCATTGTGAATGAGGCTTCAAGGGCATATTGCTTAGCAGTACATATTTACTCAGAACAATAATAGCTTTATGTAATATATCTGTGCAATTTATGGCAGTGACTGATGTTCAAACAAGATTGTGCATCATAGAAATAATGTAATTCCTGTTAGAGCCGTCTAACACCAATGTCTAACTAAAAAACATTAAAATTTTTAACAGAATGCTTTTATTTACAATATTCACGTCGCTTCAGATACAAATACAACAAAATCCCAAGTCTTATTAAATCATGTGTAATTGAAGAAAGCATTATTAAAAACATTAACCAACTCAGTAGTCTAATTAACTTAGTCCATAACATGGACTTATGATTTTGAAACTGGAGGGCATGACTCAGAATCGTGCATGGATAAAGTGATGACTGATCATCAAAATGCCTAGGAAGTAAGTAAGTAAGATGATCAAGCCACATGATCTCTGCCATGTTGTGTCTATTATCCATTAGACTACAATAGTAGGAGGGTTTTTAGGAAAGAGCTATTAACCAATAGGGTCTACTCATACACTTGTTTATGAGTCTATTGTGTAAAGACAACTTCTCGACCTAAGATATAACCTAGGCACATTGCTCAGCAATAGCATTAGAATTGGCATAAATCATGTTTATTTGATAGGAAAGTTTATATACAATCCCTTTATTATTCTCAGGTGTTCCGCGGATTCCTCGTCTCTACGCTGGAATGCCAGGAGTGCTTCCAGCAATCTGACCGGGCAGAGTATTTCCTGGACCTGTCGCTGCCGGTGGCCGCCAGTAGGCCGCAGCCCCGCCCTGGTGCGACGCAAGACGCCCAATGGTACTGACGAACATACACAAACATTTTTTAGTATGAGCGAGCCAAAAAGATCTGGAAGTTTTGCGAACAGAACAATATTAAGTGTCAAAATCTGTTGCATTTGTTATTGCATTACATGTGTTAAACATTAGGCATGTTCATTGCATATGAACACTCTTTCAGTGTGCTCTTATACCATCAATATTTTTATTACCATCAAAACCATTACATTCCGGCAGATACAAATGCCCTTTGTTCAGCTGAAAACACAATCTGATACAATTAGTGATAGAAGCTCCTTTAAACTAAACACAACCTTCAACAAATGCAAAACTATGATGCGTAAATGGTAAATGATAACATGAGCATTTGATATTGTACAAACAAAAACAAAGTATTGTCATCGCTATTAGTTGTTTTGTTTACAAATATTTTAGGATCTTATTGGCTCAGCTTAGCACATACTCGCATCTGGTTAATCTCCAACACTTCTAACACGTTTAATTACCCTCAATATCTCACTTCTCTACACATATTCCTAATTGTCACCAACACATACTTCTCTAACATTTGCATATTTATATGTGTTGGGCACAACTTATTGTCGCATACTTGGTTCACTCTTAATAGACAAAAGTCAACATAAACATAACTTATAATCAATTTATAACTTAACAAACATTAAACATTACAGATAAAATGGATAAAAGGTTGCTTAGAATTGACATTTTTTAAATTCTGTTACTTATTTAGTTCATTTATTAAAAGTCTCACAGAGAATAATATACACACCCAAACATAATAATGCACGACACTTAACAAAGTTTTTTTTCATCTAATTATTACCAAACACTTCAATAGTCTCTACAATTACTATTTAGCATGAGGAATCATTACTGTTCTTCGTTCTGATTGTTAATATAACTGTGTTCTATGCGAACATTTTCTTTTGTTATTATTATTTGCTACATTTTGTACCTATAAAACAAACTACTAAACTATATTTTTTTTTGACAAATTAGATAAAGAATTGAAATAATCCGAAGGCTAATGTTAAATCTCAATTTCGCGAGATACAAACACGTTTGGTGTACCGCAGACATTTTTAATTAATAACAGTGAAGGATTTTGTTGGCACCTATTAAGTGACCTTAGAATTCGTCTGTGAAATTTTAAGTTTTTAAAGCCTTTGGATCAGGTATATTTATTTGTATATAAAATCAAGTGATTACACAGTTATGTAAAATAAGTCAATATAAAATTGTTTAAATACCATGAGTTTATTTGTTGCTTGACAAGATTTTTTTTTCGTATTTAATTCGTCTGGCGTTTAAGAATTATAAATGTCGAGTTTGCACTTATTGTTATTATTATTATTGCGCTTTGTTCTTATAAATGTTTTCCACAACCCTGATCATCCAATGATTAATATATGTGTAGATATGGAACAAGTCCTTGCATTTGTTTGTAAAGTAGTTTGCTGTGTACATTATTATCAATTTATTTTTTCGTATCTGTTAACTTGAAGTAAAAAGGGTTGTGGGTCAAATCCTACGAAGCACCTTCATTCATATATAAAACGAAACACATATTTTCAGAGGAGAATATGTACAATGTGCAAGAGGATAATAAGCCGTCAAAACACCAACTCAAAAAGGAGAGGATGGCCGCGAGGAAAGCCGCGCGAAAGAACAAAGGTGGTACTAACAACAGCATGACTAGAATAAATATCTATGTATGCGTATATCACTATACTATCTCGAGCCTGCATGGTGTTTTATAGTCGATGTGGGCGGCTGCTTCAGAGATTGAAATAGGCACGCTTTATATTCACCGCTTCGGTGTACATAACCGTTGATTACAATTAACTTATCCGTTACAGGTAACGCCACCGGCAAAGAGAAGTGCGGCGAGCCGAACGGGCCCAAGGAAGACGGCAAGTCCTCGTCGGAGCAGTCCGACGCCGACGTGGAGGACAACCTCGACGACGCCCCGAGGCACGCCGACACGCACACGGCGTCCGTGGGCACGCAGGCCATCGCGCACACGGCCGCCAACTTCGCCGCCTACCACATGGAGTCCGGGTACAACTCGGAGAAGGTCATCAGCTCCGACTCCATCCGTACCAGCCCCGTGGACTTGGACAAAGAGAAGACCGACAACACACCGGAGACCGCTGACAAGGACAAGGAGTTCGTCAACTCGTCCACCTCCACGACGGCCATCCCGCTGGAGTACAAGTCGCTCGCGTCGTTGACCAGCTTCCAGTCGAACCCGGACTCTGGTGTCGCCAGCCCCGAGGCCACGAAGCACAACTCGACCGAGGCGGTGGACAACGTGGACTCGCCTACAAACGGCAAAGAGCTAGGCAGTCATAGCTCCCTCTCGAGCGAGATCAACCTAGACTTGTCCAGCCCTCAGCACAGCAAGCTATCCCCTACTAAGGCCGAGTACGAGAGGCCCGTGTCCCGGATCGCGTTCGCCCCCGAGTACTCCAACGAGGTGGTGGCGCGCGGCATCAGCGTCAAGGGCTCCAGGAATCTGCTCGAGCACAGCGGCGAGAGCAGCTACGAATCTCTACCCGAGAGCAAGCCCCAAGAGCCTGCGCCATACAATGAGATCAGCAACCATCAGGACGTATCGACTATATTGGACAAGTTGAAACTGGATATGGAGGAATCCAAACCGAAACCGACGTTCCCGTCGCCAGTAACGGTAGAGAGCCCTCCCAACGAGCCTCCTCCGATGGTGCCACGGCCGAAGATGAACAACGTGGAGGCCGAGAAGAACCGCGACTTCCTCTCCCTGAACCGCCAGAGCCCTCTCTCGCCCCGCTACGTGTGCGACGAAGACGAGTGCAGCATCCAATCGTGCCTCAGCCAGTTCACCGCCCTGGAGCTGCTCACGGGCAACAACAAAGTGGGCTGCGAGACGTGCACGGAGAGGATCAACGGCAAGGACGGCAAGACCGTGTACACGAACGCCACCAAGCGCTTCCTGGTATCGAGTCCACCGGCCATCCTCATCCTTCATCTGAAGCGGTTCCAGATCGGGCCGCGCTGCATGTTCCGCAAGATGACCAAGCACGTCGACTTCCCGACGGTGCTCGACTTGGCGCCCTTCTGCGCCATGGACAAGCTGAAGAAGCTGCCCAACGTGGCTCGGGGGCAGAACGAGCTGCTCTACTCGCTGTACGGCGTGGTGGAGCATTCGGGCGGCATGCACGGGGGCCATTACGTGGCCTATGTCAAAGTGAGGCAGCCAGTGAAGCCGGGTGACCCCAGGTGGTGGTTCCTGCCCAAGAGTGCTAATATCCCGGCGTCCAGCAGCGGGGACGGGGACGCCGACTCGGAGTCGGACCTCTCCGGCTACGAGTCGGGCGAGGGGCCCACGCCCGCCGCGGACCCGCCCGGCGGCAAGTGGTACTTCGTCTCCGACAGCATGGTCTCCGAGGTGACCGAGGAGAAGGTGCTGCGAGCGCAGGCGTACCTCTTGTTCTACGAGAGGATCCAGTAAGACATATCCGGCGACGGGACACTGGCCTAACGATGGTTCGCTGCACGGATGGAAGGCATTTAAGTGGAAGACTGACGCTTCATGTACGTGTCGGTGTTTCGTCCCCTGCACCGCGCGCTCACCGGACGCGCTGTATATAGCTTAACGTGTCTCGACAACGACCGCTTTTTGTATCGATTCGTGTTACGTTGATTGAATAACGCGACCGCATGTTAACGGTATCGTTGACTACGTAAATAGTGTCAGTTGGGCGTCACCGCCCTAGTGAGCGTCCAATAGTTCCCGACCGTCATAGTGCGTATACGCGTAACGTTATTTAAGTATCCAGTGCCGACGTGGTCGTTAATCCATGCACTACCGCAATTTATACGGATAGTAGGTTAAAACTGTTTTAATACGTCGTGTCGTTATGCCGTTGCAGTTTCTCCGTATGTATGATTATGAATTATTTTATTTATTCTGCCGTCAAACGAAGTTTTATACATCCAGTTCTATGTCTATGATTTACAACTTGCGTACTCTGCCGTTACTCGGTCCTAGCTACGTTGGGCGTCACTGATTCTTTTTGCATACGATTATTGATTATTTATGGTCCGCGAGTGGACGATTTCATTAAGAATAAATGTATCAAGCAAGGTACCGTTTAGTTTGAATTTTAACTCGTATTTATTCGACTCTATTGTAATGTTTTAACCTTTAGTTTCAATGGCATAGTCTTCCATTGAGGTGTTCGTGGTTTTGTATAACAATTCTCATTCTGGCAGATTTTAAATTGTGCGTGCGTTCAAATTAACAATTGCGCGCGTTCATCGATTTAGCGTGTGCGTAAATTTTAGCTATTTATTGAATTATGTGACGACGCTTGTAAACGATTTTCGCTTTGTAGCACTCAATTTATTTTTTTTAAACTAGTTTGCATATATTTTTAACGAATAAAATGAAGTTCCTCATATACACGCATAGATTAGGAATCTGTTTGCAAGTAACATAAATAGACGAACATTTTTATTCATACATATACCCAAAGTGATTTTATTAAAATAATTAATGATATTTTAAAAAATGTAACCAACATGCAACATACTGTCGCTTTATTATTTTGAGATAATCTTCGTAGCGTTAGATGTATATTTCTCTTGATTTCAAATAAAGTCGCCGATAATTATGTTTTTATATCGTTTTTAATACATTGAGTGCTCAATTTTATTCACATACTTAGTTTGTTGAATGATTACGGAGTTTAGGGTAAAATTAATAACATAATGCATCAAGCAATAACTTTAATAAGTGATTTTCTTGTCACAATCAAATAACATTTAGCTCTCCGAATAAGTCAGTAACATGTTCACTATTATATTTAAATTTTATACTTACTGCAGCTCATTGTGGATTATATGTCTTAGTATTGGATTCTGAATATTTTATTCCATTAAAAGATTGCCCAGTGTGTATTTAAACTTGTTAATTTTACCCTAAACAACGGAAGGAAGTCGTTTGATGTTGAGTTTGTCGTTCGGTTTGACTCGTGCCGTTAGTTAGCCAGAGTTATGTTAATATTATGTATTTGATAATTTCTTTTTGTATATTGAACCACATATTGAGTTATGAACCAGGTGTATTAAATAAAATATAGCTGTAAAACCAAACCGCCGGTTTTTTAATCGACCCCTTTAGCTACATTTTCAATTAATAAATTTATCATACGAAAATAAAGGGTCTTTCATCATCATCATCATCAGCCTTTGATAGTCCACTGCTGGACACCCTATCCATTAGAAGGTTTTGGACCTATCCCACCACGCTGGTCCAATGCGGTTGGTGGGTGGACCGACTTTTACATGCCCATCCGACGCATGGAACATCTTACTTTTCAGACAATTGGGTGATCGGCCGAAATTGCCCTAACCAACTAGGAAACAACAATAAAAATTTGTTAAGTCCCCGCAGGATTCTAACCCACGACCTCCGATTCTGAAGCCCACGCCTATACCGCTAGGCTACGGAGGCAGTTCAAGGGTCTTTATTATCATAATTTAATATTTTTAAATATCTTAATATGTTAATATAGTTTTTTTTAATTTCACCGTTGCAGATAGACAAAAACCCATTTTGGTGGTTTTTAATACATTTTTTTATATCTATATAGACAATGCTACATCCATTTATGTAATCTTTTGTCACAGCATTGTTCGTTGTAATTCTAATTTAAAAGTATAGGTAATAATAGGGCTATCCATAAATTACGTCACACTTCAGAGGGAGGGAGGTCTAATGGTAGGCCCCGTTTTTACAGGGGACTGTCTAGGTAGGACCACCGCGATACCTTTTTCTGCCGCAAGCAGTAGTGTGAAACACTGTTGCGTTCCGGTTCGAAGGGCACCGTAGCCAGCGTATTTACTGCGTAAACGAGACTCAACACCCTATGTCTCACGTTAGGCGGCGCGTTGGTGATACCACTGGTGTTGCCGATGGCCATGAGCGGTCGGTAACCACTTCCTATCAGGTGGCCCGACAGTTCGTCTGCCTGTGTAGGCAATAAAAAAGGGGGGTTGTCAAAGTGTAACTTTGTGTGACTAGGGAGAGGGGGGGTTCCTAAATTTCGTGACGTCACATTCCCAAATAGACGTGGTAAACGTAATTATTTCTATTTTGCTTACGCGAATATTATACATTATTAAATAAAATGACTTTACGGATTTTATCTAACGATAAAACCAGTTCATTTTGCATAGGTCGGAGTACAGACTAAAAATAATTAATTACAATTAAGATCTGGCTTCATGCACGTCGCAACAAGATCGCATGACATCCTCAGTTACCTGACCACGGATTGCTAAAGGTTTGAAAGTCGGAATTAATATTAAATAAAAAATAAATTTAATAGTCTATATGTAGAATTGCAAAATATGGGACGCCTCTTTCGACCACTGACTGGGTGATACAAATGTGGCCACCTATAGGACCACAAGGTCGGGGGTGGACGAACCCTTATTATGTAAATTCATGATATACAAAAAATATGATTGGCAGAAAAATTTTAATTTAGTTTAATCGGTCCCGAGCCAACAAAATGGAACATTTTAATTTATAGTTTACAAGTAATCACTTTACAGTTAACAATTCGAATTGCATAAAGTTGAAGTTTTAGTTATATAAAAGATAAAACAATTAATATAAAAAGAATAAGTTATGACTGTCGACCTCTGGTCAGGTTTATGCTAAGGTCTAAGGTATTCTAAAGTCTAGTGGTATGGGTGTGTGCTCTAAAAACCGGAGGTCGAGGGTTCGAATCCTGCGGTGCCTCATCAAATTATTAATGTTGTTTCTTAGTTGGTTAAGGCAATTCGGGCCGATCCAATCGTTTGAAAAGTAAGATGGTCCACCTACCAACCCGCATTGGAGCAGCGTGGTGGGATACGGTCCAAAACCACCACCTAATGGATAGGGGTGTATTAAGGGAGGCCTATGTCAAGCAGTGGGCTATCACAGCCTGATGATGATGATATCGATAAAAACAAAGTCCTAATGTCAAACAATGATAGCGCTAGAAGGAAACGCGTTGTAATTGGTGGACGCGGCCATTTTGAATCCTTACGCGACGTTTAGCCAATTAGAGTGCCCGACATTTTGGCGCCAACTTGACGTTACGTTGAAGAATAAATGTTAATTTGTGATACATGATAATATAAATTCGTGTTTACAAATTACATCAAAGAAACAATACGTTATACGCCGTTAACTTAAAATCAATCTCCAAATTGGTTAAAATATACATGTTACTTATTTCTAATTTAGAAATTATTCGTATTCATGGCACCACTACTAGTAATATTAAGCACAACGGTGATATTTTCGTAGGCGAAAATCTAGATGAAATATCGGTCTCCATATTGCCAGTTCTTTTCGTCATTCTTTTCCCAACTTCATAATCCTGTAGGTTGTCTCTTAAACAATAGGTCTGAATGTGTCGAATCGAAGGGTTCCAATCTGGTTATTTTTGGTCCATCCGTCATTGTCAACTCTATTATGCAGTACAACACTTGAAGACGCTCTTTCGCTTTTTGCAAGGCCTGAAAATTTTAAAATGTTCAAGTTCACGATAAATAAATCGTTTGAAAATATATAATCTAACATTTTATTAAAAGGTCTTTAGAATTAGATCATTATAAACATCTGCATACAATTATATTAATAATGTATTTACATTATTTAATTAACTTGATCAAGGTGTACAGTCTTAGTTCACTACCAATAAAATATGATGATAAAACCAATAAAAATGAACTCACTTCTACTGCTTTCTCCTTCAATTCCGGCTGCGTGACCATTTGCTTTTTAATTTTATTCATCTCAGCCGGTGTGTAACCAACTAACTGTGATAGAACATCGCTAGTAAAGTCAACCTCCATGCTTCCGTCCCATCGACGATAGCGCACTTTAGACTCCAGCCGTCTTTACCTACAGACAGTTTCGATAGGAGTTTCATTATCTGACCTTTGACCCGAAACTTTCTGCCAGCTTTTTCTGTATTACTTAGATTATTAATCTGTTTTATATAAACAAACGGTTCTGACGCCACACGAATAAAGTCTCTATTATTAAAAGCATTAGATCTA